>CM059427.1:67497183-68172909 GCA_030390025.1 Squalus acanthias
AGGAGACCAGGAAGCTCCAGAGCGATTTGGACAGACTGGGTGATTGGGCGGATAAATGGCAGATGCACTATAATGTGGACAAGTGCGAAGTTATCCACCTTGGGTGCAGGAACGGGAGGGCAAATTATTATTTAAATGGCAATAAATTGGGAGAGGGGGAAGTACAGAGAGACCTGGGTGTTCTTGTACACCAGTCACTGAAGGCGAGCATGCAGGTGCAACAGGCGGTCAAGAAGGCAAACGGTATGCTGGCCTTCATAGCAAAAGGGTTGGAATACAGGAACAGGGATACCTTGCTGCAGCTGTACAGGGCACTGGTGAGACCACACCTCGAGTACTGTGTACAGTTTTGGTCGCCTCATCTGAGGAAAGATGTTCTTGCCATGGAGGGGGTGCAGCGGCGATTCACCAGGCTGATACCAGGAATGGCGGGATTGACCTATGAGGAGAGACTATGTAGTTTAGGGATGTACACACTGGAGTTTAGAAGATTGAGAGGGGACCTCATAGAAGTGTATAAAATTCTGACAGGTCTAGACAGACTAGATGCAGAAGGAATGTTTCCCTTGGCGGGTGAGAACAGAACTAGAGGACATAATTTAAGGATAAGGGCTAAACCATTTAGGACAGAAATGAGGGGGAATTTCTTCACTCAGAGGGTGGTGAACCTGTGGAACTCATTGCCACAGAGGGCAGTGTACGCCAGCTCATTAAATATATTTAAGAGGGAATTAGATATATTTCTACAGGCAAAAGGGGTTAAGGGTTACGGAGAGAAGGCGGGGACGGGATACTGAATTGGAGGATCAGCCATGATCTCATTAAATGGCGGAGCAGGCTCGAAGGGCCGGATGGCCTACTCCTGCTCCTATCTTCTATGTATCTATGTATCTATGTATAAGGAAACTGGCCTTAAGGTTCATGAACACAAAAGATGCTATTTGATGCCCAAGGGTACCCCAGAGCACACATGAATTGTTTGATAAACTGTGAAAGATGATTGATGAGATTAAGCTATGAAGATTTATCAATTCACCATTGATGTTCACAAGTTGGGTATGGTGGCCTAATGGTTATGGTACTGGACTGAGCAATCCTAGAGGTTGTGAGTTCAAATCCCAAAATTGTATTTCATTAAATCTGGTGGTTTGTGGCCTGCCAGATTATTCTGAAAATCTAGCTGGTACATTGATGGAATCTGCCACCTTTATCTTGTCTGGCCTACATGTGACTTCAGTCCTGCACTATATGGTTGACTCAATGCTCTCAGGGCAACTAGGGATGGCCATGATGTCCAATTTCTGACCTTTCCTTATCTCTCCCTATGCGATAACTTCTAGCAATGACCCAGCTGAAGCGAAAAGCTTATGGTGTGGGGATCTGTTGGACCTCGCCTCTCACTGAGACTATCAGTTGAAATAACAACAGTATACTGAAAGCCCATCTTGGAACAAAAATAGAT
Organism: Squalus acanthias; assembly: GCA_030390025.1. NCBI lineage: Eukaryota > Metazoa > Chordata > Chondrichthyes > Squaliformes > Squalidae > Squalus > Squalus acanthias. The sequence continues at coordinate 67,498,646 of CM059427.1, forward strand.
AATCAATCGTGAATGAATTTTGTGAACAGTACCAGAAGCTAGGCTCAAATCTGTATCATGCTTTCAGTATTCATGTACCTCCTGCAGTGATGTCAAAGTTATGCTTTGTAAGCTACTAACTTTAAGCAGTGAATACACACTCCTAAAGGGAAGAGATGGGAGGCGGTAGAAAAAAAACTGAAGTAAAATGTAAGCTGATCATTTGACTGAACTATGCTGTACATCATTAGTTTCTAAAAAAAGAAAAAAAGATCTTGCATTTAGATCTCACCTTATCACATCTCTCAGAAACATGCCAAAGCACTTCACAAAGAATGAATGACATCATGCAGTTAATGTTGTTCTGTGGGTAAACACAACAGCCATTTGGCATCAGCAGATTGCTGCAACACAGCAATAAAATGAATAACCAACTATTTTTGGAATTGTAGGTTAAGAGCAAAATGTTGACCAGGGCTGCTCCCTGCTTTTCATCAAATGTGTCAGCCGTGGCTCAGTTGGTAGCACTCGCGCTGTAATAGAGCCACCTGGTGGACTTCTGATGTATATAATAATAAAGCCAAATGCAGTACAGTTCTTACCGGAAGCCATGTTGTGCTGTTGTACATATATGCTGTGTCTCAAGATATCACAGAATTGGCGATGAGGATGCGATTGCGGATTCCCTAGCTGAAGTTTTTGTTGGAGGATAATCCTGCCAACCGACGGAGGGACTGTTAGAGGATCTTCGTTTTGCAGAAAAACTTAAAAATCCAAGGTAAATTTCGAGCACACGTGGCTGAACTGTCAACATTGCCAGAGTCCAGATGGTCATGCCTATGGGAATAATAGCGCACTTGGGTGAGTTCCATTGTGACCGAGAGACTTTCGGAGTGTATGTGGAGCAGTTAGAAATTTTTTTCACCGTGAATAGTATTGTCGAAGTCCCCGATGATGTAAACCGTAACCGGGCGCTTTTACAAATGAAATCAAATATTTTTTTGACTGAAGCAGGCCCCAAGGTGTATGAAACCCGAAAAATTTGCTTGTTCCCGCCAAGCCGAAGGACACGCCACTGAAGGAGATCCTAACCAAGTTAAAACAGCACTACAGTCCTGAGGCCCTAGAAATTGCTGAATGTTATTATAGAAACATAGAAGATAGGAGCAGGTGTAGGCCATTCGCCCTTCAAGCCTGCTCCGCCATTCAATGAGATCATGGCTGATCATCCAAATTCAGAACCCTGTCCCTGCCTTCTCCCCATATCCCTTGATCCCTTTAGCCTTAAGAACTATATCTAACTCCTTTTTGAATATATTTAATGATTTGGCCTCAACTGCCTTCTGTGGTAGAGAATTCCACAGGTTCACCAGTCTTTGGGTGAAGAAATTCCTCCTCATCTCAGTCCTAAATGGCTTACCCCTTATCCTTAGACTGTGACCCCTGGTTCTGGACTCCCCGCCATCAGGAACATCCTTCCTGCATCTAGTCTGTCTAGTCCTGTTAGAATTTTATAAGTTTCAATGAGATCCCCTCTCATTCTTCTAAACTCTAGCGAGTATAAGCCTAATTGACCCAATCTCTCTTCATACGTCATCCCTGCCATCCCAGGTATCATTCTGGTGAATCTTCGCTGCACTCCCTCCATGGCAAGAACATCCTTCCTCAGATAAGGTGACCAAAACTGCACACAATACTCAAGGTGTGGTCTCACCAAGGCCCTGTACAGCTGCAGCAAGACATCCCTGCTCCTGTACTCGAATCCTCTCGCTATGAAGGCCAACATACCATTTGCCTTCTTAACCGCCTGCTGCACCTGCATGCTTACCTTCAGCGACTGGTGCACAAGGACACCCAGGTCTCGTTGCACCTCCCCTTTTCCCAATCTATTGCCATTCAGATAATAATCTGCCTTCCTGTTTTTGCCACCGAAGTGGATAACCTCACATTTATCCACATTATACTGCATCTGCCATGCATTTGCCCACTCACCCAACCCGTCCAAATCATACTGGAGTTTCTCTGCATCCTCCTCACAGCACACTCGCCCACCCAGCTTTGTGTCGTCTGCAAACTTGGAGAAATTACATCTAGTTCCCTCGTCTAAATTATTAATATATATTGTGAATAACTGGGGTCCTAGCACCGATCCCTGCGGTACCCCACTAGTCACTGCCTGCCACTCGGAAAAAGACCCATTTATTCCAACTCTTTGCTTCCTGTCTGCCAACCCATTCTCTATCCAAGTCAGTACCTTACCCCCAATCCCATGTGCTTTAATTTTGCATGCTAATCTCTTATGCGGGACCTTGTCTAAAGCCTTCTGAAAGTCCAAATACACCACATCCACTGGTTCTGCCTTATCAATTCTACCAGTTACATTCTCAAAAAATTCCAGTAGATTTGTCAAGCATGATTTACCTTTTGTAAATCCATGTTGACTTTGTCCGATCCTGTCACTGTTTTCCAAGTGCTCTGCTATTACATCTTTTATAATGGACTCTAGCATTTTCCCCACTACCGATGTCAGGCTTACCGGTCTATAATTCCCCGTTTTCTCTCTACCACCTTTTTTAAATAGTGGGGTTACATTAGCTACCCTCCAATCCATGGGAACTGTTCCAGAGTCTATAGAATTTTGGAAGATGACCAGCAATGCATCTATTATTTCTAGGGCCACTACCTTAAGTACCCTAGGATGTAGATTATCAGGCCCTGGGGATTTATTGGCCTTCAATCCCGTCAATTTCCCTAACACCATTTCCCTACAAACACTGATTTCATTCAGTTCCTCCCTCTCATTAGACCCTATGTTCCCCGACCTCTCTGGGAGGTTATTTGTGTCCTCCTTTGTGAAGACAGAACCAAAGTATGTATTTAATTGGTCTGCCATTTCTTTGTTCACCATTATAAATTCCCCTGATTCTGACTGCAAGGGACCTACGCTTGACTTCACTAATCTTTTTCTCTTCACATATCTATAGAAGCTTTTACAGTCAGTTTTTATGTTCCCTGCAAGCTTACTCTCATACTCTATTTTCCCCCTCTTAATTAATCCCTTTGTCCTCCTTTGCTGAATCCTAAACTGCTCCCAATCCTCAGGTTTGCTGCTTTTTCTGGCCAATTTATATGTCTGCTCCTTGGATCTTATGCTATCCCTAATTTCCCTTGTTAGCCATGATTGAGCCACCTTTCCTGTTTTATTTTTATGCCAGACAGGGATGAACAAATTCTGTAGTTCATCCATGTGATCTTTAAATGTTTGCCATTGCCTATCCACCTTCAACCCCTTAAGTAACATTCCGCAATCCATCCTAGCCAACTCGTGCCGCATACCATTGTAGTTTCCTTTATTTAAATTCAGGACTCTAGTCTCTGAGTCAGCTACGTCACTCTCCATCTTAATGAAGAATTCTATCATATTATGATTGCCCTTCCCCAAGGGACCTTGCACAACAAGATTGCTAATTAATCCTTTCTCATTACATAATACCCAGTCTAAGATGGCCTGATCTCTAGTTGGTTCCTCGACATATTGGTCCAGGAAACCATCCCGTATACACTCTAGGAATTCCTCCTCCACAGTATTGTTACTAATTTGGTTAGCCCAATCTATATGCAGATGCCCTTATTGCACGCATCTCTAATTTCCTGTTTAATGCCATCCCCAACCTCACCACTACTATTTGGGGGTCTGTATACAACTCCCACTAACATTTTCTGCCCCTTGGTATTTTGCATCTCTACCGATACAGATTCCACATCATCCGAGCTAATATCCTTCCTTACTATTGTGTTAATCTCCTCTTTAACCAGCAACGCTACCCCACCTCCTTTTCCTTTTTGCCTGTCCTTCCTGAATATTGAATACCCATGGATGTTGAGTTCCCAGCCTTGGTCACCCTGGAGCCATGTCTCCGTAATCCCAATAATATTGTATCCGTTTACATCTATTTGCGCAGCTAATTCATCCACCTTATTACGAATGCTCCTCGCATTAAGACACAAAGCCTTCAGGCTTGTTTTTTTAACACTCTTAATCCTTTTAGAATTATTTTGAACTGTGGCCCTGTTTGATTTACACCCTTGATTTCTCTGCCTTTCACTTATGCTTTTCTCCTTCCTATCTTTTGCTTCTATCCTTGTTTCCCTTTCCTCTGTCTCCCTGCACAGGTTCCCAACCCCCTGCCATTTTAGTTTAAACCCTCCCCAACAACACAGCAAACACTCCCCTAGAACATCGGTCCCGGTCCTGCCCAGGTGCAAACTGTCCAGTTTGTACTGGTCCCACCTTCCCCAGAACCGGTTCCAATGTCCCAGGAATTTGAATCCCTCCCCCATGCACCATTCCTCTAGCCACATATTCATCTGAAATATCCTTCTATTTCTACTCTGGCTAGCACGTGGCACTGGTAGCAATCCTGAGATTACTACCTTTGAGGTCCTAATTTTTTATTTACCTCCTAACTCCCTATATTCAGCTTTTAGGACCTCATCCCATTTTTTACCTATATCGTTGGTACCTATATGCACCACGACAACTGGCTGTTCACCCTCCCCCTCCAGAATGCCCTGCAGCCGCCCCGAGACATCCTTGACCCTTGCACCAGGGAGGCAACATACCATCCTGGAGTCTCATTTGCGGCCGCAGAAACGCCTGTCTATTCCCCTTACAATAGAATCCCCTATCACTATAGCTCTCCCGCTCTTTTTCCTCCCACCCTGTGCAGCAGAGCCACCCACAGTGCCATGAACTTGGCTGCTGCTGCCTTCCCCCGATAAGCCATCCCCCCCAACAATAGCCAAAGCGGTATATCTGTTTGAGAGGGGGATGTCTACAGAGGACTCCTGCACTACCTGCCTGCGCCTATTACTCTGCCTGATGGTCACCCATTCCCTTCCTGCCTGTGCAGCCTTTACCTGCGGTGTGACCAACTCACTAAACGTGCTATCCACGACGTCCTCAGCTTCACGGATGCTCCAGTGTATATCCATTCACAGCTCCAGTGCCACAAAGCGATCTGCCAGTAGCTGCATCTGGATACACTTCCCGCACACATGGTCGTCAGGGACACAGGAAGTGTCCCTGATTTCCCACATAGCGCAGGAGGAGCATGCCACGGGGCCGAGCTGTGCTGCCATGACTTATCCTTTAATTAACTTAAATTAAATTACATCAAATCAAAGACCACTAATTACACTACAATTAAATGATATTAATTACTCAAGGGCCCTTGTTTACTAGCATTCCCTGCTACATAACGGAGACTTTAGAAACTATAAACCACAAAATTGAGACCTTCTAAACCTTATACACTATTAACTTTAACTGTCAAACTATAGAGCAGTATAAATACTCACCTGGCCGTACTCACCCAATCAGCTGCTTCCTCTTGCCCGCGTCACTTTTTGAATCGTGACATGGCTCTGGAACGCCGCCGCCAGTCTGTGAGATTGGTAAGCCTCGTATCATTTTGGAACACGCGATCAATTAAATGACGAGGGTATCAGTGAGTACATTGTAGCTTTAAAAAAGCTATCCATTCACTGTCATTTCGGAAACTTTCAGGACCGAGCTTTGTGTGACTGCTTTGTTTGTGGGTTGAAAAATGAACATATCAGAAGTAAATTGTTGACAACCCCTAACTTGACTTTTGACTTAGCTTGTCAGACAGTTATGTCGATGGATATGGCCGACCGATACTCCCGAGAGTTCCGCGCCATTTCCAGTTGTCAGACAACCGAGGTGAATCGGCTGCAGGCTAAAAGTAAAAGGCAGTTGGGCCCCAAGGCCTCAGCAACTGGCCAAGGTAACAGTGCATTGAAGTCGTGCTATCGGTGCCTGGGACAACACATCGCTCAAAGCTGTCCATTTGTGAAGGCAGAGTGTTTCTACTGCAAGAAAACTGGGCACCTTGTGAAGGCGTGCTGATAGAAGAATAAACTAACTGGCAATGCTAGAAGTAGAAATTGCCAGACACTACATACCGTTGAAGAGAAGCAGCAGGACGAGGAGTTTCTGGAGATCCACGTCATCAGGAGCACGAAGATATCTAACAGCGATTCTCGAGGTATCGTCATCCAAGTAGATGTCGCAGGAACCAGGATACCCATGGAAATCGACACCGGTGCATCCGTGAGCATAGTACCGGAATCACTCTATCGCGACAAGTTGCCTGATTGTCAACTACAGAAATCGCAGGTAGAGCTGTGAGGCTACTCAGGAGAGTAAATCCCTGTAGTAGGAAGTGTCACCATACCAGTGAAATACAAGGATCAGTGTCAGAGCTTGCCTCTCATAGTAGTGGCAGGAGACAAGCCTGCCTTGATAGGTAGAAATTGTTTGGGATCACTGAAGCTGGATTGGAATGAGATTTTTCGTGTGGAAGCGAAATTTGCATCGAAAGATGATGTTATCAAGCAGTATCCGAAGGTGTTCAGCGAAACAGTGTGAAGCATACCAAAGTTCCACTGTACCACCCTGCTTCAAATGGTGCAGCAGAGCGCACAGTACAAATTGTCAAACATGCCCTCATCAAGTAAATGTTGGATCCAAATCCAAAGAAACGTCAGTTGTCAGACCACAAACTGGCAAATTTTCTGTTTACCTATCGGAATACTCCTCATACCACTACTAGAAGAAAACCAGCAGAGTTGTTTCTCAAACAACAGCCACAAACCAGGTTCTCGTTGTTAAAGTCAAACTTGGCACAGTCTGTAGAAGAGAAACAATCAAGACAGAAAGAGAGTTCAAATGTAGATCAAGGTCAGCCCTTGGAGAAAAATTCTCCGCAGGCTCAGCCTAGAATGAGTCAAAGTCCTACAACAAGATCTGAAAGTTCTGTTCAAGAAAGAAGGTATCCTCTTCGAAACAGAAAACCAGTGGTTAAGTTTAATCTGTAAATATGGAAAATAAGCTCTCATCTTTTGTTTGTGTTACAGAATTCTTTAGTAGAATTTGGAAACATAAAATGGGTTCCATTTGAGAAATGTATAGTTGTGTATACCATGCAAGTCATGTACAATGATTATTTGCTACGATTAACTTCTTCAATAAGGAGGGAAAAGTTTAATAGAGCCACCTGGTGGACTACTGATGTATATAATAATAAAGCCATCTGCAGTACAGTTTTTACCGGAAGCCATGTTGTGCTGTTGTATATATATGCTGTGTCTCAAGATATTACACTCGCCTCTGAATCAGAAGGTTGTGGGTTCAAGTCCCACTCCAGAGACTTGCGAACAAAAATCTAGGCTGACACTCCAGTGCAGTACTGAGGGAGTGCTGCACTGTTGGAGGTGCTGCCTTTTGGATGAGACGTTAAACTGAGGCCGCCTCTGCTCTCTCAGGTGGACTTAAAAGATCCCATGGCACTACATTGAAGAAGAGCAGCGGAGTTATCCCCGATGTCCTGGCCAATATTTATCCCTCAATCAACATCACTAAAACAGATTGGCCTAGAAATTCCATTCGCTACGGGTGTGTACTCACTCGTAGGGCCAACGGAAGTGCCGGTTTTACGCATGCACTGCGCATGCGCTGGAAACCGGAACTTCCGTTCTCTGCAGAAAGGGCTTCACAGGTCAAACGCGTACGGCAGAAACTTCTGTTTTTTTCACAGTTGCTTCAGTCCAGGTAAGTCGGGAACAGCTGCGTCTAGAAAAGCAGGCGCAAGGCCTGCTTTTACCAGGCTAATAGTTTAAGAAAGTAAAAAAAAAAAAATTTCCACTGATTTATCATTTTAAAATACTTTAAAGAAAGGTAACTTTATTTTTAGCCCCGTTAAAAACTTTAATTATTTTTTTCAAAAATGTAAATTTTTGTTTAAAATCGTTCATTTATGTAATTTATAGTCATTTAAAAAATGTGATTTAAAAAAAAAAATATTTGAAGTTTTACTTATGTTTTGGGGCTGATCTCTATTCATAGATTTGACAGGTTTTCCTGTCAAATCTATGAATGGAGATTCCCAGCTCTGATTCGCTCCCCATGGCCCACGTGATCCCAGGGACGCTGCGAACTAACTGCGCCCCTGGGATACGCGTGCCCTGCACACTGGCAGCTTGAAGAGGCACAGCAACGGAATTCTGCGCCTCCCGGGAGCCCTCCGGTCCAGGCGCAGATCTTTCCGGATCGCAGCCCTCTACCTGTGGGAGGGCTGCCAATAGAATTTCTGAGCCAACATCTGGTCTTTATCACATTGCTGTTTGTGGGAGCTTGCTGTGCGCAAATTGGCTGCCGAGTTTCCTACATTACAACAGTGGCTACACTTCAAAAGTACTTCATTGGCTATAAGGTGCTCTAGGACGTCCTAAGGTTATGAAAGGCACTATATAAATACAAGTCTTCTGTCTTTCAAATAGTTACATGGGATGGGGTTGGGAATCTTTGACTCAAAGTCAACGAAGAAGCCATGCCACCCACCCATTCTTGCTGGGATGAAGCCCAGGCCATTTTGAGGTGGGCGGACTGCTGGCACATTTACAGGCCAAAGGGGCAGCCTAGGTTTCCCCCACCCTGCCCACCACCACGATTTTGAATTGTTGGCCACCTGTTTTTGAGGCGAGAAATGGGTGCCCAGCAGTTGACAAGCACCCCCGTCCAGGAGCTTTAACATTCATCTGAATCACCATACACGCCACAGTTTGACATCTCGTCTGAAGCACAGCCCCGCCAACAATCCAGCACCCCTTAATTATTGCACTGAAGGCTTGAACTCCCAGCCTTCTGCCTATAGGCAATGAGTGCTAGTAACTGAGCCAACCTGATATTAAAATACAGAAAGTTTTTAGTAAGAAACCTTACAGCAGGCTCCATCTCCCATGCTGAAGCCACTGGGGGAGCACCTCATAACAGTGGTAGAGTAGGAAAGAAATAATTTAAGAAAGGCACTATGCACTAACACCTGAGTGATAATTTGGTTGATGGCATTTGTATAGGCTATTAAAAAGTCATATAATTTGGACCTATTTTGTCTGTAGAGTGTTCCTGTAGTAGCTGGTAACTCTGCAATATCAGTTGTCATGTATATCAATGTTGGGTATTGGCCAGAAGTAGTTTATTGGAGGATGGAAGAGCTGTGATAGATGTTGAATAGGACTTTTAATGCAGGGAGGCGGGGGCAGGGATAGTTCAGCAGGAGCATTGTTCAATTAGCTGCTGCCCAGAAGTTCTGGCTGCAGCCTAGTGTTGCTGCCCTCCCACTTTTGCACCATCCTCAATGTCACTGGGGTCGTCTCTGTCATGTGGCTGAAGGCCCTCATCCAATGGTAGCTCCATGTGTTGTCTTAGTTGCAAAGCAAAGATGTGCAGCATGCAGCAGATGATAATCCGGGACACTCTCTCTGGGCTGTATGGGAGAAAGCTACCAGCCATGTCCAGGCAAAAGAGTTGTTGCTTAAGCATTTCAGTTGACCCCTGGATCTGATTGTAGCACAGTTCATGGGTTTGTGAGAAATATCATCTGCCAGGTAATATCCCTTGTCTCCAGGCAGTCAACCTTTGACTTGCTGTGCAGGTTCAAAGAGTGGGGGGTGGGGGGTGGGGGAATAGAGAACTGATGCAGTATGAAGACTTCATGACAGCTGCCAGGAAATCGAGCATAGACCTGCACAATTCACTGGTGGTGATCACACACCAGCTGCACATTCAGAGAATGGATGCCCTTTGCGATCCATGAAGGTAGTGAACTCATTTACAGGAACCCTCATGGTGATGTATGTGCAGTATATGCTTCCCTGGACTTGGGGGAAGCCTGCAGTATTGCAAAACCCAGAACCATATCCTGTTGTTTTCAGTTGTCCGTGAGGAATGTGATGAGCACATTTAGCAAACATGGCATGAGTCATCTGCATAATGCAGGCATGAATTGTAGACGGACTGATGTTGTTGATATCCCCTGTTGCAATCTGGAAGAAGCTTGAAGCTAACAAGTTGAGTGTTGCTGTTATGTTAACTGCAACAGGCAATGTATTGCCAACTGTGCAGTGGGTTGCAGGTCTTGTTCTAAGGTAACACAAGTTTGTGACAGTCTCCTTGAAGAAGCACAACCTCCTTATACACTGCACCTCAGATATCAGTAGGTGACTTCAGGCCTATACAATCTATTTGGAGAGTAAGGATGTCTAGAAGCTCTCCTCTTCCTCTATCAAGTCCCTTCAGCTCCAGTTGCAGCTCCATATGGTCCTTCCACCTGTTGCTGATCCATCTTTCCTGCTCTTCCTTTAGCCAAAATGGAGTGGCCAAAAAGATTTTCATCATCTGATTAAGCCAGTGCCTCTTTGAACACCCTGAAGTTTGAACAGCAACTACAATCAAAAGGACAGCGATAAATGCAAGCAAAATGTCTACTAAACAATTCCAGCAATCTAAGCTATAGCAGATAAGTTCCCCTTTACGTAGTGCCTAACCTGCCTGCTTCCCACCCTGTACTGCCCATGAAAAGCAGGTGGCTTTAAAAGTCAGCGGTGGTAGTGTTGGCTTACTCCAAAATGGTGTCAGGGTCATGGTTGTGGCTGCTGGAGGTCAATCATCTCAGCCCCAGGACATCACTGCAGGAATTCCTCAGTGCAGTGTCCAAGGCCCAACCATCTTCAGCTGCTTCATCAATGACCTTCCCTCCATCATAAGGTCAGAAGTGGGGATATTCGCTGATGACTGCACAGTATTCAGTTCCATTCGCAACTCCTCAGATAATGAAGCAGTCCATGCCCGCATGCAGCAAGACCTGGACAACATTCAGGCTTGGGCTGATAAGTGGCAAGTAACATTCACGCCACACAAGTGCCAGGCAATGACTATCTCCAATAAGAGAGAGTCTAACCACCGCCCCTTGATATTCAACGGCATTATTATCGCCGAATCCCGCACCATCAACATCCTGGGGGGTCATCATTGATCAGAAACTTAACTGGACCAGCCACATAAATACTGTGGCTACAAGAGCAGGTCAGAGGTTGGGTATTCTGTGGCAAGTGTTTCACCTCCTGACTCCCCAAAGCCTTTCCACCATCTACAAGGCACAAGTCAAGAGTTTGATGGAATACTCTCCACTTGCCTGGATGAGTGCAGCTCCAACAACACTCAAGAAGCTCAACACCATCCAGGACAAGGCAGCCCGTCGGCACCCCATTCACCACCTTAAACATTCGCTCCCTGCACCACTGGCGCACCGTGGCTGCAGTGTGTACGATCTACAAGATACACTGCAGCAACTCGTCAAGGCTTCTTCGGCAGCACCTACCACCTAGAAGGACAAGGGCAGCAGGCACATGGGAACACCATCACCTGCAATTTCCCCTCCAAGTTACACACCTGACTCGGAAATATATCGCCGTTCCTTCATCGTTGCTGGATCAAATTCCTGGAACTCCCTCCCTAACAGCACTGTGGGAGTACCTTCACCACACGGACTGCAGCGGTTCAAGAATGCGGCTCACCGCCACCTTCTCGAGGGCAATTAGGGATGGGCAATAAATGCTGGCCTTTCCAGTGACACCCACATCTCAGGAACGAATAAAGATAAATAAATAAATATGTCATAGGACCCTGATTTAAATATTTGCATCAGGCTCCCACCTGTTTCCAATGGGAGTGTTGACTGCCTAAATTGAGGCCTGCTCGAAAATTGCATCTGGCGATAAGTTTGTATGTTGTTTTGTACTAATTACACCTCACTGTCGTCCCAGTCATGCTGAAAAAGTGGGTGGAAGGGAGACGAAATTCATGACAAATGAGTTAAATTTTTTTATCTACTACTGAAAAATTTACAGGGCAATGGGGAAAGTGAGACTAATTAGATAGCTCTTTCAGAGAGCCGGCACAGGCACAATGGGCCCAATGGCCTCCTTCTGTGCTGTATCATTCTATGATTCGATGATATTGCGAGAATATATGTTAAGCTTCTGTTATTTATTCACCTGTTCGTTCCATATTACATATGATTTGGAGTGAAAGCTTAAAAATTAGGGTCTGGTGTAATGTTACTCTGACACTTCTCGAAGGTGAGGAGGAACTTGTGAAGGCATGGGATAGAACCAGCAGCTAAAGCAATCTAAGGAACAGTTTTCTGTTCATTATCCTGCACATGATATCAAACCTCCCTAGTTATCAACATGGGAACAGGAGTAGGCAATTCAGCCCCTCGCCCCTGGTCCGCCATTCAATTAGATCATGGCTGACCTGTACCTCAACTCTATTTACCCACCTTTGCTCCATATCCCTTGAAACCCTTACCTAACAAAAATCTATCTCTGTCAGTCTTGACAGCTAAATCTCGAAAGGACATACGAAGCGTAGTCTGGAAAACTGAAACCAAAAATATATCTAAAGTAAAAAGTGCATAATCATCCAATAACAACTATATCCATTTATCCCATTGAGAAAATCATGTAACCACTTTGAATCTGCTAGTAACTAAATGTAACACACAGAGGAATAGTATTATTGATATGATATTAGAAGTCATTCATCTGTACTTTGATCGAGGGAAGGCATGTGTTAAATATCTATGTCAGGTCAAATACTTTCATCTAGAAAAATTGATGTAAGGTTATATGCCATACTTTACCATATAAATGGAAATGTATAATGAAAGCTTAAGCTTATGTTAATTTTGTATCCTATTGAATAGTTTTAAAAAATAGACTTGCATTTATATAGCTCCATTCATGACCACCGGATGCCCGAAATAACTTTACAGCCAATGAAGTACTTTTTGAAGTGTAGTCACTGTTGTAATGTAGGAAACGCGGCAGCCAATTTTTTGCACAGCAATGTGATAATGACCAGATAATCTGTTTTAGTGATGTTGATTGAGGGATAAATATTGGCCAGGACACCAGGGATAACTCCCCTGCTCTTCTTCGAAATAGTGCCATGGGATCTTTTACGTCCACCTGAGAGGGCAGACGGGCCTCGGTTTTAACGTCTCATCTGAAAGACGACACCTCCGACAGTGCAGCGCTCCCTCAGCACTGCACTGGAGTGTTAGCCTAGATTTTTGTGCTCAAGTGTCTGGAGTGGGACTTGAACCCACAACCTTCTGACTCAGAGGCAAGAGTGCTAAATTGCAAACATAAACTTGCCTGAAGTGGAAAACATGTAGGGCATTTTAAATGAAATAGCTAGTTCTTTATAATTATGAAACAATCTTATGCCCAAGAACACTTGGATAATATATTAAATCATGCAAGTTAAGCTGGCAATATACAGCTGAATTATAGCTGTTAATACCACGCCCTGCACAGGAAGCTAACTGTACATGGTCATGAAGCAGTTCGGTTCCTGTTTCCTCTTGCACTGCTCTATCAACCTTTAGCAAACTTCCTCTGTTTGCTAATTTACTAATCTGCTGCAGTTTAGACCACCATTGGTAGTCAACAAGTTTAGGGATGTAGTAAAATGCTCAAAAAAAACACATATGCTGAGGAAAAAAATGTTTTTTTTTAGTTATTTTCTTCAGATTGTGAAGGAAAGAAGTGCTGAAGTAATAATTTTCAGAGGAGAAGGAAACAGACGCAGTCAGTGCAAGGTCAATCTGCCAGTTTATTTCCCTGTTAATTAGCTGTCAGGCTAAGTGGCACGCTGTACAACTGTCTCTTTTAGCCTTTAAATCCCAACCTTTTTCTGTGAGTGTAAAGTTTTAACTGTTTTCTGGCATCATCACTCTAAACCTCCAGAGGACAGCAAAACAAATGACGTGGCAATTATAAAGAGTATTGGATCCCACCAAACGTCATTCTTGCAATTATAAACATGGCTTAAATTAGGACTGCAACCAAAAAGCCTCACCAATTCAAGTTAAAGCTATAGTAACCTACAACCAATTAGGTATACCTAAGTCGGTGGAAATTATGCTATTCTCAGCATCAACTAACGCTCAGGGTTGAAATCGGATAGTTGCCTGATATTGTACATGTAGGAAAGATCTTAAAAAAGCATTTACTCAGCTGAATAAAAACAGAAAAATCTGGAACTATACAGCAGCTCAATCAGCATATGTAAAGGGAAAAGACAGACTATTGACATTTTGGGTGTGCATATCTTTCATCAGAACTGGTTCTGATAAAGGGTATACATTTTGAAGCATCATAACCTGCCTTTTTATGGATTCTGACTTACCTGCTGTGCATTTGTAGCCTTTTCTGATTTTATTTCAGATTTCTATATATATATATAGTCCAGTTAAGATCACTTAAAGTAACTATTTATGAATTCTTAGTGGTTTATTTTGTAAATGTACAAGACAATTTCCGTTCACTCATTCACTGTTATCTCACATATCACCACAAAAATTATGTGATAGATCATATCCTGCTTAAAAGTGAAATTCATGGAGATCTAAGGTTGCAAATCAAATCTTTCACACACCTTATTAATTATTATCGAAGATCAAAATATTCGCCATTGATTTCAAAATCTTCCTTAATGGAGGGTGTTAGGCCTAATCATCAATACATTTTTACAAGAAGATCTGATTTTTTAAAAAGTTGCCGCTTGATGTCTTTTGCACACTTTGTGACTGCTCAAATATACAGTCAAAAGTAAATGAACTGGTGGCAGGAATAAAATTCAAGCCATGCACCCTATATTTATTCCATTATTATATTACAGCAAAGAATCCAGGGAATTGAGAGAAAGAGCAGCGGAGATCAGTGTCTCCTTAATGCCTATTCTTTAAAAAATTGACAATTAAAAATAGTTCTTAAGAGGCTCCACTGTATTATATTTATTCCATTGTCTGACCAAAGAGTTTTAGTAAAAGATTAATAAGCTAACAAGCTAAAAGCTAACAACTTTCGGAGTTTGATTTTTGAAGTGACCATTATAAATATGGTCGTAGGAACTTAGAATGGGAAAAGTTGACAGGAAGTATGCACTGAAGCAAGATTTTTAATTTATAACTACTGTAGTCAATCTCCCGTAGCATTGCACATGGTGGGGATCATTTTGGCTTTGTATGATAGTGTAAAACGGATGATAGCAAATCGGCAGCCCATCTTACACCTTTCCCAATTTTTATTTCCATTGACTTCAATTGATCTGGACCAATTAGACAGATGAGCTAAGGCATGATGGATGGATGTTAGTGTGGATATAAATGTAAGGTCAATTTACATTCAGACATGAAACATGTGTATATATAATGAAGGGATGTCCATGAGCAATGATGTAAAAAAAAGGATTTCGGTGTGAATAATGACCATTCACTGAAATCACGTAAAGCTCTTAATCACTCAATCCCATTTGATTGTAAGTGAAAACGAGCTATTCTAATCTTATACAGATCATTGTTGGGGAAAATTTGAAAAATTCAAATTGTGGGCAACTTTGGGATCTACCTTGGAAAGGCCATTGATGCATTGGATTAGTTTAGTGAAAAGTGACTAGAGATCTCAGTCAGGAAGAGAGACTTGGAGGATATTTTTTTCCTGGAGAGAAGACGATGAGAGGGAATACGATTCAGATACTTAAACTGTTAGGAGGCATAGATGGTGTTAATTCAGACAGGTTAGTTAATTTGGAGTGTCAATATAAACTATAGGATTTATGAGTACAAAAGTAATAAGATCAAGCAAGGCTTGATATTTGAAGAACTTTTTACTCACAATGATGAATGTGTGGAATATATTCCTAGCAAAAACAATTAATGCTGTATTCATTAACACCTTTAAAAAGTGTTGAAAGCTATAAGGGAAAGGATAGATTAAGATAATCAAATACTCTATGGAACACACTGGTTCCTGCACTGTATAACCATCTGCTTCATCCTTGACCACAATGTCTTCACCTCCGACAACCAGTTTTTTACCCAAACACACGGAACAGCCATGGGGACCAAATTCGCACCCCAATAAGCCAACATCTTCATGCACAAGTTCGAGCAAGACTTCTTCGCTGCACAGGACCTCCAACCAACGCTGTACACCAGATACATCGACGACATTTTCTTCCTTTGGACCCACGGCGAAGGATCACTGAAAGGACTACACGATAACATCAACAGGTTCCATCCCACCATCAAACTCACCATGGACTACTCCTCAGAATCGGTTTCATTCTTGGACACACGAATCTCCATCAAAGACGGACACCTCAGCACTTCACTCTACCGCAAGCCCACGGACAACCTCACGATGCTCCACTTCTCCAGCTTCCACCCTAACCACGTTAAAGAAGCCATCCCCTATGGACAAGCCCTGCGAATACACAGGATCTGCTCAGACGAGGAGGAATGCGATGGACACCTACGGACGCTGAAAGACACCCTCGTAAGAACAGGATATGACGCTCGACTCGTCGATCGACAGTTCCGATGGGCCACAGCAAAAAATCGCATAGACCTCCTCAGAAGGCGAACACGGGACACAACCAACAGAGTACCCTACGTCGTTCAGTACTTCCCCGGAGCGGAGAAACGACGCCATGTTCTTCGCAGCCTTCAACATGTCATCGATGACGACGAACACCTTGCTAAGGCCATCCCCACGCCTCCACTACTCGCCTTCAAGCAGCCGCCTAACCTCAAAAGTACCATCGTTCGCAGCAAATTACCCAGCTGTCAGGAGAACAGCGACCACGACACCACACAACCCTGCCACGGCAACCTCTGCAAGACATGCCAGATCATCAACACAGATACCATCATCACACGTGAGGACACTACCCACCAGGTACATGGTACATACTCATGTGACTCGGCCAACGTTGTCTACCTCATACGTTGCAGGAAAGAATGCACCACAGCATGGTACATCGGCGAGACCATGCAGACACTGAGACAACGTATGAACGGACACCGCGCAACAATTGCCAGGCAGGATTGTTACCTCCCAGTCGGGGAACACTTCAGCAGTCAAGGACATTCAGCCTCGGATCTGCGGGTTAGCGTTCTCCAAGGCGGCCTTCGAGACACACGACAACGCAAAATCATCGAGCAGAAACTGATAGCCAAGTTCCGCACCCATGAGGACGGCCTCAACCGGGATCTCGGTTTCATGTCACGCTATAGGATGTGACTAGAGTCCAGACTAGAGTTGTCGTTGTCTTGTTCACAGATGTGATTTCCAGTTTAAAAAAAAGTAAAAAGCTTAACTGCAGACTGCAGCATTTGACACGTTGTGACCCCACCTCATTGTCTTAGCTGTATTCTGCTGTGTCTTTGATGTAATGCCTCCCTGACGGATTGTATCTCTGCAGACACATTGTTCTCTGTCTATATATGCTTTGTAACTGATTTGTATTCCCTCACTTTACCTGACGAAGGAGCAGCGCTTCGAAAGCTCGTAATTTCAAATAAAACTGTTGGACTATAACCTGGTGTTATGCGACTTCTCATTTTTGTCCACCCCAGTCCAACACCGGCATCTCCGCATCATGTATAACCATTGAACTGTCATAGTGTGAAAAACAAGCAGTCAAGAATGAATAATGCAGATTGCAAGGTTGGATATATATTCTGGAGTTTCATTTTATTACCTCAGGGGCAGGGAGACAGGTTGTCAAATCCCTTCTCAAGTGATTAAATAACATGGTGTGAAATCCATGATAGGGCAAATTGTTCCTGCTCTGCAAAAGGAACAGGCATGATTGGGCTGTATGTATTTCCTCATTAAATGTCTTCTTATGTTCTTTGGTTCTTACAGAATCTGGAAGTCATTTGAAGCAGATTCTTTAAAAAAAAGTTGATGTTTCAATTTCAAAGAAAGTGATACGATCGAAAAATATGCAGTCATTGTAATTGGCATGCAAGGAAGGTAATCTATCTTCAGTTCACAATAGCACCCTGGCAAAATGAGATGTACCTGAAACTTTAGAACCACAGCGAAAATGATATGGGTGAACGGATAGCAATACATATCTTACTGCATGGGCCAGCGAAAACGATGAACCTCTGGAGTGCCTTTAATCCTCATTTATTTTCTTTGCCTCTCTATAATCTTGGGCTATCTTCCTCTCACAGCCCCTTCGATGAATTGTTTGTTAAAGCAGCATTCAGTGCAGATTTATCAGGAGAGGCTGCCTTGGAGCATTTCCTAACCCCGTAAGTCCTTCCTAGACTGAGATCATGGCATGGTGCAGTCAGGTATCCATGCTAATGAACAGCTCTGTGCCTACTTAAAGTAGGGCCCTTCTACTAATAGAAGTCTAAATAGAACAGGAAGCACATGCAGCATTTAAAAAAAATTATATGGTAATGAACAATCCATTAACCTGTGACCCTGCTATATGCTAGGGCTATTAGTCTTGTCAGTGAATACTTACCCTAAGTTATACTTGATAAGCAATGACTTACAGACCCTGAGTACCTTCTGATCTATTTCACCCCACCCCTCCCCCTTTTCTTTGTCTCTGTCTTTGCAAAAGTGTCAAATAAATAAGGGCAGGCACTAACTGGGCCTCTTTACAGCAAACTTGAAAGGTATGGCCTTGAAAGAATAGCTGCAGGTAAGAATAAGTAGAAATTCAACGTTCGATCTCTCTGTGCCGGGCTCAGTACATATTTCTTTCTCTCTGGGTTTCCTCTTAAAGCTGCAGTTGTGGCAATTCATAAAAAGAAAAAAAAATGCACAAGCTGGAAATCTGAAATAAAAACAAGAAGTGCTAGTAGGTCCATCAGCGTGTAAAAAGAGAAAAGAAAAGTTAACATTTCATGGGTAGATTCACATGCACTCGTTCCTCTTGACCCGTGTTGTGGTCCAGTAACTGGGAAGACCCAGGAGGAGGTGCAAAGGTCACAGTCACACATTTCTGAAACTCATCTCCGCTGCCAAAACTTGAATCTGTTTTGATTACATAGAATTACATAGAATTTACAGCACAGAAACAGGCCATTCAGCCCAACTGGTCTATGCCGGTGTTTATGCTCCACACGAGCCTCCTCCCACCCCTCTTCATCCAACTCTATCAGCATGTCCTTCTATTCCTTTCTCCCTCAACTACTTATCTAGCTTCCCCTTAAATGCATCTACGCTATTCACCCCAACTACTCCACGTGGTAGTGAGTTCCACATTCTAACCACTCTCTGGGTAAAGAAGTTTCTCCTGAATTCCTTACTGGATTTATTAGTGTCTATCTTATATTTATGACCCCTAGTTTTGGACTCCCCCCACACATGGAAACATCTTCCCTACATCTATTATACCAAAAATAAATTTTCCCATGTCCCTGAAAACAATATGCAAATAAAATTGAGCAGTGTTTTGTGGTATTTCTGTTATAGTGAGGCACTCTGCTCCCTTCTCGAGTCTGACAGTTACCTTATTCTTCCACTTCCTGCTTAACTGTACATTTCTTTGTTTTCAAGCTTGATAAGATATCTTGCAAAACACACCACTGGATTACGACATCCCTTTAAAGGGGCACTGATGACATGAGTAAATGTTCAGAAAACGTTTTATTTTAATGGGAGAGAGAAATCATTTTATCAGGATGATGTCGCACAAAACTGACGTGACGTGTTTCAACACGATTCGTGCAATTGCGGATTGTGTTTGTAAAGAAATGAAAAAGATTTGCCAATCGGTCTTCCCATCAGATCCTCCTTTAATATCAGCTGAGGAAGTCAGACCAACCTCCGACGAATTTTCTCAGCAACCCATGAGGGCAGCGACATCTCCAGAAAAGAAGAGGGAGAAAATGGGTGGGAAAAGAAAACAAACTCATGTGATCTGATTAGTCGGTGGGGAAAATCCAGTCATGATGATGATGGTTTGCAGTTTTCTCGATAATTTATATCAATAAAATGCCACTTTGCACGCGTCACTCACATCCCGAGAAGAAATTTAAAATACATCAACGATTTGCTTTTATGCAGTTCATTTTACAGTAAACTCTTTCTTAACCGGCACCTATGGGACCAGGATGGTGCCGGTTGATGAAAAATTCTGGATAACAGAGCGGTATACCTACCAAGGCAATTTTATACACAAACAAAAATAAAAAATCAAGAAATGTACTGTATAATTGGGAAATGTACTGTATAATTGGGTACTCATAATATGGTAGAATCGGCAAGATTACCGGTTATTGAGGTGTTGTTTTGTATTGAGATATATCTATTTTGCCGGTTATTAAAGTATTCCGGATGATAAAGTGCCATTTAAACAAGAGTTTACTGTATATAAGAAAACGCCTCACGGCACATTGTAGGAGGAATGGGGGAAATGACATCAAGCAGGAAGTGGGAGGGAAGTTAGGGGGCGTTACCAAAAAGAAGTAGGTTTTAAGGAGACATTTGAAGTGGGAGGGGGAAGAAAGTGAAAGAATAAAGATTTCAGAGGCCATGATGAGGTAAGGCCACAGAAGAATTTCAAGATTCAGGATCAGCTTTGTCCTACGAAAATGATAACTCTAATTCCAATTATTTTAACAAATGTAGAGTTTGCAGCATTAATTCCAATGTGGATTTAAAGTGTGCTCCACACAGTGTTTACCCAAAAAAATAACACAAGGCAAGATTTTTTTAAGAGTGGTGTGAAACTGTAAATGACCACAAAAACCTTCTAAAATGACTCATAGACTATCAATTATTTTCACTGAAGCGGTGGATAGTGAACAGAAAGTGAAATAAAAATAGAAAATGCAGGAAATATTCAGGAGCTTGTTCAGCCTATAAAAGAGAAAGACATTTTAGATGTTACATTTTAACAAGTTCTGATCAAAAGTCCGAGGCAATGTTAATCTACATTTTTCAGATGCTGTTGTTGCATTTCCAGTATTTTCTGGAGTATTTTTTTTGTTGTTACCTCTACTGCGTGAAATAGTGATTTAAAAAACTAATTAATTGATGGTCCATTGACTTTGCATTTCAAATGGTTGGTGAATCATTGATTTTTCAGTTCAGCTGATGGTAACTGATATATTCGAATTGATTCCAGTTGTTTTCAATTGTAGGATGCAGTTGATGTCAACTTGAATTTCTAGCAGGCTGGTGAAGCAAGCCAGAAGCAAATGGTCTTACCCGAGACAGCTTTGGGTAATTTAAAAATACCACTAGAATCGCCAGTATTGTAGTTATAATTATGCATTATAGTTGCAAAAGAAGTTTGTAGCCAAGGAGAGAACCTTGGGAACATGTAAGAACATAAGAAATAGGAGCAGGCCCTCGAGCCTGCTCCACCGTTCAATAAGATCATGGAACTTGCTTATCCAGCCCCCCAAAATATCTTGTGCTGGAAACTACTCTGCTCATATTCCTTCAAAGGAAGTTGCTTATTAATGAGGAAAGCTGTGCTGCAGCAGAGATGTGCAACATGCAAATTCTTTGACAACTATCCTGAATATGGATTAAGCCCCTTGCTTTGTTGTCCACCCTCCTAGACTGGCTCTCGGGGAAACGGCACAGGGCTCCGGCAATCGAGCAGTTGGACACAGACCGAGCAAGCACCTCCAGTGTGACAGTGCTCAGATAATCGAGAGAGGGGAGAGGGAAGAGGGGATACATGACGCATAAGTTGCCAAACTGCAAGTGTTTAGGACTGTCAACTCTGATTGGACATATTCCTGGAGGATTCGTTGCTTGACCTTCCAACTCCAACTGCCCTGCCATTCACGCTCCTGCCTTTGGTCACCTGACATGTCCATCCTCGTGGCACACTGCCTTTCCACGCCAATTGGAAAGCGAACAAACTGTTCATTACCCAATTGGATGCTTCTTGACTGTCAGTCAAACAGCCTTTTCCAATATTTTTAATAACAAAAGTGTCCAAAGAAAGTGAAAAAAACAATTAATTTTTTCAATGCCCTGATGATTTTTCTCCTGTGTTGCTTGCAACAGCATCCAGGAAATTAATCCAGGACAATCCTGAAGGGTTGGCAAAACTAAAGGTGAGGATCAAGAGGAAAGTGACCGCCTCAGAGAGTCGACTCGAAGTGTTGGGCAATCAGCGAGAGATTTGGCAAGGGAAGGAGTGACTGGGGAGAGTTTGGCGTATTCAGGGATCTAGTTAATCCTGCAGCAGCCTGTAATCTTCATGCATTGTCAATGAAACCAAGGAATGGCACAGAACTTTTAACAGCCTCAAATGCCTTTCGATCTGCTCACACAGGACTTTGCCTGCCAGGTTTTCAAAGGAACAGGATGAGTGGCTCGCTGTGGGAATTCAATACCTAGTATGACACTGAGCCACACAGAACAGGAAGGACCCAGGTTTGGAAAGGGTAGGGACTACTATTGGCCTCAGTGCCTTTGGAGTAGGAAGAGGGTGAATCAGGCAGGGTTCCTGATCCTGAACAATGTCCAGTGACTCCTGCTGGAAAGCATGTAGGTGCCAGGTGAGGACAAGGTTGGGGCTCAGCTGTGGTGACCTCTCCCAAGGAGACTATCACAGAATCACAGAATCCCCACAGTGCAGATAGAGGCCATTTTGGCCCATCGAGCCTGCACCAACACATATCCCACCCTATCCCCGTAACCCCACGTATTTAATCCCCCCTAACACTAAGGGTCAATTTATCATAGCCAAATCAACCTAACCCGCACATCTTTGGACTGTGGGAGGAAACCGGAGCACCCGGAGGAAACCCACGCAGACAATGTGCAAACTCCACACAGACAGTCACTCGAGGCCGGATTCGAACCCGGGTCCCTGGCGCTGTGAGGCAACAGTGCTAACCACTATGCCACCGTGCTGCCCTCTCTGTCTGGGCTGATAGATAGAACTTGAGGCCCTGTGGGTTAGATATCGAAGGGCACCCTGGGACAGAAGAGGGGAACATGATTGGAGCTACCTCATTAAAGGTGAATTCAGACAAGTGTCCCCCTCCCTCAGAGTTGTTCCACCATCAGTTCTCACTGACCCTGGAGGGCATGGAGTGAGGACTGGCAGAGATAGGTACTTCCTTGGGAATTAGAGTATAGGGAGAGAAGAGATGGATTCAGGATTAAAGCTATCAGCCTTGGCTATGGCTAACAAGAAGCCAACTTAAGTACAGGTTTAAGAAGAAAGAAACTGTAAGCAAAGGGACTCAACTACAGGGGACCCAACTTTTATAAGATAAATGCAATAACATTTGCAAACCGCAGTCAGATGTCACGTGATCAAATGTCACATACTTGATCACACAATCAGCGAAGATTCACCAGGCTGATACCTGGGATGGCAGGAATGACGTATGAGGAGAGATTGGGTCGATTGGGCTTATACTCGCTGGAGTTTAGAAGAATGAGAGGGGATCTCATTGAAACTTATAAAATTCTAACAGGACTAGACAGACTAGATGCAGGAAGGATGTTCCTGATGGCCGGGGAGTCCAGAACCAGGGGTCACAGTCTAAGGATAAGGGGTAAGCCATTTAGGACTGAGATGAGGAGGAATTTCTTCACCCGGAGAGTGGTGAACCTGTGGAATTCTCTACCACAGAAGGCAGTAGAGGCCAATTCATTAAATATATTCAAGAAGGAGTTAGGTATATTTCTTAAAGCTAAAGGGATCAAGGGATATGGGGAGAAGGCAGGGACAGGGTACTGAATTTGGATGATCAGCCATGATCTCATTGAATGGCGGAGCAGGCTCGAGGGGCTGAATGGCCTACTCCTGCTCCTATCTTCTATGTTTCTATGTTTCTATGTCATGTGATTGGGTGTCATGCGATAAAACCTCTTGGAGTACGTCCAATCAGAGTTGGCAACCCTAGTTCCCATCCATGCAAACATTAGTGAAAGAGGCAGGATCGGAAGAACATAAGAAATAGGAGCAGGAGTAGGCCATACGGGCCCTCAAGCCTGCTCCACTATTCAGTAAGAACATGGCTGATCTTCGACCTCAACTCCACTTTCCCACCCTATCCCCATATCCCTTGATTCCCTTAGTGTCCAAAAACCTAGCGATCTCAGTCTTGAACACACTCATCGACTGAGCATCCACAGTCTTCTGGGGTAGAGCATTCCAAAGATTCACAACCCTCTGATGATATAATCCATATAGGATGATATAATCCATCCGAATTCCCGCCTGTTCTGTCTCCATTGCCCTACCTCACTTGTATGAGGAACTAATCTGCTTGGCAGGATCTGATCCTGATGGAAGTGGGGCCAGTGAAATTCATAAAGGCTGATTTCCCTACGGCAATCAAATTCAAAATTACAGAGCTTTGAAAAATGTTTTTTCAGATCTTTGGCCAGTACAGCTGCAGCAAAGTGTTGCATCAATATCCCTCTCCCTCACTGAGGCAGTCACCTCAGTTGTGCTGTAAAAGGGCACACGCAACCACACCCAATATAGGCTAACATCCCTGACCCTGGATTTGAGATGGGGTCAGGCTGCATTCATGGGGCAGATGAAAGTTCCACCACATCCCAGATCTGCCCCCCAAAAAACCTCCAGAAGAATTCAGGGCTCTTATGTTCAGTTGAGTGTCCAATCCTCAGTATCCATTCTAATCCTTTTAACCTTAAATTCATTTCATAACCATCCAGCCTTCCAGCTCCTTTTAGGTATGATTTATGAGCTAGTTGTCATACTTTCCATTATCACTTTTAGACAGTTACTTTCCGGTTTGTAAACATAAAATATGCGGAGACCTGACAGAGCAATCCATAGTATGTGACACAGGTATTTAATCTTCGAAAACTAGGAAGAAACATCTGTTACTATATTAAATATGAAGTAACTATGGGGACTTCCAAGTACAATCATTGCAACTTGCCTTGAAATTTCGAGATTGTCTAGGAATTCCTCAGTCGTCCTGCATCTTGAAACAGTTTTGTCTCTGCCTTTCCAAAGTATGACTTAATCACCGTAATATAAAATTTGTGCACAAAAACTAAGCTCTCCTCCTCTGGAAAATGCTTTTATGGCATTCACCAAACACCTGGGACATTCCCTTCAACAGAGTGTTTCATAAATCATGGCCAAATGGTCCACAGGATACCATGGGCCCTGCGCGGCTGGGGGCCAGAGGATGTTCGCTGTGGTTGGCAGCGAGCCAGGGTGGTGATGTTGGGATAGATAAATACGCTGGAGTTTTGCTTGATTCCCTTTTTGAAATCAGGGAATATTTCTGCAGAACTTTCTCTTGGGCAATTAAGTGAGTGGGGGTAGCGTTTCCAACAGGGTAGTTTGTACATGGTCAGTGGAGCGAGTGGGCTTGATGGGCTAGATTGGACTATTCTCAGCCCATTCCTTTTTTTACGTTCTTATAAAGCACAGCTGAAGAAACAGTTACTCTGGCATAACCAAAGCAAAATGCTGGAAATCTGAAATAAAAACAGAAAATGCTGGAAACGCTCAGCAGGTCCTGCAGGCAGCATCTGTGGAGAGAGAGAGAGAAATAGAGTTAACGTTTCAGGTTGATGACCTTTCATCAGAACAGTTACTCTGGTATGTCTGCTGGAAATTGTGTAATAAGGTTGTAAAACTGCACCTATCTGTTGCAACATATTATGTCTTTTTCGAAGACCCACTTAAATTGTAATTCATAAAACCATACAATGTCAAGGCAAAGAAATGGGCCACTTGGTCCATCAAATCTGAGTCGGTGTTGTCCTGTACATGAGCCACTTCGTCTAATCCCACTCCATCACCTTTAATATTCCTCTTTTTTCAACCAAGTATCCAATTCTAATTGAGACAATAGGGGTAATTTCCACTGAAGTCCATTAATTTCCATTGAAGTCAATACAAATGAAAATTGGGAGAGATGTTTAACGGGCGACTGATTTGATATCGCACATTTTACACTATTGCCCAAAGTCAAAATTACCCCCAATTTGTCTTGAAACTATTGTTCCAAAAAACCATGCCTTTCAAAAAATGACATGGGGCTCAGAGGGCGGGTTCGGAGGTGGGTCAGCTGTCAAAATAGCAAAGATTGACAGCGGGTAGGGAACCCGCTGTCAACCCACCTCCACGCGAGTCTTCCAGGTGTCAGGTCTGTCGGCGCTGAACAGGCCCGACACCAAGCAGCGAGGGAGGCAATTCACATCATTAAATGGGTTGGTTAACATCTGTTATTTTAAGCCTACATTTCAATTTTACATGTTCCCCCACGGGTTACCCGCGGGCTCGCTCACGTCAGCTCGGCATGTCATGAGTGGATTCAGCATTGAGTTATCTCATGATCTGACAGCTGCCAAAGTTGTATGAAAGATCTCATGTTACAGCTGTTCACTTTCAAAGCTCAGAATCTGTTGGTTACTGCATTTGGAAGACATATTGAGCTTTCTGCAGCTTTCAAGTGTTTGGAGCCAACTCTCTATCCAGTGTCACCTCATTGGAACAACCTCTCTCACCATTGACAGATCGCTTCTGTCATCTCAACTCACCTGCCATCTATTCCATCAAATGTGAGAAGTCGCACAACACCAGGTTCCATCAGCATTGTTGCCCTTGAAAATATCTCACCTTGGTCCTCAGAATTCCACCAAGGTCAGCCGCAACACCAGCATCACCAGGCACACCAGCAGCACCAACAACAACACCAGCTTTCTCCGCAATCAACTGATGCTGCACAGGACACAAGGCATCAGCACCCGACCACCAGGGATAGCCAGGGATAGCCTCACCATGGCCAGATTTACTTCACTTGACACTGTACACCCTAGCTGCCACATGATGTGCCAGGTCGGCACCACCCCACACCAACACCATAAAGCATCCCTACAATGCCCAAGCCATTCCTTTCACACTCGTCACCATTGTGGGGGTGGGGGAAGCGGGGTACCCTTATGTCTCACTATTCACTACAACTCACTCAGCCACTTTGAAAGGTGGGCACAAATCTGTCCAAGAACGCAAAGTACTGAAAATAAAGGTTTCAATGTTTGACAGCACATTACCAGAAACTTCACATGAACATTGGCTAAACCACCCAAATGCCTACCCTTGTGTGTTGTTGGTTGGTATGCTTGCAGTAGGATGAGGGTGAGTGTGAGGGGTGGCTAGTGAAATGGGGAAGTGATAATGGCCCAGAAATTGATCTCGCTCTGTTCCCGCGGGGGTAAGCCTTCCCCGCGATGTCTCACCTCGCTTATGCTTTTTCTGATCCAGCTCGCACAAACTTGATGTTCCAGACATCAGCTGTGCTGGGCTTGCGTATCCCAGCGGCGTAGTGAATTTGTGCGAGCTGTGGGATCACGTGACTCAGTTAGAGCCAATGGCAGCACACCATCTTCCATTCATAAGTCTCACAGCATAGCTGTGAAATCTATGAATCTTACACCCCCCCAAAATAACAGCTAAACCTCAATTAAATTTAAAAAAAAACCCATCACATTAATAAAATAAGTATAGTTAATTAAATTAACCATTTTAAATAAAAAATTAAATTTTTGAAAAAATTTAAAATCTTTTAAAAAGTTATAAAAATAAACTTACCTGTCTTTAAAGTCTATAAAAAAGATATACCTGTAAAAAAAAATTCAAAAAAATACTTAATTCACTACTTACCTTCTTAAAAGCGGGTCTTACTCCTCCTTTTTACATTTCCAAAATCTTCCCTACTTACCTGCGCGTCCAAAGCATGAAGTGCACAGCGTGCGCGCAGCCTGTAGCGCGCACGCGATGCACCCAGGCCCCGCCCCCTTTTCAGAAGAGCAATTGCCGGTTTTCAGCGCATGCGCAGGGCATGCAGAAAACCGGCAATTGGAGTGGGAATACGCGAGAGTACGCAGTGCGTACTCTCGCGTCCCGGGATCAATTTTCGGCCCATTGTAGATAGAGAGGGATGGGTGGAGGTGCAAGGTAAGTTGGTGTGAGTAAAGATGTGCAGGAGTAGAGTAGGGAAGGCAGAGTGATGGGGATGTGATGAGTGGCACAGCAGGATGAGGTTGACTGTGGCTTTGCAGTAACATTTCGTGATCTACTGAGATCATTGAAAAGGTTTGCGCCACTGCAGTCTGGTCCTCCTGACGACATCCCTGCTTGTGCCCTCCTGTGCAATGTGCAACCAGGCTGCGTTAATCTCCTGGGGAGGTCTCTTCCGCCCATGGGAAGGGAAGAGAACCTCCTTGCGTGCTGTGACTCCCTCCAGTCATGGGAGAGCCTGGGTGCAGCCGTACACCTTTGTGCAGTGCTTGTCAGTGTTTGCAGCACCTCAATGCTGCAGAACACTCACAGCAGAACTGTCAAAATGAATTTGGTCATGGCCCCTTGAAGGAAACCGGCTGATGACGCGTTATCAAATGACGTCATCAGACCTGCTTCCTTTTAATTATGATGCGGAGATGCCGGTGTTGGACTGGGGTGGACAAAATTGAGAGGTCGCACAACACCAGGTTATAGTCCAACAGTTTTATATGAAATCACAAGCTTTCGGAACTATCGCTCCTTCCTCAGGTGAAGTAAATTGGATACAGAATCGTCAGAGCATATATAGATGGAAAAAAAAGCATTTGTACTTTACAATTGCAGACCAATAAATTAAATCATCCTGACTATCTGCCGAGGTGTGATAAAGTTAATTAAGTCAGCCAGGAAGGTACCACATCAAAAGACATAGCAAGATACAACTGAGACAATGAGGTGAAGTCGCAGGGGTTCTAACGTGTCAAAAGCTGCCGTATGTATGTAAAACGAAAAGCTTTAAAAAAAAATTTTACTTTTTTACTGGGAAAATTTTTACTTTTTTACTGGGAATCACATCTGTGAACAAGCTAACGACGACTCGAGTCCGGATCACGTCATGTATCGTGACATAAACCCAAGATCCCGATTGAGACCGTCTTCATGAGTGCAGAACTTGGCTATCAGTTTCTGCTCGATGATTTTGCGTTGTCGTGTGTTTCTAAGGTTGCCTTGGAGAACGCTTACCCGCAGATCCGAGGCTGAATGTCCTTGACTGCTGAAGTGTTCCCCGACTGGGAGGGAACAATCCTGCCTGGCGATTGTTGCGCGGTGCTCGTTCATACGTTGTCTCAGTGTCTGCATGGTCTCGCCGATGTACCATGCCGCGGTGCATTCTTTCCTGCAACGTATGAGGTAGACAACGTTGGCCGAGTCACATGAGTATGTACCATGTACCTGGTGGGTAGTGTCCTCACGTGTGATGGTGGTATCTGTGTTGATGATCTGGCATGTCTTGCAGAGTTTGCCATGGCAGGGTTGTGTGGTGTCGTGGTCGCTGTTATCCTGAAAGCTGGGTAATTTGCTGCGAACGATGGTACTTCTGAGGTTAGGCGGCTGTTTGAAGGCAAGTAGTGGAGGCGTGGGGATGGCCTTAGCGAGGTGTTTGTCGTCATCGATGACATGTTGAAGGCTGCGAAGAACATGTCGTAGTTTCTCCGCTCCGGGGAAGTACTGGACGACGTAGGGTACCCTGTTGGTTGTGTCCCGTGTTTGCCTTCTGAGGAGGTCTATGCGATTTTTCGCTGTGGCCCGTCGGAACTGTCGATCGATGAGTCGAGCGTCATATCCCGTTCTTACGAGGGCGTTTTTCAGCGTCCGTAGGTGTCCATCGCGTTCCTCCTCGTCTGAGCAGATCCTGTGTATTCGCAGGGCTTGTCCATAGGGGATGGCTTCTTTAACATGGTTAGGGTGGAAGCTGGAGAAGTGGAGCATCGTGAGGTTGTCCGTGGGCTTGCGGTAGAGTGAAGTGCTGAGGTGTCCGTCTTTGATGGAGATTCGTGTGTCCAGGAATGAGACCGATTCTGAGGAGTAGTCCATGGTGAGTTTGATGGTGGGATGGAACTTGTTTATGTTATCGTGTAGTCTTTTCAGTGATCCTTCGCCATGGGTCCAAAGGAAGAAAATGTCGTCGATGTATCTGGTGTACAGCGTTGGCTGGAGGTCCTGTGCAGCGAAGAAGTCTTGCTCGAACTTGTGCATGAAGATGTTGGCGTATTGGGGTGCGAATTTGGTCCCCATGGCTGTTCCGTGTGTTTGGGTAAAAAAATGGTTGTCGAAGGTGAAGACATTGTGGTCAAGGATGAAGCGGATGAGTTGTAGGATGGCGTCTGGAGATTGGCTGTTGTTGATGTTGAGTACTGAGGCTGTTGCAGCGATGCCGTCATCGTGGGGGATACTGGTGTAGAGTGCCGATACGTCCATCGTGGCAAGGAGTGTTCCTGGTTCAACTGGTCCGTGGGTGCTGAGTTTCTGTAAGAAGTCTGTAGTGTCGCGACAGAAGCTGGGGGTTCCCTGTACGATGGGTTTCAGAATGCCCTCGTTAGAACCCCTGCGACTTCACCTCATTGTCTCAGTTGTATCTTGCTATGTCTTTTGATGTGGTACCTTCCTGGCTGACTTAATTAACTTTATCACACCTCGGCAGATAGTCAGGATGATTTAATTTATTGGTCTGCAATTGTAAAGTACAAATGCTTTTTTTTCCATCTATATATGCTCTGACGATTCTGTATCCAATTTACTTCACCTGAGGAAGGAGCGATAGTTCCGAAAGCTTGTGATTTCATATAAAACTGTTGGACTATAACCTGGTGTTGTGCGACCTCTCAATTTTGTCCTTTTAATTAGCCAGGAACCTCGCAGGGCGGGCTTAACAAGCCCTATTAACGTAAAATCGCTTGGAGAGTGCAGGGTGAAGTGGGTAGCGGGCTGGGACCGTGATACCGACCCCGGCCGCCCCGGACCCGCCTCGGTCGGCGAAATTACGGCCGTGAAGTTCGCTGTGAATGTGCTGACATGTATTCCACACTGTCCCCTCTTTACCCTCATCACATTAACTGGAAATTATTTTTACTTTTAGTATGTTAGTGGTTCAAAATTCATCAGTGCATTCTGAGTTAACATTCACACAAATTGAACACTTACTGCGAAGTAACTTTTCATATGAGTTAGCACATTGTTGGTGCCCTTGCTCTGCTTTCCAGAAAATTACTCAGCAATGTTCCAGGCTGAAATGAAAATGAATGCATGTAAGTTGTGCTGAGCTCGTTAAGCCATTTATAAAGGCAGTTAAGGTTGCCTCATAAAATTGTGCAACCTTTCTTATCCCTCACTTTGAGCATAGATCATGCCTGATAAAAGCTGACAGTAGACCAGTTGAAAGTATGAGTAGTGGGTGGAAAGGCAAGAAAGGAGGCATTAAAGTTGAGAAGTAGCGAGGTTTGTTTTGTTGGATTGACAGCTTGAGTGCATGTGGTGCTGTTTTGATGGACAACCGAGGTGTGCCAGCTCATTGGACCAGACCAGCAGACACAGTTAATCAGCTGGTATGCATTACTTGTGCCAGTGCCAGTCACCACTGCCATCAATTTCTACCTCACAAGGTCTATCAGTCACTCATATGAGACTTGTGCAGGATCAGCCAGTTTCCCATGCCCCAAAACTGGTGGTTGATGTCCTATTTTGGCCCAAGAAGGTCTACACCAACCTTGGTGTGGTGCAGCAGTTGGGTTCGGTGCATGTTCCACCCACAGTATAGTTCTCATAGGGTACAGGGCATCATAGACTTCACACATGTAACCCTCCGACCATGCTCACACAATGTTCTGCCCTACAGGAACAGGAATAGCTACAGTTGTCTGTGGAAACAGTCTGTGACCACTACATGTAGTGTCACATGAAAGCCTACTCACAACTGTTGCACACTTTCATTACAAACACTTTTTATTTTGTATACAGAAAGAGAAATGATGCGCTAGTAAGCCAACAAATATGGAAAAATGCAAATTTCTTGGCACAAGATGGACAGAAACCCAAATTTTCACAGTCCTCTAAGGGCCCAAGTACATAAATTTGGAAAGTTATGCTCTGTAGAATCTTCAGAACGCAGCAAAGACTAGCTACAGTGAGGGTTATGAAAGGACTAAGAGAATCATTGAGCAGACCTGTGTATGTTAAAACATTGGGGGTGATTTTTTGAATGGAGGCGCGTTGGAGGCAGGACTGCTGCTTGTCGGGTTTCAGTCCCGCCTCCATCGAGTTGTGGCCAACCCACGCTATTTTCCCTTGAAGCGGGCTTAGCAGGCCAATTAAGGGAAAGCCAGTTGCCGAGCACGTCGACGTATGATGTTTCATTTGTCAAAAATTTTTGACAGATAAATTGTCATCGTTTGACAGCTCTGTGAAGCTGTCAAACAGTGACAATCTCTGCAGTTTGATGAGGTCTTGATTATAAGACCTCATCAACCTTCTTTCTTTTACAGAAATGAGATGTTTGTTGCATATGAGAATGCAACAGACATCTCTCATCTGCAACACGGAGGTCCGAGACTCTCTGCGTAGAAACCGACTGAAGCCTGCAGGAAAAAAGAAAGGTAAGTACTGACATGAATCTTGTCATTCATGTGGAAATGACTTATGAAATAATACTGGGCGGCCTGCTGGGCCCGTGCCCGAGTATTTATACTCTCCCTGGACAGCGCCACCAGCAGGCCGCCCAGTATTATTTCATAAGTCATTTCCACATGAATGACAAGATTCATGTCAAGTACACTTTTAAAAACACTTCGGGAGAGAAATTCAGTATCGCCCTGTTTGGGGCGCTATTATCGGCTGGGCACAAAGTTTAGCGCCCGGCGCTAATTATCGCCTCCGACTGCAAACTTGGCCTCTATCGCCCCTGGAGGTGATTTGAGCGCTAAATCAGGCGCTACACACCTGTCTTAAGGCACTAACGTCGAGGAGCGAGGCGCTACCTCAGAGCGCTGGCGAAGCTCAGGTGATGTCAGTTAGCAATGGAACACAGACAGACTGGTGCCAGCCAGTTCTTAAAGGGGAGGGTCGATGTTGTTGTCCAGCCACACCCTGCTCATTACAGCTTTGAATCTCGGCCTGGAGAGACCTGTACATCAATTCTGCTGGAACCACCAATGGGTAGGCCCAGAGAAAGAGCTCAGCGCTTCAGCGACTGGGCCTTGGTGGCTCTGGTTGGCGCTGTGGAGCGGCGACGGGCAGTGTTCTACTCACAGAGTGGCAGGAGGCCATTGCCCCGCGAATACAGAAGAGTCTGGAGGGAGGTGGCTCAGCACGTCTCCTCGAGGAATCTGGTGCTGAGGACCCACACCCAATGTCAGAAGAAGTTCAACGACCTCACTCGGGTGGTCAGGGTGAGTGGCTGCTTTTCAATACCTCTACACCCCTCCATCGCAACTTCATTCTGTGCCCAGAGGGTTTAAAAACCCCAAATGCCCAACACTCATCCAAGACCTATGGCCATCTCATAAAACACACACACACATTCCACACCTTGCATACATTAAGGGCTATTCAACTCTGGGAGGCACATCAGGCAAGCGCATGGCTGCACATTCACTCAGACGCCATCCTTTTTCTTGCAGGCCAAGCTATCTCATAACAGGCGCCAAGAGCAACGCACGGGAGGAGGATCATTGCCAGCCAGGTCATAGGTGCCGTGGCCGCTGGAGAGGTCGACCCCCTTGGGGACAGCAATGGTAAGTTCATCAGCTTTCTCTCCTCTCTCATTCCACTTGCCCCTCACAAAACCAGCCTTTTACACTTTCAATCCAACTTACTAAATGTCTCCAGTCCTTGCTCCCTTACTGGCCCCTGTCCTGACGCTAAAGCCACTCTTGTACCTCCCTGCTTTCAGATAGTGAACCACCAGCTGACCAGCCTGTCCCTCAACCTACCAGTGACAGCGACGCCCCAGGCGAGGAGGAAGAGGAAGCCGGAGCCTCACCGCCTGCGTCTCCCGAGGGAGCCCATGCCGACACTGGGACCATGCCTTCCCTGGAGGGGAGCAGGGGGGTAGGGTCTGATGAGGGCGAAGTTCCGGGACCCAGCGGGCAGCAGCAACGCCGTGGGGGTAGGGAAGCTCGAGGGCCATCTCCCCGGAGGGCGAGTCGGCAAGCGAGTCCTGCTGCACTGGATTCAGAGGAGGACCGCGTCGTCGCGGTCATGAATAGCCAGGCCTTGAGCATGCACACTGAGCTCATGGGTGCAATGGCAAGGGTGCCCGAAAGCATTGCTGAACTGGCTAGGAGTGTGGAGCAGTCCGCTGCAGCATAGGCCGATGCAACGCAACGGCTTAGTGCTGCAATTCAGTCATTGGCTGGTGCCATCCAGTCTCAGACTGCTCTCATGCAGTCTCAGATTGATGTCACGCAAGCTCTGACTGCTGCCATCCTCGCTGGGTTGGCTACATTGCCCCGGGGCTCTCACGGTGCCGCAGCAGGCCAGCAATCTGTGCTCGAGCAGATTGCTCCGGATGCTGAGGTACTGCCCCGTGGGAGTGCCAGTGTGTCAGTCGAGCAGGAAGGTGCTGTCCTCTCTCAGGATGACAGCATTCCTGCTCCCACCACCGGCACTTCCCCATTGCACTTGCCACCGCCTGGAACACAGCCAGCCCAGGCTGCTGCCGCCCATGCAGAGTTGGTGCAGTCTGCAGCTGGGGCCTCCAGGCCCAGAGCTGGTCGAGGGCATCCTTCAAGGGCATCTGTAGTCTCTGCATCTGACATTCAGCAGCCTTCCACCAGCCTTGCTGCAGCCACTGGGGCCCCATTACGGAGGAGCAGTAGGGTGGGAAGGGGGGAAGTGCGCAGGGGATGGAGATCACCCTCGAAGGGCAAACAGTAGGAATTCTAAATAAATGGTGGGAATGTTTGTAGTAAAGGTTGAGGTTCGTGTGATTACATTTGTTTACTGTTTTGCTGTTTATCTCCATCTTGTGAGAACCAGTTCAGTTAGTTCATGATTTGTTGTGTTTGTTTCTAATTGTTTGTCCTGATTAAATGATACACACAGAGTTTGTTAAAGAAAAAAGATGTTGTATTCAAAATTTGCATTTTTGCCCTTTGGAATCATTCCAGCTTTGGCCGGCAATAGGGGGTGCAGGTTGCTTTCTATGATGTTGTTCTCCATGCCAGAAGCCATCTACTGAGTAGGGGCCTAGAAGCAGCTTGTTATCAGCCGTTCACGGACGGCCCTTGTACTGGCAACGTTGTGCGCCTCCCTCCCACATTGGTGCTGCTGCTGATCATCCTCCTCATCCTCCTCCTCCTCTTCCTCCTCCTCTTCCTCCTCCTCCTCCTCAGGTGGTGCACCAATCCTTGGTGGCATTGGCTGGGTCCTCAGGATTGCCAGGTTGTGAAGCATGCAGCACACAACTATGAAGAGGGAGATTCGCTCAAGAAAGTACTGCAGGGCTCCTCCTGAGTGGTCCAGACAGCGGAACCGTTGCTTAAGCACGCCGATCGTCTGCTCAATTATGTTCCTGGTGGCGATATGGCTCTCATTATACCGCAGCTCGGCAGGGGTGTTGGGGTTATGGAGCAGTGTCATCAGCCAGGTGCAGAGTGGATAACCCTTGTCCACGAGGAGCCAACCACTTGGGTGATGCGGTGCCTGGAAAAGGTCTGGCACACCAGTCTGGCACAGGATGAAAGCATCATGGCTGCTGCCGGGATAGCGGGCATTGACGGCGAGTATGAGCTGTCTGTGGTCACAGACCAACTGCACATTTAAGGAGTGGTAGCCCTTGCAGTTTCCGAAAACCTCTGCATTTTCATGCGGTGCCCGCAATGCCACATGCGTGCAGTTAATGGCGCCCTGCACCATGGGGAAGCCCGCTATCCTAGCAAAGCCACATGCGCGTTCATGCTGTTTGGCCTGGGTCATGGGGAAAGAGATGTACTGGCATCTCCTTTTATAGAGGGCATTTGTCACCTCCCGGATACAGCAATGGACAGCGAACTGGGAGATATTGCTGCTGGCATAAAAATTCAGAGCCACTGTCACCTTCACTGCCACCGACAGAGACATCCTGATCCTCAGTTGAGGCTGCAGATCTGGTTGCAGCAGGTGGCAGAGCTCAGTGACCACCTCCTTGCTGAAGCTCAGCCTGCGCAAACACTGCTTCTCAGACAAATGAATGTAGGAGAATTGCTCCCGGAATACCCTGGGATTGTAAGGTCTCCTGTGCAGAGGCCTGTTGGCCCTCCTCCCTCTGGCCATGTTTGCCACTCTCTCTCTGCGTCTCTGCTGCCTCCGATTCTGCAGGTGCAGGACGACGCCCCAAATCAGTGCAGCCCCCATAGTCTCTTCTAAATCGCTGCAATGAAGGTCAAATCAAAATGAACCTGCAAAGTGTTGCTCAGTACCCAAAACTCTTTCACACAGCGTTGAAACTCTCCAGAAGTCTCTCTCTCTCTCAGAATGCGTGGTGCAAAAATGTCAGCGACAAAAAAAGGCAGGAAGCGGCTGCCTTTAAATAGCGCTCCCCCAGCCCCTTCCCGACTGCAGCCCCCAAATTCTGCCATTTTCCCGGCAGTCCCGCCTCCATACCCGCCTCCTCGGGGCTGACAAAATCACCCCCAAATTTCAATGTTTGGTCTACTCTGGGAGGGTGGGGTGGGGATTTGAAGTACAATCTAGAAATAATTGACAAATTAATTGTGTTGTACTGCCTGCTACACAATATCAATCTCCATAAGGCATCAGGAAGATGAAAGATGAAGGGGAGGTGAGGGCACACAATCAACCAGCAGCTCAGTAGCGAGTGCTTCAGGGGGACTGCTGCAACAGGCACTAATTGAGGACTATAGGGTAGAATTTTCACAAGACTTCTCCCAATTTCCCACCATAACTTTGGTGGGATATCAGCAGGATCCCCGGAGAAATTACATAAATGGTCGTTTAACACCATATTCTCCAGGCGCTTCCACCAATCCACTGCCGAAATTACGGCAGGAGATCCGGAGAACCCCTGTGGAAATTCCAGGTGCATAGCTTCTGCCTTGTGCCAAGTCCACATGGCTGCTCCTGCACACTTGTAAAAAAAGGCCACTTTCATCCGCATTAAAGATGTCTTTGGACTTATAATGAGATAGAAATGGGGAATTTTATCACTCCCAGTTGTGGGTGCTTTGTGTTGCCTCTCTCCCCATGTTTGGACTGGGACTTGATTGCATGGCCGTTCTTGAAGTGGCCGATCCATGATGTAGAGATAGGTTTGGTTCCAAAGTCTTCTGCAAATTCATTTGGTTTTTTTTCAAGCAAGTCGCGTTCAGATAGTCCCAGAAGATTAGCCTCTAGGGCTTGTTTGCACCAACTTGGCAAAGCTGATTCGACACGCTGAAACACGCAACCTCTTCTTTTGGCTGGAAAGATTCTGCTGATAATCAGCAATGATTCTCTCCTTGTTTTACTGGTAGGCGGAGAGGGTGATCAAAGATCCCACTGTTGGCCGGCTCTGAAGCAGCGACCCCCCTTTCAGCACGAGTTCTCAGTTGCGACTGCCAGCAGATATAATTATTGAATCCATTGCCGGCGTTGAGAAGGAAGTCCTGACATCTGTATTGTTGAGCAGCACTGACATTGTTGATGCTGTTTGAAGTCAATGGAATGTAACTTGGGCGGGTTCTATCAAGGGTGGGTGATCTGCTGAGCCAGATTACCACCCAGGCAGTGAAGACTAAAATCAACTCCATTTTCCGAGGTTAAAGAAATGAATAGCGTATATTTAAAAGTTTAGCTGAAAATCAATCAAATTCTTTGTTCAATTTGTATTTAAATCATTTTCAAATCAACACAAATTGAAATATTGTAATGGACAGAAACACAATTTGATTTTTACTCTAAGAAAAATAAATGATGTTTATAACTTGTAGCAGCAATTGGTATGTGAACAATAGTCTATAATATTTGAAGTAGAATCTTTTTAATCTTTCTCTTTTTCTCTCTCTCTCTCTCTATGACACACACTCTCAATAGAAAAGTTTCCTGAATAAAGCTTTTGAAATTTGTCCTTTAATTTTTCTTGAAACAATTTTGAAAAACAACCAAGCCAACACTGCTGGAAGTTGAAGGGAAACGTTTTAGCAGTTGTGCTGGCTAAATGCTCCTGATGTATCCTGAATAAGTGCACATTGCACACTGCAGGATCTGCCTTCATCTAAGAATCACAGCTCTCTCTGGATGAATATATCAAGACCAAGCCTAGCCCTTCAAGTAAAAAATTTAGTTTTAAAAGACACAAATGACAAATCAACGGGTAAATGTAATCCTGCTGTTATGAAATATGTAATGTTTTCATTTATTTCTTTTGTTTGAAAAATCTTAATTTACCGTAGAAATTTCAGTCACTGAAGAAAAAGTTGTCAGATGGAAATGTTTTCAAAAGCATTTTGTGTGATTTAATTGGTACACTTGCTTTAGCTTTTTTATTAGAAGGTTCTCATGACTGGTCTGTCATGATAGGTTGTTTTCAAAAGTACCCTCACCTGGTTCCACTCTTACCTATCTGGTCGTAGCCAGAGAATCTCCTGCAATGGTTACTTTTCCCACCCCTGCACCGTTACCCCCTGGAGTCCTCAAAGGATCTGTCCTTGGCCATCTCCTATTTCTGATCTACCTGCTGCCCCTCGGTGACATCATCCGAAGACACAACATCAAGTTCCACATGTACGTTAATGATACCCAGTGCCATCTCACCACCACCACCACTCTCAACCCCTCCGCTACCTTTGTGTTGTCCGACTGCTTGTCCAACATCCAGTCTTTGATGAGCCGCAATTTCCTCCAATTAAACATTGGGAAGATCAAAGCCATTGCCTTCGGCCCCGGTCACAAACAACGTTCCTTAGCCATCGATATTCCATCTCCCTCTCTGGCCAGCATCTGAGGCTGTACCAGACTGTTCGCAACCTGGGCATTACTTTTTGGAATTCACTTACTAAACCACTCGGCCTCTCCACCTCCCTCTCTCTCCTTTAAAATCCTTCTCACTACTCATTTCTTCAATCAAGCTTTCAGCTATTCTTCTAATCGTTCCCTTCCTAGATTGGCGTCAGTCTTCCTCCTGCTTGTCTTTGAAGCAACTTGGGAATTTCTTTATGTTGAAAGTATTAGATGACTCCAAGTTGTTGTTATGTGCTATTTTTACAATTTTATCAACTTGTACCGCCACATTTAAAGACTTTGGAGGTAATTTTAACCCAAGAGCGGGTGGGTTTGGGTCAGGTGAGAAGTTAAATTTTTTTATTTTCAAACCCAACCCGCCTCGAAATTGCCCACTTCCAGTTTAAATGGAGGCGGGTTGGGGGGTGGTCGAACAATCCGCTCTCAGGAGGCAGGTCGGTCGGTAATAGCTTTAAAGGAGGCTGCTTGCTTCCATTTTAAGAAGCTTTTTACTTTTAACCCATTTCTGTCGTGTTTTACACAGGATTACATAGGATATACGGCACAGAAACAGGCCAATCGGCCCAACCCGTCCATTCCGGTGTTTATGCTCCACCCGAGCCTCCTCCCGTCTTTCCTCATCTAACTCTATCAGCGTAACCCTCTGCTCCCTTCTCCCTCATATGCTTGTCCAGCCTCCCCTTAAATGCATCTATACTATTCACTTCAACCACTCCCTGTGGTAGCGAGTTCCACATTCTCACCACTCTTTGGGTAAAGAAGTTTCTTCTGAATTCCTAATTGGATTTCTTGGTTACTATCTTATATTGATGGCCTCTAGTTATGCTCTTCCCCACAAGTGAAAACATTCTCTCAGTATCCACTCTATCAAAACCTTTCATAATTTTATAGACCTCTATTAGGTCACCCCTCAGCCTTTTTTCAAGAGAAAAGAGACCCAGCCTGTTCATCCTTTCCTGATATGTATACCCTCGCATTTCTGGTATCATCCTTGTAAATCTTCTCTGCACCCTCTCCAGTGCCTCTATATCCTTTTTATAATATGGCAACTACAACTGCACTCAGTACTCTAAGTGTGGTCTAACCAAGGTTCGATACAGGTTTAGCATAACTTCCCTACTTTTCAATTCTATCCCTCTAGGAATAAACCCTAGTGCTTGGTTTGCATTTTTAATGGCCTTGCTAATCTGTGGCATAACTTTTAGTGATTTGTGTATTTGTACTATGAGATCCCTTTGTTCCTCTACCCCACCTAGACTCGCACCCTCCAAGTTATAAGTGACCTCCCTATTCTTCCTTTCTCAGGTCCCGGGGAAACCTGGCAGGTAAAAGGAGGCGAGAAGGCCAGGATCCTTAAGGTAAGTGCCTTTGCAGGACAGCTTGTGGGCCAGGAGGAGCAGGAGTGCTGCTCCCTGGCCCAACAAGCTTACCTTCTTCCAGTGCCACGATCGCCGACACCCCCCATTTCCCCCCCCCCCAACTGCAATCTTCCATCAACTCCACACCCTCCCCCACTCCCAACAATCTTTCACCCCCCCACCGATCATGTTCTCTCCCCCGATCACAATTACTTCCCCAGACCACATTCTCTCCCCCGACCACGACGTGTCCCCCGACCGCACACTCCCCTGCGCCCTGCGATCCAAGACTCCCCCAACTACAATCTCTCCTCCATGATCTCTCCTCCACAACTGTGGGACCCCCCGACCACGATCTGCCCCCACCGACCAGGAGATCCCCCGACCACAAGACCCACAAGATCCCCCCCGACCAAGATCTCTCCTTCCCGACTGTGGGACCCCTCAATCACGAGACCCTCTGACCACGATCCCTCCCCACCCCGACCATGATCTCTCCTCCCCGACTGTGAGCCACACCCAGACCATGATCTGACGCCCCCCCCCCCCCCTACCCACCCCCCGACCACAATCTCTCCCTCCTTCGCTAACTGCTCCTCGGCTGCGCCCTGATGCTGCAGGCTTTCCCGCACGACAGGCAGCCAGCCTGAAAATCCAAATATTCTTTACTCCTTTCATACTTTCTTATCTTTTTTTCATCGCATATACTCCTGAGGCAGAATTTTTAGTAATGTGCACTTTTCTCTTTATTTCCTTCCTGTCATTTTCGAGTTGCCCATTTCCACTTGGGAGAATAAGTAAATAAGATTACGGCCAGTTGGTGATTCAAACACATATTTCCCATTTGCGAATCAGCTGAAAAGAAGTACACATTCATGTAGCGAGTGGAACAAACCTCTGGTGTATCTGCTGAGAATTGACAACACATTGTATATGTTGCTTCCAGTAGTACATTGGTCAGAGTTTGACCAGAAACTTGGTGTAACAGTCACTGAAGTGTGAAATGAGCAAGCTCACTTTTACACTAGTGGGGCTGCCACTTAGCCCATCACTGGCTGAAAAATGATCCTAGTCCAGTCACAGGCACATTTACAAAGCTGTTCAATGATTTACAGTAAGGTGCCAACAATACTTGGGCTTTTGTCCATGTATAGCCAAGAATTGTTCTGGTCACTATGTAAAACATCATCATAATTACATTCAGCAGGGTGGTGTTTGTGTGTAATTTGATCCCTGGACTGCACTGAGTTAGCTGATTCTAATTGAGGAACAGTCAGGGAGTTATAGTAGGCCTCAGGACCCTTGGGCTAGGGGAAACAATAAATTAAAAAGAAAAAAGAAAGACTTGCATTTATATAGCGCCTTTCACGACCTCAGGATGTCCCAAAGTGCTTCACAGCCAATGAAGTACTTTTGAAGTGTAGTCGCTGTTGTAATGTGGGAAACGCGGCAGCTAATTTGCGCACAGCAAGGTCCCACAAACAGCAATGTGATAATAACCAGATAATCTATTTTTGTGATATTGATTGAGGGATAAATATTGGCCAGGATAACTCCCCGGCTTTTCTTCGAAATAGTGCCATGGGATCTTTTACATCCACCTGAGAGAGCAGACGGGGCCTCGGTTTAACATCTCATCTAAAAGTCGGCACCTCCGACAGTGCAGCACTCATCTCAGTACTGCACAGAGTGTCAACTTAGATTTTTATGCTTAACGTCTCATGGAGTGGGACGTGAACCCACAACCTTCTGACTGAGAGGTGAGAGTGCGACCAACTGAGCCACCTCGCTTGAGCGCTATCATGTGATCATGGCTGAAAAGTGCAGCTGATGACACCTACGTCCATAGTTGAATGTCTGTCAACACTTACTATCTAGGGTCACCCATAAAAATTGGGCACTAGGATGACGTAGCAGAGGGTGGCTAGTATCTTGGAAAGGGAGAGAGAAAAACAAGGATAAAATAACTTAGAAGCAATATGAAAAGGAACAGAGGAGCCTTACCATTTCAAGATATTTCAGTCGTTGTATATCACTTTATGATTCAAAACTCTCGAACGGTTACAGACAGGAACATTGCAACTTGTTTTAATTTAAGTGTAAACATTACTATTATTTTGCAGAGAGAAAGTCCAATCAGTTTAACTAGCAATGGACACTACAGCAGCCTTTGCTCAGCGACTGCTCTGCTGCTGCACTCTTTCTCCTAACCTCCTTAACACATACTGTATGTTAATAGATCAAACGCCATTCTCTAAACCTGTTCTGTTTTATAAATCCACTTTTTGTAAGACATAACAATGCAGAGTAACAGGCCACAGAAGCTACATATTCTTGACACATAATTTGTTTGGGTGTGCCACACAAATTAGCTTTGAGATGCTGCAGAATTTTTGGGTACAGCACAGCCCAGGATTAAAGTCAAGCTACTCTGTCTCAACAATACGCCTTAGTCCCAACCTTAGGAAAAACTCCTGACTGCATTAGTGAGTTTTTCCAATTTCTAATCACTGTATGCGATTGCAAACTTAGTCCCAATTTGTATGCACCTTTGTGCTGTAAGCCTGAACCCACTTGGAACTTAGTTCTATTATGCCAAAACATATTTCATGGAAAGCCCTCTTATTTCAGAAGGGAGAGAAGGGACTGCTTTTAATCTTTAATGTGCAAGTTTAGCTTTGGTGTGCAGCGATTTCAGCTTGGCCATGATGCTAAACCTGCAGTGTAAATCTGGAGTCGGGGCCCAAAATGGCATAAGACATCCTGGAAAAGAGAACATCACACTACTTGGGTTTGACATGGCATAGAGTATAAATCCAGTGTGATGCCAAAGTTAATTTGCAAAGTGTTCAGGGAACATTTATCACTTTTTAAATCTACCCAAGTTTCATGTAATTGTTAGAGAGTGGGGAGTCACTTCCTTGTTGTCTGAACACTTAACATAATTACTGAGAGTGAGCTCTGTGGATGTGTGTGCCTCTGCAGTAGCTGAACTCTCTCCTGGGCAAGAAAATTACACTTCCAGCCAGGAAGGTGCCAAGCAATGGAAACAGCTTCCTGGCTGTAAGTGTAATTTTCCCAAACTGAAGCGATTCAGTGCTAATGCACGGCCATTCTCAGCTGAGAGAAGCAGCAGCAGTACAGTGGCAAATGTAAAGCAAACTACATGTGCGGAATTGTAAAAGTAAAACAAACTATATGTTTATCCTTTGAAGGCACCTGCAACATGTTTTGTAAAAGTTCCAGTAAATTCAGATGCCAGGTCATTCATCTAAAGCCTCGACTTTCTCTCGAGTCCAAAGATAACCAAGTCCAGGCAGGACATTAACGTTAACAGAAAATGTCTATTCAGCATTTCCTTTGAACTTGGCAAACCGCTGCATGTGGCCAGAAGTGTCTCAGTTTATATAAATATTAAAGCCTGAAACCCAAGATCTTAATTCAAAGAGGCTGTTTTTCAGCATATCCCTAAGACGAATGACAGAATGCAGGAAGCATAAATATCCCCACATAATCACTAATATTCCTGGCACTTTTGCGGACATAATTGTATCCAATGTATTCAGAATAATCCCTCACTGGTGACACAGCTGTGGGTCTCTATCCTGGTCACCAGATACTTGTAATTACAAGTACTCCGGTTTTTTTTGCAAAATAAAAGTGTCACTGGCAGTTTTTGCAAGCATGATCTTCTGTAACTCCATTAACTAATTTTCAACTTTCCATGGTGTAATGTTTTCCACTGAGGGATTTTTCCACATCCCACCAGCTGCACTTTCATGTCGTTTACAATGAAGCTGCACCACATTAGCTGTAATGTTAAAAATCTTTCTGCTTCGCTTGGTTGCAATGATTTCTTTTACAAGTTGCTTATCTACAGTGTTCCAGAGGAATTTTATATGGACAGCAGTTCGAAACCCTTTGAGGAAAAAGGATTCTATAAATACAATTAAACTGCGGTAAATGGTTTCTCATTGAGAATTATTCATCCCTCTTGTTAGATTTAAAATCTTTCTGTGCCAACTTAAATTACGTTCTGTTCCCAATTCAGAAAAAATTATACTGGTCTCATCATCACAATTTGTATTTCCCTTCTTCCATTCCCATCTGTGCAAAGCAAGCTCTCTAAAATATCTGTATAACACTTTGTACAGGAAGTTGCTGTTAAAAAAAAACTTGAATTTATATAGCACCTTTCACGACCACCAGCGCTTTACAGCCAGTGAAGTTCACTCACTGTTGTAATGTAGGAAACACGGCAGCCAATTTGCA
The DNA here is from genome assembly GCA_030390025.1 of Squalus acanthias. NCBI lineage: Eukaryota > Metazoa > Chordata > Chondrichthyes > Squaliformes > Squalidae > Squalus > Squalus acanthias. The sequence continues at coordinate 67,542,758 of CM059427.1, forward strand.
CACAGCAAGCTCCCACAAACAGTAATGTAATAATGATCAGTTAATCTGTTTTTAGTGATGTTGATTGAGGGATAAATAGTGGCCAGGACACCAGGAATAACTGCCCTGCCCTTCTTTGGAATAGTGCATGGGATCTTTTACGTCCACCTGAGTGGGCAGATGGGGCCTCGGTTTAACGTCTCATCCGAAAGACGGCACCTCCAACAGTGCAGCGCTCCCTCAGTATTGCACTGGAGTGTCAGCCTAGATTTTTGTTCTCAAGTCTCTCGGAGTGGGACTTGAACCCACGACCTATCTGACACAGTGGTGTGGGTGCTACCCACTGAGCCACGGCTGACGCACTAAATCAGGAAGATAAGGCCATTTCTCATTATGTATCATTTAAAGCGATCACTAAAAGCAGTCTGGGCACTTGGGGATGTTATGAATTTATTTCACTTTGTGATAGCCTCCAGAATTTTGTTGAACAGGAGTTTGTTATAAAAACATCTGACAACAGCATAACAAACCAACCATTTTTTAATTTTAAATTTTGTTTATTTTCTACCCACTTCCCTGCTCCATATCTGCCCTGTGCCTGGAACATATCATGGCCAATGGTACGACAAGCAGGCAGACCTCTGTTAACGACTTACAGTGGGAAAGTTCACAAGGCAACTCTTCACTGATTTCTCTCCCTCTTTGGGCGAATCCACCCCTCTTTACAGTAAGGCTAGTAGCAGAAACTCCACTTAGGTGTCAGCTGTGGCTCAGTGGTATCACTCTTGCCTCTCGGGTCAGAAGGTCATGGCTTCAAGCCCCACTCCATGAGACCGAGTAAAAGAACTAGGAAGGTAATGCAGGAGTCCGCTGGGTCCATCTCCCTCTCCAACAGATTTTCCGTTTTGGATACTGATGGGGGAGATGGTTTCTCAGGGGAATGCAGCAAGAGCCAAGTCCGTGGCACTATGAGTGGCTCAGTTGCACAGGAGGGGAGGAAAAAGAGTGGGAGAGCAATAGTGATAGGGGATTCTATCGTAAGGGGAACAGATAGATGTTTCTGTGGCCGCAGACATTACTCCAGGATGGTATGTTGCCTCCCTGGTGCCAGGGTCAAGGATATCACTGAACGGCTGCAGGGCATTCTGAAGGGGGAGGGTGAACAGTCAGAGGTCATGGTTCACATTGGTAGAAAGAGGGATGAGGTCCTGCAACAAGAATTTAGGGAGCTAGGTAGCAGATTAAAAAGCAGGACCTCAAAGGTTGTAATCTCTGGATTATTCCCAGTGTCACGTGCTAGTGAGTATAGGAATAGGAGGATAGAGCAGATGAATGCGTGGCTAAAGAGTTGGTGCAGGAGGGAGGGCTTTAGTTTCCTGGATCACTGGGTCTGCTTCTGGGGAAGGTGGGACCTGTACAAGTCGGACGGGTTGCACCTGAACCGGAATGGGACCAACATCCTCGCGGCGAGTTTTGCTAGTACTGTTGGGGGGGGTTTAAACTAACTTGGCAGGGGGATGGGATACGGAGTGGAGCTATAGTAGGGGGTAATGCACAGCCAAATATAGAGGAAAAAACAAGTCAGCCTGGAAGGCAGAGCAAATATGTAACGGCACAAGGGAGTATGGCAAGGCTGGATGGCATTTATTTTAATGCAAGGAGTCTTGCGAGTAAGGCAGATGAATTGAAGGTGTTGATGAACACATGGGAGTATGATATTGTTGCTATCACAGAGACATGGTTGAGGGAGGGGCAGGACTGGCAGCTCAATATTCCGGGGTATAGAATCTTCAGGCAAGACAGAGGGGGGTGTAAAAGAGGAGGGGGTGTCGCAATATTAATCAAGGAGTCAATTACTGCAGTAAGGAGGGATGATATCTTAGCAGGTTCCTCTAATGAGGCCATATGGGTAGAACTTAAAAACAAAAAGGGGGCAAGCACTTTGCTGGGAGTGTACTATATGCCCCCAAACAGTCAGGGGGAGATAGAGGAACAGATATGTAGGCAAATCTCAGAGAAGTGTAGAAATAATAGGGTAATAATAGTAGGGGATTTCAACTTCCCCAATATTAACTGGGATAGTCAGAGTGTGAAAGGCTTAGAGGGTGCGGAATTCTTAAAGTGCACCCAGGAGAGCTTTTTGAGCCAGCATGTAGAAAGTCCTACAAGAGAGGGGGCGGTACTGGACCTAATTCTAGGGAATGTAGCCGGGCAAGTGGTAGATGTGTCAGTAGGAGAGCATTTTGGTGACAGTGACCATAATTCGGTGAGATTTAAGATAGTCATGGAAAAGGACAAAGATGGACCGGAAATAAAGGTTCTAAATTGGGGGAAGGCCGATTTTAATATGATGAGGCAGGATCTGGCCAAAACGGACTGGGATCAGCTACTTGTAGGAAAATCCACATCAGAGCAGTGGGAGTCTTTTAGAAAGGATATAGAGTACAACGCCAACATGTTCCCGTAACGGTCAAGGGTGGGACCAACAAGCCCAGGGAACCCTGGATGTCAAGGGATATACGAAAATGGATTAGGAAAAAAAGGGAGGCTTTTGGCAGATACAAAGGACTAAAAACAATGGAAGCCCTAGAGGAGTATAGAAAGTGCAGGGGGGTACTTAAAAAAGAAATTAGGAGAGCGAAGAGGGGGCATGAAAAAACACTGGCGGGCAAAATAAAGGAAAATCCCAAGGTGTTTTATAAGTATATTAAGGGCAAGAGGATAACCAGGGAAAGAATAGGGCCCATTAGGGACCAAAGTGGCAATCTGTGTGTCGAGCCAGAAGATGTAGGTGAGGTTTTAAATGTTCACTATGGAGAAGGACGATGTAGGCATAGAAATCAGGCAGCGGGATTGTGATATACTTGAACAAATTAGTATTGAGAGGGAGGAGGTACTAGCGGTTTTAGCGGGTTTAAAAGTGGATAAATCCCCAGGCCCTGACGGGATGTATCCCAGGCTGCTGTGTGAGGCAAGGGAGGAGATTGCAGGGGCTCTGACACAAATTTTCAGAACCTCTCTGGCCACAGGGGAGGTGCCAGAGGACTGGAGAACAGCTAACGTAGTACCATTGTTCAAGAAAGGTAGTAGGGATAAACCAGGGAATTACAGGCCAGTGAGCCTAAAATCAGTGGTAGGAAAATTATTGGAAAAAATTCTGAGGGACAGAATTAGTCTCAACTTGGAGAGGCAGAGATTAATCAGGGATAGTCAGCATGGCTTTGTCAGGGGGAGATCATGTCTGACCAATTTGATTGAATTTTTCGAGGGGGTGACTAGGTGTGTGGATGAGGGTAGTGCAGTTGATGTAGTCTACATGGACTTCAGTAAGGCTTTTGACAAAGTCCCACATGGGAGACTGGTCAAGAAGGTAAGAGCCCATGGGATCCAGGGCAATTTGGCACATTGGATCCAAAATTGGCTTAGTGGCAGGAGGCAGAGGGTGATGGTCGAAGGTTGTTTTTGTGACTGGAAGCCTGTGTCCAGTGGTGTACCACAGGGATCGGTGCTGGGCCCTTTGCTGTTTGTAGTGTACATTAATGATTTAGATATGAATGTAGGAGGTATGATCAGTAAGTTCGCAGATGACACGAAAATTGGTGGAGTGGTAAATAGCGAGGAGGGAATCCTCAGGCTACAGGACGATATAGACAGGATGGTTAGATGGGCAGAACAGTGGCAAATGGAATTTAACCCTGAAAAGTGTGAGGTGATGCATTTTGGAAGGACTAACAAGGCAAGGGAATACACAATGAATGGTAGGACCCTAGGAAGGACAGAGGATCAGAGGGACCTTGGTGTGCATGTACATAGATCCCTGAAGGCAGCAGCACAGGTAGATAAGGTGGTTAAAAAGGCACATGGGATACTTGCCTTCATTAGCCGAGGCCTAGAATATAAGAGCAGGGAGGTTATGAAGGAGCTGTACAAATCGCTAGTTAGGCCACAGCTGGAATACTGTGTGCAGTTCTGGTCGCCACACTATAGGAGGGATGTGATTGCATTGGAGAGGGTGCAGAGGAGATTCACCAGGATGTTACCTGGGCTGGAGCGCTTCAGCTATGAAGAGAGACTGGACAGGCTGGGGTTGTTTTCCTTAGAGCAGAGAATGCTGAGGGGGGACCTGATTGAGGTGTACAAAATTATGAGGGGCATAGATAGGGTAGATAGAAAGTAACTTTTCCCCTTAGTAGAGGGGTGAATAATCAGGGGGCATAGTTTCAAGGTAAAGGGCAGGAGGTTTAGAGGGGATTTGAGGAAAAACTTTTTCACCCAGAGGGTGGTTGGAATCTGGAACTCACTGCCTGAAAGGGTGGTAAACGCAGGAACCCTCACAACATTCAGGAAGCATTTAGACGAGCACTTGAAACGCCATAGCATACAAGGCTACGGACCAAGTGCTGGAAAATGGGATTAAAATAGACAGGGCTTCATGGCCAGTGCGGACACGATGGGCCGAAGGGCCTCTTTCTGTGCTGTATAACTCTATGACTCTATGACTATGAGACCTGAGCACAAAATCTAGGCCGACACTCCAGTGCTGGGCTAAGGGAGTGCAGCACTGTCGGAGGTGTCGTTTTTCGGATTAAACCAAGCCCCTGTCTCCCCTCTCAGGAGGATGTTAAACATCCCATGACACTATTTCGAAGAGGAGCAGGGGTGTTTGCCCCAGTGTCCTGGCCAATGTGCCCCGTAAGCTGTCCTGCCTCCTGTGCGGCCTGCCTCTCCAATGCGTGGCCCACTCAAATTTCTGCGCATGTGTGGTATCTACAATGTACAAGCCGGTGAGCGGCCTGTGCAGGACTTCAAAGACCACTGCGCGCCAGCGCAGCTTAGCAGGAAATCTGGTCCTGGACAATATTTATCCCTCAGCCAACATCACTAAAACAGATTATCTGGTCATTGCTGTTTGTGGGAGCTTGCTGTGTACAAATTGGCTGCCACATTTCCTACATTGCAACAGTGACTACACTTTACAAATTGGTTGTAAAGCATTTTGGGACGTCCTGAGGTCATGAAAGGCGCTTTGTAAATGCAAGTCTTTCTTTTCTATGTGAAACTGCAGGCTCCTACACAGTGCGGTATAAAGTGCTGGAGCTGCAACATAATAAAGTTTTGCACCTCTCTTACCAACCTTTTTACTGACCTCCAGTATTTTATTCGTTTCTCTCCTGACACCAGGACACAGGCTGAGGTATGGCACCATGGGTTGCAGGCAGCCCTCTGGTACCACATCCGAGTGGCCATTCTTCCTGTGTTAGATCAAACTGGCCATTCTCTGATCAAGGGTTACACACTTCAAGTTAACCTATCCTTTAATCTGATCAACCTGTTGTGTATTTTCAGCATCTTATGGTTTTATTCCAACCGAAATTATTGGAGCAATCAGGAATAGGAACCATGGTTGATTTTTTCACAATCTCGAGTCGGGAACACTAATAAAGCTATTGTGTTGTTTATTCCACCTCTGCTCCTGGTGCCCTGGCTGGATTGAACTTGGGACCCCTTTATGGTTTAGAAGTACACCAAGTGGAGCATTTACCTGCTGACAGGCTGTGCCGGTGATTGTGGTGGTGAGAGGTCGAGGTGTGGAGAACAGAGCGTTGACAGCCAACATGCGCAGTGTGCGCCGCAACCGCCGGCTACCGGCCAGCCAACCGAACGTCCGCCGCACGGCCCCCCGGCTTCGGAGCCGCAGCGGCTCGACGTCCGGCAGCGACAACTCGGCGCCGGGGCCCGAATAGCCTTGAGAGGATGGAGGTGGGCTGCCTTCTTCAATGGTTGCAGTCTATCTCCGGCGCGCTGGGGGTGGGTTGCAGGTGAAAGAAAGCTACAATTCATCTCAGAGCTCCCTCGGGTGGAGGGAATGACTGACGAGGGTTATTGCGAACCCAGTGACTCCTACTGGGAAGTGGGTATGTGTGTGGTTGTCCCTGGCTCCACCGTGGATTACCCTGGGCTCACACATGAAGAATGTGGCACTTTGGGTGGTGTCTCCTCTCTATTAGTGACTAGGTCTCCTCTCTACTATTGAGGTCTCCATTAGTAGAGGGGGGGTTGGGGAGTCTCCTCTCTACTATTGTTGGCTGGGGTCTCCATTACTGGAGGGGATGGGGGGGGGGGGTCTCCTCTATAAATGGTTGGTGCAGATGGGAATGGGGTCTCGACTGGAGGGGAAGAATACTCTCCCCTTAACAAATGGGTGAGGTATCAGAGGTAAGACAAGATGGTGGTCTCTTAATGAGGTGGACAAGATTGCCTATCTATAAATTGAGGAGTGGATGGTGTCTATTTGCTACTAATAGGGCTGGAGGAAATGGGGGTCTGCTCTATAAATGAGGCAGGGTGGAGGGGCTGGAGTGATCTTGCTGCTAATTGGGGCACTAGATTGATTCCTGGGATGAGAGGGTCGTCTTATGAGAAGAGATCGAGTAGATTGGGCCTATAGTGTCCAGATTTTAGAAGAATGAGAGGCGACCTCATTGAAACATATAAGATTCTGAGGGGATTGACAGGGTAGATGCTGAGAGGATGTTTCCCCTGGCTGGAGAGTCTAGAACTAGAGGGCATAGTCTCAGGATAAGGGGTCAGCCATTTAAGGCTCAAATGAGCAAGTTCGTCACTCAGAGGGTTTTGAATCTTTGCAATTCTCTACCCCAAAGGGCTGTGGGATGCTGAATCATTGAGTATATTCAAGGCTGAGATTGATAGATTTTTGGACTATAGGGGAATCAAGGGATATGGAGATGGGGCGGGAAAGTGGATTTGAGGTCGAAGATCAGCCATGATCTTGTTGAATGGCAGGGCAGGTTCGAGGGGCCGAATGGCCTACTCCTGCTCTTATTTCTTGTGTGTTGTGACCTTTCAGGGCATTACAAACATTTCCAGTTGTTATCACTTGAAACAGTTTATTGCCATTGAAAATAACAATATTGTTTCCTGTAGGTCTATGGAGAAAGAGCGGGGGAGTGGGACTAATTGGATAGGTTTTTCAAGGAGCTGGCACAGGCATGATGGGCCGAATGGCCTCCCTCTGTGCTGTAAGATTCTCTGACTGTATCAGATTTGGATCCACTTTGCATATTCAGCTCTAGCTCTGCATCTGGCCTTCTCCTGGGAAAGGATGTCGATCAACAAAATGCAGTCTTCTGGAGATGAAACATGGCATGTACCTAGGATTACAAAAGACCATCAGGCCCATTCACACTTGCCCCATTTTTTATATCTGGTCTCATCCCCATTTGCCATCCATCTCCTCCACCTCCTGGGAGAGACAACAACAGAGACCTGTAGCCAATTCAGGAATCCTCTGTCATAAAGTCTTCTCTGACCCTCAGAAACCATCAGGCTAGCCCTAGAAGGCCCCAAAACATTATTATTATTTTACAGAATAATTAATCTTACTTTCCACTTTCTAAAAACATGTCTACCTTTAGATGTAAAATAACATTGTAGTAATAGCCACCTTTAGGGGTCAGTCGCTATATAACTTTTCTCTGCTAAAAGTGATCACTACTGTTGGTTCTTTTCCATTTAGGTGTAACATCCATCAGACATTGCTAAAGTAAGTGTTTCAAGACTGACTTACTGATCAAATAGTTCACAAAAATAGCAATTCAACCATTACCTACCTGCAATCCCGCCACCCCTCCCATCCCACACGCACACGTTGTAAGCTTTTTATTTCGACTGGCATTAATTTGACAGCAAGACCAATTATTTTGCAACAATTTGGAATAAGTTTATTAAACACACAAACTCATGCAAGTTTATTAAACACACACACTCATGCACATCAAAACAATAGCCTACTGGTATTTATGGACTCTACTCGATTACAACATGTAAGGTAATGGGTTAGATTTACACAGACTGGTACTTCCCTGAGTTAAGCAATGCACGTGGCTTTTTTCCTTGCTTCTTGGTCTGGTCTGTAGAGGGAGGGCTTCTTGTTCTTCGGCGTGGTCGTCCAGAGAGAGAGAGAGAGCCTTTGGTTCATTGTTTTTATATCTTTTTAAAGTCCATTGTCTTCTAGTTTAAATTCTTAAGATGCCACGATTGGGACTTAGATTCTGGCAGTTTTTGATTGGCTTTCCTTTGAACATGTTGTCTGCAGTGGCTGGTGCCATTTCTTGCTTAAGTTAATTGTTTGTTGACACCTTTTAGTGGTTCTTGAGTTTTGATGGTGAGTTTCGATCGTGTCTCTGTGGGGGTTTATCCTGTTATGCAGGTTTCCTTTGTTAAGTTTTGCGCCGTTGCCTTACCCAGGGGAGATTTATAGAAACATAGAAGATAGGAGCAGGAGTAGGCCATTCGGCCCCTCGAGCCTGCTCTGCCATTCAATGCGATCATGGCTGATCATCCAAATTCAGTACCCTGTCCCTGCTTTCTCCCCATATCCCTTGATCCCTTTAGCTTTAAGAAATATATCTAACTCCTTCTTGAATATATTTAATGAATTGGACTCAACTGTCTTCTGTGGTAGAGAATTCCACAGGTTCACCAATCTCTGGGTGAAGAAATTCCTCCTCATCTCAGTCCTAAATGGCTTACCCCTTATCCTTAGACTGTGACCCCTGGCTCTGGACTCCCCCACCATCGGGAACATCCTTCCTGCATCTAGTCTGTCTAGTCCTATTAGAATTTTATAAGTTTCAATGAGATCCCCTCTCATTCTTCTAAACTCTAGCGAATACAAGCCCAATCGACCCAATCTCTCTTCATACGTCATTCCTGCCATCCCAGGTATCAGTCTGGTGAATCTTCGCTGCACTCTCTCCATGGAAAGAACATCCTTCCTCAGATAAGGCGACCAAAATTGCACACAATACTCAAGGAGTGGTCTCACCAAGGCCCTGTACAACTGCAGCAAGACATCCTTGCTCCTGTACTCGAATCCTCTCGCTATGAAGGCCAACATACCATTTGCCTTCTTAACTGCCTGCTGCACCTGCATGCTTACCTTCAGCGACTGGTGCACAAGGACACCCAGGTCTCGTTGCACTTCCCCTTTTCCCAATCTATTGCCGTTCAGATAATAATCTGCCTTCCTGTCTTTGCCACCAAAGTGGATAACCTCGCATTTATCCACATTATACTGTATCTGCCATGCATCTGCCCAATCACCCAACCTGTCCAAATCATACTGGAGTTTCTCTGCATCCTCCTCACAGCACACACGCCCACCCAGCTTTGTGTCGTCTGCAAACTTGGAGATATTACATCTAGTTCCCTCGTCTAGATCATTAATATATATTGTGAATAACTGGGGTCCTAGCACCGATCCCTGCGGTACCCCACTAGTCACTGCCTGCCACTCGGAAAAAGACCCGTTTATTCTAACTCTTTGCTTCCTGTCTGCCAACCAGTTTTCTATCCAAGACAGTACCTTACCCCAATCCTGTGTGCTTTAACTTTGCACGCTAATCTCTTATGTGGGACCTTATCGAAAGCCTTCTGAAAGTCCAAATACACCACATCCACTGGTTCTCCCTTATCTATTCTACCAGTTACATCCTCAAAAAATTCCAGTAGATTAGTCAAGCATGATTTACCTTTTGTAAATCCATGTTGACTTTGTCCAATCCTGACACTGTTTTCCAAGTGCTCTGCTATTACATCTTTTATAATGGACTCTAGCATTTTCCCCACTACCGATGTCAGGCTATAATTCCCCATTTTCTCTCTACCACCTTTTTTAAATAGTGGGGTTACATTAGCTACCCTCCAATCCATGGGAACTGTTCCAGAGTCTATAGAATTATGGAAGATGACCAGCAATGCATCTACTATTTCTAGGGCCACTTCCTTAAGTCCCCTAGGATGTAGATTTTCAGGCCCTGGGGATTTATCGGCCTTCAATCCCGTCAATTTCCCTAACACCATTTCCCTACAAATACTGATTTCATTCAGTTCCTCCCTTTCATTAGACCCTATGTTCCCCGACATCTCTCTGAGGTTATTTGTGTCCTCCTTTGTGAAGACAGAACCAAAGTATGTATTTAATTGGCCTGCCATTTCTTTGTTCCCCATTATAAATTCCCCTGATTCTGACTGCAAGGGACCTACGCTTGACTTCACCAATCTTTTTCTCTTCACATATCTATAGAAGCTTTTACAGTCAGTTTTTATGTTCCCTGAAAGCTTACTCTCATACTCTATTTTCCCCCTCTTAATTAATCCCTTTGTCCTCCTTTGCTGAATCCTAAACTGCTCCCAATCCTCAGGTTTGCTGCTTTTTCTAGCCAATTTATATGTCCTCTCCTTGGATCTTATGCTATCCCTAATTTCCCTTGTTAGGCACGGTTGAGTCACCTTTCCTGTTTTATTTTTATACCAAACAGGGATGAACAAATTCTGTCGTTCATCCATGCAATCTTTAAATGTTTGTCATTGCCTATCCACCGTCAACCCTTTAAGTAACGTTGCCCAATCTATCCTAGCCAACTCGTGCCTCATACCATCATAGTTTCCTTTATTTAAATTCAGGACTCTAGTCTCTGAGTCAACTACTTCACTCTCCATCTTAATAAAGAATTCGATCATATTATGATCGCTCCTCCCCAAGGGGCCTCGCACAACAAGATTGCTAATTAATCCTTTCTCATTACATAATACCCAGTCTAAGATGACCTGATCTCTAGTTGGTTCCTCGACATATTGGTCCAGGAAACCATCCCGTATACACTCTAGGAATTCCTCCTCCACAGTATTGTTACTAATTTGGTTAGCCCAATCTATATGTAGATTAAAGTCACCCATGATAACTGCTGTGCCCTTATCGGGTTAAAGAAGATAGATAAAATATTTTTGAAAGACCTTTGAATTTTTAAAAACAATTTATGCTACTTTCACTATCACGTGTATTATTTGAGTCACTTCTTCTTGAGTTTTGACAGTGCAGCGACTTTAACTTTTGGATTATTTCATGGAATTTAAAAAAAAACCTGGTGTGCTTGGTTTGTGATATATCTGTGATACTTCTTACTTGAAAACAAAATCCTTCAGAGATTTCTCCCAAGTTTTCAAAATCTCAGTACAGTTCCAAGGTCTGATAATTAGTCTGCTGCTGATTAGTTTCAGTGATTCAAAATGAAAACAGACGTGGAGAATATCCCAAGGATGATCAGATGATATAAAGGAAGTTGAAAACCACAACGTTTGAGAAAAAAAAATTAAACCTTGATCGTAACCATATGGACTTTAGAATAGTATTTTTCCTTTGGTATGGGCTGTGTTTGTACAAACCGAGAAACCACAGTCCCATACACATTGTATAAAAGACGTGACGAGGTGTTTATAGAATTTGTGGATCTGTCCTTCAGGGCAATATTTCACACTGAAAACTGATATCAAACATAGAAGATAGGAGCAGGAGTAGGCCATTCGGCCCCTCGAGCCTGCTCTGCCATTTGATGAGATCATGGCTGATCATCCAAACTCAGTACCCTGTACCTGCCTTCTCCCCATGACTTTTGGGAAGCTTCTGCCTGTGTGTGGAATTTCCCTCAGCTCCTACTTAGTTGCAATTACACTGCAGCTACCGATCCAAGACCGGTATCTGCCAGAGGCAAAGCACCGTTGATGGGACACCAGTGAGGGGGTCCTGTGGATGCGTGCTCTGACATATGCGCAGTGGTTCCGCTCCCCGGCAGCTCATTTCCAAGTTGGGAGAGGGAAAAGGGAATGCCCCCATTATCCTATTGAATAGACTTTGCTTGAAGTTTTCGCAGTTCCCATGCTGTCCAATGCACCACCTGGGTACTTTGCATAAAACTGGAGTTATACTGCAGGGGGTGCAAACGTGAAGCAGTACATGGTGGCCTCTTGAGGGGGTGGGGGTGTACGTCGCCTGCTGAATGTCGCTTCCCGATTTAACACCCAAGTTATATTGACCTTTTTCACGCCAATACACATTCAATGTGTGCACAGTTCACGGTTACAAGAAAGTGCAATGTAACTGTTGCCTTCGATATAAATAGTGCTGCAGATACATCACTGTCCAACTCCCATATTTGCACCTTGAAAACATGCTGTGTGATATTAGTAACAAACATGTTAATGCATTTGGATCAAATTCTTTCGTCTGCTATTTTAATAAATTTCAAAATAGCAACTGAGAATTATCAACTAATATTTTTACTATCAACTGATTCAGGTATTTCCTTACATCTGTTTCCTGCATTACAACAGTGATTACACTCAAAAGTACTTCATTGGCTGTAAAGCGCTTTGGGGTCGTGAAAGGTGCTATGGAAATGCAAGTCTTTCTTTTCTTTCTATCTATGAAGATGGAAAATCTAAAAGTGAATATCTGCCCGAAACAAATTAATTTAGTGACTTGGTTTCCAGATTTGCCAAAACCATCTAATTACAACTATTATTGACAAGTTTAAACAATTAGTTTATCGCCTAGGGTCCCATACATCCGTGGGTCTGCAGTCCCAGGAATTACGGCCACTGTGAACCTCTGCCACTGCCCTCTGACCATCCGGGATCAGGGGGAGGATTGCTATTTAACATGCCTCTAGCAGGTGTGTGTGTCTCTAGGGTGCATATTGGATGGCTGCTTGCCCCCGGAGCCCGCAAAATACTACTTACTGTGCCCAGTCCGAGAGGACGATCGGTGCTCCCCCCCGGAAAGAATAAATCTGGACCCCGTGGCCCTCTTTGTTAAGGGGGCTGCATTGAAACTGTTAAATAAAAAACTTACCTTCAGGTTCCTCTTGGAGATCCAGGCCTGGACCGCCAGGTTCTGCCAGGTGGCAGCCTGGCACACTTGATCTCATCAGGCGTACTGGCTACCGATCCTGCCCGTGTTGACTGAGCGACTAGGGATGTGGGGACTCTGATGATTGTAGACCCCGTCCCACCCGCTCTTATGCCACGGGCTTTGTAAGGGTGAGTAGAGGCTCCTCTCCTTACAAGATCGCGTGCAGATTCCATCACAAGGCCAGGACCTGGTGTATCTGGATCTTGGCCTAGAAATCCAAATAAGTCAACAAAATCCCTGATTTTATGAGTGACTAGGAAATTAAACCCCCATCTGCAGTTGCGTCACATAATTCTAATCATGAAAACAATATAGCCAACAGCGAATGTGTCATTACACGTGACTTAATGTAAATAAGGATATTCAGCCTCAGCTCAAGTGCTAGCACCGCGTATTTTGCACTTAAATACAACTGCTTTATTAAGATTGGTTTTGCACCATCTAAAGCCACAATTATATTGGCCCGGAATTTGCGGTAGTAATAACAGCGCGGCTGCCAGTGCTCGCCGTTATCACTGGGTAAAATTGACAGCAACTGACAGCGTCCGCACATGTGCAGTTAAAGGCGGAAATGCGGAAGTTGTTGTCAGAGATACCCTTCTCCTCCACAGGGTGTGCTGTTGAAGTCTTCTCAGATGGAATCAACGTAGAAATCACTGATTTGGTGTGAACTTAAACTGAGTACCCATTATTCTTGCTGTAAAGACCGATGGAAAAAGTTAAGCCTTGTTCAATCAGGAGTAACTGAGTTTTTAACGGCGTACTAAATCATAATTACTGCTGACAACCTCTCTGGCCCTGAAACATTAATTTTACAAGTGTGGAGTTTCATTCCCTCATAAGAAAATTTAAATGTTGCCGATTTTTAAAAAAAATTAAAAAAAATTTAAAGTTTGTGTTTTGCTATTTAAGTCTCTCCCTTAATCCCATGTGTGAGTCCCAATCTTTATTTTGCTTTTGCTACAATGATTTAAATGTGATTTATATTCCCTGCCTTTTACTTCCTGCTTTGCCGTCTATGAGAATTCTTCAGTTTGATTGGGTAATCAGTCTGCCTGCTCCCTGCCCTGTTCCTGGACGCCACAGATCCCCTGTAGAAGGCATCAAATTCAAACTAACGCCGAATAGAGGAAGTCTCTGCGCTCTAGAGCCCGCAAAAACTTTGTGGGCAGCTTTTTTCGAGGTCAAAGGCAAGCACCGTTCCTTCGCCACTGACCGCAAAATCCGGGCCATTGATGTTGTTTTAGTTTGGATTCCAGGGGACCAGCATTTGTGAAAAATTGGGTCTGTCACAAGGATAAAGGAGTTGATAGTGTATGCACTTGGAAACTGGCTCATGGACATGAAACTGAACTAAAACAGCACTAATATAAAAGTGGCATAACAGTTTAAATTAGCACCTCCCATGGAACGAGTTGACAGTAACTTCAGTTTGCCAATGTGTAAAGTTTTCCATTTAACAATTATACTACTTGCTATTTAATATTATTTCAACTGTGACAAAACACTGTATGAATTAAGCATTGAAAACAAGTCCAGCACAGATATTGAGGTGAGAGCAGTGGGTGGTGCATGGGTTAAACTTCCTGTGCCTTCCACTTTGACCTTGGGTTCAGAAAAAGCGCTCACTTAATATTCAATGTTTCTTTTCTCCTCTTGACTGTAACAGTCATGTGTTTAGACAGTTCCAATTCAGTTCCTAATACCAATGGGGGGATGTTTTCGTCTTCACCGCTTGGGTAGTAAACCGACAAGGCACTTCACCTGTCCGTTATACAAACCGCCCACTTTTCATTTCCATTGGGTCAAGGGGTGGCCAAGGCCAGGAAACTTTCTCAACAAGTGGGGGCATTTAGCAGGTGACAACTAGTCCAACATGGAGGAGGGGGAAGGGGAAGAACAAGGAAGGCAAATAAACTCATTGAGAAGGTGAGCAAGGCCAGGGAACTCTCTTTCTCTCTCTCCTTTTTGCAAGAGAGAGGGGGGGTGACAAGCGGAAAACAGATTTCTGTCGGGGGGAGAGGGGGTCAGAAATCAATTTTAATTTGGGATGAGGGAATGTGCGGGAAACACTGTCAGTCAGGACTACTCTGCAAGTACTTCTGTTAGTGAGCTGCAAGAGTTAGCTGAAACCGTGTTCTGCAGCTTTCTGTATTGGGGGATTGGCACATAGAAACATAGAAACATAGAAAATAGGTACAGGAGTAGACCATTCGGTCCTTCGAGCCTGCACCGCCATTCAATGCGTTCATGGCTGAACATGCTACCTCAGTACCCCATTCCTGCTTTCTCGCCATACCCCTTGATCCCCTTAGTTGTGAGTGTTATATCTAACTCCCTTTTGAATATATTTAGCGAACTGGCCTCAACAACCTTCTGTGGAAGAGAATTCCATAGATTCACCACTCTCTGGGTGAAGAAGTTCCTCCTCAGCTCAGTCCTAAATGGCTTCCCCTTAATCCTTAGACTGTGACCCCTGGTTCTAGTTTTCCCTACCATTGGGAACATTCTGCCCGCATCTAATTTGTCTAAACCAGTCAGGATTTTAAATGTCTCTATAAGATCCCCCCTCATTCTTCTGAACTCCAGAGGATACAAGTTCAGTTGACCCAATCTTTCTTGATATGTCAGTCCGGCCATCCCAGGAATCAATCTAGTGAACCTTCGCTGCACTCCCTCAATAGCAAGAATGTCCTTCCTTAAGTTAGGAGACCAAAACTGCGCACAATACTCCAGGTGTGGCCTCACCAAGGCCCTGTACAACTGTAGCATCACCTCCCTACTCCTGTACTCAAATCCCCTTGCTATGAAGGCCATCATTCCGTTTGCTTTCTTGACTACCTGCTGCACTTGCATTCCCACCTTCAGTGACTGATGTACCATGACGCCCAGGTCTCGTTGCACGTCCCCTTTCCCTAATCTGCCACCATTCAGGTAATAGTCCGCCTCTCTATTTTTACCACCAAAGTGGATAACCTCACATTTATCCACATTGTACTTCATCTGCCATACATTTGCCCATTCACCCAACCTGTCCAAGTCACTCTGTAGCCTCCTAGCATCCTCCTCATTGTTCACACTGCCTCCCAATTTAGTGTCATCCGCAAATTTGGAGATATTACATTTAATCCCTTCGTCCAAATCATTAATATATAATGTAAACAGCTGGGGTCCCAGCACCGAACCCTGCGGTACCCCGCTGATCACTGCCTGCCATTCTGAAAAGTACCCATTTACTCCTACTCTTTGTTTCCTGTGTGCCAACCAGTTCTCAATCCACGTCAACACATTACCCCCAATCCCATGTGCTTTAACTTTGCTCACCAATCTCTTGTGTGGGACCTTGTCGAAGGCCTTCTGAAAGTCCAAATACACCACATCTACTGGTTCCCCCCTGTCCACCCTATTGGAAACATCCTCAAAAAATTCCAGAAGATTTGTCAAGCATGATTTCCCTTTCACAAATCCATGCTGACTTGGACCTATCATGTCGCCACTTTCCAAATGGTCTGTTATGACATCTTTAATAATTGCTTCCATCATTTTACCCACGACCGATGTCAGGCTGACCGGTCTATAATTCTCTGCTTTCTCCCTCCCTCCTTTTTTAAAAAGAGGGGTTACATTGGCCACCCTCCACTCCATCGGAACTGATCCAGAGTCTAAGGAATGTTGGAAAATGATCGTCAATGCATCCACTATTTCCAAGGCCACCTCCTTAAGTACTCTGGGATGCAGACCATCAGGCCCCGGGGATTTTTCAGTCTTCAGTCCCATCAATTTCCCCAATACCTTTTCCCAACTAATAAGGATTTCCCTCAGCTCCTCCCTCTTACCAGATCCTCTGACCCCTTTTATTTCCGGCAGGTTGTGTGTGTCCTCCACAGTAAACACCGAACCAAAGTACTTGTTCAATTGATCTGCCATTTCCTTGTTCCCCATTACGACTTCCCCTGTTTCCGACTGCAGGGGACCTACGTTTGTTTTTACTAACCTCTTTCTTTTTACATATTTATAGAAGCTTTTGCAGTCCATTTTAATGTTCTCTGCAAGCTTCCTTTCATATTTTATTTTCCCTGCCCTAATCAAACCCTTCGTCCTCCTCTGCTGAGTTTTGAAGTTCTCCCAGTCCCCGGGTTTGCTGCTACTTCTGGTGAGGACAACTGGGGAATTTTGCTCGTCACCAGTGAGATTAACAATGCGTCAATGGGCGTTCTAAGGTTGAGCTTGGGGAAGCTCCATGCAACTACTGGAGTTGGCAGCTATTGCAGCTGAACGGTCTGTTTTTCACCATTTGAGAAATATCTATGGATTGGTGCAATGTAGGGCTGGGTCACTGGAGGTCAGCGAAGCAGGCTTCAAGGAGGCTGTCTTGAATCTACAAAGGTCCGAGTAGAAGCGAGACTGTATGGACCACATGAATCAAGGGGGATTTTGGAGAGAGGCAGAGGAAAAGAAGGGGTGGATGTTCTGAACTTGTAAGAGGAAACAATTGAAGGCATTTTACAACCAGAGGCTATTGAGTAGGTCAGGAAGGGACATCAATTTTAAATGGGGTACAAGTACATGGATGTACCTGTGCACAAATCGTTGAAGGTGGCAGGACTGGTTAACAAAGCAGTTAATAAAGCATATGGAATCTTAGGCTTTATAAATAGAATTGAGAGGTCGCACAACACCAGGTTATAGTCCAACAGTTTTATTTGAAATCACAAGCTTTCGGAGCTTACTACTCCTTCGTCGGGTGAAGTAAAAAGATACAGAATCGCCAAAGCATATATGGATAGAGAACAATGCATGTGTACCTTACAATTGCAGACAACTAAATTAAATCATCCTGACTATCTGCCGAGGTGTGATAAAGTTGATCAGGTCAGCCAGGAAGGTACCACATCAAAGACATAGCAAGATACAACTGAGACAATGAGGTGGAGTCGCAGGGGGTCTAACGTGTCAAAAGCTGCCGTCTGTATGTAAAACGATAAGCTTTAAAATTTTTACTTTTTTACTGGGAATCACATCTGTAAATCACATTTATAAATAGAGGCATAGAGTACAAAAGCTAGGAAGTTATGCTAAATCTATATAAAACACCAGTTCGGCCCCAGCTGGAGTATTGTGTCCAATTCTGGGCACCACACTTTAGGAAGGACGTGAAGGCTTTGGAGAGGGTACAGAAGAGATTTACTAGAATGGTTCCAGGGATGAGGGATTACAGTTATGTGGATAGGCTAGAGAAGCTGGGGCTGTTCTCCTTGGAGCAGAGAAGGCTATGGGGAGATTCGATAGAGGTGCTTAAAATCATGAAGAGTTTAGATAGAGTAAATAAAAAGAAACGGTTTCCAATGGCTGAAGGGTCAATAATGAGAGGGCACAGATTTAAGGCGATTGGCAAGAGAAACAGAGGCGACATGAGGAAAACATTTTTCACAACGAGTGGTTAGGATTTCAAATGCA
This sequence comes from Squalus acanthias, assembly GCA_030390025.1. Classification (NCBI taxonomy): domain Eukaryota; kingdom Metazoa; phylum Chordata; class Chondrichthyes; order Squaliformes; family Squalidae; genus Squalus; species Squalus acanthias. The sequence goes on from CM059427.1 coordinate 67,560,966, forward strand.
CTGCCTGATAGGGTGGTGGAAATAGATTCAATAGTAGCCTTCAAAAGGGAATTGAATAAACACTTGAAGGAAAAAAAATTGCAGGGATATGGGGAAAGAGCGGCAGCGGGACTAAGTGGATTGCTCTTCGAAAGAACTAGTGCAGACTCGATGAGACGAATGGCCTCCTTCTGTGCTGTACTATTCTATGATTCTGTGAAGCAGTGGGGAAGGTCTGATGGGAAATTATTTAATTTTACAAATAGAAACACTTCATAACATACCCACCCCCCCATCCCACACATACACACACAAATATTTATTGTTGCATTAAGTTTGGCTGTTTTTTTTTTGGTACTACTGTTACTGTTCTGTTGAAATAAAGATGGCATCGGATAGTGCCAGGAAGCCTGTCATGTAATGTTAGTTTACAAGCAAAGCACTGGCAGAGCACTTATATTACATTGGAAGCCCCTATCATAGTGCCACCTACAGGTGTAACTGGAACTGCAGGTACAGGTGGACACTTTAAAATGGATTTTCCTATTGAAGTCACCTGACATCGGAGTTTACAAATTTGGAAATGGAATATTGAGAGCTACCCAAATTTTAACATGTAACAGATTTTGCCTATGTAAACATGTAATATATAAAATATTTTGTATCAGTGCACACTTTTTCCACTATAAATTCCTACTCATTTATTATGAAAGCTGCCTATGCAAGCTTGTCACACTGTGATGACACCATCCCCCCCAGTGGTGACACTGCAGCGCCACCACAGGCAAGAAGGCATAATTACAGCATAAGTTTACATAGGTAGCTTCCATTATGTGTGGACATAGGAATTTATGATGGAATATAATAGTGAGAACATAACATAAGAACATAACATAAGAAACAGGAGCAGGAGTAGGACAATTGGCCCCTCGAGCCTGCGCCGCCATTCAATAAGATCATGGCTGATCCAATCTTGGCCTCAACACCACTTTCCCGCTCTCTCCCCATACCCCTTGACTCCCTTATAGTTCAAATGTCTGTTAATCTCCGCCTTGAATATATTCAATGACTCCGCCTCCACAGCTCTCTGGGGTAGAGAATTCCAAAGACTCACGACCCTCTGAGAGAAGAAGTTCCTCCTCATCTCCATCTTAAATGGGCGACCCCTTATTCTGAAACTATGCCCCCTAGTTCTAGATACCCTCACTAGGGGAAACATCCTCTCAGTATCCACCCTGTCAATCCCCCTCAGAATCTTATATGTTTCAATAAGATCACCTCTCATTCTTCTAAACTCCAATGAGTATAGGCCCAACCTGCTCAACCTTTCGTTATACGTCAACCCCTTCATCCCAGGAATCAACCTAGTGAACCTTCTCTGCACTGCCTCCAATGCAAGTATATCATTCCTTAAATATGGAGACCAAAACTGTACGCAGTACTCCAGGTGCGGTCTCACCAGTGCCCTGTAAAGTTGCAGCAAAACTTCCTTACTTTTATACTCCATACCCCTTGCAATAAAGGCCAACATTCCATTAGCCTTCCTAATTACTTGCTGTACCTAGAATCATAGAAAGTTACAGCACGGAAGGAGGCCATTTCAGCATGGCTAACTTTTTGTGTTTCATGTACTAGGACCCCCAGATCCCTTTGTACCGCAGCATTCTGTAGTCTCTCTCCATTTAAATAATAATTTGTTTTTTCATTCTTCCTTCCAAAGTGGATAACCTCACATTTTCCCACATTATACTCCATCTGCCAAATTTTTGCCCACTCACTTAACCTATCTATATCCCTTTGTAGACTCTTTTTGTCCTCCTCACAACTTGCTAACATATCTATCTTTGTATCATCAGCAAATTTGGCTACAGTACACTCAGTCCCTTCATCCAAGTCATTAATATAGATTGTAAATAGTTGAGGCCCCACACTGATTCCTGTGACACCCCACTAGTTACTGATTGCCAACCGGAAAATGACCTATTTATCCCGACTCTCTGTTTTCTGTTAGTTAGCCAATCCCCTATCCATACCAATATATTACCCCCAACCCCGTGCGCTCTTATCTTGTGCAGTAACCTTTTATGTAGCACCTATTGAATGCCTTCTGGAAATCCAAATACACTGCATCTACTGGTTCCCCTTTATCCACCCTGTTTGTTACATCCTCAAAGAACTCTAGCAAATTTGTCAAACACGATTTCCCTTTCATAAAACCATGTTGACTCTGCTTGATTGTCTTATAATTTTCTAAATGTCCTGCTATTACCTCCTTAATAATGGATTCCAGCATTTTCCCAATGACAGATGTTAGGCTAACTGGCCTATAGTTTCCTGCTTTCTGTCTCCCTCCTTTCTTGAATAGTGGCATTACATTTGCGGTTTTCCAATCCGCTGGGACCTCTCCAGAATCCAGGGAATTGTGGTAGATTACAACCAACGCATCTACTATCTCTGCAGCCACTTCTTCTAATACCCTAGGATGCAGGCCATCAGGTCCAGGGTACTTGTCGGCCTTTAGCCCCATTAGTTTGCCTAGTACTTTTTCTCTAGTGATAGAGATTGTTTTAAGTTCCTCCCTCCCTATAGGCCCTTGATTATCTATTATTATTGGGATGTTTTTAGTGCCTTCTACCATGAAGACCAATCCAAAATAATTGTTTAGAGTCTCTGCCATTTCTCTATTTCCCAATATTAATTCCCCAGTCTCATCCTCTAAGGGACCAATGTTTACTTTAACTACTCTCTTCCTTTTTATATACCTGTAGAAGCTCTTACTGTCTGTTTTTATATTATTTGCTAGTTTACTCTAATACTCTATCTTCTCCTTCTTTATAATTTTTTTAGTCATCCTTTGCTGGCATACAAACAGTATGACTTTAAAATGGGGTCTGAATTACACCTGCACGCCCTGGCCCAGCTATCCCCTGTTCTGCCTGAAGACTACTCTTTGTCTTGATTGCCTGTGAGCAACTCCACAGGAGATCAGCTAATAATATATTAAAAGTTTTATGTACAATACGCACCTCTTGTGCTTGCAAGAAGGTCGTGCCATGCCATTTCTACCATGCCTGGGTATTAGGTGTAAGCAGGTGAAAAGCAATTTTCACATATACTTACATTGTATTTATCTCTCAATCTTCCCAGCTCCTGAGATTTGCACCTCCAATGCAAAAGGCGCTGTGGTGCAATGCGCCACAGCGCCCACTACTTCACGTTCCTTTTTTCTACTTGTGCTCCCTGACAAGAAGTAGCAAAGATGGTGTTAAAAGTTAACAGAAGAGAGACGGTCTTAAAGAAAACTTGACCCTGCTTGTCACAGTTGGCATTTTCAGCGTTCGACAAAAACCTGTATCTGGCTAATAACAGAATGTTATAGGCCTAGTTAGCAGGCTGAAGATAAAATCTAACTCTTTCTTTTATAATCAATGTAGTTTGAAGACATACAAACCATTAGGCTCAATGAGGACGGCATACTCATGCAAAAGCCTTCCTTCCAGAATATAGGAGAGATGTTTTCTATAAGACTAAAGCAGGAGCTATCGGATCTTGAACCTACCCTTTATGTTCATGTCAGGAACATAAGAATTGCTGCAGCTGTATCTCAACCTGTATTCATTCAAAATGTCTGCAAAGAATATCCATGAAAAGGCTCCATATACTGTTTCTTCTGCTTGTAGAAGTAGCTCATAATATCATCACATGGAACTCTGACAAAAACAGAATTAGTCAAAATTGTCAGTGAATTATTAGACCTTGGACATCTGTGACCTGTCATTTATCTAGATTAATGGACTTTGTTGTTATATCACCGAATATGACCCCCACCCCCCAGCAAAGGATATTCATTCAACATTATTCAAGCCTGATTGGTTCCATTCCCCAGTTGGCAGCCACATGATCAGAATAGGAGACACAGCTGCTAATTTCAGTTACTGGTTAAATTTAGAATCGCAAACCAAGTGCATTTTACGACAATTTATAGTGTGCCCCTCCTTCAAGAATTGCTGCAGCAACAACTCACAAGCTGGTTTTAGATCAAATTTCCCTTTGACCCACTTGATTTCATCCTTCCAAACTACCAACCCTACCGTCTTCCCATTACAACATTTACAAGATCGTGGGATAGGATAGGACGAAGAAGATCTTTGGTTGACTAGCACAGCAATTTAACGCTGTTTAAGTGCGACGTGTTTTAGTTTTCTTCTTGGTAGTTATGTACTTTTTACAATGTTATTTCACTGATGAAGTTTACCCTTAGTCTTCTGCTGTTTGAGTAACAATATAATGTCGAGACAATGAAAAATATATTACTTTCAAGTAAAAGAGATGAAAATTGTACTGTAGAATTAGTTACTTCTGGCAAATGCTGGAAAATTAATATTAAAAGTGCAAATATAAAAATACACTTACATAATATATCGCTTCTGAGTCAGAAGGTTGTGCGTTCAAGTCCCACTCCAGAGACTTGAGTACGAAAAATCTAGGCTGATACTCCAGGGCAATACTGAGGGAGTGCTGCACTGTCAGAGCGGCTGTCTTTCGGATGTGATGTTAAACCGAGGCCCCGTCTGCCCTCTCAGGTGGACGTAAAAGATCCCATGGCACTATTCGAAGAAGAGCAGGGCAGTTATCCCCAGTGTCCTGGCCAATATTTATCCCTCAGTCAACATCACTAAAAAAACAGATTATCTGGTCATTATCACATTGCTGTTTGTAGGAGCTTGCTGTGCGCAAATTGGCTGCTGCGTTTCCTACATTACAACAGTGACTGCACTTCAAAAGTACTTCATTGGCTGTAAAGCATTTTGGGACATCCTGAGGTTGTGAAAAGCGCTATAGAAATGCAAGTCTTTCTTTGATATATTGATAGGTCAGAAACATTTTATGTAGAAATAAAATCTAATAAATTGTTATGTGTTTGAATGTATTTTGCTATTGGTCACTTTCTTATTTTTAAAATCTTAAACTTTGCTTTCATTGGCTACAGCTTGACATTATATCAGGGGTGTAATATTAGACTTTATAAAATACTGTATTTTTTCTAGAATGAGTTAAATAAAAATTTTGCACTTTCCAAATTATATTACAGTTTACATTTTCATTGTGTTAAGCACCTGATATGATTGCTTTAGATATTTAGCTTTAAAAACTCAGAAGAAGCAGTATATGACCAACAGTTTACTTTTTAAAAGCTAAATATTTCCTCCCATTTTTTCCTAGAGGTCCCTCATTTTGCTGAATTTTTCTCCATTAGCGACGAGGTCAGATGCTCCAAGCCACAGACTTCACAGCTGCACTGCACCTGTGATCAGGTGACAGCAAGCACATCTTGGCAGGAGTCATATGAATGTATGAAGAGAGAGAGAAAAAACCGTCAGAACTATTACAAAAGCAAAATACTGCAGATGCTGGAAATCTGAAATAAAAACAGAAAATGCTGGAAATACTCAGCAGGTCAGGCAGCATCTGTGGAGAGAAAAACAGAGTTAACGTTTCAAGTCAATGGGTCCACCTTTTGTTCCTTTACTTGTCCCATTACCATCTCCTTTCACCTTGTACCATCATCCCTTTTGTCATTTAATCTCTCCTGCCATCCACCCAATCACAGACCTTCCCTTTTGTTCTTTCGTCCCATCCCTCACCTTTCCCTGCCTCTGCACTTGCTTAAAACCTGTTACATCTAACATTTTCCAGTTCTGATGAAAGAACATCGACCTGAAACGTTGCGACAGCAAAATACTGCAGATGCTGGAAATCCGAAATAACAACAGAAAACGCTGGAAAAACTCAGCAGGCCAGGCAGCATCCGTGGAGAGAGAAACAGAGTTAACGTTTCAGGTCGCAGACCTTTCATCAGAACTGGAAATAGCAGGAAATGAAATAGATTTAAGGCAAGGATAAAGCTGGATAAAACGTTAACTCTCTCTCCACAGACGCTGCCTGACCTGCCGAGTGTTTCCAGCATTTTCTGTTTGTATTCGTCAGAACTATCGATGCTCTCCTATCCACTGGATGGTGCAACTTCATCCCCCTCCTTCTCACTAGTAACGCTAACTCCCAGGTTCGACAAAAAAAAAAGAAAGTTGCCAATTTCAGGAAAAACTTATTGTCAGACCTGTCCTTGCAGGATTGCCTTTACATTCCCCACCCTTCCCAACTGTGACATTTCGAAGGGTATCATCTTCCTCTGGATGTATTCTTTTAAAAACTGTTAATATTTATGTTTTGAGAATTTTATTTAAGTTGAGCGGTGTCAGTGCTGCGGAATAGAACATCTTTGGCATCCCGTGTAAGGATGGAACTCTTCCAGTTTGTGCAGAGTATAACCAGAGGCATCCTGCACTTGTATCTACATTCTCATTTTTTTTTAACTGTCATATCACTAGCTAGATAGAGGCATAAAATGATCTCTTGCGTTAGAGTTTGCCTGGGTTGGGTTCGGGCTGCAAACTCTTTCGAAGGAGACGCTCTTGGCCTGACACGGTTGCTGGTGAACCATCCAGGGCTGTAGGAGGCAGCAGGGGACAACCCAGGGGGAAGGCCGCTGAACGTCGCCAGCAGGGCGGTGCCTCTTGAGTTTTCAGAAGCTTGTTGGCGGGCACTGGGTACGAGTGGAGAGGACGGTCTGCTCCTGGATCCATGGTATGGGACTTGAGCTGTTTTCTCTTTGGGATGTTTAAGGTGACCAGAAAGTAACTGGAGGGAATGGGCGCGCGGGGATAATGGAACGTGGACCCGGGTTGCGAGATAAATGGATACTTTGTGAATTGTAGCAACTTGGTGCAACCAGCAGTGGTTAATTTCAGTGTGCAACTGCTAGACGAGTCTGTGTTTAACTATTATAATCGCTATTATATCTTTAAACAGGAATGCATTCATCGTCCCATTAATGTGCATTCTGCAGGCTTCCCCCCGGCTGGGTGGGTGGGTGGAAGGAAAAAGGTAACGGTATAAAGTGTATACAACGTCCTAACTTTTGTAACTAGCACCAGTGTGTATTATAAAGTGTTTTACGAGCTATTTAAAGGTAGGGTTTGGGCTGAGCTCGCGTCTCTTTTTATTACTGCGAATCCAGCCGCTGACAGTTGTGGCTCGCCGCTGTTGCAATCGCTGGCACTCGGTTACCAAAGCGCCTGGAACTGCACCGTTCGTGGATCCACGTGTGCCACTGTCTCACCTCGCACCGAACCAGGCTGCTTCGCATATATGTATGTAGTTTTCTTTCTCTCTCTCTTTGCTCCAATTCTTCATCTGATTTTTCTCCCCTTGGTTCAGTTTAGTAGCACTTTCACCTCTGAGTCAGAAGGTTGTGGGTTCAAGTCCCACTCCAGGGACTTGAGCACAAAAATCTAGGCTGACACTCCAGTGCAGTGCTGAGGGAGTGCTGCACGGTCGGAAGTGCCGGCTTTCGGATGAGACGTTAAACCGAGGCCCATCTACCTTCTCAGATGGACATAAAAGATCCCATGGCACTATTTCGAAGAAGAGCAGGGGAGTTATCTCCGGTGTCCTGGCCAATATTTATCCCTCAATCAACATCACTAAAAAACAGATTATCTGGTCGCTTATCACATTACTGTTTGTGGGAGCTTGCTGGATGTTCCCTCTAAGCTGCGCGCGTGCGCAGGCCGCTCGCAAACTTTTCCACTTGAAATACCGCACATGCGCAGAAATTTAAAGGGACCGCGCATTGAAATAAAAAGGCCGCGGACAACATAGCTTAGAGGGAACGTTGGCAGCCGTGTCTTTTCTTTTCTGTTTTTTCACGGTGGACCAGATCCACAATCAATTAGAGACTTTGGGCACTGCATGGGGAGGGGGGCAGGGTCGGTGGTGATGGGTGGCAGGAGGAACGTAATGAATACCAAAAATAATTTGGGATTTCTTCCTCCCCTGTCAGTAGGTGTGCCTGTGCAGTGGACTTGTCCCAGAGTACAGTTACACAGGCAGCCGTGGCCCTACTGTGCTTTGCTGCTCTTCATATCAGAGCTTCAATGGTGAATGTAGACACACCGAGTGGGAGCCATCACAGCAAGTCCAACCTTGACTTTGCTTGAGCCCTGTGCACATACAAATAAATCGACATTTACAACAGACTTTGGCATCAGCACTATACGCCCATTCAGGTTTACTTTTTAGGACTGCTTTGCTTTCTGGTTAAAATGCTACGTATAGTAGAGTGTGAAAGAAACAAAGCCAGTACACAAGAACGTATGGGCTTTTAGGAACAGGAAAAGGATGTTGTCCACATCAAGCCCATCCCTACATGATACATCTCCTCACCTATGACAACATTTCACATGTCCGTATGACTCAGCAGACAGATGTCACACTATTTATATGCAAATCTCGGTTATGTGGTAAAATTCCACTGGTTTATAGAAGTCTATCGCTATATATGGGAACACAATTTGTTCCTGCTCACGAACTGTAATTGTAGTACATCATGGATGAATGTACAACCAGTTCTGTTCCAAAGTCACATACGTCACCAAGGTTGATTTAAGGACACTTGTGTGTTTTCCTGTTTGCATCAGTTTATTAAAAGGATGGACACTAGAAATTTACAGCACAGAAGGAGGCCATTCGGCCCATCTTGTCTGCGCCGGCCGACAAAGAGCTATCCACCCTAATCCCACTTTCCAGCACTTGGTCCGTAGCCTTGTAGGTTATGGCACTTTAAGTGAATATCCAAGTACTTTTTAAATGTGATGAGAGTCTCTGCCTCTACCACCCTTTCAGGCAGAGAGTTCCAGACCCCCACCACCCTCTGGGTGAAAAAATTTCTCCTCAACTCCCCTTTAAACCTCTGACCAATTACTTTAAATTTATGCCCCCTGGTTATTGACCCTTCTGCTAAGGGAAATGGGTCCTTCCTATCCACTCTATCTAGGCCCCTCATAATTTTACACTCTTCAAATAGGTCTCCCCTCAGCCTCCTCTGTTCCAAAGAAAACTATGATTTGTTACATAAAGAATGCCTGTTCTTGGCCCGGTCACGAGAGGAAGAGGGGATGGTGCACAGCAGAAGCCAATTGATTCTCCGCAGGGAAGAGAAGTTGTTTGGTGAACCATCGCAAGCCACACTTCCACAACCTTCCCACCCCCAGTCCATCCCATAATATCTGAAGCTTGGAAGAAAGAGAATCCATGCTTTTGAGCCTACTACAGTATGATGGATAACCCGATATTGGATTGTTATGCTAAAATAGTAGTGTCACTGTATTGGAATGCTCTCAGGCAGGGTAATTTACTGGACCAGCCAGGAATAATATACACTGCCTTGGTCACCACAGCACGTTTGTGATTTATCAATAGCAAAGAGAACTTTTTAATATCATTATTTATAAATTTCGGCCTCCAGACCCTTTTACATGTAATTTGAGTTTTTCACCAATTTTCTGGTTTTTTTTATTTGCAACCATTTTGATTCTTACTCATTTTATTTTTGTAAAAATATTTCACATACTTTACCTGCCGATCGCGATGTCTCTCTACAACAATTAAGTGGCTTGGGCGGGATGAAAGGATCCTTTTTCTTTTTACTGGAGCGTTACTCTGTGTTAGTGTCTTTCTATCGGTTAAGTGCATGTAATGAATACCGGAGAGTGGAAATCTTGCTGCACTGCTGTATCCAGTGTGGGCAAGTTGAGCGGCCCACGCCTGCATATTTGTGCCAATCTGTAACCTGAGCCTGTTGCAGTGAACGATGGAACACAGTAACTGTCCTCATTTACTTCAGCTGATCTGAGCTATTAAAGCAAAAAAAAGTTCTAATTGATAACCTGTTATGTAAACTAATTGCCACACTTGCTTCTGAGTTAGAAAGTTATAGGGATTTAAGATGGAGTGAAACTATTCCCTTTGGCGAGTGGGTCAATAACCAGAGGTCATAGATTTAAAATCATTGGCAAAAGATCTAAAGGGGAGAGGAGGAGAAATCTTTTCACTTAGAGAGTTGTGGGGATCTGGAATGCGCTACCTGAAAAGGTGGTGGAAGCTGATTCCATTAATAATGTTAAAAGGGAGTTGGACAGGTCCTTGAGGAGGAGGAGGAGGAACTTACAGGGTTATGGACAATAAGCGGGGGTGTGGGACTCAGCACGACTACTCTTTCAAAGAGCCAGCACAGGCGCGACTGGCCGAATGGCCTCCTTCTGTGCTGCAAGTTTCTGTGATTCTATGACTTGAGCTCATAATCTAGGCTGATGCTCCATTTTGATACTGGGGGTATGCTGGATACATAGAGGTGCTGTCTTTCTGCTGAGGGGTTAAATTCAGGCTTTCATTTGCCTTTTGAGGTGGACATAAACAATCTCTTGGAATTATTTGAATAAGAATAGGGAGTTCTCCCAGTGACTTGACCAACATTCATCCCTTGACCATGGCGCGAAAACAAATTAACTGGTCTTCATCTCAGCGCTGTACGCAAAACTATGAATGCAACACCTCGTTTTATTCAACTCTTTAAAATTTGCAACCTCTTATGGCCACAGTTGCTACGTTTAAAGTTGTCACAGACACCATTAAGAGTTATTTTTTTAAAAAAAAGTAAAAATGAATTTGTCAACATTTAAATTAAGTTTTGATTTTTAACCTTTTGGACTTAAAAATATTTAAGAAACCTTTGAGGGTTAGGGAGCACGCACCATGTTAATATAGGGCTCCAGCACTGCAGCGTTTGCTGTTAGTTCCACCTGCGGTTGCAAGGCGTTTTGAATTTCCCTTTTTGTTCCATACACAATGCCACAGGCGGTCATTTACGCAAATAAATAATTGTTCCCATCTGTTCAATGTCTCAATGTCTTTTAGTTGCTCCTGTGCATATTTGCCAGATCCATATGGGATTATATTCCGTAAACAAATAGGTAGCACGTGGCACATTAAGTCTATGGTTCACTTCCTCCTCTGAGGCCACCAATGCATCAACACGGTGTTGGGTGGCCATCACCATGACGGGTGGATTGTATACCAACAGTATCAAATACTGCAGAGTGTTCGATTAATTTCTTTATGCTGTTTTATGCTGGCGTTTCATGAACAATCTGTGTCCCTATTTATCTATCTACCACTCTCTTCTGGCATCCAAATAATCTTGTATATCACGAGATGTTGCAGCAATTTAAAAAAAAACACACATGCAGCACCATGGGAAATGAACCGCTAATAATAAGAAACAAAGAACTTGCTTTATATAGCGCCCTTCATGACCTCGGCACGTCCCAAACTGTGTTACAGCCAATGAAGTACTTTTTGAAGTTCAGTCATTGTTGTAAACGTGACAGCCAATCTACATTTGTGCCAGATCACAAATGCCCTTTTATAAATACAAAAGCAAATTACTGTGGATGCTGGAAATCTGAAATAAAAGCGAAAATGCTGGAAACACTCCGGGTTAGGCAACATCTGTGGAGAGAGAGAGACACAGAGTTAACGTTTCAGGTTGGTGACCTTTCGTCAGAACTGGAAAAGGTTAGAGATGTAACAGGTTTTAAGTACAGAGGCTGGGAGAGGGGGGAAGGGGAGGAACAAACGAAAGGGAAGGTCTGTGAGAGGGTGGATGGCAGGAGACATTAAATGACAAAAGGGATGATGGGATAAGGTGAAAGGAGATGGTAATGGGACAAGTAAAGAAACAAAAGATGGGTCTAGAGGAGGTGGAAATGGGAATATCAGAATCATCAGCAACAGCTGCTGTCCGAAAAAATGGGCAAAAATGAGAAGTCGCACAACACCAGGTTATAGTCCAACAGATTTATTTAAAATTACAAGCTTTCGGAGCTCTCCTGCCCCTTCTTCAGGTAGAGTTACTGTGAGACAATCTACCAGAATTCACAGAATATAAACACAGAGAAAATGCAGAGATTCAATCTTTCCCTACATCAAAGACACACTAAGAGCACAGCCAAGACAATGAGATGTGTCCCAGGGGGTCCAACGTGTCAAAACACCTGCTGGCTGCATATCCTCTCCATTTGGGTTTGTTTCTTCTGTTTGTTTCTTGTGTTTGTTTTTTTAAAAAGCTGGAAAGACCGGCAACGATGTCAAGTCACGTTCTGTAGCGTGACATGAACCCGATATCCCGATTGAGGCCGTCCTCATGAGTGCGGAACTTGGCTATCAGTTTCTGCTCGATGATTTTGCGTTGTCGTGTATCCCGAAGGCCGCCTTGGAGAACGCTAACCCGCAGATCCGAGGCTGAATGCCCTTGACTGCTGAAGTGTTCCCCGACTGGGAGGCAACCATCCTGCCTGGCGATTGTTGCGCGGTGTCCGTTCATACGTTGTCTCAGTGTCTGCATGGTCTCGCCGATGTACCATGCTCTGGGGCATCCTTTACTGCAACGTATCAGGTAGACAACGTTGGCCGAGTCACATGAGTATGTACCATGTACCTGGTGGGTAGTGTCCTCACGTGTGATGACGGTATCTGTGTCCATGATCTGGCATGTCTTGCAGAGGTTGCCGTGGCAGGGTTGTGTGGTGTCGTGGTCGCTGTTCTCCTGACAGCTGGGTAATTTGCTACGAACGATGGTACTTTTGAGGTTAGGCGGCTGCTTGAAGGCGAGTAGTGGAGGCGTGGGGATGGCCTTAGCAAGGTGTTCGTCGTCACCCGAGCACAACGCAACGCCATCCACGCTCTCAAGACCAACTGCAACATCGTCATCAAACCAACGGACAAAGGAGGAGCCATCGTCATACAGAACAGAATGGACTATTGCAAAGAAGCATACCGACAACTGGACAACCAGGAACACTACAGACAGCTACCCGCAGATCCGACCAAAGAACACACCCGCCAACTCAATAGACTGATCAAGACCTTCGATCCAGACCTTCAAAACATCCTACGCGCTCTCATCCCACGTACTCCCCGCGTAGGAGACTTTTACTGCCTCCCAAAGATACACAAAGCCAACACACCCGGACGTCCTATCGTATCAGGCAACGGAACCCTGTGTGAGAACCTCTCTGGGTACGTCGAGGGCATCCTGAAACCCATCGTACAGGGAACCCCCAGCTTCTGTCGCGACACTACAGACTTCTTGCAGAAACTCAGCACCCATGGACCAGTTGAACCAGGAACACTCCTCGCCACGATGGACGTATCAGCACTCTACACCAATATCCCCCACAATGACGGCATCGCTGCGACAGCCTCAGTACTCAACACCAACAACAGCCAATCTCCAGGCGTCATCCTACAACTCATCCGCTTCATCCTTGACCACAATGTCTTCACCTTCGACAACCAGTTTTTTACCCAAACACACGGAACAGCCATGGGGACCAAATTCGCACCCCAATACGCCAACATCTTCATGCACAAGTTCGAGCAAGACTTCTTCGCTGCACAGGACCTCCAACCAACGCTGTACACCAGATACATCGACGACATCTTCTTCCTTTGGACCCACGGCGAAGGATCACTGAAAGGACTACACGATAACATCAACAGGTTCCATCCCACCATCAAACTCACCATGGACTACTCCTCAGAATCGGTTTCATTCTTGGACACACGAATCTCCATCAAAGACGGACGCCTCAGCACTTCACTCTACCGCAAGCCCACGGACAACCTCACGATGCTCCACTTCTCCAGCTTCCACCCTAACCACGTTAAAGAAGCCATCCCCTATGGACAAACCCTGCGAATACACAGGATCTGCTCAGACGAGGAGGAACGCGATGGACACCTACGAACACTGAAAGACGCCCTCGTAAGAATGGGATATGACGCTCGACTCGTCGATCGACAGTTCCGACGGGCCACAGCGAAAAACCGCATAGACCTCCTCAGAAGACGAACACGGGACACATTCAACAGAGTACCCTACGTCATCCAGTACTTCCCCGGAGCGGAGAAACTACGCCATGTTCTTCGCAGCCTTCAACATGTCATCGATGACGACGACCACCTTGCTAAGGCCATCCCCACGCCTCCACTACTCGCCTTCAAGCAGCCGCCTAACCTCAAAAGTACCATCGTTCGCAGAAAATTACCCAGCTGTCAGGAGAACAGCGACCACGACACCACACAACCCTGCCACGGCAACCTCTGCAAGACATGCCAGATCATGGACACCGATACCGTCATCACACGTGAGGACACTACCCACCAGGTACATGGTACATACTCATGTGACTCGGCCAACGTTGTCTACCTGATACGTTGCAGTAAAGGATGCCCCAGAGCATGGTACATCGGCGAGACCATGCAGACACTGAGACAACGTATGAACGGACACCGCGCAACAATCGCCAGGCAGGATGGTTGCCTCCCAGTCGGGGAACACTTCAGCAGTCAAGGGCATTCAGCCTCGGATCTGCGGGTTAGCGTTCTCCAAGGCGGCCTTCGGGATACACGACAACGCAAAATCATCGAGCAGAAACTGATAGCCAAGTTCCGCACTCATGAGGACGGCCTCAATCGGGATATCGGGTTCATGTCACGCTACAGAACGTGACTTGACATCGTTGCCGGTCTTTCCAGCTTTTTAAAAAAACAAACACAAGAAACAAACAGAAGAAACAAACCCAAATGGAGAGGATATGCAGCCAGCAGGTGTTTTGACACGTTGGACCCCCTGGGACACATCTCATTGTCTTGGCTGTGCTCTTAGTGTGTCTTTGATGTAGGGAAAGATTGAATCTCTGCATTTTCTCTGTGTTTATATTCTGTGAATTCTGGTAGATTGTCTCACAGTAACTCTACCTGAAGAAGGGGCAGGAGAGCTCCGAAAGCTTGTAATTTTAAATAAATCTGTTGGACTATAACCTGGTGTTGTGCGATTTCTCATTTTTGTCCACCCCAGTCCAACGCCGGCATCTCCACATCACGAAAAAATGGGGGCAGAGATTATGATCTGAAATTGTTGAACTCAATGTTGAGTCTGTAAGCTGTACAGTGCCGAATAGAAAGATGAGGTGCTGTCCCTCGAGCTTACGTTGAGCTTCATTGGAACAGTGAAGGAGGCCGAGGTGGGAGTGGGGCGGAGAAGAATTAAAATGACAAAGAAAACATTGAACTAGCACTACTTGTTTTACCCCAGCAAAGGTCTAAACACATTTATGCTGACATAAATGTTTGAAAATCAAGCTGCTTTGGATTACAGTTGTATTGGGAGGATATTGGTCAACAGCTGTTGTTTAAAAGGGAAAGGAATGGCTAAGGGGAGTAAGCTTGTTTTTGTTCAAAGTAATCCTGTCAATTTGGTTACTGGAATTTGGACCTCAAGTATGCTGCTCTGATGACATCAGTTACATGGAGCGTCCTGTAATGGCTTCACTGCAAGTAATGGGGGGCGGGGAGGGGGAATGAGACGTAATTCCAAATTGGCTTAAGCGTTGATCCAAAGGCACAAAAGGCTGGGAATGAGATTTCCCATTCGTAGAGTGGTTTCAAGGTGATTAGAAACTTTGGAATGTTGCATGGTTCGTTTGAAGATGTGCCTACGCACTGGTTAGAGAGGAAATTCCAGGGCTTAGGGCCCAGGCAGCGGAAGGCATGTCTGCCAATTATGGAACAATGAAAATCAGAGATACGCAAGAGGCCAGAATTGGAGAAGCGCAGAGATCTCAGAGGGATGTAGGGCTGGAGGAGGTTACAGCGATAGGGAGGGGCGAGGCCATGGAAGGATTTGAAAACAAGGATGAGAATTTTAAAATCGAGGCGTTGCCGGACTGGGAGCCAATGTAGGTCAGTGAACAGGACTTAGCGCAAGTTAGGATACAGGCAGGGGAGTTTTTGACAAGCTCAAGTTTACGGAGGGTGAAAGATTGAGAGTCCGGCCAGGAGAGCGTTGGAATAGTCGAATCTAGAGACAACAAAGGCATGGATGAGCCGAAATGGTATAATTTTAAAGGTTGCCCGAACAGAGGGTTTACGTACACAAGTCTTTGAAGGTGGCAGAACAAGTTGAGAGGGCTGTTTTAAAAAAAAAGCATGTGGGATCCTTGGCTTTATTAAAGGCGAACAAAAGCAAGGAAGTCATGCTAAAAAGGATAGATTGGGGAACGTTACTTAAAGGGTTGACGGTGGATAGGCAATGGCAAACATTTAAAGATCGCATGGATGAACTACAGAATTTGTTCATCCCTGTTTGGCATAAAAATAAAACAGGAAAGGTGGCTCAACCATGGCTAACAAGGGAAATTAGGGATAGCATAAGATCCAAGGAGCAGACATATAAATTGGCCAGAAAAAGCAGCAAACCTGAGGATTGGGAGCAGTTTAGGATTCAGCAAAGGAGGACAAAGGGATTAATTAAGAGGGGGAAAATAGAATGAGAGTAAGCTTGCAGAGAACATAAAAACTGACTGTAAAAGCTTCTATAGATATGTGAAGAGAAAAAGATTGATGAAGTCAAGCGTAGGTCCCTTGCAGTCAGAATCAGGGGGGAATTTATAATGGGGAACAAAGAAATGGCAGGCCAATTAAATACATACTTTGGTTCTGTCTTCACAAAGGAGGACACAAATAACCTCACAGAGATGTCGGGGAACATAGGGTCTAATGAGAGGGAGGAACTGAATGAAATCAGTATTTGTAGGGAAATGGTGTTCGGGAAATTGACGGGATTGAAGGCCGATAAATCCCCAGGGCCTGATAATCTACATCCTAGGGTACTTAAGGAAGTGGCCCTAGAAATAGTAGATGCATTGCTGGTCATCTTCCAAAATTCTATAGACTCTGGAACAGTTCCCATGGATTGGAGGGTAGCTAATGTAACCCCACTATTTAAAAAAGGTGGTAGAGAGAAAACGGGGAATTATAGACTGGTTAGCCTGACATCGGTAGTGGGGAAAATGCTAGAGTCCATTGTAAAAGATGTAATAGCAGAGCACTTGAAAAACAGTGACAGGATCGGACAAAGTCAACATGGATTTACAAAAGGTAATTCATGCTTGACTAATCTACTGGAATTTTTTGAGGATGTAACTGGTAGAATAGATAAGGGAGAACCAGTGGATGTGGTGTATTTGGACTTTCAGAAGGCTTTCGATAAGGTCCCACATAAGAGATGAGCGTGCAAAGTTAAAGCACATGGGATTGGGGGTAAGGTACTGTCTTGGATAGAAAACTGGTTGGCAGACAGGAAGCAAAGAGTTGGAATAAACGGGTCTTTTTCCGAGTGGCAGGCAGTGACTAGTGGGGTACCGCAGGGATCGGTGCTAGGACCCCAGCTATTCACAATATATATTAATGATCTAGACGAGGGAACTAGATGTAATTTCTCCAAGTTTGCAGACGACACAAAGCTGGGTGGGCGTGTGTGTTGTGAGGAGGATGCAGAGAAACTCCAGTATGATTTGGACAGGTTGGGTGATTGGGCAGATGCATGGCAGATGCAGTATAATGTGGATAAATGCGAGGTTATCCACTTTGGTGGCAAAAACAGGAAGACAGATTATTATCTGAACGGCAATAGATTGGGAAAAGGGGAAGTGCAACGAGACCTGGGTGTCCTTGTGCACCAGTCACTGAAGGTAAGCATGCAGGTGCAGCAGGCGGTTAAGAAGGCAAATGGTATGTTGGCCTTCATAGTGAGAGGATTCGAGTACAGGAGCAAGGATGTCTTGCTGTAGTTGTACAGGGCCTTAGTGAGACCACACCTTGAGTATTGTGTGCAGTTTTGGTCGCCTTATCTGAGGAAGGATGTTCTTGCCATGGAGGGAGTGCAGCGAAGATTCACCAGACTGATACCTGGGATGGCAGGAATGACTTATGAAGAGAGATTGGGTCGATTAGGTTTATATTCGCTAGAGTTTAGAAGAATGAGAGGGGATCTCATTGAAACTTATAAAATTCTAACAGGACTAGACAGACCAGATGCAGGAAGGATGTTCCCAATGGTGGGGGAGTCCAGAACCAGAGGTCATAGTCTAAGGATAAGGGGTAAGCCATTTAGGACTGAGATGAGGAGGAATTTCTTCACCCAGAGAGTGGTGAACCTGTGGAATTCTCTACCACGGAAGGCAGTTGAGGCCAATTCATTAAATATATTCAAGAAGGAGTTAGATATATTTCTTAAGGCTAAAGGGATCAAGGGATATGGGGCGAAAGCAGGGACAGGGTACTGAATTTGGATGATCAGCCATGAGGGGCCGAATGGCCTACTCCTGCTCCTATCTTCTATGTTTCTAACCTCAGTATAACACTGGTTAGGCCTCAGCTGAAGTATTGTGTTCAATTCTGGGCACCGCACTTTAGGAAGGATGTCAAGGCCGTGGAGAGGGTGCAGAAGAGATTTACTCGAATGGTACCAGGGATGAGGTCTTCAGTTATGTGGAGAGACTGGAGAAGCTGGGGTTTACAACAGTGACTGCACTCCAAAAGTACTTCATTGGCTGTAAAGCGCTTTGAGGCGTCCGGTGGTCGTGATAGGCGCTATATAAATGCAAGTCTTTTTCTTTTAGAGCAGAGAAGCTTAAGAGGAGATTTGATAGAAGTGTTCAAAATCATGATGGGTTTTGATAGAGTAAATAATGATAAACTGTCTCCAGTGGCATGAAGGGTCGGTGACCAGAGGACGGAGATTTAAGGTGATTGGCAAAAGAACCAGAGGTGACAAGAGGAAACATGTTTTTACACAGCGAGTTGTTGTGATCTGGAATGCACTGCCTGAAAGAGTGGTGGAAGCAGATTCAATAGTAACATTCAAAAGAGAATTGGATAAATACCTGAAAGGATAACATTTACAGGGCTATGGGGGAAAAAGCAGGGGAGTGGGATTAATTGGATAGCTCTACCAAAGAGCCGGCACAGGCACGATGGGCCAAATGGCCTCCTCCTGTGTTGTATCATTCTATGAGGGTTTCAGCTGCAGCTGAGACTGAGAGGCTGGAACACTGGTATTCGAAATTGGCCAGTTCTAGAATGTGGAGAGGATGCTGTGAAAAGTTGGGTCAGTGGCAGTTTGAAGGGACTGGCTGTTGATCTGTCCACTCAGAGCTTCTCATTCCCCCCCCTCCCCCCATCTCATGCACCTACCTGCGATGCCAGCCTCCGAACCCAACACAGACCTGAGCGAGCTGGTCAAAATGCTCGCTTGATTTCCCACTGCTACAGAGGTGAGAGGCCAAGGGCAGTACACCTGCTCACGTCCAGTGATCTTATCAGCAGCCTCTGCCAGCTATGAATTCAGTCCAGAGCCTGCCTGTTTAAACATTGCTCCTATGCCGGTGTGGGTAGTGGGGGATGGTGGACACAAGCAGACTCTGTATAACGCTGCTTATCTGAATGTTGTTAATCTGCACGGATCAGTTATCTGAACAGAGAGATAGCTTTGAGAACAATACTTCCTAGTGGCACGTAGTCCCTTGTCAGCTTAAAATAGTTTGCTTGTAGAATTTGTAAAATGTATACCAGCTTTGAATATTAACCTTAAGCTACAAAAACATCTTTGGAACTTGCAAATTAATATTAGTCCACAGACCAGGCCCATTACATTTCGCCAGACAGGTAGCAGTGGGAGTGCGATTCGTCCTGTGACTGATGGGACAGCAAGGCATTTCTCTAAGTCTAAGAAATTATGTAAAATCTTAACATTAGCGCCAGGAGTGATATTTGCCATTTCAATATTGGAGCACAGCACACTCCAATCAGTTGTTCCTTTCATCTCCAGTTCGCCTTCAATGAGATATTTAACTGGCGACTCTCCCTCCTGATTTCCATTTTTTTTTTTAATTTGTTCACGGAATGTCGGTGTCGCTGGCAAGGCCAGCATTTATTGCCCATCCCTAATTGCCCTTGAGAAGGTGGTGGTGAGCCGCCGCCTTGATCCGCCGCAGTCCGTGTGGTGAAGGTACTCCCACAGTGTTGTTAGATAGGGAGTTCCAGGATTTTGACCCACTGACGATGAAGGAACGGCGATATATTTCCAAATCAGGATGATGTGTGACTAGGAGGGGAACTTGGAGGTGGTGGTGTTCCCATGCGCCTGCTGCCCTTGTCCTTTTAGGTGGTAGAGGTCGCGGGTTTGGGAGGTGCTGCAGTGCATCTTGTAGATGATACACACTGCAGCCACGGTGTGCAGGTGGTGGAGGGAGTGAATGTTTAAGGTGGTGGATTAGGTGACATTCAAGTGGGCTGTTTTCTCCTGGATGGTGTCGAGCTTCTTGAGTGTTGCTGGAGCTGCACTCATCCAGGCAAATGGAGAGTATTCCATCACACTCCTTACTTGTGCCTTGTAGATGGTGGAAAGACTTTGGGGAGTCAGGAGGCAAGTCACTCGCTACAGAATACCCAGCCTTTGACCTGCTCTTGTAGCCTTAGTATTTATGTGGCTGGTCCAGTTAAGTTTCTGGTCAATGGTGACCCCCAGGATGTTGATGGTGGGGGATTCAGCAATGGTCATGCCATTGAATGTCAAGGGGCAGTGGTTAGACTCTTGCTTGTTGGAGATGGTCATTGCCTGGCACTTGTGTGGCACGAATGTGACTAGCCACTTATCAGTCCCAGCTCCCATTGCTCATGTTAAGCTTCGATGCTGCTTTTAAGAAAAAAATAGCAGCTTTCCCTTCTGAGTTGAAACACAAACGGCCGTTCACCCGATTGTCCATTTTCTATCAGCATCATCAGTATCCCAAGCATCATGCTCTGAGGGTTGAATTGCTTACTGCGCACTGTGTGTTCGTCCTGACTGTTTCGGATTAGAAGTATTCGTCTCTATTGGCCTTAAACATAGCAACAGGAGTAGGCCATTTAGCCCCTCGATCCTGTTCTGCCATTCAATGAGATCATGGCTGATCTGTGACCTAACTCCATATACCCGCCTTTGGCCCATATCCCTTAATAGCTTTGGTTAACAAAAATCTATCAATATCAGATTTAAAGTTAACAATTGACCTAGCATCAACTGTCGTTTGCCGAAGAGAGTTCCAAACTGCTACCACCCTTTGCGTGTAGAAGTGTTTCCAAACTCCACTCCTTAAAGTTGTCAGCTCAGCTGTGATTGATTCTGTGGAGGCTACCAACAGGGACACTGGAGGTGAGCGCGTGCTACCTTTAGGACTCGCCTCTGTAGCCTGGGGGAGGGGGGGGGGGCAGACATTTTAGCCATTTTTTGGGGGTTTGCAGCAGCTCCGCCTACTAGAGTCATGGCAAGGTGTGAAAGGAGGCCTAAAATTGGCAGATTATTTGCGGAGATTCAGCTGAGTAAGAGTAATGGAGGCGAGTGCTGCTGGAGAGTACTGAGGCAGGTGGGTGTGGAGAGGCTGAGCAATCTGTAGGATATAGCTTAAGTTTACAAAATAGCACCAAAGGTATCCATCACCTCTTTTTTGAGTTTGCTCTTGAATATTTTAACACATTCACATTGAAGTTTGTAAATTATTTCAACTTGTGTTATACAACCCAGTATTAAAAAATTAATAACATTCCTGCTTTATTTCTAGATCATTTTGTGGCATTCATCCAGAGGGTTTCAGCTGACATACGAGAGCTGCATTCTGTGCGAAAGCAACATGGCTGTTCATTATCTGCCATTTATTTGAGATATAATCTGGTTGTGACAGGAACGTTATGTATAAAGGATTTGGCCAACCTGTGTGGAGGCAGCTCTCCCAGTCCAAAGCAGCACCGGTGGAACGATATAAACATGGCTGTTGCATCTATGAGGGATACATGTATCTTTATGGTGGTCGAAGGCAAAATGGGCTGAAGGATTTTTGGAGGTACAACATTGGTAAGATGCTGGGTTTTCATTTGATTTGATTCTCTAATTTTTCTCTTGTCTGCGATGTGCCATGATCATCAAGTTATAGCTGACTGCATCCAAATGAGAGCTAGCTGTTAACTAACTGGTCTTACACCAGCAACTCTGGGTGAATCTGGGAGTCTGGCAAATGCTGAAGTGGGTGGGTAGAGTGGTGTGAGATGAATGGGTTCATAAACCGGAAACAAGTAGAGCCAGTGGTGTGAAATATTAAGCTGTGTGGGATGTGACCAGTGGCAATTGAGCTAAAGGAAGGAGAATTTTAGGACAAGTGAACAAGAAGTTGCTCTCATGAACGATGTACTGATTGGTTCAGAAGGATGGAGAGGTGCTGGTGGGTTACTTCTGCACTCATGGCTGTAAATTGAAATAGGATGTTGGGCGAATATAGTGGAGGGGGAAAAATGTAGGGGGAGAAATATATGTATGTTTTAAGAAAAAGTTAGAAAGTTTGATGCCTATTTAAACATCTTAATTTTGGAAGTCCACTTGACACTCTTGCTAAAGAGGTATTTATTGAAAAAGCTGAATGTTCATTTGCAACTCAATGAGGTAAATAGTTTGATCATTCTAAGCAGGGCCCCTAATGGTCCACAACTCTGGAATTTCTCCCATGCCATTTTCCCTCCTTGTTTTCTTCCTCAAACAATTTTCTCTACTAAAGAAAGACAGGCTTGCATTTATGTAGCGCCTTTCACGACCTCAGGACGTCCCAAAGTGCTTTACAGCCAATGGAGTGCTATTTGAAGTGTAGTCACTGTTGTAATGTAGGAAACGCGGCAGCAAATTTGTGCACAGCAAGCTCCCACAAACAGTAATGTGATAATGACCAGATAATCTGTTTTAGTTGATTGAGGGATAAATATTGGCCAGCACACCAGGGATAACTCCCCCTGCTCTTCTTCGAAGTGCTCCCTCAGCACTGCACTGGAGTGTCAGCCTCGATTTTTGTGCTCAAGTCTCTGGAGTGGGACTTGAACCTACCAACTGAGTCAGAGGTGAGAGTGCTACCAACTGAGCCACGGCCGCCGACATTGTAACTATTGGAACCAATACCTGTGCTAACACCAATTTTTAAAATCATCATTAGTATGCAGCTGCTCAGTCCCCAAGTATTTTATAGCTTGCACAACTCACCTGCATCTGCAGTGTACAAGGTAGGAAATGCATGGAGATCATGTTACTACATTGATCCCTGATCTTTAATCAGTCGGTTTTCGCAGAAGCACCGTGCCCATTGAGAGTCAGTGGGGAGAAAAGCTTGCCCAGTTACTGAGTCTATGTTGAGTGTGGAAGGTGTGTGAAATACACTGGGATTAAACAGCTGCAAATCAATAAGCATTAGAAGATTGATGTTAACTGGTACTGTTCAGATTCGGAACACGAGGTATTGGTCTACTAGTTTCTGGTTACCTACTTAACAGTTAACTGCCACTGGATGGTTATCAGGTGAGACAGCTTGACGTTGAGAGGCTGCGATTACTCGGGACTAGGGCTGGGCTAGGCACGGCTAACGGCTATTAAACCGTTTAAAATGCATGATTTTTTTAAACAAAAAATGCTGGTTCAGCATAGATTTATGCATTGTTTTAAAAATATTTAACGTATTGAGATTTGAGTTGTCCTCAAACCCCTGGACAAATTTGTCACATTCTCCAGATGGATTGCATACTACGGTCCTCGAGGAGGTCACTAATGAAATTGGACAGGCTCCGGTGAGTATCTTTAGTGAATCCTTGGAAAGGGAGACTGTGTCTGAGGATTAGAGAAAAGGAAACGTGACACCACCTACAGAAAGGGGTTAAGGAGATGACCCAGAGAATTGCATTGTAGGGAAAGTACTGGAGGGCTACCTGAAGGAATGAACGATGAATCACCTGGAGAAATATAGAACTCTAGGAGGGAGCCAGCGTGGCTTTGTGAGAGGAAGATCATGCTTGACAAGTCTCTTGGAGTTCTTTAAAAGAACTCCGTAATCTGAAATTTAGCAAAGTCCAAGCCCTGAAATCCAAGTCGGCAAGTCCAAGAAATTTGATTGTGCCTTTCAAGGAGATAACAAACTTTGTAGAAAACGGAAATTCAGTGAATGTTACTTCTTTAGATTTCATCAAAGCGTTTAACACAAGCGCATGCGCTGAACACCGGCACTTCTGATCTGTCAAGAATCCTCTTGACAGATCGGATGCCTGCCCTGGAGAAGGGCCACTGCAGGGGGAGAGTTCCGCTTTCTGCAGAACCTTCGCCCGCTGAAATCACTTAAAAATCTTACGCCTGGTAAAAGCAGGCGTAAGGCCTGCTTTTTACCAGCATAAGAATTTTTAAAAAATTAAAAAAAATATTTTTTCACTCATTTATAATTTAAAAATACTTTTTTAAAAAAGGTAAGTTTATTTTTAGCCCCGTAAAAAAACTTTTTTAAAATTTTTTTTTAAAATTTTTGTTTAAAATATTTAATTTAATGTAATTTTAACTGATTTTAAAAACGTGATTTAAAAAAAATATATATTTAATGTTTTGATGTGTTTTTGGAATGATCTCCATTCATACGTTTGACAGGTCTAAGCTGTCAAAAGTATGAAGGGAGATTCCCTTCTTTCATTGGTTCCCCTTGGCCCACGTGATCCCAGGGACGCTTGCGAACCGCATGCGCCCAATGGGATACGTGGGCCCTGCACATTTCGTCGTGGAGAGGCCCAGGAGCCCCTCAGGTAAGGGCGTAGATTTTTTTTTTCTAGATCAGAGGCCTCCGCACGCAGGAAGCCTCCGATCGGAAAATATGGGCCATTGTCACGTCGGAGATTGGTCCACAAGGTTGGAAGGCATGGCATAGATTGAGTGGTTCTGTAATACGCTCTACTCTGAGCTCTGACACGGCAAGAGAGGAAACGCTTCAAGGACACCCTCAAAGCCTCCTTGGAAAAAGTGCAGCATTCCCACTGACATCTGGGAATCCCTGGCCCAAGACTGCACAAAGTGGAGGAGAAGCATCCGGGAAGGCGGCGAACACCTCGAGTTTCTTCGCCGGGAGCAAGCGGAAGCCAAGCGCAAACAGCGGAAGGAGCGCTCGTCAACCCAAGCACCCCACTCACCCGCCCCTTCAACCACCGTCTGCCCCACCTGTGACAGAGACTGTAGGTCCCGCATTGGACTTATCAGTCACCTGCAAACTCATTTTTAATGTGGAAGCAAGTCATCCTTGGTTCCGAGGGACTGCCTAAGAAGAAGAATGGATCAAAAATTACCTGAAGCAGAGGAAGCAAAGGGTGGTTATACGTGGCGCTGGATAGATTTGGAAGGAGGTAACCAGTGAGGTGACTTGTGGATCAGTCTTTTGTCTGTTGATGTTTACTTGGAAGAGGGAACAGAAACAAAATTCTCCAAGTTTCCACTTGATACCAAACTGGGAGGCACTGCAAACAACCAGGCACAAGCTGAACAAATACAGAAGGACCTGAATGGATAGAGGAGCTGAACTGACGAGTGGTAAATGCCATTTAATGTGGAGAAGGCCAAGTCATGAGAATAGGAAAAGATAATTAAAAGTAAGCAATACAAGCTCAATTATATTATTCTACAGGACACGATACAGTGGAGGGATTTGAGGTTTCTGGTGGATAGATCACGAAAGTCAACTGACGTGGAAATCGTAAAAGGACCAAATAAGATCTTGGACTATAGCCAGAGCAATAGAACACAAATCTCAGGCAGTGAATCTTAGTTTGTACAGAGCACTTGTCCAGTACTCTATGCAGTACTGTGTACAGTTCTGTTTGCCATATTATGAGAAAGACATTCAGGCACTGGAAGTGGTGCAATGAAGGGCAACTATTTTTTTAATTCGTTCCTGGGATGTGGGCGTTGCTGGCAAGGCCAGCATTTATTGCCCATCACTAATTGCCCTTGAGAAGGTGGTGGTGTGCCACCTTCTTGAACCGCTGCAGTCCGTGTGGTGAAGGTACTCCCACAGTGCTGTTAGGGAGGGAGTTCCAGGATTTTGACCCAGCGACGATGAAGGATCAGCGATATATTTCCAAGTGAGGATGGTGTGTGACTTGGAGGGGAACTTGGAGGTGGCGGTGTTCCCATGCGCCTGCTGCCCTTGTTCTGCTAGGTGGTAGAGGTTGTGGGTTTGGAGGTGCTGTCGAAGAAGCCTAGGTGAGTTGCTGCAGTGCATCTTGTAGATGGTACACACTGCAGCGACGGTACGCCGGTGGTGGCGGGAGTGAATGTTTAAGGTGGTGGATGGGGTGAGTTTCTTGAGTGTTGCTGGAGCTGCACTCATCTATTATTCCATCACACTCCTGACTTGTGCCTTGTAGATGGTGGAAAGGATTTGGGGAGTCAGGAGGTGAGTCACTCGCTGTGGAATACCCAGCCTCTGATCTGCTCTTGTAACCACAGTATTTATGTGGCTGGTCCAGTTAAGTTTCTGGTCAATGGTGACCCCCAGGATGTTGATGGTGGGGGATTCGGCGATGGTAATGCTGTTGAATGTCATGGGGCGGTGGTTAGACTCTCTCTTGTTGGAGATAGTCATTGCCTGGCACTTATGTGGTACGAATGTTACTTGCCACGTATCAGCCCAAGCCTGAATGTTGTCCAGGTCTTGCTGCATGCGGGCATGGACTGCTTCATTATCTGAGGAGTTGCGAATGGAACTGAACACTGTGCAATCATCAACGAACTTCCCCACTTCTGACCTTAAGATGGAAGGTAGGTCATTGATGAAGCATCTGAAGATGGTTAGGCCTAGGACACTGCCCTGAGGAACTCCTGCAGCGATGTCCTGGGGCTGTGATGTTTGGCCTCCAACAACCACAACCATCTTCCTTTGTGCTAGGTATGACTCCAGCCAGTGGAGAGTTTTCCCCCTGATTCCCATTGACTTCAATTTTACTCGGGCTCCTTGATGCCACACTCCGTCAACTGCTGCCTTGATGTCAAGGGCAGTCACTCTCACCTCACCTCTGGAATTCAGCTCTTTTGTCCATGTTTGGACCAAGGCTGTAATGAGGTTGGAGCCGAGTGGTCCTGGTGGAACCCAAACTGAGCATCAGTGAGCAGGCTATTGGTGAGTTAGTGCCGCTTGATAGCACTGTCGATGACACCTTCCATCACTTTGCTGATGATTTAGAGTTAGACTGATGGGGTGGTAATTGGCCGGATTGGATTTGTCCTGCTTTTTGTGGACAGGACATACGTGGGCAGTTTTCTACATTGTCAGGTAGATGCCAGTGTTGTAGCTGTACTGGACCAGCTTGGCTAGAGGTGCGGCTAGTTCTGGAGCACAAGTCTTCAGCACGACAGCCGGGATGTTGTCGGGTCCCATAGCCTTTGCTGTATCCAGTGCGCTCAGCCGTTTCTTGATATCACGTGGACTGAATGGAGTTGACTGAAGACTGGATTTTGTGATGGTGGGGACCTCAGGAGGAGGCCAAGATGGATCATCCACTCGGCACTTCTGGCTGAAGATGGTTGCAAATGCCTCACATGCTGGGCTCCGCCATCATTGAGAATGGGGATGTTTCTGGAGCCTCCCCCTCCCGTTAGTTGTTTAATGGTCCACCACCATTCACGACTGGATGTGGCAGGACTGCAGAGTTTTGATCTGATCCGTTGGTTGTGGGATCGCTTAGCTTTGTCTATAGCATGCTGCTTCCGCTGTTTAGCAGCTTCCCCAGGTTGGCACCTCATTTTTAGGTATACCTGTTGCTGCTCCTGGCAGGCTCTTCTACACTCCTCATTGAACCAGGGTTGTTCCCGTGGCTTGATGGTAATGGTAGAGTGAGGGATATGCTGGGCCATGAGCTTACAGATTGTGGTGGAATAAATTTTACTGCTGCTGATGGCCCACAGCACCTCATGGATGCCCAGTTTTGAGCTGCTGGATCTGTTCTGAATCTGTCCCATTTAGCACGGTGGTAGTGCCACACAACATGATGGAGGGTGTCCTCAGTGTGAAGACGGGACTTCGTCTCCACAAAGACTGTGCGGTGGTCACTGCTACCAATACTGTCATGGACAGATGCATCTGTGACAGGTAGATTGGTGAGGATGAGGTCAAGTAGGTTTTTCCCACTCTCGCCACCTGCCGCAGGTTCAGTCTGGCAGCTATTTTCTTCAGGACTCGGCCAGCTTGGTCAGTAGTGGAGCTACTGAGCGACGCTTGCTGATGGACATTGAAGTCCCCCACCCAGAGTACATTCTGTTCCCTTGCTACTCTCAGTGCTTCTTCCAAGTGGTGTTCAACATGGAGGAGTACTGATTCATCAGCTGAGGGAGGGCGGTAGGTGGTAATCAACAGACGGTTTCCTTGCCCATGCTTGTCCTGAAGCCATGAGACTTCATGGGGTCTAGAGTCAATGTTGAGGACTCCCGGGCTCACTCCCTCCCAACTGTACACCACTGTGCCGCCTCCTCTGGTGGGTCTGTCCTGCCAGACATAATCAGGGATGATGATGGAGGAGTCTGGGATGTTGGCTGATTTTGTGAGTATGACTATGTCAGGCTGTTGCTTGACTAGTCTGTGGGACAGCTCTCCCAATTTTGGCACAAGTCCCCAGATGTTGGTGAGGAGGACTTTGCAGCGTCGACTGGCCTGGGTGTGCCTTTGTCGTGTCCGAAGCCATTGTCGAGGTCGATGCCGGGTGGTCAGTCCGGTTTTATTCTTGTCATTGTTTTCCGTAGCAGTTTGTTACAACTGAGTGGCTTGCTAGGCCATTTCAGAGGGCAGTTAAGAGTCAACCACATTGCTGTGGGTCTGGAGTCACGTATAGGCCAGACCGGGTAAAAGACATTAGATGGGTTTTTTAATGACAATCCGGTAGTTTCAGGGTCACCATTACTGGTACTAGCTTTTTATTCCAGATTTATTGAATTAACTGAATTTAAATTCCACAGCTGTCGTGGTGGGGTTTGAACTCACGTCTCTGGATGATTAGTCCAGGCTTCTGGTTACTAATCCAGTAACATAACCACTATGCTACCGTACCCTTAAAATAGGTACCTGAGTGTGAGGAGAAGTTGCAGAGGCCGGTAGTGTTTACAGTGGAGAAATGAAAGCTCAGGTGATCTTATTGAAGTGTTGAAGATCCAGAAGTGAATAGCTGAGACAAGTATCTATCGATTTAGCATCGTCACAGACTCTCAAACAAGAGGGAAGGTGAAAAGGCAGTTTAGATTCAACTACCTTACGCAGAGGATTTGCATGTGTGGAACAGACTGCCAAGGAATGCAGTTGGGGCGGATTGTATTGGCAAATTCAAGAGATTGTTGAATAAATAGCTGTTAATTTTTTATGGAGGGATATTAGAGGTATAGTGTGATGATATTTCTTGGACACTGTGACTGGCATTGTTGTGGTCTTTTCTGGTCCCCTACATTCCTGTATTCCTATATTCTCATGCTGCAGAATTTGATTGCTGTGGACGCTGGTCTTGTTCTAGAAGATCTGATTATAGGATACGTGCCGTGTTTTTATTTTTGGTGAGCATTCCGATGATGAAGCTCATGCCCTAAGAACACAAGAATTAGGAGCAGGAGTAGGCCATACGGCCCCTCGAGCCTGCTCCACCTTTCAATAATATCATGGCTGATCATCGCCCTCAACTCCACTTTCCCGCCCGATCTCCATATCCCTTGATTCCCCTAGAGTCCAAAAATCTATCGAACTCAGCCTTGAATATACTCAAAGATTCAGCATCCACAGCCCTCTGGGGCAGAGAATTCCAAAGATTCACAACCCTCTGTGTGATGAAATTCCTCCTCATCTCAATCTTACCCCTTATGCTGAGACTATGCACCCTAGTTCTGGACACTCCAGCCAGGGGAAACAACCTCTCAGCATCTACCCTGTCAATCCCCTTCAGAATCTTGTATGTTTCAATGAGATCACCTCTCATTCTTCTAAACTCCAGAGAGCATTGGCCCATTCTACACAATCTCTCATCATAGGACAGCCCTCTCATCCCAGGAATCAATCTAGTGAACCTTTGTTGCACTGCCACCAAAGCAAGTATATCCTTCCTTAGATAAGGAGACCAAAACTGTGCACAGTACTCCAGGTGTGGTCTCACCAAGGCCTTGTACAATTGTAACAAGACTTCCTTGCTCTTATACTCCAACCCCCTTGCAATAAAGGCCAACATGCCATTTGCTTTCCTTATTGCTTGCTGTACCTGCATGCTAGCTTTCTGGAAATACTCAGCAGGTCAGGCAGTATCTGTGTAGAGAGAAACCGAGTTAACGTTTCAGGCCGATGACCCTTCATCAGAACTGGAAAAAGCTGGAGATGGAACAGGTTTTTAAGCAAGTGCAGGGGCAGGGAAAGGGGGGAGGGGAGGAAAGAACAAAAGGGAAGGTCTGTGATGGGATGGAAGGCAGGAGAGATCAAGAGAGATTAAGAGATGGTGCAAGGCAAAAGGAGATGTTAATGGGACTTGCAGCACTCCATTCTCTCAGATCCAACTCAAACATTGCCATTAAACCTGCTGACAAGGGTGGTGCTGTTGTTGTTTGGCAAACCGACCTCTACCTAGTGGAGGCTGAACGCTAACTCTCAGACACCTCCTCCTACCTCCGCCTGGACCATGACCCCACTACCGAACATCAAGCCACCGTTTCCAAGACCGTCACTGACCTCATCTCCTCTGGAGATCTTCCCTCCACGGCCGCCAACCTCATAGTTTCCCAACCCTGCACAGCCCGCTTCTACCTCCTTCCCAAGATCCACAAACAGGACTGCCCTGGTAGACCCATCGTTTCAGCCTGTACTTGCCCCACGGAACTTATCTCTTCCTATCTTGACTCTTTTTTCTCCCTTTGTCCAGTCTCTTCCCACCTACATCTGCGACTCTTCCGGCGCCCTCCGCCACTTTAACAGTTTCCAGTTTCCTGGCCCCAACCGCCTCCTTTTCACTATGGACGTCCAATCCCTCTACACCTCCATCCCCCACCAGGATGGCCTGAGGGCGCTCTGCTTCTTCCTTGAACAGAGGCCCAACCAGTCCCCATCCATGACCACCCTCCTCCGCCTGGCTGAACTTGTTCTCACATTGAACAACTTCTCCTTTGATTCCACTCATTTCCTCCAAATCAAAGGTGTTGCTATGGGAACATGCATGGGTCCCAGCTATGCCTGCCTTTTCGTGGGATATGTGGAACATTCTTTGTTCCAGTCCTAGTCACGTCCCATCCCTCACCTCTTTTTCCGGTACATTGATGACTGTATCGGTGCCGTCTCCTGCTCTCGCCCTGAACTAGAAAATTTCATTCACTTTGCTTCCAATTTCCACCCTTCCCTCACCTTCACATGGTCCATCTCCGACTCTTCCCTTCCCTTCCTCGACTTCTCCGTCTTCATCTCTGGGGATAGGCTATTGACAAACATTCACGACAAGCCCACTGACTCCCACAGCTACCTGGACTACACTTCCTCCCACCCCGCTTCCTGTAAGGATTCTATTCCATTCTCCCAGTTTCTCCGTCTCTGCCGCATCTGCTCTGACGATGCCACCTTCCATACTAGTGGTTCCGACATGTCTTCCTTTTTCCTCAACTGAGGATTCCCCTCTACTGTGGTTGACACAGCCCTTGACCGTGTCCGTTCTATTTCCCGCACTTCTGCTCTCACCCCTGCCCCTACCTCCCGGAACCACGACAGGGTTCCCCTTGTCCTCACCTTTCACCCCACCAGCCTCCACATTCAATGGATCATCCTCCGCCATTTCCGCCACCTCCAGCGTGATCCCACCACCAAACACATCTTCCCCTCGCCTCCCCTTTCAGCATTCCGCAGGGACCGATCCCTCCGCGACACCCCCAGTACCCCTTCCCCTTCGCCCGGCACCTTCCTGTGCAAGCACAGGAGATGCAACACATGCCCTTTTGCCTCCTCCCTTCCCACTGTCCAGGGCCCCAAACACTCCTTCCAGGTGGAACAGCGATTTACTTGTACTTCTTGCAATTTACTATACTGTATTCGCTGCTCACGATGCGCTCTCCTCTACATTGGGGAGACCAATCGCAGATTGGGTGACCGCGTTGCAGAACACCTCCGTTCAGTCCGTAAGGGGGACCCCGATCTCCCGGTGGCCTGTCACTTTAATTCTCCACTCCACTCCCAATCAGACCTCACTGTCCTCGGCCTCTTGCACTGTCCCAGTGAAGCTCAACGTAAGCTCGAGGAACAGCATCTCATCTTTCGATTAGGCACTTTACAGCCTTCTGGACTCGGAGTGTTCAACAATTTCAGACCATAACCTCTGCCCCTATCCTTTTTTTTTCCATTTATTAATTTTTTCTCTCTCCCACATGGCAGCTGTCGATCATTCTGCCATTGCCATTTACACTTCATCTAGAGCCATCTTTTGTTTCTTAACTTGTCCCATTACCATCTCCTTTTGCCTTACACCATCTCTTAATCTCTCTTAATCTCTCCTGCCTTCCATCCTATCACAGACCTTCCCTTTTGTTCTTTCCTCCCCTCCCCCATTTCCCTACACTTGCTTAAAAACCTGTTCCATCTCCAGCTTTTTCCAGTTCTGACAAAGAGTCATCGACCTGAAACGTTAACTCTGTTTCTCTCTCCAGAGATGCTGCCTGACCTGCTGAGTATTTCCAGCATTTTCTGTTTTTATTTCAGATTTCCAGCATCCGCAGTATTTTGCTTTTGTGCCAGCTTTCTGTGTTTCTTGCACGAGGACACCCAAATCTCTCTGAACACCAACATTTAAAAGTTTCTCACCATTTAAAAAATATTCTGTTTTTCTATTCTTCCTACCAAAGTGAATAACCTCACATTTCCCTACATTATACTCCATCTGCCACCTTACTGCCCATTCACTTAATCTATCTATATCCCTTTGCAGACTCTGTTCTCCTCACAGCTTACTGTCCCACCTAGCTTTGTATCGTCAGCAAACTTGGATACATTTCACTCGGTCCCTTCATCTCGGTCATTAATATAGATTGCAAATAGCTGAGACCCCTGCATTGATCCTTGTGGCACCCCACTAGTTACAGCCTGCCAACCTGAAAAAGACCCATTTATCCCTACTCTCTGTTTTCTGTCCGTTAACCAATCCTCTATCCATGCTACTATATTACCCCCAACTCCATGAGCCCTAATCTTGTGTAATAACCTTTTATGTGGCATCTTATCGAATGCTTTTTGGAAATCCAAATATATTACATCCACTGGTTCCCTTTTATCTACCCTGCTAGTTACATCCTCAAAAAAACTCTAATAAATTTGTCAAACACGATTTACCTTTCATAAATCCATGTTGACTCTGCCTAATCATGTTATGATTTTCTAAATGCCCTGATACCACTTCCTTAAAGGTCATCGACCTGAAACGTTAACTCTCTTTCTCTCTCCACGGATGCTGCCTGGCCTGCTGAGTTTTTCCAGCGTTTTCTGTTGTTATTTCACCACTTCCTTAATGATGGATTCCAGCATTTTCCCGACGACTGATGTCAGGCTAACTGGCCTATACCCCTGTTTTCTCTCTCCCTCATTTCTTGAATAGTGGGGTTACATTTGCTACCTTCCAATCCGCTGGGACCATTCTAGAATCTAGGGAATTTTGGAAGATCAAAACCAATGCATCCAGTATTTCTGCAGCCACCTCTTTTAGAACCCAAGGATGTAGGCCATCAGGTCCAGGGGATTTGTCGGCTTTTAGTCCCATTAGTTTCTCTAGTACTTTTTCTCTACTTGTATTAATTACGTTAAGTTCCTCACCCTCATTAGACCCTTGGTTCCCCACCATTTTTGGTATGCTTTTTGTGTCTTCTACTGTGAAGACAGATACAAAATATTTGTTTACAACATTTCTGCCATTTCCTTATCCCCCATAATAATTTCTCCTGTCTCAGCCTCTAAGGGACCAACGTTTACTTTTGCTACTCTCTTCCTTTATACATACTTGTAGAAGCTCTTACAATCTGTTTTTATATTTCTTGCTAGTTTTCTCTCATTCTATTTTTTCCCTTTTTATCAATTTTTTGGTCATCTTTTGCTGGCTTCTGAAACTCTCCCAATCCTCAGGGCTTACTACTATTCTTGCAACATTATAAGCTTCTTCTTTCAATCTAATGCTATCCTTAACTTCTTCAGTTAGCCACAGATGGATCACTTTTCCCATAGAGGTTTTGTTTCTCAATGTATTTTTGTTGAGAATTTTAAAATATTTCTTTAAATGCTAGCCACTGCTTATCTACCGACATACCTTTTAATCTATTTTTTCCAATCTACTTTCGCCAACTCGCCCCTCATACCTATGTAATTGGCTTTATTTAAGTTTAAGACTCTAGTTTCGGACTTAGGCAAATCACTCTCACACTTAATGTGAAATTCTATCATATTATCACTCTGCCCCAGAGGATCCTTTACTATGAAATTGCTAATGAACCCTGTCTCATTACACAAATCAAGATCTAAAATAGCCTGTTCCCTGGTTGGTTCCATGACATTGTTCCAGGAAGGTGTCCTGAATGCATTGCATAAACTCGTCCTCCAGACTACCTTTGCCAATTTGGTTTGTCCAGTCTATATGAAGATTAAAGTCCCCCACGATTATTGCATTACCTTTGTTACAAGCTCCTACTATTTCTTGATTAATATTCTGTCCAACGGTATAGCTACTGTTAGGGGGCCAATATACTACTCCCACCAGTGTTTTCTGCCCCTTGTTATTCCTTATCTCCACCCATACTGATTCTACTTCCTGATCTTCTGAGCTGAGATCCTTTCTCACTGCTGTCCTTATGCCATCCTTTATTATCAGGGCTACCCCCTCCGCTCCTTTTCCATTCTGCCTATCTTTTCGAAACGTCAAGTACCGTGGAACATTCAGTTCCCAACCATGGTCACCTTGCAACCACATCTCTGCAATGGCTATTAGATCAAACCCATTTATCTCTTTGTGCCACTAGTTCGTCTATCTTGTTACGAATGCCTCATGCATTCAGATAAAGCGCCTTTAATTTAAATTCTTTACCATTATTCCCTGCTCTGACCTTATTCTCTGCTGCACTGCTACCGTTAAACTCTCTGTCCCTTCCTGTCACACTCTGCTTATTTTTACCCAAATCACTACAGTGCTCTATTGCCTTGACCTTTCTCTTTAGATTTCTAAATTTCCCCTCACATGACCCCCCCCCCCCAGCCCTACCAGATACAGTGGTGGCTATCGTATTTACTCTGTTTCCCTTTCCCCTTTTGATCTATCTGGGTCGCACACCACCCACCGCCAAGTGGCTGGATGACCTGTTGCTCCCAGGCCTCTACCAATGCCACTGGGAGCCACCCATCAGGAGGTATGCAGATCCCAGGCACTAACTGTCGGTTCGTTCCCAAAATGCTGAGATTGGAAATTCAGCAAAGTACAGCATCCTAATGCTCCTCCAGTGCACTGTGGCAACGTGCGGCTTATCATCTGATTGCTTAATTCTGCAAAGTAAACTTGGTCGTAAAACTTTTTTGTATTTGTAACTCTTCCCATTAAGACTGTATGAGACTCAACAACCTGTGCAATCACGATCACCCAGCTCTTTGTACAGTCGGAGTGCTGTCGCTAAATGTATAATGCCCTTTAACTACACACAACGCTGCCGGTAATTGAACATCATAAGTTCTTTAGATGAGACATTAAAGCAAAGTCCCATTTGCCTGTTCAGGTGCACGTTAAAGATTACATGACACTATTTGAAGAACAGGGAGTTCTCACCGTGTCCCAGCCACCGAAAAGCAGGTTATCTAGTCCTTTATTTCATTGCCTTCTGTGAAACATTGTTGCTGCAGAATCGTTGCTGCACTTCGCTCAGGTAAGAACGGTCACTGCACCTCAAAAATAATTCACTGCGTGAAGCCCTTTGCGATGCTTTTGAGGATGTGATAAGGTGGTATGTAAATGTAGTAATTTTTCCTGTCTGTGGACTTGCAAAGCTTTGAATGAATGAATGAAGAATATATGAGACCATCGCTCCAAATCGGCTGAATTCCAATTTATAAAAAGCTATGGAGGGAAAAATTGGTGCTCGCCAGCTAAGCAGTCAGTGTCGCCTGAAATGGCCGCCGCGCTAACCGACCTAAATTGGTGTGGGGGGGCATGGAGGTAGGTGACGCAGCGCTAAGCTTAGGTGCAACACCGTCCTGGTGGCATTGCACGAGGGATCCGGGACCAATTTGTAGTCCAGGGTGCGGCGTTGCTGCTTCCCCGAGCGTCTGTGTGCGAGGCTGTGAAGCTTGCAATGCATTGTGGGCAGTGAGGAGTTCTGAAATTTAAAGGGGCCATGCACATTGAAGCAAGACAAAATAAAATGCACTGATTCAATACATTTTTCAGCCCTTTCTGTCTTTTTACAAATATTCAATATTTACAAGAAGTTCCAAATGTGATTAACCGGCTCTTCAAGCTGAATTACCTTCCTAAACTGAACAAATGAGAAAACTGCCTCGGCACTAACACAAATGGCTCAGCAAGCCAGGGAAGGGGCACCCAGGGTCTCGCACGCAGCACTCCAGCTTTGTGCAAGGGGTCAACTGCCAGGAGGCCCTCCAGAAAGAACAATGTGGGAGTACATTACCAAGGCCGTCACTGCCAGCAGTGTCACCACCTAGCTCCAGTGCCCAAAGAAGCTTCAAGACCTCAGACCACTGGTCAAAGTCAGTGAATGCATCTTCAAAAGCCGGCACCTACCAACTACACCACTAGCCTCACACACTGCTCAATGCAGGATCTCCAATCGCTCACCTACCAACAATCTGCACCAATGATGAGGCACATCTACCATTCCTGGCATCACCTCACCCCCTTGGAGGAGATGGTGCAGGCCATTCTTGGCAGGGGCATGGTTGAGCCCTTGGCCAGCGGCGGGGCTGAAAGGATACAAGATGCGGGTATCCTCGTACGTTATCCCCTTTTGGCATGCACCTCTAGGTTTCCCGCCCTCCCGTCAGCATAACTCCACCCTTGTGTCTTCCTCATTTCACACACCCAAGAAATGCAGCCTGCCCAGCCAGTGGATCAACAAGAAGAGGTAGCCTGCCCAGCCAGTGGGACCGCAGGCGGATGATTCCATCCCAGATATCCCGGCCACAAAGTGGCTGTCTGGGGTGCAACCTTCCATCTGATTCCTGCTCTTCTGCGTCCTGCTCTTCCCTCTGCAAGCGGATGCTGTAAATGTAAAATGACAGCATAAGATGCTGCAAATACTCAGCTGGTCAGGCAGCATGTCGACCTGAGACGTGAACTCCACGGATGTAGCGTGACCTGCTGAGTATCCGCAGCATGTTCTGTCTTTGCAAAGGCCATCGCTTGCCATTCGAGCCCTTGCAAGCGTCCAGCAGCACTCCCAAATCACTTAAAAAAAAAAAAAACTTTTCACATATATTGCAGCAAGCCACCACTTCAATAAAATCCAAAAGACCAAGGCCAAACCCTTCCATTCAAACTTACCTGATTGTTGTGTGTGTCCCATAAACAGCTGCAGATATCATCCCTGTCAGCCTGCTTGCACGCCAGGTTAACCTGCCGTGCTCAGGACCCAGCGTTGAATTGAGCACTAGGATCGATGTTCGCGTAGGTGACATTAAGTCAGCGCTGCACGGCGACTCACGTCACCACGCCGCCACTTTTTTTTTTAACAGGGCGCTGCTGGTTACCGGCAGCGCAGAGGGATCCACACATATGGTGGCCGCTGCAGGGACCGCCTCCAGCTGGCACAAGAGCGGCGGCCGCCATTTTTTCGACTTTCGCTGCTGCTAACAGGTGGTGGTAAGTATATGAATCTCTCGCCCTATAACCCTTAAAAATATAGACCTTACTTTTCTCTCACTTTTTAATAAAAAGTAATGGATTTACATTATTGATATGTGTCTGCTTTGTAAAAAGAAAGACTTGCATTTATACAGCGCCTTTCACAACCACCGGACGTCCCAAAGCGCTTTGCAGCCAATGAAGTACTTTTTGAAGTGTAGTCACTGTTGTAATGTAGGAAACGTGGCAACCAATTTGTGTACAGCAAGCTCCCTCAAACAGCAATGTGATAATGACCAGATAATCTGTTTTTGTGATGTTGATTGAGGAATAAATATTGGCCAGGACACCGAGGATACCTCCCCATCTCCTCTTCGAAATAGTGCCATGGGTTCTTTTGTATCCACTTGAGAGAGCAGACGGGGCCTCGGTTTAACGTCTCATCTGAAAGTTGGCGCCTCCGACAGTGCAGCACTCCCTCGGCACTGCACTGGAGTGTCAGC
The DNA here is from genome assembly GCA_030390025.1 of Squalus acanthias. Taxonomy (NCBI): domain Eukaryota; kingdom Metazoa; phylum Chordata; class Chondrichthyes; order Squaliformes; family Squalidae; genus Squalus; species Squalus acanthias. The sequence goes on from CM059427.1 coordinate 67,598,936, forward strand.
CTAGATTGTTGTGCTCAAGTCTCTGGAGTGGGACATGAAGCCACAAATAGGAACAGGGATTGAAAGCCTTGTTTTCGCTGGTATGACAGGCAAATAACTTATTTTGCAGAGGGTGAACTGAAAAATATGTACTTTCAGCGCAAGAGACTGAAGTCATTGTTAAAATGCCCCAAAGTAGTGAGAATGTTCAAGCTTTTTCGAAGAGTGAAGCAGTTGAATAACTTTGTACAGATAGGAGTATTGAAGGATTTCATTTTGATAGAGTCAGACAAAAGTAAATCTTTTCTTTATGGTTGCTGCCTCTTCTGATCAAATCAACACAGCAGTCATGCACAAGGCAGGGATTTTTCGAACGTGAGTGTTGAGTCACCACAGTAACCCAGGGCAGCTCGGAGTTGTTGTGCTATGCGATGCAACGCGTGATCACTCAAGGTAGACAGATCTACCTTTGTGAGCCTCACGTTGCAGCGTATTGGACAGATTTCAAAAGTTCGGCAGGATTGAATAATTCATGGGGAAAATGATTAAGCTTTTTTAAGATTGCAGGTGCAGACCAGCCCCTCCCCTGTAAAATGCAGTTCATGTTTGTCCTTCTTATCCAGCCTTTTAATAATAGTTACAGGGGCTTTCCAATGGCGCTCTGCGTTCCATCAGTGCCGGACTCTAGAGTGACACGAAGGAGGGGGTTTCCTTGCAGTGCATCCTCTTATTGTGTTTGGTTTTGGTCGATTGGTCTCTGTGTGTTTAGAGACTGATTGCAGCCTGGATTGTGTGGTTTCACTCTCCAAAGATTCTGCTTCTCTTTCATCAGCGAAGACCGCAAAAAGTTTTTATTTTACTTTACAGTGAGAAGGGCTAGTAACTCTCTACGAACCACTCTGGGGGTTCTGGGACCGGGAGAAACACGATCTTGCACAGTGGTGGGGGAAGGTTTAGGGCTGGTGACCAAAAGGCACGGACAAGGAGGTAGACTTTGAGGAGGCTTTTGATGGAGGGGGCTGAGAGATTGCACATTAGAGGGCTTTAGGTGGAACTTTCCGGAGTGCGGGGCTGAGATGGCGGAAGGCTCTGAGGCTGAAAGTGGCGCAGAAGGGAGGGGAATACAAAGGGAACCAGAAATGAAAGAGCAGTAGATGTATATAGCAACACAGGGTTAGGGGAGGTTACAAATCTAGAGACGGGAAGAGCCATGGAGGGTTTATAGATGAGGAACAGCATTTTGAAATCGATGTGGTGGGGGATAGGGAGACAATGAAGGTTGGCGAAGAGAGGAGTGACAGGGAAGCGAGGATTAGTGCAGGGTAGGATGCATGTGGCAGAGTTTTAGATCAGTTGGAGTTTGTGAAGGGCAGAAGTCAGGAGGTCAGCCATCGTAATACAAGCATTCCCTAATGCAGTGGCTTACTAGTGATTGTTTTGTTTTTCATTCTTACAATGTGGGCCTCTCTGGCAAGGCTGACATTTATTGCCCATCTCAAGTTGCCGGGAGAGGTGTGGTAGTGGGCCGCCATCTTGAACCACAACTCCATATATGGTTCTGAAAAAGTTCTCACGAAAGGTCATCGACCTGAAAAGTTAACTCTGTTTCTCTCTTCACAGATGCTGCCTGACCTGCTGAGTATCTCCAGCATTTTCTGTTTTTATTTCAGATTTCCAGCATCTGCAGTATTTTCTTTTTGTGTCCATGTATGGTATTCTTTGAATCAGTTTGATACAATTAAGTGGCTTGTTAAGCCACTGCAGTTAACGGTCAAACCACGTTGGTGTGGGTCCGGAGTCAGATTTCCTTCCCGAAAGGACATTAGTGAACCAGTTGGGTTCGACACCTTCACGGTTACTTTTACTGATACCAGCTTTTTATTTCAACTCGCGTTATTCAACTGAATTATTAGTCCAGGCCTCTGGGTTACTAGTCTGGCAATATAACCACTACACTACTGTACCCTATACTGGGAGAATGAAATCCATCGTCATGGTGATGTGAGAAGTAACAGATTATTATAATGCAGGTACCTAAAATACTAGTGTTCCTTCTATTCTATTTTAATTTTTTCATTGGCTAATTCCTTTGATTCGATCACAATCCTGTCATTTCTTTTATATCGCTCTGTGAGTTGGATAAGACCTGGAAATAGTCTGCAACTGCCCCAGTATATTTTTGCCAGTCGCAATCCTTATACTGTGCATACTAATGAAGTTATTTAACAAGTTGCATGGTTAAGGTAATTGTTAGACACAAGATAATCCTCTGCTTATTTGTTACCTTCTTTAATCCCCTCTTTCATGCATTGGCCCATTTGTGACCTTAAATCAACCTCCCTTGCTCTCCATCAACATCATAACTACAGTCTAACCAATCCTGTTATCCCTAATATGGATGCATTGTAATACCAGTTGACGCCTTTGTATTTTTCAGCTCGGAATGAATGGGAAGAGTTGGACTGTACAGCAGGAACAGCACCGGAAGAATTGGAGGAGCCCTCGCTGGTAGCCCATGAAGTAAGAACGGCGTGGATGCGATCCAATGCCTTTGTTGAAAGTGGAGCAAATTTTAGATCAGATTGGATATTCCCGTTGTGGGTTATCAAAGTTTTAAGTGGCTAGTTTTGAAGTATGTTGAATCTGTTTTAAAATAATTTTTGCCTCTGGCGTAGCAACTGGGAGTGGCAGAATGTGGTTTTGTACCCGTCATTCCTCAGGCAGTGAGACAGCATTCTCATCTATGATGGCATGAGGAGGTAATGACTGGAAGCACAGATACTTCCTCAGAGAGAGAGAGAGAGAGAGGCATCTAGTCAGCTATCGAAGAGCATTGCCAGAGGTCTACAGCAAGTGGGCTGCCCTGACTGCACTGGGATGGTGGACAGGAGGAATTTCTCTCACGTGTTGATTAATAGCAGAGTTAGCTAATGTTTAGAGTTCTCGTCTTTATTATCATGAATCTCAAAATGATCAGGTTATTGCACAATATATGTTGTCGATGAGAAGTATTCTTTGATACCCAGCATCTAAATTCATCTTGATACTCTGAACCAGAAGGAAGTTATAGTAAACCTTTATAAATCACTGGTTAGGCCTCAGTTAGAGTATTGTGTCCAGTTCTGGACACCACATTTTATGAAGGATGTCAAGGCCTTAGAGAGGGTGCAGAGGAGATTTACCACAATGGTACCAGGGATGAAGGACTTCAGTTATGTGGAGAAGCTGGGGTTGTTCTCAGCAGAGAAGGTTAAGAGGAGATTTAATAGAGGTGTTCAAAATGATGAGGGGTTTTGGTAAAGTAGATCGGGAGAGACTGTTTCCACTGGCAGGAGGGTCGGTAACCAGAGGTCACTGATTTAAAATAATTGGCAAAAAAATCCAGGCAGGTAATTAGGAGAAATTTTGTTAAGCAGTGAGTTGTCATGATCCAGAATGCACTGCTTAAAAGGGTGGTGGAAGCAGATTCAGTCGTAACTTTCAAAAGGGAATTGGATATATAACAACAACAACTTGTATTTATATAGTGCCTTTAATGTAGTAAAACGTCCCAAGGCACTTCACAGGAGTATTATAAGACAAAAAATTTGACACCGAGCCACATGAGAAATTAGGGCCAGTGACCAAAAGCTTGGTCAAAGAGGGTAGGTTTTAAGGAGTGTCTTAAAGGAGGAAAGAGCGGTAGCGAGGTGGACAGGTTTAGGCAGGGAATTCCAGAGCTCAGGGCCTAGGAAACAGAAGGCATGGCCACCAATGGTTGAGCGATTATAATCAGGGATGCTCAAGAGGGCAGAATTTGAGGAGTGCAGATACCTCGGGGGTTTGTGGGGCTGAAGGAGATTAGAGATAGGGAGGGGCGAGGCCATGGAGGGATTTAAAAACAAGGATGAGAATTTGGAAATCGAGGCGCTGCTTAACCGGGAGCCAATGTAGGTCAGCGAGTACAGGGGTGATGGGTGAACGGGACTTGGTGCGAGTTAGGACACGGGCAGCCGAGTTTTGGATGACCTCAAGTTTACATCGGGTAGAATGTGGGAGGCCAGCCAGGAGTGCGTTGGAATAGTCAAGTCTAGAGGTAACAAAGGCATGGATATACTTGAAAAGGAGAAATTTGCAGGGCTCTGGGGAAAGAGCAGGGGAGTGGGACTAATGGGAAAGCTCTTCCAAAGACCCGGCACAGACACGATGGGCCGAGTGGCTTCCTTCTGTGCTGTATGATTCTGTGACATGCCTCACTTTTCTGACCAGATTACATAACTGTGGCAAGAATTGTCTGTGTTCTCAAAATGTTAAGACAGTAAAGTTAACTGAGAATTTCTTTCAAAATTTATTTCAAAATGTAGTTTTCAATTTTTGTGTCTTTTTTTTGGAAGGGAATGATCTATGTGTTTGGTGGAATGATGGACTCTGCTTATACCCAGGGAAAAACACCCCTCTGGATCTATGATATTGGTAAGAGAAATGTGTTGCAAGAGCGCTAAGGCGGGTGAGTTTGGTACACGTCCACTCAGTCTTTGTATTCAACTTCCTATATACAGGACTGGCAGAGTAAAATGTTATTTGAAGACATAACCAGTTAGAGGCAGAAAAGTGCCATTTGGGAGGGGGAAGGGTGAGAAGAATGTCGGCATGAATTTGAAAGGAAGGCATAAATTGGCTCCAGCAGCTAAGAAAAGAAGTGGAAACAGTTTAGCAGATTGAGCAACAGTCAGTACTAATGCACATCCACGATAGCCTGCAATTTCTCCACAAGAAAGGAGGAACCTGCAATGTTTGTCAGAGTTTTCCTGCAGCAGGTACCACCATCTTGTAGGCCCATGGATATCTGTTGGCGTTTAACATAGCAAAAACTGTGACGCTTTGAAAGTATCTCAGTCATTAACTGTATTTGACTCACGGGGTTCTGTTTTATAGTCAGGCTGATCTACAAATGTAAATTGAGTGTAATTGGCAATGGAAGATCAGCCTGCCTGAGCCTGATTATTAGTATTTTTTTAAATTTTACAAAGCCTTCAACATTCTCTTGAATAATTGTTAAATTTTTTTTGCCAAAATATAACTCCATTGGCTCATTGGTTCTTGACTTAGTTAGGGTTTATGCATTAATTTAGTATGATGGTGAATTTTTAAGGTGAGGATTGGCAGTGCCCAGGAGCAATATACTTTTCAACATTTTGACCCAGCATCCTCATCAGATACTCCCAGATCAGGAGCTGACCAATGGATGCAATTTAAAGCTCTCCCTAATCGGCCCCAGCAACATCCCTTAACTGCTCATTTTTCCATCTTCCACCAGCAATTACATAAGAACATAAGAACATAAGAAATAGGAGCAGGAGTAGGCCAATCGGCCCCTCGAGCCTGCTCCACCATTCAATAAGATCATGGCTGATCTGATCCTAACCTCAAATCTAAAGAACACAAGAAGTAGGAGCAGGACCCGGCCACTCAGCCCCTGGGCCCGCTCCACCACCCACAGGGCCCTGATCGATCTAAACTCAGCCTCATGTCCAATTTCCTGCCCGCTCACCGTAACCCCTAATTCCCTTTACCTCTAGGAAACTGTCTATTTCTGTTTTAAATTTATTTAATGATGTAGCTTCCACAGCTTCCTGGGGCAGCAAATTCCACAGACCCACTACCCTCTGAGTGAAGAAGTTTCTCCTCATCTCAGTTTTGAAAGAGCAGCCCCTTATTCTAAGATTGTGCCCCCTAGTTCTAGTTTCACCCATCCTTGGGAACATCCTTACCGCATCCACCCGATCAAGCCCCTTCACAATCTTATATGTTTCAATAAGATCGCCTCTCATTCTTCTGAACTCCAATGAGTAGAGTCCCAATCTACTCAACCTCTCCTCATATGTCCACCCCCTCATCCCCGGGATTAACCGAGTGAACCTTCTTTGTACTGCCTCAAGAGCAAGTATGTCTTTTCTTAAGTATGGACACCAAAACTGTATGCAGTATTCCAGGTGCGGTCTCACCAATACCTCCCTGTTTTTATAATCTATCCCCCTAGCAATTACAGCCAACATTCCGTTGGCCTTCTTGATCACCTGCTGCACCTGCATACTAACTTTTTGATTATCTTGCACTAGGACCCCCAGATCCCTTTGTACTGAAGTACTTTCCAGTTTCTCGCCATTAAGATAATAACTTGCTCTCTGATTTTTCCTGCCAAAGTGCATAACCTCACATTTTCCAATATTGTATTGCATCTGCCAAATCTCCGCCCACTCACCCAGTCTGTCTATATCCCCTTGTAGGTATTTTATGTCCTCCTCACTTTCTACTTTCCCTCCCATCTTTGTATCATCTGCAAACTTTGATATGTTACACTCGGTCCCCTCCTCCAAATCATTAATATAGATTGTAAAGAGTTGGGGACCCAGCACCGACCCCTGCGGAACACCACTGGCTACTGGTTGCCAGTCTGAGAATGAACCATTTATCCCAACACTCGGCTTCCTGTTAGATAACCAATCCTCCACCCATGCCAGAATATTACCCCCAATCCAGTGATTTTTTATCTTGAGCAATAATCTTTTATGTGGCACCTTGTCGAATGCCTTCTGGAAGTCTAAATACACTACGTCCACTGGTTCCCCTTTATCCACCCTGTACGTTATGTCCTCAAAGAACTCAAGCAAATTTGTCAGACATGACTTCCCCTTCATAAAGCCATGCTGACTTTGTCCTATTAAATTATGTTTATCTAAATGTTCCGTTACTGTCTCCTTAATAATAGACTCCCAAATTTTACCCACCACAGATGTTAGGCTAACTGGTCTATAATTTCCAGCCTTCTGCCTACTACCCTTTTTAAATAAGGGTGTTACATTAGCAGTTTTCCAATCTGCTGGGATCTTTGCTGAGTCCAGGGAATTTTGGAAAATTATTACCAAAGCATCCACAATCCCGACTGCCACTTCCCTCAAGACCCTAGGATGTAAGCCATCAGGTCCAGGGGATTTATCTGCCTTGAGTCCCATTATTTTACTGAGTACCAATTCCTTAGTGATTTTAATCGTATTTAGCTCCTCCCCCCCCTAGAGCCCCCTGTTTGTCCAGTGTTGGGATATTCTTAGTGTCCTACCGTAAAGACTGAAACAAAATATTTGTTCAGCATTTTTGCCATCTCCATGTTTCCCACCATTAATTTCCCGGTATCATCCTCTAAGGGACCTACGTTTGCCTTAGCCACCCTTTTTCTTTTTATATAACTATAAAAACTCTTGCTATCTGTTTTTTTATATTTTTTGCTAATTTATTTTCATAATCTATCTTCCCTTTCTTAATCAATCCTTTAGTTACTTTTTGCTGTCTTTTGAAGACTTCCCAATCTTCTATCCTCCCACTAAGTTTGGCTACCTTATATGTCCTTGTTTTTAGTCGGATACTATCCTTAATTTCTTTACTTAGCCATGGATGGCTGTCATTTCTTTTACACCCTTTTTTCCTCAGTGGAATATTTCTTTTGAAAGTTGTAAAATAACTCCTTAAATGAACACCACTGCTCATGTACCGTCTTACCCTTTAATCTATTTTCCCAGTCCACTTTAATCAATTCCGCTCTCATACCATCATAGTCTCCTTTATTCAAGCTCAGTACGCTTGTTTGAGAACCAACCTTCTCACCCTCTAATTCACAAAGTCTCTCTGAGCGCAATTCTTTAGTCTAGGCTGAATTTACTGAGAGTTCCGGAAGTTTTTTTATTCATTGATGGGATGTGGCCGTCGCTGGCAAGGCCAGCATTTATTGCCCATCCCTAATTGTCCTTGAGAAGGTTGGTGGTGAGCCGCCGCCTTGAACCGCTGCAGTCCGTATGGTGAAGGTGCTCCCACAGTGCTTTTAGGGTGGGAGTTCCAGGATTTTGACCCAGCGACGATGAAGGAACGGCTGATATATTTCCAAGTCAATAGCTAATCAATCTCCTAGGCTACTGCTGTGCACATCCTGCCCCATCGGCATGGGGACTTGCAGTTTAAATTTATTAATGATGGGGAAACTTTACTCCAGTAGCATTGCTTTCTCCCCTTTTAATTGGCCAGGAGCCAAGTAAAATGCCAGCTTCAAACTTAATTTACCATTCATATTTTCCCTTGGCTTTTATTTTTCCGGCTTAAGTTACAGAGCTTTCCACTGCAAAAGTAAACGATGAATGAGTGAAGTCATTATTGATTGGAGTTAAAATGTCATCACTTCCATTGCTATTAAAATATAAGCAGGATTCAAGCAGACTGGGGGTTAGATGACATCATTGCCACAATATAGTTACTTCATGAGAGCGCTCAAACGGTAATTACTGCCAGACATGTCCTGGCAAGTTTGTTTCTCTTAAATTTGGGGAAAAAAATAAGTGATTAATTCATTGCTACATAACTAGTACTTTTACAAAAGAAAATGGGAGGGGCACTATTAGGGTTCACTTAGGCATTCAATATCAGTACTGGGAGGACAGAACATTCCTCAGTTTAAGGCATTTAGTGTTAGCATCAAGTAACTCCACCTCAGACATTACTTTAGCAGCAATGCTAGATCTAGTAGTGGAAATCTGGAACTCTATCCCCCGAAAAAAGCTGTTGAGGCTTGGGGTCAATTGAAAATTTCAAAACTGATTGATAGATTTTTGTTAGGCAAGGGTATTAAGTGTTACAGAACCAAGGCGGGTAGATGGAGTTAAGATACAGATCAGCCATGATCTAATTGAATGGTGGAACAGGCTCGAAGGGCTGAATGACCTACTCCTCGGTAAACCAAGTTGGATTTTTAGGACATGCCAGCAGCTTACACGATCATTTTATCTGGTGCTAGCCTACAATTTGCCAAGATGGCATTTAAACTCATGGCCTCTAAGTTCCAGTCCACTGCCCTAAACACCAGGCTACCGTACCCACCTGTGGGGAGCGTTTATACCAATATGTAGAGGGTAAAACATTTTTGTTTCATTAGGGTTACCAGTTTCATGGATTCTTGCAGTGCACGACTAGCTTTAAGTAATAAAATTATATTCAGCAAGTACCAAATAAACTACATTGGGTGATTTAAAAATGAGACAGAATACAGTTATACATAGCAACATAGAAGTGTTCAAATTATGAGGGGTTTTGATGGGAAAAGCTGTTCATGTGATCAGTGAATCGGTAACTGAGGGGCATAAATTTAAGAGAGAACCAAAAAATTTACAGCACGGAAGGAGGCCATTCGGCCCACTGTGTCTGTGACAGAGCAATCCAAAGCTAATTCCGCGCCCCTGCTCTGTCTCCAGAGTACTCTATCTCCCTCTGCTTCAAATGCCGATCTGCTCTTTCCTTAAAGGATGCAGTGCTGTCTGTGACAAAACATTCTGTGCACTAATAGCACAAAAAAATTTCTCCGAACCTCCTTCCTCACTCTCTTAGTGATGATTTTAAATTAATGACCCCTCGTAACTAACTCCCCACCCAGAGGGAAATGTATTACTCTGTTCACCCGATCAAAATCCTTCATAATTTTAAAAACCTCAATTAAATCTCCTAATCACCAAAAGACTGAACAGAGAGATTAGGAGATCATCTTTTATTATGCGGAGGATTGTGAGGACATGGACTGCCCTATCCGAAACAGAACCCTTGATGGCTTTTAAAAGGCAATTGGATAAATATTTGGAAAAAAACTAAAAATTAAAAGTATACAGGGAAAGAGTTGGGATATATGACTAAGTGGATAGCTCTTTACGATAGCTAGCGAAACGGGCCAAATGGCCTCCATCTGTGCTGTAAAATTCTCCGATTGTACCTGCTAGTTCCTTAACGTTGAAATTTAGCCACTCATTAGGGGGAATTCTGTGCTTACAGTACAGCCAGCTCCTCTGTTGCTGATTTCAGGGCAGTGTGCAGCTGCCGGTATAACTCCAGGCCAACTGAGTGTCACAATATGCAGATGAGACTGCTAGTTGCAGTATAATTGCAGCCTAAATCCCATCCTTAGAATACTCATTCTGCACTAGTGTGCTTTCCGGTTCACTTTCTAGCCATTGCTATGTCGCTGAATGAGACTGCCAAATTATGGGCACTTAGTCTGCTGTAGTGCTGCATCCACTAACCTGATTGGAAATCTCTTCATTTTGGACCTTTATAGATGTCAGAGAAGACTTTCAATTGACCCTTCCCTCAGTCACAGCTAGATTCAAAGGCCGGGTTTCACAAGTGGCGATAATTATTTAGCTCAGTCTATCACCCAATTCTACTCATATGAACATAAGAATTAGGAGCAGGAGTAGGCCATACGGCCCCTCGAGCCTGCTCCGCCATTCAATAAGATCATGGCTGATCTTCAACCTCGACTCCACTTTCCCACCCGATCCCCATATCCCTTGATTCCCCGTGAGTCCAAAAATCTATCTCTCTCAGCCTTGAATATACTCAACGACTCCGCATCCACAGCCCTCTGGGGTAGAGAATTCCAAAGATTCACAACCCTCTGAGTGAAGAAATTACTCCTCATCTCAGTCCTAAATGGCCGACCCCTTATCCTGAGACTATGCCCCCTAGTTCTAGACTCTCCAGCAAGGGGAAAACCGCCTTTTAGCATTTACCCTGTCAATCCCCCTCAGAATCTTGTATGTTTCAATATCTCATTATCAATCATTTATAAAAAAATCAGTTAGTATCTTGTTATCCATTTACCCAAAGCAAATTCTCACCATTTTGAAAAGCATAAGTATCTTATTACCATCAAAACCAATAGGACCCAATTGGTGGGTCATACTCATTATCTTCATGTGGCTGGATTAAAAGACTGATATCGAGCAGCACCTTAGGGTTCTTCGTAGATTAACTCATAAGAAATCTTCTGATGTGTGAACATGCGATAACATTTTAATTTAGAATGCACATTATTGGTAATCCAAGCATTAAAAAACAAACTTACTAAGGTATTAATTCAAAGTTAATGTTACAGAGTTGCTAGATTGCAAGATGAGAAACTGGACTAAACCACTGAACCGCCCTGCACACTGGAGCTCTCCCCCAAACCCCCTCTCCCTCGCAAAATCTCTTCCCACATTCAAAGGCTTCCTCAAAACCGACCTCTTGGGCCGTGCTTCCCCTAACTTCTCTCCCTCCTCTTCTTGTGGTGACCTGGTGCCCTCCCCCTCCCCTGGTAAAGCACACTGGGGCATCGCATTAAGTGCATGTTGTTGTAGACAGCAACCTAGATCATAGAATCGTAGAAATCTACGGCACAGAAGGAGGCCATTCGGCCCGTCGTGTCTGTGCCGACCGACAAAGAGCTCTCCAGCCTAATCCCACTTTCCAGCTCTTGGTCTGTAGCCCTGTAGGTTACGGCGCTTCAGGCGCATATCCAAGTACGTTTTAAATGTGATGAGGGTTTCTGCCTCTACCACCCTTTCAGGCAGTGAGTTCCAGACCCCCACCACCCTCTGGGTGAAAAAAGTTCTCCTCAACTCCCCTCTAATCCTTCTACCAATTACTTTAAATCTATGTCCCCCTGGTTATTGGCCTCCCTGCTAAGGGAAATAGGTCCTTCCTATCCACTCTATCCAGGCCCCTCATAACTTTATACTCCTCAATTAAGTCTCCCCTCAGCCTCCTCTGTTCAATGCGTCATGCGTGAAAGCGTAGCTACAAAATACACAGTGTCTATTATGCTGTGAATTCTGAAAGGTCTGTTTGAAAGTTTAAAGGAACACATAGCCTATTGCACAACTGGATCTTTGGAAAGAAATATCTTCTTTCTGTTGGGCATGGTTCAAATGTGGATAAACAAAGAGAGAATTCTTCTGGATTTGTAATCAAGTGCTGTTCTTCTGCGGTAACTGGAAAAGGAATAAGGTTGCAAGCCAAGAGTCAGTAATACAGTAGCCACAGTATAATTTAGTTGTCTTTTTCTGAGAGTAACCTACTTGAGGTGTTGCAGTTATTGAAATAATTGTCGAAATGAGAAATGTGCTTAATCGTACAAATCTATGAATTCCTAAGCCGCACTACTGATTAAAGCAGCAATTTCCAGTAGAAACCACTGTTTTGTTTTATTTGCTTTGTAAGCAAATGTAAAAATAAAAACAAAAAGCACTACGAGATCTGATGCGTTGGCGGAATGCCACAAGCTTGTAATTGGGAGCCATTTGAATCCTAAGAATTTTTTTAATGGTGTTTTCTTTTGGCCATTTTTAACCAAATTCACAATGAAAGGCTTCATTTTGTGACGAATAAACTGAATTAACTACCCTCTTGTGGTTCATACAAGTAGTTGCATGTGATGTCGGAATTAAACAAAGGCTTTATTTTTAATAGGTGCGGTGAGATGGACTAGGTGGCAGAAGACATTTTCTGATGAGGCCGTGGTAAGAAACTCTTCTCATTCTGTGTGAGGGAGGGTACAGATGTTTACATTTGCCTTTGGGATGAGACGTTAGACCGAGGCCCCGTCTGCCCCCTCGGGTGGATGTAAAAGATCCCACGGCACTATTTTGAAGAAGAGCAGGGGAGTTATCCCCGGTGTTCTGGGCAATATTTATCCCTCAATCAACATCACTAAAACAGATTACCAGGTCATTATCGCATTGCTGTTTGTGGGACCTTGCTGTGCTCAAATTGGCTGCCGCGTTTCCTACATTACAACAGTGACTACACTCCAAAAAGTACTTAATTGGCTATAAAGTGCCTGTGGTCGTGAATGGCGCTATATAAATGCAAGTCTTTTTTTCTTTTACATGAAGCCAAACCTTGCAGCCATGATATCACACTCCAATTATTGAATCATAGAATGTCACTGGCCAAATGAGCTATTAATGTACTATCAGCACTGGTGTCTTTCTCCACGTGAATCATACAGTCTAATCCCATTCTCCTGCTCGCTTCTTATAACCTTCAATATTGCTCTTTTTCAAGCATCTAATTCCCCTTTTAAAAGTATTTATGGACTGTGCTGCAACAATGGTTCGTGAAGAGAATTCGACATTCTGACCGCCCTCTGTGCACGATTGTTTTCCAACCTTTTCTTTAATTCTTTTTGTGACTATCGTAAATGTGCGCCCTCTTGTTACTACCTCACCAACCAATGGAAGCAATCTGTCCCTATTCACCTTATCATAACCTACATAATCTCGAAGACCTCTATTGGGTCACTCCTCAACCTTCTCAGCTCAAATCAAAAAGGCTGTAACTTTGCAGGCCTCTAATGATAGCTCTAACCTTCCATCCCTGATAACATCCTAGTCCATCTACCTTTCCCATTGATTTTATAAAAGCTGCAACTGCGGCCTAACTAAGGTCTTGTACAAGTTGACATTACCTCCTTTGCTTTTGTATTCTATGCCTCTAGATGCTAAACCAAGGATTCTGCTTTTAATGGCTGTATCTACTTATGCTACCACCTTTAATGTTTCTGCATACCAAGTCCCCTCTGTACTTCCATTTAAAATTGTACTATTTGAGGCATACTTCCTTCAACAGATTCTTACTTCCCAAATATATTTTGCTACACTGAACTACATCATGGCCAATTGCCCATCCTACTAGCCTATCTCTATCCTCCTGTGGTCTTTCATAGTCCTCATCACAATTTGCCACGTCGTCATCAAATTTTGGTACTGTTCCCTGAATTCTAAAGTCAAGCTCACTTATGTATATGATAACAGTAGTCTTAATGCAGAGCTCGATAGAAAACCACTCGCCATATCTTTCCAATCTGAGAAACTTCCTTTCACCCCTACCCATCGCTTTCTGCCTTCCAACCATCTCTTTATTCGTGTGATACATTTCCCTTAATGCCATGTGCTGTTTATTATTGAGAGGTCGCACAACACCAGGTTATAGTCCAACAGTTTTATTTGAAATCACAAGCTTTCGGAGCTATCGATTTGCTCCTTCCTCAGGTGAAGTAAATTAGATTATTGCCATAAGTTTCTTATCTGATACCTTATCAAATGCCTTCTGGAAATCCATATATCCACATCCACTGTATTTCCTTTATTCTCTATCCGCTCTGTTATTTCTTCAAAAAATTGTATAGTGTTAGTCAAGCTTAGCCTGCCCTTTAAAAATCCTTGCTGACTGGATCTGCAAAAGTTAGGTTTCTCCAAGTGACACCAACTAAAAGAAAACTAACTGGCTTATAATTTCTTGGCTTGTCCCTCTCCCTGTCTCCTTTTTGGAAGAAGGGTATAAGCGTGTGATAAAACACTCTCCACTTGCCTGAATGGGTGCAGCTGCAACAACACTCCCTCTCCTTCTGAACTACCATTTTATCTCCAACATCCTGCCCCCTTTTGTCTCCAGAGTCCTTCAACATGAAGTGTCAGCTGTGGCTCAGTTGGTAGCACACTCGCCTCTGAGTCAGAAGGTTGTGGGTTCAAGCCCCACTCCAGAGACTTGAGCACAAAAATCTAGGCTGACGCTCCAGTGCAGTGCTGAGGGAGTGCTGCACTGTCGGAGGTGCTATCTTTCAGATGAGACGTTAAACCGAGGCCCCGTCTGTGTTCTCAGGTGGACGTAAAAGATCCCATGGCACTATTTCGAAGAAGAGCAGGGGAGTTCTCCCAGATGTCCTGGCCAATATTTATTCCTCAATCGACATCACTAAAAACCGATTATCTGGTCTTTATCACATTGCTGTTTGTGGGAGCTTGCTGTGCGCAAATTGGCTGCCGTATTTCCTACATTACAACAGTGACTACACTTCAAAAAAAAGTAATTCATTGGCGCTTTGGGACTTCCGCTGGTCGTGAAAGGCACTATATAAATGCAAGTCTTTTTTCCCCAGATCTGTGCCCATCTCTTTCTTAACTCCCTGTTTGAATCTCACCAATCAGGCTTCTGGCCCTCCCACAGCATTGAAGCGGCCCTAACCAAAGTCAAGAACAACCTGCTGTGTGCCTGTGACCATGGTGCATTTGAAGGGATAATTACAAGTCCTAGCCCTTTTCGGGCTACCCCAGATCAGGCGTATTCCCCAGACCTTACCTAAAGTTAAAGATAGCCGAATTCTGTAAGACGCTTAATTGGGTCTAAAGGTCAGACTACCTCTCCCTAAAGGAAAGGAACGACATGAAGATGTTACCGTCCTCCGGATAGCACTTTTAATAAGTTTAACTAGACTGTAACCTTCTGGATATTATGAGGGTCCGGAATACCCCCCAGAATTCTGCAACTCCTTTGAGTATACAGAAATTGAGTTCGCGAGTTTATACAGAAATACTCTGAGACAATTCTAAAAATATATAAACTCTGCTGCCTGTATCCCAAACCCCACCTGCCCATCACCCCTGCACTTGCTGACCCCCATTGGCTGTTGGTCCCCCATCACCTCAAATTTAAAGGTCTCATCTTTAAAATCCCTTTCTCCGCAAGAATCACATAGTCTGATCCCATTCTCCTGCTCGCTTCACATAACCTTCAATATTTTCCTATTTTTTTTTACACAACTTTTGTCTTGCTTAACCTTTCTCTCCAAGCAGTAAAATCAATACTAACAGATTTTAATAGGTTGCAAGTTGTCTCTACATCTACAATCATTCCTGTGAGTTCACAGTGCAAACAAATTACCGCTGCTCTTGAGAGGCCCAGGATAATTTGCTGCTGGGAATACAAACACCAGTTCATGACGTGAAGGTTTGAAAGCAAATAGTTGGGATGGTGGCGGCTAGCCTGATAGGGTGGTGAATACAGATTCAATAGTAGCCTTCAAAAGGAAGTTGAATAAATACTTGGAGAAAAAATTTCAGGGATATGGGGAAAGAGCTGGGGAGTGGGACTACCTGGGTTGTTCTTCGAAAGAACTGGTCTCCTTCTGTACTGTACTATTCTATGGCTACACGACCAGTACTGATTGCCTTTAAGCACAATTTTTGTATGACTGCTGAATGGCTGAGAAATATCAAGCCTCCAACAAACCGTGCCACTTTCAGAGAAAAGAAAGAAAGACTTGCATTTATATAGCGCCTTTCACGACCACCGGGCATCTCAAAGCACTTTACAGCCAATGAAGTACTATTTGAAGTGGAGTCACTGTTGTAATGTGGGAAACGCAGCAGCCAATTTGCACACAGCAAGCTCCCACAAACAGCAATGTGATAATAACCAGATAATGGCCCAGAAATTAAAGACGGAGCCTTCCTGCGGGGGTAAGGCTTCCCCGCGATATCTCACTGCGCGCCTGCCTTTTCCTTCCGAGCTCACACGAACTTTAGTTTCAAGGCTGCAGCTGTGCAGTGTGTGCGTATCCCACAGACGCAGTTAATTCGTGCGAGCTGTGGGATCACGTGATTCAGTTAGAGCCAATGGCAGCACACCATCTTTCATTCATAGTTTTGACAGCAAGGGCTGTCAAAGCTATGAATCTATACCCCCCCAAAAGAACAGCTAAACCTCAATTAAATTTAAAAAAAAAAATCACATTAATAAAATAAGTATAGTTAAATAAATTAACCACTTTAAACAAAAAATTACATTTTTGAAAAAATTTAAAATCTTTTTAAAAGTTATAAAAATAAACTTACCTTTCTTTAAAGTCTCTAAAAAGATAAACCTGTTGAAAAAAATGTAAAATAATACTTAATTAACTACTTACCTTGTTAAAAGAGGGTCTTACGCCTCCTTTCTTTATGTGCAAAATCTTCCATGCTTACCTGCGCGTTCAAAGCACTAAGTGCACTGCGTGCGCGCAGCCTGTAGCGCGCACGCGGTTCACCTAGGAACCGCCCCCTTTTGAAATCACCAAGTGCCGGTTTTCAGCGCATGCGCAGTGCATGCAGAAAACCGGCAATTGGAGACAGAATACGCGAGAGTACACAGTGCGTACTCTCGTGTACTAAGATTAATTTTTGGGCCAATCTGTTTTTGTTATGTTGGTTGAGGGATAAATATTGGCCAGGACACCGGGGATAACTCCCCTGCTCTTCTTCGAAATAGTGCCGTGGGATCTTTTACGTCCACCTGAGAGAGCAGACGGGGCCTCAGTTTAACGTCTCATCCGAAAGACAGCACCTCCGACAGTGCAGCACTCCCTCAGCACTGCACTGGAGACGTAAGTAGTTCACCCAGAGTCACGCTCGTGTGCCTCACACAGGAGCTATGGCAGAGGCCCGGGCGTAAGATTATTAGTTGTCTGCCTTTTCTACCGGATTACGGTGCACGGCACGGTGACTGAAGAGAGACGAAATACAATTAACAACGATCACCTTTTGTTTCTTCAGAAACAGGCACCCAAGAATAGGAAGGGGCACACTGCTGTGGTGTTTGAGGCTCAGATGTACATCTATGGAGGTTATGTCGATATAAAGGGGCCCTCACAGGAGTTCTGGAGTTTTAGCTTTGGTGAGTAATAATAGCCGCAATACTCTCACATTATTTCAAGAGTGTTATTTTTTTTATAAAAGTAACACTTTTAAAACATTGAGCATAAAGAGTCAGTACTGTCCATCCGGGGAATGTAGGCCGCTGGTCTCCATGGTGCTGTTTGATCAGTTCTCTCTCGGGCTTTGAGTGGTTGTCTTCTGTCCCATCTTGGGTCTTGAAGTAAGTATTTCTTTTTCCCAGTGGCAACTTTTTGTCCACGAATAAAACTGACAAAATTTATTGGCCCGGAATTTTGCGGTGGGTAAGAACAGCGCATCCTAACGGGGAAATCCTGAAGTTGCGGTCAGTCATTCGCTGCTCCGACACTGGCTGCGCTGTGATCCCCCCCCCCCATCCCCACAAAAGCCGGCAGTCAGTATAATCAGGGAAATCAGTGAAACTGACAAACGTCGGCTTTTCCACGCTAATGTCGCTGTTAAATACCCCATTAAAAGTTAGACCTTGTTGGATTAGGTGTAACTGGGGTTTTAACAGCGTATTGACTGCTAAACAAACGTTATGCCCCTGAAAAACTCATTTTAATTTTGTGGAGTGTCGAATTTATCCATTTTGATAAAAAATTAACATTTTTAAGAATCTTTAAAAAAAAAAATATGTTTTTTTTAAAGTTTGTTCATCTTTATTTCAGGTTTACCTTTTCCCCATGTGAGAGCCCCAATCTTTGTTTTGCTCTCTCTAACATTTTTAAAAAGTCAGAATAAAAGGAGCTTCTTCACTTCCTGGTTCCCTCTCTGTGAGAATTCTGCATTTTGATTGGCTGCTTCGTTGATGTCACAGCTGCTCGCGTTAGGGATTCCCCATTAACTTACACTGATCTCCACCGAACGTTGGAAAAGCCAAACTTCTCGCCACAGAGATCGCGAGATCTTTGTGGGAAGCTTAGTTCGGGGCGAACGCCTTTGCTTCACCGCTGACCGCAAATCACGGGCCATTGTGATTGTCGTGATTTTTATTTTCTCTCCTCCTCCTCTCCTGAAGGCCTTGATTTCATCCTTTATGCACAGGACCATGGACACTGGCTGCCATCCAGTGCCCAGACCAAGTCGCCATTCTTCACGTAGAGCCTTGAAGCCCGTTTGACCAGTGAGGGGGAGCATCAGAGCCTCACTCAACGTCCATCCACGTGCACATTCAGCGAGTTGGATTGCTACAAAACAATCCACGAGCAGGAAGCCTGCTCACTGCAGGGACACCGAGTCCAATTGTCAGCACCCCTGTTGCAGCCACAGCTGAGATCAGCTCTCTCGGCGCACAAGAGGGACTTGAACCTTTCTGATCTGGGTGGCTCAGCTCCTCACTGGATGAACTCACTGAGCCAGGAGGTGACCATCTGACTGACGGTGCAGAGCGAAAGGCAGGAATTTGTGAAGCTCGCCTGAAACATTTTACTGGTGGCGAGGGAAACTGAAAAGCAGCCAGTGTCCCCGTTAGTACCTTGGGTTTCCACCGGTGCTGACAAAGGACCAGTTACACATTAGCCTTCTGACCTGGCAAGGTTCACGCAGTATATGCAGCACCGTGCACGTGTACACAACTGTCGTGCTCTTGCAGCCAAACGCTGCAGCTGTAAGGATGGTTTTAGCTCGAGGTTTTTATTTTCGGATGTCGCACGTTCATCTGCTCCGCTTATTTTCCCCTAATGAACAGTCAGTTGGAGTTTGATTATTTTTGTGCGTGCGTTGTGCAAGCTGCAAATTATACTGCAGCTGGCACAACCGGAAACCACCATTTGGCCGCCGCCCTCTGCTTAGTTGGCACGATGGATCAGTAGCACGTATGATAGCAGCGTCGAAAATATAAATCTGAAGCGCTAAATGAAACCATGCCAGGGCAAGGGGGCACAGCTTCGAACTGACTAAAAGGAAATATAAGCACTAACTTCACAGCAGGAGCAACCAACACATGGAATGCACTTCAGGTGGAGGCAAATACCGTGGAATCAGTTAAGGAACAGCTGGAGGCAGCAAGCTCTCTCTAGAGAGACGAGCTCGGCTGGCCAAAGAACGTCCCTCCTCTATGCTTACCTTGTGAATTTGGGACAGTGCAGGGGTGGATGCTACCCTCCATTGCTAATGTCAGATCGCTACAGATCTCAGTGTTCCTCTGATACGGAAAGGTAAGCATATCCAAAGCGGTGCATTTTACAACTCCTGCTACAATCATTGTCCTAAGGGCAAACCTAGTGGCAACGATGGCGATCCTGGAGTGGCCAACCTAGACTGATCTAATGACCAGCCAAAAAAACATACACAGAAGGGGTTGGCAAGAGAGTGGGAGATGATTTATTTTCAAAATAAACTAACTTTGAAATTTTATATCACCATGTTAATGTTACCAAAATATTTTTTCCCCCCAACAGATGCCCAGGATTGGTGCCCAGTGTTGACTTCTTGTGGTGATGTGGGCCCCGGGCCTCGGTACAGTCACTCTGCAGCTGTCTACAGGAGTGGAATGTACTTGTTTGGGGGACTGGTTGGACTCGTAGAACAGAACGACTTTTGGAAGTGGGATTTCAACAGTAGCATATGGTCTAGGATCAAAGCACGGTAAATAGGGATTTCAACAGTAGCATATGATCTCGGGTCAATGCACGGCAATTGAAATAATTCATTCTAAAGATAGTTGTTTGTGAAATAAATCCACATCTTAAAATTGTTTATTATCCCTATCTCTGTAACCCTCCTCCAGCCCTACAACCCTCCGAGATCTCTGCGCCCCTCCAATTCTGGCCTCTTGCACATCCTCGATTTTAATCGCTCCACCATTGGTGGCCGTGCCTTCAGCTGCCAAGGCGCTACGCTCTGGATTTCCTCCCTAAACCTCTCCGCCTCTCTACCTCTCTCCTCCTTTAAGATGCTCCTTAAAACCTACCTCTAAGACCAAGCTTTTGGTCACCTACCCTAATACCTCCTTATGTGGCTCGGTGTCAAATTTTGTTTGATAATCGCTCCTGTGAAGCGCCTGTTTTACTACGTTATAGGCGCTATATAAATGCAAGTTGTTGCTACTGCTGTTGTTATTTGCAGAGCTCTGTAAATTAGATGCCTAAGCTAGACTCCTAGTGAGAAAATCTGAATATTTTGATATCGGTAAAAACCATTGTCTGAAAAGCCTATACTTTTTTGACAGATTCAACACCACCTGCCTGCCTTCTCAGTATGTCCTTCAATTGCTTCTATTTTCCCAGAAATATATCTAGTTACCAAACTCATTTATACTGTCTGCTTCACTGGCCTTACTCAACAAGCCTGTGGCCCTTTTGTGGAGAAGTTCTGCCTGACTACCTTTCCTGCCTCCAGATTCACACTTTATAATCTGTCTCCCTTCTTATTTGAACCCTTTACCAGAGTGCAAAAATTTGCTTGGCTTAACTTTGCCAAACCCCTTCATATCCCTGAACACTTTGATTGATTGGACGTTCTGTCTTTTGCACAGAACACAAGTCCAGCGTCCTTAACTTTTCTTCATCATTTAACTTGCACTGCCACAACATACAAGCATTAATCTGCGACACCCTGGCAGTCATATATCAGAATTTTCTCCTTCCTCCTCTCACCATCTCGCGTGTTATTCTCCAGCTGTGAGGACAGTAGGTGAGCTGCAGAGGTGGCCCAGGCTTGATGCCATCTGATTTCTTTCGTAGAGCTTGTTCCTGTCTCCTCAGGGGGAGGTACCTGGCCTCTGGTCTGGACCTTCCTTAGAGAGAGCTGCAGCCCAATACATGGGTGAATGGCAGACAGCACCCTGCATCCTACGCTCCCACAGAGAGTGCGCCAAATGAGAACTTTGATCCATGATAAATTAGCAAATGCTTGAAAGTATATTAATGCAGATCATGGTTGTATTTGAGAACTTGCTGTTGAATAAGCTCATTAGTTCTTTATGTCTCACAGTTCTGGGCCTCACCAGTTAGTGGGTCACTCTGCTGTCGTATACCAGGACAGCATGTTAATCTTTGGAGGAGGAAGGAACCATAACAACTCTGACAACAGCCTGTGGAAATTTCAATTAACGGCACAGACCTGGGAGAGATTAAGCCCAGCAACAGACACAAGCCCACCGTCAAAGATCTATCACTGCACATTAGGAGTTGGTCCCAGCTTCCAGGAGAAACATGCTGACGACTTCCCTTGCACAACGCCAGCTCCAAGCTTCATCTGTCACGACAGTGACATCAGTCTGCACAACTTCTGCAATGGACAGCCCATCGGTGCCCTGAAGGGTGCCTGCTGTTTGAATTTTTCCGCACAGGCGCCAGGACACTGCAGCTCATCGCCAGTAAAGCCCGGAAGCAAGAATGCAAATTCAAACAACATAGAGATGATAACTTTTAGCATACAGTCTTCTGAAAGCAGTGATAACCTCCAAAGCTCGACACTGCCTGCTCCCAATGTGCCTGAGGAGCAATGGCGGTGTGAAAATGGGCGCCATCTTCCAGTCCAGCCGGAGGAGCTCCCTCCTGCGGATGACAGCACCGAGGAGCACAGCGATAACGGTGTCTTGAGAGAAGCCAGGACAGAGGGCCCTGACCAAGCTGATGCGGCACTCCACTCAAGGGACAGTCTTCCGGAGGTTCTGCTGATAGTAGGTGGTAAACCGTTATCTGAGCATGGCTGCATTTCACTGTGGCAGATGAAGCTATGTGAAACGTTTTTAAAGTGCTAGTTTAACGGGGAAGAAGGCAAAAAAAACAATACCTGGCAAACTTCACGCAATGTGCGATAACAAACAGTTTACATCAAAGGATAATTAATAGTGTTTTTGTCGGCATGCTTAGTCACAGAGAGGTCTAATATTTCTAAGAGTTTTATTTGTACTTTTTGCTATTGTGCTAATATGCTAATTCAGAACAAACATTTTCTAAAGAGCTTTTATATTTTTATGGACTTTATATAGAGTGTGACCTTTGTAAGCTAATATGTGCAGACAGATAAGTTGTACATATTTTTATCGTGTTTTTTTGTCAGAACAGTTCCTAGCAGTGGACCCCGTATCTGATAACTGTAATTCCTGTGGATTGCACAATCCGAATTAGTTGTCCCCAACGTAAAGGAAAACTAACTTCTCTGGTAGTTTTGATGCTGCCATCAAGATTTGCTGCAGAATTAGGTTAGCTGTGGCTAATTTAAAACGTTTGGGGAGAGAACTGCCAAAAATCTCACATGGAATATGCGGATAGGCTCCTTGACATTCCAGATAGCACTGGGAATAGTCAGATGGGTTCCTTGGCATTCCAGATAGCACTGGGAATAGTCACAACAGAAAATACTGGAAACACTCAGCAGGTCAGGCAGCATCCGTGGAGAAATAAAAACAGAATTAACGTTTCAGGTCAATGACCCTTCGTCAGAACAGTATTTTGCTATTGTACTGGGAATAGTCAGATGGGTTCCTGGGCATTCCAGATAGCACTGGGAATGGCCAGGGGCTCCTCTATTCTATTTTGGTAATTTTTACATATGCTATTCTTAATTGAGTTTTGGCAGGACTGGTAAGCAATGGTCCTCATTTTCTCTCCCCCCTCCTCAAAAGATGTCATTTTCTGACGTTGCAACTTTCAGTTACAAATGGCAGCTACTATGTTCTGCTCCCAGCCCGGAGTCCTTATAAAGCCATATCTTCGATTAGCATTTACCTTGCATATCAGCACAGAAAGCTTCAACACACTGTGCGGATGCTCAATTTAGAGTCCCCTCAGTGGTCGAGTGGGTAAAGATGCTCCTTGGTGTAGTGCAAAGCCATCGGAAGGTCCCAAGTTTGATTCCCAGTCTGTGTTGCGTTAGCTGGTCTCGGGCAGGATAGCAGTGGAGGTGCTATAATTGGGCATGCTGCAGAGGGGCGGTGGGGGGGGGTGGGAAATCAGCCAGGGTTCCCCCATTACAGATTGCTGTCTAGCAGGAAAGCACCATGCATGGGCTGCAGATCAGGACAGGCTCGGCTCTCTGCTCCTCCTCCAGTCAAATAGCCGCTCGACACTGTCGCAGCCTCGGACATGGAGGACGCCCACTTGGGCTAGCTACAGCAGGGCAACTGCCGCCTGTGGGCCTGTCTCCCCAATAACGGCCAGTGCCTTCAGGGGAAGGAGAAAGGAGCCACAATCGGCAACAATGCATTTGAACAAGAGAATGGTTGGATGGAATCATTATATATTAGGTGGCACAACAGGAGGGTGTATTCAGAGGCAGTAAGTACCGGCGTGGTGACTGGTGAGCGCAGTAAAACTCGAGATTGTACTGGGGTCTAACCAATGTTCCCTGTAAACTGCACTTTGTTCTGTGTGGCCTGTTTCTTTCAGTGCGCAGTGCCTTTAAATTTCTGCGCGTGTGTGGTATTTCCAGTGTAAAAGCTTGTGAGCGGCCTGTGCGGGACCCTTGCACATTACTGCGCGGCCGCGCGCGCTCACAGCTTGGGGGGAACAGTGGGTCTAACTAGAGTCCGGGATACAGGCTGCAACCTGATGCACGCTGCAAACACCTTGGCGTGTTCCTTTGTCGTTCACGCAACTGAAATCCTTGTCATACTTAACCTTATTTTGAAGCGGATAAAATAAATGGTCCTTCACCTGTCAGGTCAGGCTTCCTGAACACACGAGGTAGTGTTTTCCTTTCAAATTGGCAGCACTGTTTCGTGTGTGAAGCCATCATATTATGTACAGCTTGATGCTTTGGATTTCAGAGGAAACTCTGCAGAACCCAGTATGTGCAGCTG
Organism: Squalus acanthias; assembly: GCA_030390025.1. Taxonomy (NCBI): domain Eukaryota; kingdom Metazoa; phylum Chordata; class Chondrichthyes; order Squaliformes; family Squalidae; genus Squalus; species Squalus acanthias. The sequence continues at coordinate 67,622,984 of CM059427.1, forward strand.
CATATGCATTAAATCTGCTCACTGCCTGGAGGGGGAGGGATGTCGGACATGGTAGATACAGGATGACGTTTGCTGGATTCCGTGGAATAATGGTGGCACCAGTAGACACCGCACTACCTGAGCAATAACCTGGAGTGAGATTTGGCTCCTATGTTTTCATGTCAAACTCTGATGCAGCCATTGGCATAAATTGTATAAGGGGCCGGAAAGGAACACTCCAGGAAAAACCCATTATCGAGCCCTACTCTGCAGCATTCATTTAATTCTTTCACTCACTCAATCTCCTAACTGAATACTTACTAACCCATTCCCCTAGGTCAAAGGGAAAGGAGGCCAGAGTCCAGTTGCCGTGGTAACTCGGCCATTAAACCCTGGAGAGTGCACTTTGTAGCTGGCGGGGAGAAATAAAATAAAACCCGAGTTATCATGGAATTTGCTTTAAAAGGTGACACAAAAATCTGGTTAACCCATTGCTACCTGGACGGAGCTCAAATGACAGAGAAAAAACATAGAAAAAAAGATTAAAATATAAAAGCAAAATATACTGGAAATACAGGTCCACTCAGCATCTGAAAGAGAAAAACAGGGTGTCCCCCCCCCCCCCCCCCCCCCCCAACCTGAGATCCTTTGTCAGTTCTGATGAATAATATTGATCATCAGAGCTCTGGGTACACAGGATAATTTGCTATTCTCCTATGAGAATACTTACATAGTTAGATAATAGAAGATGATAAATGGATGGCAATGAGTTACACAGGCCGATGCATGTCAGGGAGCATTGGTATATAGAAATAATTTATAGCCTGTCTGCTGCTTTTCTTAATCTTTTAAACCATGTATCCTTTGTGCCTGCTTATAAAATAAGTATATTTGTTTCGTTTTTTTTGTTTGAAAGCTTTAATGGTGCCGCTGGATGCGGAGTGGTTGGGCTGTTTGGCAGCACTGATTTCTGTACCGGAAGTTGACGACTTTGGGGATTTCCTGGTATCTTTTGGCGAACCCCTCGAGACCGGGCCCCGTTGTTTAAAAACTCGTCCTTCGCTATAATAACTGCAATATTTGTCCAGAATGTTCACAATATTTCTATTAATTATTCCAGCAGAAATCACCTTAACATGTAAAAATAAACAAGGCAAATGTAGAGGAATAGTTTGGTTTCCAAAAAAGTCTGGTGAATTGAGCACCCAGCATCACTCAATGAAGTAAACTGTGGATCCTATTTCATACAATATGTTGGTTCAGGAATATAACTGGAGGGGAGGCAACTTTTGGCTTGGTGGGGATTCCCCTCACTCTTAAGTGTTCTGAAGAGGCCTCAAGTTACAAAGGATATGTTCTGATGGCACTTCTTTGATCTCGCCATTAAACCTTTTGTCAGTCCAAGATGTAGCTCTTTGCTCTGGGTTACTGACGAGCTGCATCCCAGTTTATAGGATGAAAGATCACACCCAAGGGGTCATTTTGGGAGATCGCGGATCAGCCGCCCTTTACACAAAATGGGAATGGTAATCGGGAGGTGTGTATAATGTTTGGCTGATCCGATAGCGCGCATTTTACACTATTGCCCAAAGTCAAATTACCCCACCCACGAATTTTCTATGTGATGAATTTCAGACTATTCCTTCCATTAGGAAGTGGGAAAGGGAGAAGAGGCTTAGCCCATTCCATACAAGCTGATTAGGAACAGGAGTAGGCGATTCACCCCCTCGAGCCCGGTCTGCCATTCAATTTGATCTGTATCTTAACTCCATCTTACCCGCCTTGGTTCCAAAACCCTTAATACCCTTGATTATAGAAAGACTTTCGGACGAGACGTTAAACCGAGGCCCCGTCTGCGCTCTCAGGTGGACGTAAAAGATCCCATAGCACTCTTTCGAAGAAGAGCAGGAGAGTTATCCCCGGTGCCCTGGCCAATATTTATCCCTCAATCAACATCTCTATAAAAAAAAAAACAACAGATTATCTGGTCATTATCGCATTGCTGTTTGTGGGACCTTGCTGTGTGCAAATTGGCTGCTGTGTTTCCTACATTACAACAGTGACTACACTTCAAAAAGTACTTCATTGGCTGTAAAGTGCTTTGGGACGTCCTGAGGTTGTGAAAGGTGCTATATAAATGCAAGTCTTTCTTAATACCCTTGATTATAGGGAGGAATTGAGTGAATCAGTTGCCTGCCCACATCCCTGGTCTTGGAAGGTCAGTGTGGAAGGGGCAAAAAAGGTAAAGGAGAATTTTAGTCACTAAATTTACTAAAATGGATGTACTTCAAATTCTTAAATGTTGTTCAGATGATGCTGTGATACGATATTACTGGTGATAGTGACCTCGTGCCTGGTGTACGAACATATGAAAATGACAGGAAGGAAAAGACCAGCTGGTCCACCAAGCCTGCCCCACACTCATGAAGGCTGGAGCATCGTGACCAGATACTTCCTATCCTACCCGCCCCCACCCCCCACTTCTGCAGCCATGTAATCTCCTGGGAGAGGCAAAAAACAGAGAAAAACCCCAGGAACAATAAGGGGAAAAAAATGCACTGGAATATTCCTCTCCGACCCCCTCGGGCGATCGAAACCAGTCTGGGAGGTCACACGGACCGAGTGTGATCTATAAAACCACTTCCATATGATGCGATCTCGGCCCCAGTCAGGAACCGGTCCAGCTCCCTCTTGAAGGCAGAGAGTCGGCTCCCACCACACCAGCCGACAATCAGAGGCTCACTACTTTCTGGGGGAAAAGGAAGTGCCCAACATCCATGCTATTCCTAATCTTGTGTAGTTGAAACACAAGTCCCCTGGTCATCACCAGTCTGTCAAACCGGCTTAATCTATCGATAGACACGCAATCCTGCCCTTTCATTATTTTATAAACCTCTATTAGGTCGTCTCTAAGTCTATGCTGCCCTAAATTAAGTACAGTCCAGGCTCCTTACGTCTTTCTGAGTAACTAAGGTTCTTTAAGCTAGGAATCATTCTCGTAGCTCTCCTCTGAATCTTGTCCAAGGCCACTATATCACCCACCATGTGTGTTACAGGCGATCATGATGTAGGATTTGGTTATTACTGGGGTTAGTGATGTAGGTTCGGGGGTATTACCGCTGAATGTGACGGGCCTGGTGATAGTATCTTAGAACCTAGGATATTATTGGTGGAATAGATAGAGGGACACGGGTTATTACTGCTGATAGTAGTGTAGAGCCTGGGGTATGAACATATGAAATAGGAGCAGGAATAGGCCACTTGGCCCTTCGAGCCTGCTCTGCCATTCAATAAGATCTTGGGCTCAAAGCCACTTCCCTTCCCACTCCCCATAACCCTTCACTTCCTTATCTAGTAAAAATCTGTCTATCTCCACCTTAAATGTATTTAACGACCCAGCCTCCACGGCTCTCTGGGGCAGAGAATTCCACAGATTTACGACCCTCAGAGAAGAAATTCCTCCTCCTCTCAGTTCTAAAAGGGCGACCCTTTATTCTGAAACTATGCCTCCGAGTTCTAGATTTCCCCACGAGGGGAAACATCCTCTCTGCATCTACCCTGTCGAGCCCCCTCAGTATCTTATATGTTTCAATAAGATCACCTCTCATTCTTCTAAATTCCAATGAGTATAGGCCCAACCTGCTCAACCATTCTTCATAAGTCAACCCCCTCATCTCTGGAATTAACCTAGTGAATCATCTCTGAACTGCCTCCAATGCAAGTATATCATTCCTTAAATAAGGAGACCAAAACTGTACGCAGTACTCAAGGTGTGGTCTCACCAATACCCTGTACAGTTGTAGCAGGACTTCCCTGCTTTTATACTCCAACCCCCTTGAAATAAAGGCCAACATTCCATTTGCCTTTTTGATTACTTGCTGTACCTGCATGCTAACTTTTTGTGTTTCATGCACAAGGACCCCCAGGTCCCTCTGAACTGTAGCATTTTGTAATCTCTCTCCATTTAAATAATTTGCTTTTTTATTTTTCCTGCCAAAGTGGATAACCTCGTACTTTCCCAATTTATACTCCATCTGCCAAATGTTTGCCCACTCACTTAGCCTGTCTATATCCCTTTGCAGATTCTTTGAGTCCTCTGCACAACTTGCTTTCCCACCCATCTTTGTAACATCCGCAAACTTGGCTACATTACACTCTGTCCCTTCATCCAAGTCATTAATGTAGATTGTAAATAGTTGAGGCCCCAGCACTGATCCCTGTGGCACCCCACTAGTTACCATTTGCCAACTGGAAAATGACCCATTTATCCCGACTCTCTGCTTTCTGTTAGTCAATCCTCTATCCATGCTAATATATTACCCCCAACTCCGTGAGCTCTTATCTTATGCAGTAACCTTTTATGTGGCACCTTATCGAATGCCTTCTGGAATTCCAAATTCACCACATCCACTGGCTCACCTTTGTCCACCCTGCTCATTACATCCTCAAAGAACTCCAGCAAATTTGTTAAACATGATTTCCCTTTTATAAAACCATGCTGACTCTGCTTGACTGCATTATGATTTTCCAACTGCCCTGCTACTGTTTCCTAATGAAGGTCTCCAGCATTTTCCCAACGACAGATGTTAGGCTAACTGGTCTATAGTTTCCTGCTTTCTGTCTCCCTCCTTTCTTAAATAGGGGATTACTGGGGACAGTGAGGGGGAGGCTGGGGGATTACTGGGGACAGTGACGGGGAGTCTGGGGGATTACTGGGGACGGTGAGGGGGAGGCTGGGGTATTATAGAATCATAGAAGATAGGAGCAGGAGTAGGCCATTCGGCCCCTCTAGCCTGCTCCGCCATTCAATGCGATCATGGCTGATCATCCAAATTCAGTACCCTGTCCCTGCTTTTTCCCCATATCCCTTGATCCCTTTAGCCTTAAGAAATATATCCAACTCCTTCTTGAATATATTTAATGAATTGGCCTCTACTGCCTTCTGTGGCAGAGAATTCCACAGGTTCACCACTCTCTGGGTGAAGAAATTCCTCCTCATTTCTGTCCTAAATGGCTTACCCCTTATCCTTAGACTGTGACCCCTGGTTCTGGACTCCCCGACCATCGGGAACATCCTTCCTGCATCTAGTTTGTCCTGTCCTGTCCTGTCAGAATTTTATAAGTTTCAATGAGATCCCCTCTCATTCTTCTAAACTCCAGCGAGTATAAGCCCAATCTCTCCTCATACGTCATTCCTGCCATCCCAGGTATCAGCCTTGTGAATCTTCGCTGAACTCCTTCCATGGCAAGAACATCCTTCCTCAGATAAGGCGACCAAAACTGCACACAGTACTCAAGGTGTGGTCTCACCAAGGCCCTGTACAACTGCAGCAAGACATCCTTGTTCCTATACTCAAACCCTCTCGCTATGATGGCCAACATACCATTTGCCTTCTTAACCGCCTGCTGCACCTGCATGCTTACCCTCAGCGACTGGTGTACAAGGACACCCAGGTCTCGTTGCACTTCCCCTTCTCCCAATCTATTGCCGTTCAGATAATAATCTGTCTTCCTGTTTTTGACACCAAAGTGGATAACCTCACATTTATCCACGTTATATTGCATCTGCCACGCTTCTGCCCAATCACCCAACCTGTCCAAATCATCCTGGAGTTTCTTGGCATCCTCCTCGCAGCACACGTGCCCACCCAGTTTTGTGTCGTCTGCAAACTTGGAGATATTACATCTAGTTCCCTTGTCTAGATCATTAATATATATTGTGAATAGCTGGGGTCCTAGCACCGATCCCTGCGGTACCCCACTAGTCACTGCCTGCCACTCGGAAAAAGACCCGTTTATTCCAACTCTTTGCTTCCTGTCTGCCAACCAGTTCTCTATCCAAGTCAATACCTTGCCCCCAATCCCATGTGCCTTAACTTTACACGCTAATCTCTTATGCGGGACCTTATCAAAAGCCTTTTGGAAGTCCAATACACCACATCCACTGGGGACGGTGAGGGGGAGCCTGGGGTATTACCGGGGACAGTGACGGGGAGCCTGGGGGATTACTGGGGACGGTGAGGGAGAGTCTGGGGGATTACTGGGGACGGTGAGGGGGAGTCTGGGGTATTACCGGGGACAGTGACGGGGAGCCTGGGGGATTACCGGGGACGGTGAGGGGGAGTCTGGGGTATTACTGGGGACGGTGATGGGGAGCCTGGGGGATTACTGGGGACGGTGAGGGGGAGTCTGGGGTATTACCGGGGACAGTGATGGGGAGCCTGGGGGATTGCTAGTAATTGTGATATAGGATATGGGATATCAGTAAATGATAGAAATTATAAGATAATATCTTCAGTTCACGTGTTTCAAATTTACAAATGGATTACATATATTTCTCATGTTTAGTAAATGTATTAATCCACCTCTAGTGCTTGTAAAACTACTAAGGTGGATAGACTGGATTGACTGCCTCTGTTTGTTAGTACTCCAGCACGAGTCAATATTAGTTTACAGGCCAGTTGCAGTAAAATGGAGATGCACGATCAAATATTACTTGCGCGCTGAGTTAAAATCTCAATGAACTAATTGTATTTTTTACCCTGCATCAGATATGAATATTGCTTTTAAGCAATTGCCCTATTTACAATCAGAGTTACAATATTTACAACAGTGTTCTAACAGTATAATGCAATAAAGCTTGTTTTGCTATATCACCATTACATGCAATCCAAGCGTCTCTGCTATGCTCACTGTGAGTACCTGTCAGATAGTCAGGGTACCCTGTTACCTGTCCGCAGTAACGTTCATTCCAGTCACACAGGCACGGAGAAGAGACGTCAGATCAGCAAGGGTGGCAAGTCATAGAATCATACATCACTGAAGGAGGCCATTCGGCCCATCGTGCCTGTGCCGACTCTTTGAAAGAGCTATCCAATTAGTCCCACTCAATGTCCCCTGCGTTCTGCGCTTTGTTCTGCGTGGCCTGTTTCTTTTAGTGCACGGTCCCTTGTAAATACCGTGCGCAGGTGTGGAAATTTAAACGGAGCAGCCATCGAGCGGCCCGCGCGGGACCTTTCCCATTACTGCGCAGCTTAGAGGAAACATTTATCCCGCTCCTCTGCCCTTTCCCCAGAGCCTTGAAAATTTTTCCTTTTTAAGTAGTCCCTTTTGAACGTTCCTGTTGAATCTGCTTCCACCACCCTTGCCGGCTGCATCTAAGACTAGGCGCAGTGTCGCACCAATCACGCTGTGCTAACGCCGTGTAGTTTAAAAAAAATTTGTGACCTGGATTTACTGAACAGGTTGCTATGTACTGGAGTTGATCTGCTGCGGCATGATTTACATAAACGAGGGTTCGGAAGGTTACGCCTACACTGTTACAAATGTTGTCATGTGGAATGATGGCTCTCCTTTTGGCATGCCAGCTGTAAATTCAGATTTGATGAAAATCTGTATCTCCTTACAATCGAGTGACGCACGATCCGCGAGACTCGATTATGCAAGTTATTAAACGCCTCCTCGACGCTGAATTCTGAAGCAGCGTGTGGGAGGCTTTTTTTTATAATTTCAGCACACGCATCAGTGTTTGGCATTAACAGTACAGTACGTTCCAATTCCTGGCGATGCCACTGGGAATCCCTGAGGTGAAGCCTATTTCCAGAATCGGTTAAATCGGGGTTCGCTGTGGCACTAACACCCCAAGCACAATTTATTCCCCTCCGCCTTGCCACAATGGGAGGAGAGGGAATTTGGACCAATAAAGCTCACTGTGAAAGCTTGTTAGAAAGGGGATTTTTAGACCAATTATCAGCAGAACCTTAAACAGTACGTTTTATAATCAAGTGTTCTAGTGCAGGGCTGTTGTATAAGTGCAATATAAAGAAAGCCAACAGACAATGTACTGGTTATTTATCATGTACTGGTTATTTATCATGCACAATTACACTCGTTCAATTAATGTGTTTTATCAAGTGTTGCTCACTTTCCGTTTATTGTTGAAATAATCCTTCCCCACAGCATTAATTTTACAAAAGTGGCTGCCGAGTTGCTCGTTAAACCCATTGCTCTGTAACTTGCCGTCGAGTTGTGTGCCCCTATTTAAGTGGTGGCCTGTCCATTGCCGAATGCCAAATATTGGCTGCATTGGACTGTTGTCCAAGGGTTGACTCTCTGGAAATTATACAACAAATGTGTGCGCGCGCGCGGGCGTTTCTTTTTTTTTAAAGAAGTGTACAATGAAAATGTTTACCACATGTAATACTGTAGCTCAGAAAACAAACTAAACATGTTACTAAAAACACTTGTTGCAGGCAGGTGTGTGATCGGTGAGCTTTGGAACATTCTCGCAAGCAGCACTGGGTTCACTCATCTGTCCCCAAGTTGCGAGGTTTACGGTAGAACCGAATAATATGCTGTTTGTATTTAATTCCTTTGTTCGGTGATTCTACTTTACTCTCTCGCATAATGTTTAGAATTACCAAGCACCTTAAAGCGTATTATTGCAAATAAAGCTAATGTTTACAATGAAATTTGCTTTGGGTCGCTTTCTTCCAAAGATTCAAAAAACATTTTTAATCTCTAGGAGGGGGGCGTTCCTTTTGGAGCCCATTCCCGCAGCAATCTGCAAGTTAACGTGACTGCAAGATTTTGTTCAGCTGCACAGTGAACTTCAAGCACAAACACGCTAAAAATAGAGCAGAGAGGGAGTTAAGTCCCTGCAGGGTTTAATCTCCTCTGCTTACAATTTGTTATTGCATTGGCTAAAGCGTTCACCTCGACTTCCAGTCCCCAAAATTTAAATGAATGAACGACTACAACACACACCGCATAAATGTAACCCCTATTCATGTATCTCTAGATGCACTCACCTGGCCTTAAGAGCTAAAATGGGTGCTGCCTGATTTGCCGGTCCAGCAGCGCCTCGATTTAAAAATTCTCATCCTCCTGTTCAAATCCCTCCTGGCCTCGCTCCTCCCTGCCTCTCTAACTTCCTCCAGCCCTACAATCCCGAGAACTCTGCGATCATCCAACTCTGGCCTCCTGTGCATCCCCCACTTCCTTGGCAACAGCATTGGTGGCTATGCCTTCAGCCATCTCGGCCCTAAGCCCTGGAATTCGCTCTTCGCCTGATCACCTCTCCTCCTTTAACACGCTCATTAAAACCTACCTCTGTGACCAAGCTGTCCTAATGTCTCCTTTAACTCAGGTCTCCAGTTTTGTCTGATTACGCTCCTGTGAACCTCCTTGGGACATTTTACTACGTTAAAGACGCTATTTAAATGCAAGTTGTTGTTGCCTGTCAGAGCAGACCGGGTAGCGATAATTCAACTCTTGCACCATGAGGCCTTCGCAAGATAATTACACATACGGTCATTTGGCCCGTCTTAGCTCAGCAACCCAGAAAGGCCCTAAAATCCTCCCCCAATCTGACACCAAATTGGTTCTTAAATATTTCTGTTTCTATCGCCACGATTCTATTCAGAAGTCCATTCCATGTGTTGATCACTGTGTGTGGAAAAAGAAGCTCCTGTTACCAGTCTTGAGTTTGCCTTTTACTACAGTAGTTTGAACCTGAGTTCCCCCTGGTCCTACTGTCACAGTTTAAGGATTGTGTTGCCACTGCCACCACTGCTCCAGATACTGTCTTTATACAACAGGTTCTGGTTTGACACTGGTACTGAACTGCCCTCAGCTACAAGCAGAGCACTGCACCTCTTAGTGCATACTTAGTGCTCTGTTCAATTATTCAAGCTATTTATTATTCTTTGCTTAAAGAAATTCCTTCTGGCAACTGATTCAATAGTGCAGTTCTGACACACCTGCTTCAGTGACCTGCCCACAATGAATTGAGAAAACCAAATACTGTATAGATTTGTTTTTTTCTTCCTTCCCTTGTGTTTGGATGGTAGAGATGGAAGACAATTTACTGCTTTTGATTGGCACCTACGAATGAATTGGATGTTGCTGCCCTTTAGGAACTAAACATGTTGAATACATTTCAGTAGCTCCATCCTCCCAGCCTTACACTTTGGGTCCCCTTAAGCTGTTATTTAAATAACGGTATCTTCAACTGAATAAGTAGGGTTTTAAATTATACGGAAAGCACTCAACCCAGAAACAGGAAAAGGCCATTCAACCCTTTGAACCTGTTCTGCTATTCAGTTAGATCATGACTGATCTGTACCTCAACTCCATTTCCCTTGCTACCCTTACCTAACAAAGATCTAGCGATCTCAGTCTACAAAATTTCAATTGACCCAGCATCCACTGCCTTTGAGAGGAGCGAGTTCCAGATTTCCACTACCCTTTGTGAAAAAGTGCTTCCTGATTTCACTCCTAAATGACTTGAGTCTAATTTTAAGATTTAGACCCCCTTGTTCTGGATGCCAATACTAGAGGAAATAGTTCCTCTGTATCTATTTTAAAGACCTGGATTAGATTAGATAAGGAAGTGTCAAAGAAAGAGATGCAAGTGCTGAGGAATAGAATACTTTATTACTTTGGATACCAGGGGATAGATTTTGACTTTGTGCGCTAGTGTAAAATGGGTGATAGCGAGTCAGCAGCCCGTTTTACATCTCCCGATTTTTATTTCCGTTTTACACTATTACGCAGTCAGGATCTACCCTCAAATGTGAGCGGTAACATAAACCAGAAGTATACAAAAACCCCATCTACACCGCCCCAACAATGTGCCTCAGTACATTCTCCTGCACCAGTGTGCCATTTTCTATCCTTGTAACTTCTTGTTATAAAGTGCTGGAGAGACTACTACCCCGCAGACTAGCCCCATCATCGAGCCAACCATCCGAAGGAGCAAGCGGGCTTCCGGAGCGGCCATAACTGCTGGGACCAAGTGGTAGCTTTAACAACGCACATGGAAGCAGGCTTCCAGCGCCAGCTCAAGACCGCCGTAGCACTCGTGGACCTGTCAGAGGCATATGACAGTATGGAAACATGGACTGCTTTTCAAGCTCTCCACCATTTTACCCTGCAGAACGACAATCCATCTTCTCAACTCCATGCTTAGCAACTGACGCTTCCGTGTACACTCTGGCACCCTGAAGAGCACATATAGGACATTGAACAACGGACTCCCACAGGGTTCTGTCCTGGCACCCATGTTATTCAACATTTGCACCAGTGACATGCCCGAAACAGAGTCCCACAAGTTCATAAATAACAACAGAAAATGCTGGAAACACTCAGCAGGCCAGGCAGCATCCGTGGAGAGAGAAACAGAGTTAACGTTTCAGGTCTGGGACCCTTCTTTGAAAACAAGTGCGAGAATTTTAAAATCAAGCCGTTGCTGGACTGGGAGCCACTGTAGGTCAGCGAGCACAGGGGTGATGCAGCAACGGGACTTGGAGCACACGGGCAGCAGAGTCTTGGATGAGCTCAAGTTTGGTGGAGGTCAAAAGTTGACAAAAGTCTTTAAGGGGCGCTTAAAATAAAACAAAGGCAGATGTGGTACAAACAACAGGAACTTCCTGCCCATTGCATCCAAGTAAATTTTTATTGTACCAGGAGAAAAATAAAAACTACACCGTATAAATGTACAAAAGAGTAAGTAAACTACAAACCACATACCAACATACATAGAAATACAGAAATCAGTGCTGTGCCTCTAATACTGGTCTATACATAAACTACTCATTGTGAAGACGCTGTGAAACGTGCATTTTTAATCAAAAATAAATTACAGTTCGAGGACTAGTGAAAATTGCACTTGTACATGAAGTTCTAGAGCTATAAATTAACAAGACAAATATCATTTGAAGGACAGTAGTTCTATCTTGTACACTAGCTGATAAATATGCTTGTATACTTTTTTATTCTATTTTTCTCCCCTCCTCTCGAGGGCACTGACACAGGAGAACCATCCAGTACCTCAAACTAAGTGGCAATCCTTCATGGCTCAGCCTAGATGGTGTGGGTTGGCAGCCTATTGAACTACAGTGGGCAGCACAACCAAATCCCCATCATATCCCAACTCACACCCGTGTATTTTTCAATCACGTAGGGTCTAGGCAGTGGATAAGGATCGGGAGTGGGATCCCTGGCTGATCATTTCTCCCTCGTTAGCCCAGGGTAGTGTACAAAAGTCCAGGCTGTTCGTTTCTTACAGCACAGGAGGCCATTTGGCCCATCGTGCCTGTGCCGGCTCTTTGACAGAGCTGTCCAATTAGTCCCACTCACTTGCTCTTTCACTTTCAAGTATTTATCCCAATTCCCTTTTGAAAGTTACTATTGAATCTGCTTCTTACAGGCAGTGCATTCCAGACCATAACAACTCGCTGCATTAAACAAAAAAATTCTCTTCATCTCCCCCCCGGAATTTTGTAGGATTCCTAAATGGCAACTCCAGCACAGATCAACTAACTCAGCACAGACTGAGGGTGGGACTAAATCTGGGCCCTTCCTTGACTACATGGGTCAGTAGTCTGCTGGGTGCATGCAGCTTTCTTTCGATAAGCCAGCTCCATTGTTACCCTTCCCGCCCAGCCTGGTTTTTACAAGTCACGGTTACTTTCAAATCCAATTCTCATCTGACTTTTTTTTTTTCTTTGTTTCATACTGTCCATTACTTCAAAAACAGAGAAGGTTAAGGGGCGATTTAATAGAGGCGTTCATAATTTTGAGTGGTTTTCATTGAGTAAATAAGTAGAAACGGTTTCCTCTGTTGGTAACCAAAGGGCTCCGATTTAAGATAATTCGCAAAAGAACCAGTGGGGAGATGAAGAGAATTTTTTTTACGCAGCGAGTTATGATCTGGAATGCATTGCCTGAAAGGGCGGTGAAAGCAGATTTAATAGTAACTTTCAAAAGGGAAATGGCTAAAATACTTGAAAAAGGAAAATTGAAAGAGCAAGGGAGTGGGGCTAATTGGAAAAGCTCTTTCACAGGCACGGTGGGCCGAATGGCCTCCTTCTGTGCTATAAGATTCTATGAAAAACAAAGAGACTGGACCTTTGGCTCAGCTTCTACTCTTGTGGGCGAGGTGAATTTATGAACTGGAGCTGGGGAATTGATCCCATGGGATGCTTTAGAAATGGCAGAGGCCCCTTCCGTCTTTTGAGGAGTTATTCTGTGATTGTGCTGATGCGGCACATTGACTGTAGGTTACCCAGAGCTTCCATTAATTACAGGAAGACCCAGAAGCATGTGACTGACACCAGTAATTATGAAATTATTAATAGTTCAGATGCCCCGTACCAGATATTACTGTGACCGACTGGATTTAAGTTTGCAAACAGTTTGGGCCATAGGAGCAAGAGTAGGCCGCTCAGCCCCTCGAGCCTGTTCCGCCATTCAGTTAGATCATTGCTGATCTTTACCTCAACCCCATTTACCCGCCTTTGCTCCAAATCCCTTGCTACCCTTACCTAACAAAGATCTAGCAATCTCGGTTTTCGAATTTTCAATTGACCCCCCCCCCCCCCCCCAGCAGCCACAGTATTTTTTTTGGGGGGGTGGGGGAGGGGAGTTCCAGATTTCCACTACCCTTTGTGTGAAGAAGTGCTTCCTGATTTCACTCCTGAATGGCCGAGCTCTAATTTTATTATGTCCTCTAGTTCTGGATTCCCCCACCCGAGGAAACAGATTCTCTTTACCCTACCCTATCGAATCCTTTCGTCACTTTAAACCCCTTGATTAGAGCGCCCCCTAATCTTCTGTACTCAAGGGATGACAAGCTACGTTCCTGCAACCTCTGCATCATTTAACCATTTTAAGCCCCAGTTTCATTCTGGTGAACCTGCGCTGCACCCCCTGCAAGGCCAATAGATCTGGGGCCGAGCTGCTGTGCCCAGAACTGAGCGCGGTACTCCAGATGGGGTCTGATCAAGGCCCTATGCAAACAAGTATAAAAAGCTCATGGAGCGCCACTGAAGCTCCAAGTGTTGGCTGTGGCTAAGAGTACTGGAAAATGCAGTGTTCGTTGCCCCAGTTCGGGGCGTTGTTCAGGCACTCGCTTGAAACCGATACTTCCTGGGCACAACCTCAGCCGAGTGGATCGGAGTTATAATGCCAGCTGAGTCACTCTCGGAGGAAGGAAACTGAAGCTTGAGCCAGGCGTGCTCTGCTCAGCAGCACGGAACGGAAGGAATTTTGGGCACAGCAGGTCCACCCTTGAAATGATGCAAGACTACCTCCCCGAGGAACCATTGCATCACTTGCCTCAGGTAATACAAGTAACTTAACACTCGAGTTACATGACACAAATTATGTTATGATGAAGCTAAAATTATACATCAGCCTGACTACGCACTATGACCAGCTTTATGGACTCTCTGCATACTTTTCACAGGAATGTCAAGTTGTCTTTAACCAGTGTGTTTAATGAAGACAAGCATAGAAGGAAGAGATATGTTCTTTTGTGCTTCCTACATCCTCGATTCCCAGTAGAAAGCGCAAAGAAGAAACTGATATGAAAGTATACAAGTACATTAAGAAGAGAATGACCATCAGTCTCTCCATTTTAATCATAGTAGCTGCCAGGTCTCATTACAAATTGTGACCGCAATATTCAATCCGTTTCCCCATCCTCCTCAGTGTGACCAAGAGATACATTTTTCAGAACTTCAATTAACTAAACTTATTCTCTTTTATGACTAGATAAACTAACACTACACCATAAAAAAAATTATATATTTTTTCATTACGCCAGGATACAAAAAGGGAGAGTTGTGCTGATTAAGATTTTTGTTTAAGAAAGTCTACATCATCAGGGTGAGCAGGTTAAAGCCCCTACGGCTCAATTCTATAACGAACAAGGGAAAAAAACCACCAAAGAAATACTTGTATTTATACAGCGGATCATTGAAACATTTCATCGTGGATTACTCTTTGGAGTGCGGTGACTGTTGTGCAGGCAAACACACCAATGTCCTACAAACAGCAATGAGATGAATGACCATTTAATCTGGTGGCTATGGATTGAGGGAGGAATGTTGGCCAAGACACGGGGAGAATTGGCTGCTTTTCAAGAGGTCCCATGGGATCTTTAACGCTCACCCAGACAAGCAGACAGGATCTCAGTTTATGATGGGATCCCATCCCAAAGGGCAGCAACTCGAGCAACGCAATACTGCACCGGGAGTCCTTCTGACCCAGTGAGAGGAACGGAGCTAAGCTGCCGTGCTTGAGGGGCGATGATCGGATAACAAACGCAGGTCCTGCAGCAGTGGGGGTTTGTGACGTTGGCTGGAGAGCTGCACTGGTTGTAGTCAACCATCGGTAGAAGGAGCAACAAAGAGTAGCTCTCAGGAGGAGATGAAGTTGGGTAGGAATGGGGAATACAGAAGGACAATGTGAACAACACCTCCCCACCACAAATATTGAAAATGTGCAATGCAACAATAGTAATCAGTAGCTGGACATTTTTTTTTTGGGGGGGGGGGGCGGTGGGGAGAGAGAATATAACGAGCAATTACCATGCAGCAGATTTTATCATCCTATGATTAAAAAAAGACTAATCATGGCACCAGCGAGCCAAGGTGCTAATTACCACGGAGACATCTTCCCTCCCAAAGAAAGGGAGGTAAACGATATAGGGCCAGTCACGGCAAGCACAGGAGTTGCATTTATATACACTACTTTTATGAAGAACTTTAAAGAGTGCACTGATCCATTACCAATTTATACACACGCCCTTGATCTCAGTAAAGTCACACAAAAGATTCTCAACGGTAGCCCCTAAAGAGGGGTGGCCAGTTGGATAAGACCAGCGTGAAAGCTGCACAACAGGTCACGATCGTGTGGAATAGTAGCTGCACATTTAGTTCACTCAGTGGGAGTTTTTACTCACCGCGCTCCTCCGCCAAGTGTTCAAATGCAACTCGCTGCCGAGTTAAAAGAGACGCCCGGCTTGGAGCAGTAACATTTTATACCACGGTGATGAGGTGGTCTTCCTCTGGATAGATACTGGAACTGGAGCTCACAAGATAAATGGAGCAGACATCACTCCCACTTAAAGCATCCACACGCTCCCACGGAATGAATTCTCCTGCCCGCCATAATGGGAGAGCAGGGGTGAAACCCTTGCCCCACAGCAAGAGCGCTGGCCAGATAGGAGAAGGCATGGGGAACCGCTCACTCTAGGCTACCCAAACACAGCTCTAAGAATCCAATTATGGAGCAGCACCAGGCAGAATGCATGCTGCAGGGTGTTTGGGGAAGGAGTTGGGGGGTGGGAGAGGGAGAGAGGGGCCAGGAAGAAACAAAGACGTAAATGGAGAGGAGAATGCAAGGGATTTAAAAATCCTTTAGTTGGGAAAAAAAAAGTTACAATATTACAAACATTAGTGGTTGAAAGTTGCAAGGTCTCTCTGAGGTTTTGTCCACCCGCCCCCCCCCCCATTTTGTACTCTTCACAAGTCGTGTTGCCCTTTTTCCCCTCCATGTTCCTGACATCTGATGAAGGATGCCGGGTGAAGCCATCTGCCTCTTTCAGACGCTGATCGGTCTGCTGTGCCTTCCCAGGATTTTCCATACATTTACTGGTTCAAAACACTCTGCGCTGGTGAGGGAACAATTCAATTCTTTCGATGAGCTCAAGCCCTCTTCCGCTTTGAAAGGGCCCCTCCCGAGGACCTCAAATCGGAAAGTTATTAAAACCATTGCCAGAGCATGAGGAGACTTCAGGAGAATAAGTGTAATTCAGGATCCCTGATGGTGTTATCCTCCCTCTCCATTCCCCAGATATGCTTCACCAGTACGATAGCAAAATACTGCGGATGCTGGAAAATTGAAACAACAACAGAAAACGCTGGAAAAACTCAGCAGGCCAGGCAACATCCATGGAGAGAGAAACAGAGTTAATGTTTCAGGTCGAAACCCTTCGTCAGAACTGAGAAAAGAGCAGGAAATGAAACAGATAAAAATGGAAGGGGGAGGCTGGGGTTGGAGTCAGAATACACACACACATATATATATATGTATAGAGAGATGCCTCAGAATTTAACAAAAATCTGAGATGTTACTTCTCAAAAGTGATACGCGCAATATTTGTAAGGGCTGATCCTGCAATCCGATGCTCCAGCGGGAAGCCGCGCTCAATGGGAGAGCTTGGGTCAGAGAACGATGTTGTAACCCTCTCTCCGACCAGCACTCCCTGCAGACACAGCTCCCTGCTCGCAGCCAGTGATTACCCCTTTAGTGTCACTCGAGCTTCTGACAGCAGTTCATTTTTTTTTAAGCATCAGTAGTCAACACAAACCTTCCATCGCGCCGGCAAACGGCGGCGTATATTTTTGAGATGAAATTATTGAGATTGTTCCAGTTTTGAATGCCGCCTGTTTCTCCAGTAGTTTTAAGCCACCAGCAGCTTGGGGGAATTCACATTCTCTTTAATTAGGAACCAAAAGCCTTTTTTGTTCAAGTTTGTTGCGGGTGCGAAAAGCAAGATCCCACGAGGAGGGTGTCCCTCTTCAGCCACCGTCCCATACGTTTGAAAGGGGGAAAAGTGTGGAGCTGGGATTTTGTACAAAAGGAGGTCGTCAATGTTGCTGGGTTACTCCACGTGGAATATCGCTCATCTTACAGTCTGAAGGCCACCTTTGACTGTCGTGTTCATTTCATAAACAGCTAAAAGGCAAGCCCTGTAGTTCTCACAGCTCTGTTGTCAGCAGCCCCTTGGGCCTCGTAGTCTTCTCCACATCCTTCGCGATAATGCTGCAGGAGGTAAACAACATCCATCACACCACGTTAACAACTGACATAACATCTTCAACAGTGAACGGTCCCAAGGTGCTTTATGGAGAGGAGAGCACTGTACAGGAGTTTTGGGGGGGGGGGGGGGGGGGGGGGGGGGAGAGAAGTGGGGTTAGCATTAGGGGAGGTGACTGAAGCTCTTGGTTGAGGAGGTGGGTTCTGAGGTGGTTTTTCAAGAGACGTTGCAAGGCACATTAGGTTAGGTTAGGCCACAACTGGAGTATTGCGTCCAGTTCTGGTCACCACACTTTAGGAAGGATGTGAAGGCCCTTGAGAGGGTGCAGAGGAGATTTACCAGAATGGTTCCGGGGATGGGGGATCTTAGCTACAAGGACAGGTTGGAGAAGCTGGATTTGTTTTCATTAGAGCAAAGGGGGTTGAGGGGGGATTTGATAGAGGTGTACAAGATTATGACGGGTTTGGATAGGCTAGATGTGGAAAGGCTGTTCCCACTAGTTGATGGTACAAGGACGAGGAGACACAGATTTAAGGTTTTGGGCAAGAGATACAGAGGGGATGTGAGGAAAAACTTTTTTACGCAGCGAGTGGTGAGGACCTGGAACTCGCTGCCGACGGAAGTGGTGGAAGTGGAGACACTCAATGTTTTCAAGGGGAGACTGGATAGGCACTTGAGGGAAATAAACTTGCAGGGCTACGGGGATAGAGCGGGGGAATGGAACTGACTGGATTGCTCTACAGAGAGCCGGCATCGACTCAATGGGCCGAATGGCCTTCTTCTGTGCCATTATGACTATGATTCTATGGCAGAGGAACTTGGGGAGGTGGAGGGAATTCCAGAATTTTGGGCTTGACGGCTGAAGGATCTGCCATGAATGCTGGAGGGAGGGGGGGGATGTTAACCACAGTAGATATGAGTCAGAAGAGCTGAGCTAGGCAGTAAATCTGGAGGAGATTACAGAGGTCGGTGACGCAAGGTCACAAAGGGATTTGAAGACGCAAACTTTAAAATTAATATATTGGGATACGGGGAAATCACTGACAGTTGGCTAGAATGGTGGTGATGCGTGGAATTTAATACAAGACAGAGGATGCGTTCATCAATGACTTTCAAATCCTCCAATAAAAAATTAACTCAAACTAGTCAATCTCTCATGACACTGCACACCGGAAACTGGAGAATATGGTACCTCTCTTAACTGTCTCTGCTGTCTTCATCTTACTGTTTCGCTCTCTGCATCTCTCCCAACTCTTTTTGCTTCTCTCGGTCATGTTCTGCCTCGCTCTCTTTCTTATCCGCTGGGTGGATGGTATGGCGTGGTGCAGCTGGGAATGGAGCCAACGACTGCAGCCTGCATTTGGGGTGAGGGATGTGGGGTAAACGTGGCCCTGATCGGCTCCCACCCCATTTGCCAATCACTCGTGCTTCCACCCATGCCCATTGCTTCCCCTACCCATTCCCCTTGCCACCACCAATTTTCCTCCCTACCACCCCCACTTGCTTCATAACCCCTACCCTTTTCACTCTGAACTGCCTGCTCAACCCCTGTACCCTTCCATTTTCCCTTGGCTCACCTCACAGGTTAGGTAATTAGCTGGCTTCTAAATTCAACTGATTTAAAAAAAAATTAACATTTAAAACAAAAAGACATACACATACTCTCTCGCTCTCTCTCCCCCACAGCTTAATACACTTTTTAAAGTTAATGGAACACAAAGGCTACAACAGGTGCATCATCGGAGCACTCAGAAAATTTGTTTAAACCTTTATTTTGAACATTAGAGATTTCAGTCACAAAAAAAAATGATGCATGAAAACATTTTTAGCGATTTGTTCCAATCCGGTGGCCGAACTGCATGATCACAAGATCCTTTACGGTCACTATAAAATAGCAGCTCTTGTGTGTCATACAGAGTGAGTGACACCTTTAACATTGAATATCCCTATCACAGCACCACCTACAAGAGTAACAGGTACTGCAGGTACTTTGTTTTCAATGAATAGTGCACCCCACGTACCAAATTTAATATATACGACCACTTTGTTCTGGTGATCCAGTTCCCATTTGTCACTAAATACAAGGCTTGATTCAAAGCATATTCAGTTATCCTACAGTGGCGGATGTTATTAGGTGAGACTTTACCTGGCTGGAAATGTCGACTCCAGAGAATGTTGAGCTGGAGTGGGAGACGGTAGTGGAAAGAGTGCAGGCTCAGCAACTGGCTTTGTTACTTTTACGGCAGAAGAGACATCACGATTGAAAATTCCATTAGCAACGACCCCGCCCTATATGGACAACAACATTTTTGTAAAAAAACACAAGACACCAGAAGAAATAGCTAAACATTTCCTCTGTGAAGATCGCGTGACGTTTTACCTTCAACAGAAATTTCGGTTGACCAGCAATGTCTCAGCAGGATAGCTGGGATCATACGGGATAGAAGGAACAGCAATGATCAATTCTAGGTATGGCACTGAGCTCTTTAAAGGTGATGCTGCAGTGACGTTGCCACTGATGGCTGTCACGTCTGCCGGCGGGAGACAAGACCCAGCAGAATAAATCATCTGAGTGGCTCAGATCAGCGACATGAAATAGCAGGTCTATAACAGGCTAGTTGATGACAAGCACAAAGGGGTGATATGGAACTAAAAAAAACTACAGAGAGTCATAATGGCACAGAAGGAGGCCATTCGGCCCATCGAGTCTGTGCCGGCTCTCTGTAGAGCAATCCAGTCAGTCCCATTCCCCCGCTATATCCCCGTAGCCCTGCAAGCTTATTTCCCTCAAGTGCCTATCCAGTCTCCCCTTGAAAACATTGAGGGCTGGATTTTGTCTTGGGGTCGGGTTGGGGTCGTGTCATCCGCATTTCGTGTCCCCCCACCCCCCCTCAATGTGGATGAATGATGCAATTTTCACTTAATTGGGCAATTGAGTTCCAGCATGTGGGAACGCATGAACTAATTAGTGGTTTCAGTCTGAAAGTCGCCTCTGATGATGTCATCATTGCTGCTGCATTGCAGGTCAGAGACTGTCTGCCTGGTCTCAGAGACTGTCTGGCTGTTGCTGAGAGAGGACCTGGATGCAAAATGGATGGGGGGGGGGGGGGGAAAAGAGAGAGAGAGAGACAGAGAGAGAGAGAGAGAGAGAGAGAGAGAGAGAGAGAGAATCTTTTTTGCATCCAAGTCCTCACAGCAAAGGCCATGCAGTCTCTGAAGACATTCAATGCAGCAGCATCAGAGGTGACTTTCAGACCTAATACTACTACTACCTTCATCACATCTCCGTTGTAATAGTGCACCTGCAGCTGACCATCAGCTATCCACTTGTGCTCCCGCCAGGTTTCACTGGAGTGTTTCACATCAGGCGTACTTCACGTCAGAAAAGGGTTAAACTAGCTAAAACGTTTCAAAATGGCATTACAGAGCCAATTTAGGGCTTGTTAAGGGCTTTAATGGCCTCTCCCGCCTCTTGGAGGCGGGACGGAGTCGGGAACCCCGCAACTGATTTTGTCAAAATTGCGTGGAGGCGGGATGGAGTCGGGACCCCCGACCCCGCAAATTTAACCCCCCACACGCCTCCAAACCCGACTCCATGGGTCATTCAAAATCCAGCCCTGAGTGTCTCCGCTGCCACCACTTGCGTCGCCAGCGTGTTCCAGGTCCTCACCACTCGCTGCGTAAAAAAGTTTTTCCTCACATCCCCTCTAAACCTCCTGCCTCTTACCTTGAAACTATGCCCCCTGGTTATTGACCCTTCTACTAAGGGGAAAAGTTCCTTTCTATCTATCCTATCTATGCCCCTCATAATTTTGTACACCTCAATCAGGTCCCCCCTCAGCCTTCTCTGCTCCAAGGAAAACAACCCCAGCCTGTCCAGTCTCTCTTCATAGCTGAAACACTCCAGCCCAGGTAACATCCTGGTGAATCTCCTCTGCACCCTCTCCAATGCAATCACATCCTTCCTATAGTGTGGTGACCAGAACTGCACACAGTATTCCAGCTGTGGCCTAACTAGCGTTTTGTACAGCTCCATCATAACCTCCCTACTCTTATATTCTATGCCTCAGCTAATGAAGGCAAGTATCCCATATGCCTTCTTAACCACCTTATCTACCTGTCCTGCTGCCTTCAGGGATCTATGTACATGCACACCAAGGTCCCTCTGATCCTCTGTCCTACCATTCATTGTGTATTCCCTTGCCTTGTTAGTCCTCCCAAAATGCATCACCTCACACTTTTCAGGGTTAAATTCCATTTGCCACTGTTCTGTCCATCTGACCAACCCGTCTATATCGTCCTGTAGCCTGAGGCTTCCCTCCTCGCTATTTACCACTCCACCAATTTTCGTGTCATCTGCGAACTTACTGATCATACCACCTACATTCATATCTAAATCATTAATGTAAACTACAAACAGCAAGGGACCCAGCACCGATCCCTGCAGTACACCACTGGACACAGGCTTCCAGTCACAAAAACAATCTTCGACCATCACCCTCTGCCTCCTGCCACTAAGCCAATTTTGGATCCAATGTGCCAAATTGCCCTGGATCCCATGGGCTCTTACCTTCTTGACCAGTCTCCCATGCGAGACTTTGTCAAAAGCCTTACTGAAGTCCATGTTGACCACATCAACTGCACTACCCTCATCCACACACCTAGTCATCCCCTCGAAAAATTCAATCAAATTGGTTAGACATGATCTCCCCGACAAAGCCATGCTGACTATCCTTGACTCTCCAAGTGGAGACTAATTCTGTCCCTCAGAATTTTTTCCAATAATTTCCCTACCACTGATATTAGGCTCACTGGCCTGTAATTCCCTGGTTTATCCCTACTACCCTTCTTGAATAATGGTACTACGTTAGCTGTCCTCCAGTCCTCTGGCACCTCCCCTGTGGCCAGAGAGCTTCTGAAAATTTGTGTCAGAGCCCCTGCAATCTCCTCCCTTGCCTCACAGCAGCCTGGGATACATCTCGTCTGGGCCTGGGGATTTATCCACTTCTAAGCCCGTTAAAACCGCTAGTACCTCCTCCCTCTCAATGCTAATTTGTTCAAGTATATCACAATCCCCCTGCCTGATTTCTATGCCTACATCGTCCTTCTCCATAGTGAACACAGATGCAAAATATTCATTTAAAACCTCACCTACATCTTTCGGCTCTGCACAGATTGCCACTTTGGTCCCTAATGGGCCCTACTCCTTCCCTGGTTATCCTCTTGCCCTTAATATACTTATAAAACACTTTGGGATTTTCCTTTATTTTGCCCGCCAGTGTTTTTTCATGCCCCCTCTTCGCTCTCCTAATTTCTTTTTTAAGTACCCCCCTGCACTTTCTATATTCCTCTAGGGCTTCCACTGTTTTTAGTCCTTTGTATCTGCCAAAAGCCTCCCTTTTTTTCCTAATCCATTCTTGTATATCCCTTGACATCCAGGATTCCCTGGGTTTGTTGGTCCCACCCTTGACCTTTACGGGAACATGTTGGCGCTGTACTCTCTCTATTTCCTTTCTGAAAGACTCCCACTGCTCTGATGTGGATTTTCCTACAAGTAGCTGATTCCAGTCCACTTTGGCCAGATCCTGCCTTATCATATTAAAATCGGCCTTCCCCCAATTTAGAACCTTTATTTCCGGTCCATCTTTGTCCTTTTCCATGACTACCTTAAATCTCATCTAATTATGGTCACTGTCACCAAAATGCTCTCCTACTGACACTTCTACCACTTGCCCGGCTACATTCCCTAGAATTAGGTCCAGTACCGCCCCCTCTCTTGTAGGACTTTCTACACGCTGGCTCAAAAAGCTCTCCTGGATGCACTTTAAGAATTCCTTGTACCATCAACTAATGAGAACAGCCTTTCCAAACCCGTCACAATCTTGTACACCTCTATCAAATCACCCCTCAACCTCCTTTGCTCTAATGAAAACAAATCCAGCTTCCCCAACCTGTCCTTGTAGCTAAGATCCCCCATCCCCAGAACTATTCTGGTAAATTTCCCCTGCACCCTCTCTTGGGCCTTCACATCCTTCCTAAAGTGTGGTGACCAGAACTGGACGCAATACTCCAGTTGTGGCCTAACCAGCGCTTTATAAAGGTTCAGCATCACTTCTCTACTTTCGTACTCATACATAAGCCAATAATGTGTAGAAAAGTACAATATTAGTCGGCCCTTTGAAATCTGGCTCTGGAATGTGGTGCTTGGCAACGCATGTCGCTAAACTATAGGTTGTCTTGAAGTGAAACTTTGGGCTCTCTCAACCCTTTGACTCTTCTCATTAATAGATAATTATACAGATCCTCCACCGACGAGGAAAGCAGAAAGCGAGTGAGCTCCTGCAGAGACTGTGGTTTGTCGACGCGCATCAGTGGGGTCAAATTACAGCTTCCCCACGGCGCCGACGAAACTCATTTACAAACAGAACGGTTTTCACCTACCAGCGGGGTGGGGTCGGTGAAGTCGATCAGATTCTCGCTCAGTGCTGATAACAGGTTGTCTAGATCCTCAGCAACGTTCTGCAAACACAACAAAGAGGCTTCATGTTCTAGGGCTGAGAAACAAAGCAGTGCAACTGGGGCTCCAGCGCAGTGGTGGGAGGTGGGGGGGAGGGCATTTCGCTAGTCGCAGCACCGCAACACTGGGAAGGCAAGGAGGGGAAGCCAATTACTTACCGCAATTGGCGATGGCTAAAGATTACAGGAGGGAAAGCTGCCCCAGCCCCGATTGCTCTAGAATGTATAGCAGAGGACTAGGAGCAAGTCGCCTATACGCATTATTGGCACACAGAGACCTGGAAATAACTTGCGACAAAGGTAAAGGGTTAAGTTCGACTGAAAGAAGCGGATAGCTGACACGTTGCCTGCCTTTACCCCTAGCTCACCTCCAGCATCACCGAAAGCCTTTATCAATCTCCAACTCCCTCCTCACCGGCCTCCACCCCACACAAACTCCATTGGCAACATCCTTTCTCACACCCGATCCTGCTCACCCACATCATCCCAGTCACTGCTATCCTCCCCACCCCCACTGCCTACCCATCCCCCTCCCCCCCCCCCCCCCCCAGTGCATCTTGTCCTAGTTATCAAATCATTCCGTGGTCACACACCGCCCCACCTCTACAATCCTCTCCAGTTTGCACGCTATACTCTCAGAATCTGCATCATTGCATCCCCACCAGCACACGTTGCTCCCCTATCAGTAGCGAATCCTTCAGCTGTTGTGGTCCTCGGCTAAGAATTCTTTATCTAAACTTCTTCCCTCTTCCCATGTCTCTTCCTGCCTTCAAAAGCTTCGTCAAAATGCTGCCAGCCCAGGTGACGTCACCCGAAAATTCACTTCATTCATAAAAAAAAATCCTCAAACTCTTTAAAGAGAGCAGCGAGTTTCCAGAAATGGGAATCCCATGGGATAAACCGAATGATCCTTTCTAACGCTTTCAAAGAAATTCGCAGCCAGCTTGTCTTAGGTCGTCAGCATTACGTTTTGGGTGGCTAGAAAACAGGATAAGGTGTGGAATAAAAACAGAAAACGCTCAGCGGGTCAGGCAGCATCTGTGGGGAGAGAAACAGAGTTAACGATTCAGGTCGATGGCCTTTCCTCAGATAAGGCGTGTGTTTGTTGTGTGTTAGTACGGAGTGTTTCCCTGCTGCACTCCGGAGGCTAATTCATGCCAATACAGACAGCACTTTGTAAAGTGTCAGGTACCAATATTGGCAAATACAAGGCGAGGGTAGATCGATATTCAGAAACTCCGCTTGGTGGCATATTTGAAGTAGGTAAAAAAAAAGTATTAGTTGTGCTTTTAATAAGATGGCAACGTTTAATTTGGTTTGATTGTTCCAGTAATGATTGAATATGTTCACCTACGTACTATATATTTTAAATACAATGCTTCAAAGAGCAGGCTAGCTCCAGTTGAGACCCCCCGATGGTGATGTGCAATTGGAGGGTTTAACACTGGCGCATTGTTGAGTTGTTGCAAGGCCGTTCAGGGGTGATGTCAGGGAGCACTTCTTCACAGGGTAGTGGAAATGTGGAATTCTCCCCCCTGCCCCCCAAAAAGAGATTGTTGAGGCTGGAGGGGGGTCAATTGAAACTTTGAAAATTGAGATTGATACTGTGCACTGTTCTGGTCTCCATATTGTAAAAAGGATATAGAGGCACTGGGGATGGTACAAAGAAAGAGATTTACGAAGATGGCACCAGAACTGAGATGATATACTTATCAGGAAAGGTTGAACAGGCTGGGGCTCTTTTCTCTAGAAAAGAAAAGGCTGATGGGCGACCTAATAGAGGTCTTTAAAATTATGAAGGGGTTTGATAGGTTAGAGGTAGAGAAGATGTTTCCACTTGTGGGGGAGACCAAAACTATGGGTCATAAATATAAGATAGTCGCTGATAAATCCAATAGGGAATTCTGGAGCAACTCACTCCCACAAGGAGCAGATGAGGCAAATAGCGTAGATGCATTTAAGGTGAGGCTAGGTAAGCACGAGGGAGAAAGGAATGGAAGGGTATGCCGATAGGGTTAGATGAAGTAGGGTGGGAGGAGGCTCGTGTGAAGCATAAACACCAGCACAGACCAGTTGGGCCGAATGGCCTGCTTCTGTGCTGCAGATTCTATGTAATATGTTTGTAAAACATCTCTTCAACGAACCTTCTCCTGACCCGATCAGACCCTCCTGTACCCCATGAAGCACCTTGAAATGTTTCACTACATATTCAAGAAGGAGTTAGATATATTTCTTAAGGCTAAGGGTTTCAAGGGATATGGGGAGAAAGCAGGGACAGGGGACTGAATTTGGATGATCAGCCATGATCGCATTGAATGGCGGAGCAGGCTCGAGGGGCCGAATGGCCTACTCCTGCTCCTATCTTCTATGTTTATTAAAGGTGCCATTTTGGCATAAGCTGGCTCTTGGCTCTTGACCGTAGGGATGGACAAGCTTTGTGTCTGCATCCAAAGCCTGGATTAAGCAAGTCATATTACCAGAACGAACCAGCATTCTACACGTTGAAACAACTCATCAAATCAAAGCACGGCGAGAATAAATTACGGCACAGGGACAGAACCAGTTGAACCCTTTAGGATCTGAGAGATGCAACCTCCAAAAGTGAACTGCGGAGTTATTAATGGCCTCTGACTCTGCATGGGTGAGTTAATTGTGAACTCCCCCGCACCACTTGTGGTGACAGTGTAAACACTCCAACTGTACAGCAGTGAACCCAACCTGTGGCAACACCAACTCTTCATGGCCTTTATTTTAACGATCATTTGTTAACGCGCAACATCTCATTTTATCGCAGCTTGGTGGCACGGAGCTAAAAATCCAGTTGTTTTAAAACGGTAAAGTCAAGGCAACGTATACGATGACATCACCGAAACGTCTCGAGCACTTCGCACGCAAGGAATTACTTTCTTTCGAGACTGACTGTTAAAGCAGCCAAACCCCCAGATAACAATAGCCAGAGCTGGGCTGGGGCGTCAGTGCGTCTCCGAGTTAGCGTCTGCGTGACATCAAAGGCTAATTACAGAGCAATTAACAAGCCCTTTAAACGATCAGAATTACAGATTGTATGCGTCAAAAATACCAAGGGAGGGACCGTATATACTTAAAATCATTAAGTGTCACACCGAGATAGCAAACAAGTGACTCCAGATCATCCAAATTACGTCGTTGCACTAGACGACGCTGTATAAAGAGCATTAAATTTACAAGAAATAATTAACGAGTAACTGGGTTCAATCACATGGGTTGTGATGAGCTGGAGAACGGGATGAGATTGAAAGGCTTTGTTCAGCGAGAACTGTAATCGTATTTTCAGGGGTCACATTTCAGAAACTGTCTGTGGAGTTTGCACATTCTCCCCGTGTCTGCGTGGGTTTCCTCCGGGTGCTCCGGTTTCCTCCCACAGTCCAAAAATGTGTGGGTTAGGTTGATTTGGCTATGATAAATTGACCCTTAGTGTTAGGGGGGATTAAATATGTGGGGTTATGGGGATAGGATGGGATATGTTAGGGTGGGAATTAAATACGTGGGGTTACGGGGGTAGGGTGGGATATGTGTACTGTGGGGATTAAAGCAGGGACAGGGTACTGGATTTGGATGATCAGCCATGATCGTATTGAATGGCGGAGCAGGCTCGACGGGCCGAATGGCCTACTCCTGCTCCTAGATTCTATGTTTCTATGTTTCTAATGCTGGCTGTTTGAATAAGAAGCATTTCAGGGTATTAGTACACAATGGGAATAGACTAGGGGTGCCCAAACTAAATAAAACACTGTGTCCAATTCTGAGCACCACACTTTAGGAAGGACATGAAGGCTTTGGAGAGGGTACAGAAGAGATTTACTAGAATGGTTCCAGGGATGAGGGAATACAGTGGCGTGGATAGACTGGAGAAGCTGGGGGTTGTTCTCCTTAGAGCAGAGAAGGCTAAGAGGAGATTTGATAGAGGTGTTTAAAATCATGAAGGGTTTAGATAGAGTAAATAAAGAGAAACTGTTTCCAATGGCTAAAGGGTTGATATCCAGAGAGCACAGATTTAAGGTGATTGGCAAAAGAACCAGAGGCGACCTGAGAAAAACATTTTTTATGCAACGAGTGGTTAGGATTTGGAATGCACTGCCTGGTAGGGTGGTGGGGGCAGGTTCAATAGTAGCCTTCAAAAGGGAATTGGATAAACACTTGGAGAAAAAATTGCCGGGATATGGGGAAAGAGCGGGACTAACTGGACTGCTCTTCGAAAGAGCCGGTGCAGACTCGATGGGCTGAACGGCCTCCTTCTGTGCTGTACTATTCTATGATTCTATTTCCCCGACAACTCAATTCCGTTGCATCTAGATTTCTTTGAATGTTGAGGGGTTTTTTTGTACCACCGTTGCCTCATTGGTGAGAAAACCTAGATCCAAGATCTGTTAGTATGAGCCACTTGCCATATATGGAGATTAATTTGGATTTAAACTTCAGGTGTGACCCTGAGGCTCCACATGGCCCACAAGAAGCTTGGACACTCGCGATGCAGAACAAGGAGTTTTAACACAGCCTAAGATTTGGAGCGGCTGGAGGGAGGTCTGGGAACTTGGTGATTTTTAAATTTTATTTAAGGAATTCCAATAGGTGGAGGCAGTTCATGAGGTTCTGTGAGGAAAAAAGGAAAAGATCCGAATCGGTTTGTAAATATTGGGCAGCTACTTTTTGGGATGGTGTCATGAATATCTTTGCCAGGTAGAATTGTCAGATAACAGAAGAAAAACTGATGCCCGGAGACCCAAAACAAAACATTGTCTTAATCCGAACACTTGGCAGAATGACTTGTGCGGATGAGTTACAGAAAAAAAAACCTAGAAATTAAGTAAGCTCTTGATCACTGTCCTATTTCAGATCCTTTTTCTGGCTCTTGGTCACTTGGCCAGCCCTGCCCCGATTCTATTTAAGGTGGTTGCGACTCTGATCTCCTGTACAGAATGGCACTGCACTGAGGAGTGCCTCGAATCGGTTTTGGAATAGGTCAATTGCCTTGAACACGGAGAAAGCAGAGATGGTTGGAGAGCGAGAAGACTGTGAAAACTACAGGCGTCCGTCCCCCCTGTCAGGTGAGCAATAAACCAAGGAATGTGTCGGGCCAACTTGATGGTAGGCCTTTGAGTTGAAGGTACAGATTTAATTCTCAGAGTTTAATGGCCAGTCAAATGACAACGTGGGGAAGAGCTCGAGGCACGAAGCGCAAACTCAGATTTGGCCTGGATTCAAAAGGGAGGCTCTCGCTTATCCCCAACACCATCACCTCAAGGTTGGTTGATCGGAGGTAGAAACTGCTAGGATTTCACTGGTACGGCTGAGTGAGCTAACTCCCATGGAAAGATACCTCGCAATAAAGAGAAACAAAATGGTTCCCCTTTCCATTTTAACAGGATCGAGCTCATTGGTGATGCTCCATCAGTTAACATAAGAAATAGGAGCAGGAATAGGCCACTTGGCCCCTAGAGCCTGCTCCGCCATTCAGTAAGATCATGGCTGATCTAGGGCTCAAAGCCACTTCCCTGCCTGCTCCCCATAACGCTTCACTCCCTTATCTTGCAAAAATCTGTCTATCTCCACCTTAAATGTATTTAATGACCCAGCCTTCACAGCTCTCTGGGGCAGAGAATTCCACAGATTTACAACCCTCAGAGAAGAAATTCCTCCTCATCTCAGTTCTAAAAGGGCGACCCTTTATTCTGAAACTATGCCCCCGAGTTCTAGATTTCCCCATTGGGGAAACATCCTCTCTGCATCTACCTTGTCGAGCCCTCTCAGTATCTTATATGTTTTAATAAGATCACCTCTCATTCTTCTAAATTCCAATGAGTATAGGCTCAGCCTGCTCAACCTTTCCTCCTAAGTCAACCCCCTCATCTCTGGAATTAACCGAGTGAATCGTCTCTGAACTGCCTCCAATGCAAATAGCCTGCCTACACTCACTGTCCCGGCTGGTGCACGATGAGCAACTAGGTGAGGTACTCAAAGGCATCTCGCAACCACGCAACTGTACCCGAGCTGGAATTAGCACTTTCAGGAGAGAAAGAGGGAGAAATTGGTGAATAAATTAGGAAAAGAAATAAATAAAAGTCACTCGGGGCGTTCAGCTGATGGCTTAGGAATCACAACATGCTTATCGTTATTATTTCCACCTCTGTAGCATCGCCCGTCATCGTCTCTGCCTCAGCTCATCTGCTGCTGAAACCCTCATCCATGCTTTTATTACCTCTGGCTCGACTCAAACAATAGCTGAATTTTTAATGCTTCAAAGAAACCGCAGAGCAGCCAGCGTTCTCTTGACAGTTCAGCGAGTTTATTTAGTGAGCGGCAGAGTCATACGCACCAGGAGAGTCCCAGGTCTGATTTCAGTCTGTACATATCTGCTCCATCACCAAGACCGCTTACATCGCCCGTCTCCGCCCTTCGCTCAGCTCATCCGCTGCTGAAACCCTCATCCATGCCTTTATTGCCTCCAGACGCGACTATTTCAATGCACGCCTGGCCGGCCTCCCATCTTGCACCCTCCGTAAACTTGCGCTCATCCGAAACTCTGCCGCCCACGTCCTAACTTGCATCAAGTCCCGTTCACTCATCACCCACCCTGTGCTCGCTGACCTACACTGGCTCCCGGTCCGGCAACGCCTCGATTTAAAAATTCTCATCCTTGCTTTCAAAACCCTCCATGGCCTCGCCCCTCCCTATCTCTGTAACCTCCTCCAGCCCCACAACCCCCCCGAGATCTCTGCGCTCCTCCAATTCTGGCCTCTTGCGCTTCCCCGATTTTAATCGCTCCACCATTGGTGGCCGTGCCTTCAGCTGCCTAGGCCCTAAGCTCTGGAATTCCCTGCCTAAACCTCTCCGCCTCTCTCTCCTCCTTTAAGACACTCCTTAAAACCTACCTCTTTATATTTCATGTGGCTCGGTGTCAAATTTTGTTTGATAATACTTCTGTGAACGTTTTACTACGTTAAATGCGCTCTATAAATGTAAGTTGTTGTTCCCAGGTCAGGCTGTCGGAGGTGCAGCAGAACACTGGATTTCACATCCAAGTTTTATCCTCGGCACACTATATCCCAAAAAGTATTTAAAGTTCAATATCAACATGAAAAAACAAACACAATCAGCTCACAAATTTACACGAGGCTGCTTTTGATTTGAAATATGTAATTTCAAAACAACACCAGCAGAGGGAGCCCCTTCACCACAGAACAGTCAGTGGCAAATCCAACTGATGGCCAACAAAATAACTTTTAATTAAACTTTAACTGATTTCCGAGTGTGTTTGAAGTTACAAAGTTTTGTACAGAGGCTTAAAATTAGTTTCTGTACCTCGGGTTAGGGAGGGGGAAAAAAAAATAAAAATCGGCCAGGGTTCCTGTCCCTGATCACTCTCCATGGACATCTGAGTTTAATCAGAGGACATCATTTTCTTTGAACGCTTTTGTCTATATTAGTTGCAAGTATATTGCAGATGGGGGCAAAGAAAGGCTGTCTGACTGGGCGGGGCAGTTGGAGGTGAGTGGTAACATAATGAAACTTCCAGTAATACGGCCAACCAGAGGTGGCAGCCCTCGTACTAGAAGGCACCAGGCATCTGTAGAACCCTACCCCAGCAGGATCCAACACATCAAATGTTATCGTCGCAGTGGGCTTGTTATGACAGATGCACAAGGCTGCCTAGCCCAAGAAAAAGGAGTTGTTCGTTTTTCCAGGAGACTCTACTGCCCCCTTGTGGCAAAACGGATCAGGAACAAGCAGCAGGGGTGTCAACCCCACACCTAACTGGGTAAGTAGCTCCTCCGTATCTTGATGACCGGGAGGATTTGTGACCTGTTGCCTGTAAGCGAGATCAATATAAATCTCTGGAGAATCGTGGCTTTGGGGAAAAAGGCAGCAGCAGGATGTTTTATCCGAATAAAGATATCCATTTTTCCCCCCAATAAAGCGCAGTGTGATAGTCGGCCTCTGTTCAGTCAATGACACCTAGGGGGAAGTGGACAAGTTGGACAACATCCTGTGACAAATCCCAGTAAGTTCTACACTTACCGTGCGTGAACGGGATTTACTGCTCTGGAGCCACAATTTTGCGCACACAGACCTGGAGGCCGTGACCGTGTTAGTTTGTGAGCGTTACTGAACGATTGTTCCAGCAGCACTCGGTATGTTCATGCTCTCCCTTCACATGGGGGGCGGAGGAGGAGGAGATGGAGGGAAAACTGACCAGTTGGCTATTGTGATATGCAAGTGAAAGGTCCCTATTCAGGTCAATGATCCCTGCCCCAAACGTAGACAAAGACTGTACTCTTTGAAGTAGGTCATCGGGGCCTAGTGGTAAGGCCAGTGGAAAATACCCCACCCACAGGGAGCAAGAGGGCTGGAGTCACGAGTACTCTTGTACTCATCAAAAACACCAGTAGGGTAAACTGCCACTGGAAAATGCAGCCTCTAATAATTGAGGGGATCTTACCCAACGACCCGCCTCCACCATTGGCTCTCGAGAGGTGCGGTCTATAAAAAGGGCCAGGTGGGCAAGAATTAGGCGTGTACAGGAAAGGCAGCTCCAAACTCACCTGAGACACGCAGAAGGAGGCTCTAATTCAGCAGAACGCACAGCGCGAGTTGGCTGACATGAAAATGCACTTCAGATCTACAAGGCGATGGAGGGAAAGAACGCCTGGGCCAAGCTCCTCCAGTGGGTTTACGTGGCACCTGGTGTGGTGCTGGGAGATAGATACAGAGCAGAAGGCCCCAGGGTCGATGCTAAGCTCTTGCTCCGTTAGCTCATTTTCAGCTGAAGCGCACTGAAGCACAAGTGCCCCCGGGTTAAAGAGGAAAAGAGCGTCAGCCAGGGATTTCACTCTTAATCACCCTCCAGTGAATCCTGGTGCATGTGTGGGGGAACATCACATGAGGATTTAAATAAGGGCAATTATGAGGGTATAAAAGCAGAGCTAGCTAAAGTGAACTGGCAAATTAAGTTAAGGGACAGGTCATTAGAGTTGCAGTGGCAGACATTTAAGGGGATATTTCAGAATACACAGAATACTGTATATACATTCCAACGAGAAAGAAAAATTCCAAGGGGAGGACCCACCATCCGTGGTTAACTAAAAAAGTTAAAGGTAGTATCAAATTTAAAGAAAAAGCATATAATTGTGCAAAGATGGGTGGCAGGTCAGAAGATTGGACAGAATATAAAAAACAGCAAAGAATGACTAAAAGATTAATAAGGAGAGAAAAATTAGAGTACGAGAAAAAGCTGGCTAGAAATATAAAAACAGATAGTAAGAGTTTCTATAGATATTTAAAAAAGAGTTAACAAAGTGAGCGTTGGTCCTATAGAAAGTGAGTCTGGGGAATTAATAATGGAAAATAAGGAGATGGCAGTTGAATTGAACAGATATTTTGCATCGGTCTTCACTATAGAGGATACAAGTAACATCTCAGAAATAGCTGTAAATCAGGAAATGGAAGGGAGGGAGGAACTCAAGAAAATTATAATCACCAGGGAAGTGGTACTGAGCAAATTGTTGGGGCTGCGGGCTGACAAGTCCTCGGGTCCTGATGGACTTCATCCTAAGGTCTTAAAAGAAGTGGCTAGTGAAATAATTGATGCGTTGGTTTTAATCTTCCAAAATTCCCTAGATTCAGGGAAGGTTCCATTAGATTGGAAAATAGTGAATATAACTCCTTTATTCAAAAAGGGAGGGAGACAGAAAGCAGGAAACTACAGGCCAGTTAGCTTAACATCTGTCATAGGGAAGATGTTAGAAGCTATTATTAAAGATGTTATAGCAGGACACTTAGAAAAGTTCAAGGTAATCAGGCAGAGTCAACATGGTTTTGTGAAAGGGAAATCATGTTTAACCAATTTATTGGAGTTCTTTGAGGAAGTAACATGTGCTGTGGATAAAGGGGAACCGTTGGATGTAATGTACTTAGATTTCCAGAAGGCATTTGATAAGGTGCCACATCAAAGGTTATTGCGGAAAATAAAAGCTCATGGTGTAGGGGGTAACATATTGGCATGGATAGAAGATTGGCTAGCTAACAGGAAACAGAGAGTAGGCATAAATGGGGCATTTTCTGGTTGGCAAAATGTAGAGTGGTGTGCCACAGGGATCAGTGCTGGGGCCTCAACTTTTTACAATTTATATAAATGACTTGGATGAAGGGACTGAAGGTATGGCTGCTAAATTTGCTGATGACACAAAGATAGGTAGGAAAGTAAATTGTGAAGATGACATAAGGAGGCTACAAAGGGATATAGACAGGTTAAGTGAGTGGGCAAAGATCTGGCAAATGGAGTATAATGTGGGAAAATGTGAAATTGTCCATTTTGGCAGGAAGAATAAAAAAAGCATATTATCTAAATGGTGAGAGATTGCAGAGCTGAGATGCAGAGGGATCTGGGTGTCCTTGTGCATGAATTGCAAAAGGTTAGTATGCAGGTACAGCAAGTAATTAGGAAAGCTAATAGAATGTTATCGTTTATTGTGAGGGGAATTGAATACAAAAGTAGGGAGGTTATGCTTCAGTTATACAGAGCATTGGTGAGACCACATCTGGAGTACTGTGTACAGTATTGGTCTCCTTATTTAAGGAAGGATGTAAATGCGTTGGAAGCAGTTCAGAGAAGGTTTACTAGACTACTACCTGGAATGAGCGGGTTGTCTTATGAGGAAATGTTGGACAGGCTAGGCTTGTATCCACTGGAGTTTAGAAGAGTAAGAGGTGACTTGATTGAAACATATAAGATCCTGAGGGGTCTGGACAGGGTGGATGTGGAGAGGATGTTTCCTCTTGTGGGAGAATCTAGAACTAGGGGGGTCACTGTTTAAAAATAAGGGGTCGCCCATTTAAGACAGAGATGAGGAGAAATTTCTCAGAGGGTCGTCAGTCTTTGGAATTCTCTTCCTCAGAGGGCGGTGGAAGCAGAGTCTTTGAATATTTTTAAGGCAGAGGTAGATAGATTCTTGGTAAGCAAGGGGGTGAAAGGTTATCGGGGGTAGGCGGGAATGTGGAGTAATCGGATCAGCCATGATTTTATTGAATGGTGGAGCAGGCTCGAGGGGCCGAGTGGCCTACTCCTGCTTCTAATTCGTATGTTCGTAGGACAGGGTTGGGCTCAGCGGGGATTGCCCCACAGTTGAAACGTAGAGTTTGGGCTCACTTATGAAGAACGGCCACTGCGGCTGAAGTATCGGCGATAGCGCAGCATGAGGCAAAAAGAACAAAAAAAGAGCAAATGCTGGAAACTGGATATAAAAACAGGGAGTATTGGGAATACGGAGCAGGCCGCTCGGCATCCAACGCTTGAGGAAGGGCCTCTACCTGAAATATTCGCAGATTGTACTCCCAGAGTCACAGAACAAGATTGGGAAAAGTAGAGTCGATCCGGAAGAAAATATTTTCCAGGGCTTGCGTCCTTGGAACTATTTCAAGAGCAGGACCTTGAAGCCATGAGAACAGCTGCTCGTTAACCAATCTGATGGGGACTCATGCGGTCTGCACATGCTCGAACTGAAAAGTGGTCGTATTATTGACAAGATTCTGTCATTTCCTGTCTCAAGGTGGCTCATTGTAGTGCACAGTTTAAATGGGATGGTTCAGTCTTTACTAATCTTAGACTTGCGATGCCTCCACAGTGGCCATTCTTCATAAGTGAGCCCAAACTGCAAGCACTTAGTGAAGAATATGCACTGTGTGCAAATACCTGCCAATGGAGGACCTGAGCACGTTATCTAAGTTGTGACATTGGAACTGTTGCAATGTCCAAGGTCTTTCAGATGAGATACCTGCCTGTTCAGGTGGGCGTCAAAGATCCTTTTTTTTCCAACCAAAGAGTAGGGAGATCTCTCAGTGCCCCGACCGACATTCATCCCTCAACCAATACCAGCAAAACTGAGTATTTTGGCCATTATCACATTGCTGTTTGTGGGACCTTGCTGTGTGCAAACCGGCCACCACATTTGCTTACATAATAACAGTGACTACACTTCAAAAAGGCTCAACTGGTTGTGAAGCGCTTTGGGTTGTCCAGAGGAGGTGAGAAGTGCTGTCGAAATGCAAGTTCTTACCTTTAGAGCCGGAAGGTCACTGGGTGGTTCAGTGGCAGCTGAAGTAGAGGGAATCATTGGAACTTCACAGTTTGGACCCGTCTCCTTCTCATTTACATCACTATAAAGAACCAAAAGAACGGAGTGAGGAGATGCAATTCTGTAAAAGCCAGCTCTTGTGGTACGCTCTGTGGAGTCACGAAACCTAAACGATTGACCTTTCTCCCTGGAAAAGTCTACGTATAGGACAAGCATTTGGATTAAGGCAGGCTTCAAAGTTGAACCTCTTTTCCCACTATCGCAGCCCCCCTCCCCCACCCGACTGAAATTCAGTTTATCCAAATGAAGACTGAAAATCCGGATGTGAATATAGGAATATAAGGCAGAGCCTTCCTGGACCACAACATAGCAGATACTCTCCTCACAAGTAGACCAAGAATAGCTGTACACAGCCAGCCTCCTGTTACATTAGTCAGGAAGGGAAATAAAACCGCAAGGTGAGCAGAGCTTTTAGACATGTTAACGTTGTTCAAACCCACAAGATAAAAAGGGAACATGATTACATATTTAAGGAAACAGGAACGGCTGCCATGGTCTGGTTTTGCCCGGCAGGAAACGCACATGATCGGGTGGAATGCCGGTATTACACTCCGCCTGATATTACGCTCAAGTGACTTTAAAACCGGACGGGGCGCAAAAACCAGCGTTGCACCCAATCCCGTCAGTTTCCCGACGAGTGGGTCAAGTTAAAATTGCCCCCTAAAAGTTCCAATTTTTTTTTTTAGAACCCCATGTTTTCTGGAATACTGTGCAGTTCTGGTCGCCACACTATAGGAGGGATGTGATTGCATTGGAGAGGGTGCAGAGGAGATTCACCAGGATGTTACCTGGGCTGGAGCGCTTCAGCTATGAAGAGAGACTGGACAGGCTGGGGTTGTTTTCCTTAGAGCAGAGAAGGCTGAGGGGGGACCTGATTGAGGTGTACAAAATTATATGGGACATAGATAGGATAGATAGAAAGGAACTTTTCCCCTTAGTAGAGGGGTCAATAACCAGGGGGCATAGTTTCAAGGTAAGGGGCAGGAGGTTTAGAAGGGATTTGAGGAGAAACTTTTTCACCCAGAGGATGGTTGGAATCTGGAACTCACTGCCTGAAAGGGTGGTCGAGGCAGGAACCCTCACAACATTCAAGAAGCATTTAGATGAGCACTTGAAACGCCATAGCATACAAGGCTATGGACCAATTGCTGGAAAATGGGATTAGAATAGATAGGGCTTGATGGCCGGCGCGGACACGATGGGCCAAAGGGCCTCTTTCTGTGCTGTATAACTCTATGACTATGACTGTATCTGGAGACATTAGTCCTCGCGATTCTTCTTTTCAATTAATTTTTAAATCGCTGGCAAAGCAGACACCAGGACCAAGCCATCATGGTCCCAACGCCCATTCTGATTCCTGCTCAGTCCTGGATTCATCACAAGATTTCGCCAGTTTTAATCGGATGGTACCCAGCAAGACTTCTAATTAATTTGAAATAAAAGAACTAGCGGATTTGCTATGAAGTTGCTCATGGTGTCAGATTATCCGTCATTTTATAAGGACAGGACATTGCGTATTATTCTGCTGCTAAGGTGCAAGTGCGTCACTGTAAGGTCACAAATTCTAATTGCTGTTCAGTAAACACAGGGAGAGGTCAGAGTTTAACTGCAGATCAGAAGGTGCTCATTAATTTCGGGCTTCCGGCTGATGATTGGCTTTCTATACGGCTTTTTTTTTGGAGTATTTTTCTTTGCCTCTGTAACAAAATGTGACGTCAGGTTTGTGAGACACATGGTAGATTTTTATTTTGTGGATCTAATGCAAAAGAAACTGCAAGTACATCAGAAGTCAGGGAGGTGCCAGGTCCATCGGCAGGGGACGAGAGAAAGGACGTAGATCAGAACTCATCGGATTATTATGTTCGCGTTCTGACCAATTGTCTACGCTCAACATGCTCGAGTGGAGCATAAACGCCGGCAGAGACCAGTTGGGCCGAATGGCCCGTTTCTCTGCTGTAAGTTCTATCTAACCTATGCAATCTACATACGTTAACTTCTCTGTTCATGCTGACGGAGCTTCTGTTTATTTCCAGCATGCTGTGTCGTATGAGAGAGTCCGGCATTCAGCTCTTACTTCTCATCTCTACTTAAGTGTCAGTTCCTTCCCTGTCCCATTTCGGTTTACTTATGTCCCTTACTGATCTCTTTTTTTTTTAAAGCAAACTTCCTCTGTTTACAAACAATGAAATGGTGTAAATTATATTGAAATATGTCATCTGAATACTTGTATGCAACACCATTGTGTTGAAAGCAATATATAGCTCTTTTTCTCTCCCCACACATGAAACAGTTTATTCTACACTTTTATTCACGAGTCCAGTGTCGTAACAGTAAAGTCTATCCTGGGGTATGGCTGGGTATGGGGAGGGGGGGGCGGGTGGGGGGAAGAGAAGGTCACCGCAGTCTTTCTAGGGTCAATAGCAAAATACTGCGGGTGTTGGAAATCTGAAATAACAACAGAAAATGGTGGAAACACTCAGCAGGCCAGGCAGCTTCTGTGGAGAGAGAAACAACTTGACCCTTTCTAGGGTCAAGTTGGCTACAAGGTGACACACCTGGCGATGGAGGTTCAGAACTAAGTCAACCCTCCGAGACCGACTCAGTAATCTGCTACCTGAACCAGGCAGTGATTCTTCCCAAATAAAAACAGAAAATGCTGGAAATACTCAGATCAGGCAGCATCTGTTGAGAGAGAGAAGCAGAGTTAACGTTTCAGGTCGATGACACTTCGTCAGAACACGTTCTGACGAAGGGTCATCAACCTGAAACGTTAACTCGGTTTTTCTCTCTCAACAGATGTTGCCTGACCTGCTGAGCATTTCCAGCATTTTCTGTTTTTATTTCAGATTTCCAGCATCCAC
The DNA here is from genome assembly GCA_030390025.1 of Squalus acanthias. Lineage (NCBI taxonomy): Eukaryota > Metazoa > Chordata > Chondrichthyes > Squaliformes > Squalidae > Squalus > Squalus acanthias. The sequence continues at coordinate 67,662,118 of CM059427.1, forward strand.
AGTATTTTGCTTTTGTATTAGTGATTCTTCCCAATTGGCTCCTGCAATTCAAAGCCCGAATGCAGGAAGCTGGCCTGTGCTGTATGGTGTACAGTTTTAGAGTTCACCAGCATCTCTGCACATGGGGGAGAGTCCCTAAGCTCTCTGCCAACCTGCTTGTAAGCGCTCTGAATGTGGGCAATTGGGGTGTGTCCCATCAGGGGGGAGAGAGAGAGAGAGAGAGAGAGAGAGCACACTCTGTATCGAGCAATAGGAAACGCCTCCTGTGAGAGTTCCTCAGTAGCTCGGTTTGGAGAGTTTTCAACATGGCGATGGGTTTCCAAGTCTGTCAGATAGCTGGCTGGGGCAAAGTAACACTTAGCAATGCAATAACCAGACAGGAAGGCGATCGGGTAGAATCAAGTCAAAACAAGAAAACCCATCAGGACATCCAGGAAGAGAGGGGGAAGGCCACTGAAATGGAGAGAGTTTCATTTCTGAAGAGAAAAGGCATCGAGGGATATGGTGAGGCAGCCAGCAGATAGGGCTGATGCGTCAAAGGTGAGGAGCTTGTTTGGGCCTCATGGCCATCTCTTATTCCAAAAACCTTGGTTCTGATGAGAAATAATTGCAGGAAGATTGGGGATAATAGAACATGTTTTTGGAGACAAAATATAAAAACAAACAATAAAGGAAGTTGCAATCATGGATTTTGCCACCATTTCACACCAGATAGGATTTGGAAGAGAGTTATATTTAAATGTTGGGGGGTTCTTAAAGCAAATTGTAGTCATACAAGTTTTTAAAACCGAGAAGAAAAGGTGGTTAATATGCTAATGGACTAGGCATTGACATCGTGCCTGTCCCACGGCTTGTAATCTTTGCCTCCTCCAAAGTCAAGGCGAGATCATAATTTTAGTCCCATTGCTCATTCTCTGTGTTCCCAATCTCACGACATCCCAAGAACATTCGCTCCCTCACAAATGGATGAATCAAACGCTCTTCCTCTCTAACCAAGTGGTTTAATAAAGATTCTCTCCCCATTCCTCATCATGTTAAATACATTCGGATTTCCCCTCCCCCGCAGTTCAAAAAAAACCTGAATCCCACCTTGAGCAACACTACAGTGTTATCAGCTGAATAGGTCTGGCCATCATGTGAAAAAAAAATGATCTTTTCAAAAAGCATGACAAAGAAATAGCCGGGAAAATATATACCCCAGTATGGTAGAGATTGCCTGCAGTTAAATAATCCTGGCAGGGTCATGACCTAGATTTAGCTTCCCTCTTAATCAAATCCAGCGGCTTGTCTGGAAAGTGGGTCACAACAACAAGGAAGTCAGACAAAGGCAATACAACACTTGCTCAAATGTTAATTTAGTGAGAGTAACTGCATTTGGGATTGCTTCCTAGGTTTCACGACTAGCGCTTTCTCCAGTTAATTACTTGGTGATCATATTTGGTCCCGAGATTGCCCATCTGTAAAACGATGACTGGGCAGAACCACTTTCCTTCTGCACAGCTGTTTCTTTTCCTCGTCAACCACAATTGCAATCCCGCGAGTGTTATATCCCGAAAGTACTTACGAGGGGAAGAGGGCGCAGGCTGGCATGGTTTTCAGTGGGCCCCTGGCACCTTGCCACTCGGGGATTTTACTCGTCAAAAAACTGGTGTCTGCAGCTCCTAACCCCCTGTTTAAAATAAGATAGATAGCATGATCATAATGTACTACACACATATCAGAAGTACACATGGAAGAGCCTACTGACTGACTGTCACAATATCGACTGTCGAGAGTGGCGTTAACTACTACCCACCACCCCTGTGCTCGCTGACCTACGTTGTCCTCCAGTCCGGCAACGCCTCAATTTTAAAATTCTCATCCTTGTTTTCAGAGCCCTCCATAGACTTGCCCCTCCCTATCTCTGTAACCCTCCTCCAGCCCTACAACCCTCCCAGATCAAAGGGTGGTGGAGGCAGACTCAATCCCGGTTTTCAAAAGGGATTTGGATAAGTACCTGAAGGAAAATAATTTAAAGGGCAACGGGGAAAGGGCGGGGGAGTGGGACTAGCTGAAGTGCTCTTGCAGAGACCCGGCACGGGCTCGACGGGCCGAATGGCCTCCTTCCGTGCTGTAACCATTCTATGATTCAATTCTGGCCTCTTGAGCATCCACGATTATAATCGCTCCACCAACGGCGGCCGTGCCTTCAGCGGACTAGGCCCTGAGCTCTGGAATTCCCTCCCTAAACCTCTCTACCTCTCTCCTCCTTTAAGACGCTCCTTAAAACCTACCTCTTTGACCAAGCTTTTGGTCACCTGTCCTAATATCTCATGTGGCTCAGTGTCAAATTTTGTTTGATAATCACTCCTGTGATGCACCTTGGGACGTTTTAATATGTTAAAGGTGAATTTTAAATGCAAGTTGTTGTTGTTTTTAAGTGGCTGCTGATGAACAGTGCAAGTACTGCAGTGGCAGAAAGCAGGCACGGCCGCACCACGACAGTAATGTACTTATATCATCACTTAAATGTCTCGACTGACAAAAGTGATATTTGCTGTAAGCCTGTACCTCAGACCAATGCGGATCTCACCTCCTATCCTGAATGTCAGGACACTTTACTGAGGTTCCATGGACACCCTTCAGCAGCTCACCTCAATAGCCTAGACAATGAGTACTGACAGGTTATTGAACCGAGGGAGGCATCGCATGTGGGTCTAATCCAGACACACTACTGGCAGTGGTTGTTTGACAGTGACCAGGAACAGGAACTCTAGCTGACTGTCCCTTCCCTATCCCCGAGGCACTGAGGGCAATTGCAGCTCCCTCACCGACACCCCATTTGAGACCAACTAAAAAAGACTGGAGCCTGGAGTCTTACTGATCTATACGGTTCAGCTAATCACCGAGCCACTGGAAGATGGCTATATATTAAATCAAAAATCGTCACATTTCAACATTCAGTAACAGTTCAAATTGAAACTTCCTCAAACTTTATTTGAAGACGTACTAATTGGATGCACTTTTGTTACTGAACAACAAACACAATTATAGAAAGAAAGACTTGCAATTATATAGCGTCTTTCATGACCACTGGACATCTCAAAGCACTTTACAGCCAATGAAGTACTTTTTTTTTTGAAGTGAAGTCACTGTTGTAATGTAGGAATTGTTGTAATTATACTTTAGTGTTTTGTTGTATGGAATCATAAGAAGGGACTAAAGCCCAAAATCTCTATAGTTTCTAACAGAGGGGTAATGGGCAGTGGAAGCGCGATTCAAGACCACTCATGCATCACCTAGTGGCCATCTCAGGAACTGCACGGGTAAGGAAAGAACTGTCATTTCTGACAGCACCTCAACATGTCCTCAGACATCCCAAAGTGCTTCACGGTCAATGAATTACTTCTGAAGTTTAGCCACTGTTATGTTGGCAGATGCGGCAGACAATTTGTGCCCAAGATCCCACAAAACAGCAAATGTGACGAATGACCTCACCTCCCGACTCCCCAAAGCCTTTCCACCATCTACAAGGCACAAGTCAGGAGTGTGATGGAATACTCTCCACTTGCCTGGATGAGTGCAGCTCCCACAACACTCAAGAAGCTCAACACCATCCAGGACAAAGCAGCCCGCTTGATTGGCACCCCATCCACCACCTTAAACATTCACTCCCTCCACCACCGGCGTTACCGTGGTTGCAGTGTGTACCATCTACAAGATGCACTGCAGCAACTCGTCAAGGCTTCGTCGGCAGCCCCTCCCAAACCCGCGACCTCTTCCACCTAGAAGGACAAGAGCAGCAGATGCATGGGAACACCACCACCTCCAAGTTCCCCTCCAAGTCACACACCATCCTGACTTAGAAGTATATCGCCGATCCTTCATCGTCGCTGGGTCAAAACCCTGGAACTTCCTACCTAACAGCATTGTGGGAGTACCTTCAACACACGGACTGCAGCGGTTCACCACCACCTTCTTAGGGCAACTAGGGATGGGTAATAAATGCTGGCTTTGCCAGCAACGCCCACATCCCATAAAAACTAATTTAAAAAAAGACCCATTCACTTGTTTTTGATGGCATTGGTTGAGGGAGGAACGTTGGCCAAGAGCCTGGGAGAACTCCTTGCTAGAGTTGTGCAATGGGATCTTTTACATCTACCTGAACAGGTAGATATGGCCTCGGTTTAATGTCTCAGCTGAAAGACAGCCTTTCTAACAATGCAGATTCCCTCAATGCTACACTGGAGCTTAGATTATGTGCTCAAGTTCCAGAGTGGGGCTTGGACCCCCAATCTTCTAACTCAAGAGGTGAGAGTAGTACCAATTGATCCAAACTGACATGCAAAGAAAAATACCATTAAGCCTGCCAAGCGCACCCGGTCATTTAGGCCCATATTCACACCATTTTTATCTGCACCGTGCTAAGAACTAACAGGAATAAAATTGAACGGGACAACAGCAACAAAAGAGAGAGAAGTCAAAAAAACAATTAGGAAGGCAAAGAGGAACTATGAAATTAAATTATCAAGGAACATAAAACAAAATAGTAAAATATTTTACAGGCATATCAATAAAAAAAAGGAAGGTTGGGATGGGAATAGGGCCATTAAGGGATAGACAGGATAATACCACAGGTAACGATAGAGAGATGGCAGAAATATTAAATAATTATTTTGCTTCAGTATTTACCAGGGAGATAGAACAGGTGGACATGACATTGGATGATATTAGTAATGAGATAAGTGCATTTAAAATAAAAAGAGGGGATATATTAAATAAATTAATCAAACTCAGGATAAAACCCCTGGTCCGGATGGATTGCATCCACGCATTTTAAAAGAATCTAGGGAAGAGATAGCAGAGGCATTACTATACATATTTAATAATTCTTTAGAAAAAGGTGTAGTGCCAGAGAACTGGCGGATAGCTAACGCAATACCTATATTCAAGAAGGGGGATAAAACATGTCCAGGGAATTATAGACCAGTCAGCTTAACATCGGTGGTAGGAAAAAATAATGGAATCCCTACTAAAGGATAAAATAGAAGAACATCTAGAAACCAAAAATATAATAAAAAATAGTCAGCATGGATTTCAAAAGGGAAAGTCTTGCTTGACCCACCTCATTGAATTTTTTGAAGAGGTAACAGAGAGAGTAGACAATGGTAATGTAGCAGATATAATTTATCTAGATTTTCAAAAGGCCTTTGATAAGGTACCCCATAATAGACTGATGAACAAGGTCAGAGAATGTGGAGTCAGGACAAGTAGCAGAATAGATAGCTAGCTGGCTTCAAGACAGAAAGCAGAGAGTGGGAGTAAAGGGTAGCTATTCACAGTGGCACAAGGTGGGTAGGGGTGTTTCACAAGGATCAGTGCTGGGACCACTGCCGTTCACAATTTAGACTTTGGAATCAAAAACACAATTTCTAAATTTGCGGACGACACCAAATTGGAGGGGATAGTCAATACTGAGGAGGACTGCAACAAATTACAGGAGGACATCAATAAACTTGCAGAACGGGCATATAATTGGCAAATGAAGATCAACACAGATAAATGTGAGGTATTACATTGTGGTAGGAAGAATAGGGAGGTCACTTATCACTTGGAGGGTGCGAGTCTAGGTGGGGTAGAGGAACAAAGGGATCTCGGAGTACAAATACACAAAGTTGCGACACAGGTTAGCAAAAAAAGCAAACCAAGCACTAGGGTTTATTTCTAGAGGGATAGAATTGAAAAGTAGGGAAGTTATGCTAAACCTGTATCGAACCTGGGTTAGACCACACTTACAGTACTGCATACAGTTCTGGTCGCCATAGAAGCACAGAAGCATAGAAGATAGGAGCAGGAGTAGGCCATTCGGCCCCTCGAGCCTGCTCCGCCATTTAATGAGATCATGGCTGATCATCCAAATTCAGTACCCTGTCCCTGCTTTCTCCCCATATCCCTTCATCCCTTTAGCCTTAAGAAATATATCTATCTCCTTCTTGAATATATTTAATGAATTGGCCTCAATATTATAAAAAGGATATAGAGGCACTGGAGAGGGTGCAGAGATTTACAAGGATGATACCAGAAATGCGAGGGTATACACATCAGGAAAGGATGAACAGGCTGGGTCTCTTTTCTCTTAAAAAAAAAGGCGGAGTGGTGACCTAATAGAGGTCTTTAAAATTATGAAAGATTTTGATAGAGTAGATAGAGAGAGAGTGTTTCCACTTGTGGGGAAGAGCATAACTAGAGGCCATCAATATAAGATAGTCACCAAGAAATCCAATAGGGAATTCAGAAGAAACTTCTTTACCCAGAGAGTGGTGAGAATGTGGAACTCACTACCACAGGGAGTGGTTGAAGCAAATAGTATAGATGCATTTAAGGGGAGGCTAGACAAGCATATGAGGGAGAAGGGAATAGAGGGTTATGCTGATAGATTTAGATGAGGAGAGACAGGAGGAGGCTCGAGTGGAGCATAAACGTCGGCATGGACTGGTTGGGCCGAATGGCCTGTTTCTGTGCCGTATATCCTATGTAACGGGAGATGTCCTGTAGGACTATGTAATAATTCAGTGTTTCAAGCTTGGTATGGTGTGGTATAGGGGCACCTAAAGAAGGGGAAAAGATATTGAGCCATAGGCCATAGCTCCCTAATGGCCAGCAGGCTAAGTGACCGATAGAACATGAAGCCATACAATCCAGGAGTTCCCAGGTTTGATCCCTGGCCAGTGTTGAGGTAGCTGATCTTAGCATCGGCAGCAGTAAGTGTTACTATTGGCCTCAGTACCATTGGGATAGGGAGAGGGATAAAAAAAAACAGCCAATGCTCCCATTTATGATCACTGTCCAGGAGCCCCTGCTGGAATGTGCGTGCGCAAGCGTCTGTGCATGTGCGAGCGAATGTGCGCATGCGTGAGCGAGTGTGCGCGTGAGAATCTTCGCGTGCATGAGAGCGACTCTGTGCGTGAGTGAGCGCGAGTCTGCGTGCGAGTGAGTGCGCGCGAGAGTCCGCGAGTGCGAGTGCGTGTGCGAACGTGCACATGCGTGCGTGAGCAAGCGAGAGTGTGCGAGCGAGCGTGTGCACGAGTGTGCGTGCATGAGCAAGCGTGTGCGAGTGCGAGAGTGTGCGTGCGAGTGCGAGAGTGTGCGTGCATGCAACATTTGGTGAGGGCAAGTTTGCATTTGGTGGTCATGCACTCCGCAGTCAAATAACCTGCTAACAGTCACTGTCTAGGGTTGTACATGAAGAATGGCCCTTGTGAGTGAGGTATTGGAGGGCTGCCAGTGTCTGTGGAAATGTACCCTGGGTAGAGTCAGCACCTTCAGGAGAGGGAGGGAGAACATTAAAAAAAAATGTTTTAATTACATATGGGCCAAAAGGAAAATTATGCAGTGAAAGTCATGTTCTGCACCTCACCTGAATGCTGTGTCGAACACGTTAGAGTTTTTGTCGTTTGGTCTGGAGTCATCTCTAGGCACCTGGAGAAGGAAAATGCAAAACTCTATCAATCAATAATTTGAACGATAGCCAACACCATGTCACATTATTGCCAGGGACAGATGAAGTGCACAGCATTCAAACCCATCTGTACTTCTATTCATACCTTGCTAGAGTCAGAGTTATACAGCACAGAAAGAGGCCCTTCGGCCCATCGTGTCCGCGCCGGCCATCAAGCCCTGTCTATTCTAATCCAATTTTCCAGCACTTGGTCCGTAGCCTTGTATGCTATGGCGTTTCAAGTGCTCATCTAAATGCTTCTTGAATGTTGTGAAGGTTCCTGCCTCTACCATCTATTAAACTTACTTAAAGCTATATTCCTGTCATCAATGAAAAATATAAGTGAGATTCATCTGATTTTGAGATAAAATTTGGGGAAGCTATTTTAAAGAGGCCATTTACAGCAGCACTTAATTCGTTTCAATCAAAAGTTCCCAGGACAGCAACTCAGTCCTGATTTACACGACCTGTATATAATTTACTACAGCACATCGAACTCCTTCACATGCATTGCGAAGGGTCACCGATTGACTGGACTGTGCATAACACAGGACATACAATGCAAGCCTGTTAAATTTACCAATATTCCCATTTTCAAATCTTAGAAATTCAGATTATGATTTTCTCTGAAGTTACTTATTGTGTTACAGATTCCAACAGTTAGGAATGCAGTCGCAAGCACTGGCACCCCAGCTGTGACTAGCATAGAGCAGGGATTGGGGCCCTCCTGGCCGCTAACTGGGTAGCTCACCCATCCATTGAACCAGCGGGCCTCTAGCAGTGCTCTTTTAAAAAGAAAGACTTGTATTTTATATAGCACCTTCCACAACCTCAGGACATCCCAAACAGCCAATGAATTACTTGTTTTTTTGAAGTGTAATCACTGTTGTAATGTACGAAACCCAGCAGGCAATTTGCGCACAGCAAGGTTCCAGAAACAGCAATGTGATAATGACCAGATAAATCTGTTTTTAGTGATGTTGATTGAGGGATTAATATGGGCCTTACACCGAAAAGAACTCCCCTACTCTTCTTTGAATAATGCCAGAGGATCTTTTACATCCACCTGAGGGGGCAGACAGCACCTACAACAGTGCAGCACTCCCTCAGTACTGCACTGGAGTGTCTGTCTCGAGTATGTCTCTGGAGTGGGACTTGAACCCACAACCTTCTGACTCAAAGGCAAGAGTGCTACCACTGAGCCACAGCGGACACCTGTACTCAATTCCCAAACATCCTCACTAGTTGAGATCAATTCATATCCATGTGAGGCCCACACCATATTTAACACAGTCTTTCAAAATGCTCAGTTCCATTTTTCATGGAGATCATGAACATCGATAACGTCAGATAGCCATTTTGTAAAAACTACAGAAATAAGGACTACAATCCCTCTACTGTCAGCCTATTGGTGGAATAAGCGCTGCGATGTAAATTTTACTCCTGTTCCCTGCTTTTTTTCTAATTTTCTCCACACTTTTAAACTTGCCAGTTATTTAGATAAAAAGCCTCGTAAAGGCTTTACCTTCACGGTCGCCTCCGCCTGTGCTTTTAAAATGTTGCTTTTCACATCCTCGGGAAGCACAGGGCAAGTGACATCAGCTGGGTTCTTCAGGCCCTTGTCCAATAGCTTCACGATTTCATCCTGGCACAAACGGGTGACATTTTAAAATCAAGAAGCCCTTCCACACTCGCACTCTGCCTGAACTCCAATACTACTTAGGTCACCAGTATTGGAGACATCCTCAAATGCAACCCGCTCTCCATTTAATGGGTGCGATATTTCAAGGAGTAGGATGTTGGCACTCACCTTCGTTGTCCCACCTGGGATTGAGAAACAGTTCAAGCTACTCATTTATGCAAATAGCAGAGAAAACACTTTGGGGTGGGTAACAGTGGAACTGTAGGATAGACGTACAAATCTGGAGTTTTCCCCCCCCAATTACCTTTGGGTGGGGATCAGGGAGTTTTAATCAAAACCTTCCTTAAATGGGTGAAGTGGAGACCATGTTAAAGTAAATTGTATATGTTCCATGGAAGGAGTCGACTTGATAAGTTAAATGGCCTTTTCCTGTTTGAGGCTTTGTTATGTTCTTATGCAACACTTTGCATTCAATGTCTGAAATCCAATTTCGAGTTTCAACAATTTGTTTTAATGAGCAACAGGAGTTATACCGTCACCAGTACCTATATACTGGGCAACGACACCATTTGGTATTGTGGAGAGAGGACAGGGAGAGTTCATTCGACACAGGTAACCCATTCGAAACAATGGTAAAAACCCGCACTAATCTCATTCTCACCTGGTTATTGACGTTGACGTTGAAGTTTACGTTGGGCCTGGTCCCGGGCACAGGACTGCTCTCTATCTGGAGCTGTTTCAGTCTCGCTACTACTTCCTCCAGTGCTGAAACACGAAGAGAGGCAAAGGAATCAGTTCACGAGCAGTTAGACAAATGCAATCCATGCTCATGTTTGGGAGCTTCCAATGAAAATGTGACTCATCCAACAAGTTAAATGCAGCCCCCCACCTCCCAAGGGGCCTCTAGCAACAATTTGTTGTGTTCATGTGTTACATTTTTATTATTTTTCATCACTGAGTGTAGGAAAATTGATTCTCAGGGCAAAGTGTATACTGTTCACTCATATGCTTCACGCAAATAATCCAGCTGATAATCTAAAGCTGGGCCTTGCCTTGATGGAGTGCTTCTTAGTTCACTCTCCAAAAACAGAGGAGAATGCACATGGTGGCACGTGTAATATTTGCGTAGCCGGTGTATGGAGTAAGGTACTCGGTTACAATCCCTGGATCACGCGGCTGTCTGTCTACATAAATGGACAGAAAAAGGTGCACTCCAGATCATTGAGGATGCAAGAGCGATTGGTGATGCTGAACCCAAGCAAATATCTAGAACAACCTGAAAACTGTGATCAACAACTTGCATTTATATAGCGCCTTTAACGTAGTAAAAACGTCGCATCACTGGAGCGCTATCAGACAAAATTTGACACCGAGCCACAAAGATATTGGCCCAGAAATTTGACTTGGAGTCTTGCCGCGGGGGTAAGGATCCCCCGAGATATCACACTCCGCGCCGGCCGTTGTGTTTCGGGCCCACACGAACTTCAGCTCCTGGGCCTCTCCCTGGTGCCGGCGCGCAGTGTGTGCGTGTCCCAGAGGCGCAGTTAGTTCAATGCGACCTCTGGGATCACGTGGGGCATGGAGAGCCAATGGCAGCACACCATCTTTCATTCATAGCTTTGACAGGAGAACTGTCAAAACTATGAATACAAATTGCCCCCAAAAGAGCTAAACCGCAAATAAATTTTTTTTAAAAAACCATCACATTAATAAAATAACCAAAGTTAAATAAATTAACCACTTTAAACAAAAATTTTAATTTTTGAAAAAATGTAAATTCTTTTTAAAAGTTATAAAAATAAACTTACCTTTCTTTAAAGTCTCTAAAAAAGATAAACCTGTTGAAAAAAATTTAAAATACTTAATTAACTACTTACCTTGTTAAAAGGGGGTCTTACGCCTCCTTTTTTCCATGTGTAAAATCTTCAATACTTACCTTCGCGTTGAAACCTGAAAAAAAACCTAAGTGTGCTGCGTGCGCACAGCCTGTAGTGCGCACGCGGTTCACTTAGGAACCGCCCCCTTCGCCATACCCGAAGTGCCGGTTTCCCGCGCATGCGCAGTGCATGCAGGAAACCGGCACTTCGGGACTGAATACGCGAGAGTGCACAGTTCGTACTCTCCCGTATTCAGCCGAATTTTTGGGCCATAAGGACAAGTGACCCAAAGCTTGGTCAAAGAGGTGGGCTTTAAGGAGCGTCTTAAAGGAGGAGGAGAGAGAGGCGGAGAGGTTTAGGGAGGGAATTCCAGAGCTCAGGGCCCAGGCAGCTGCAGGCACGGCTGCCAATGGTAGAGTGATGAAAATTGGGGATGTGCAAGAGGCCAGAATTGGAGGAGCGCAGAGGATTGTGAGGCTGGAAGAGGTTACAGAGATAGGGAGGGGGCAAGGCCATGGAAGGATCTGAACACAAAAATCAGTAACACCATTTTAAGGAACGCTTCAGTAGTCAGGACATTCAGGCAAAGTTTAATTATATAGACAAATAACTCGAGTCTTTTGTTTAAATTACAAAACCGAGATGAGGCTCTAAGGCCTATAAGTACAGGGTACCAGCCATAGACAGGAAGGCAAAATAAACCAAGTGTCGATAACATTTGCATTTCAACGTTTGCCTAGAGACTGCAGGGAGGTACAGAGTTCCACAGTGTTGAAGTCTTGAGAAGATTGAGCTAGTTTCACAGGTCTTCAAAAACAGTTCTACGAAGAGACCATTACTTGTTACTAGCTGGGCACAGATGCTCTTTGATAATAAAACAGTTTTTTTCCCCCCATAAACTTTACACCTTCAACTATAGCTTATGTATACAACACTTACTGTGGTTCAAAAGTAATTCATTGTGTGATGTGCTTTGAGTAATTTTGAGGTGATAAAGAACTCTTTAAATGCAAGTATTATTTATCATATTGCGCACCTCAAATTAAAGACCACAACACAGTTGTCCTACTATCACATTGGCAAAGCAATCATTCCACATAAAGTAGTCCGCCTCTTACCAGCTGAATCCAGTTTTTCACGTGCACGCTCATTTGTCCCAGCTGAGGTCAAACTTTGAACCGACTCATCTGAAATTCCTGGCGCTGTCATGGTAACAGCCACTCCTGCGACCTCATCCACACAAGTCTCCAGCAGCTCTGTAGTATCCAGTAAGTCTGCTATCTGCATGCTGCGAATGACAAGAAAATCAACACCACCATTTTAAGCAACGCTCCAGTACTCCGAACATTCAGGCAAAGTTTCATTATTTTTGAGTTAACACCCACGTGCATGTACGCCGCAGAAGAAGAAAGCCTTCTACTGACCAACGGCATCAGTTTTTCAGCCAGCCTCATTCAAGCACAATTGCTTTCTTTAACCCTTTGAGTACTGAATGGAACTTTCTAAATTTCAACATGCGCACAAGTATTTTATTGTACAAGCGTCGGGAATGACAGGCTTCCTCCTGGCTCATTCCTGTTCTAAAACTAGCTCTTTAACAAAGGCAACAAATCAAGTCAATCATTTTCTGAAGAGAGGTCATCGACCTGAAACGTTAACGTTGTTTCTCTCTTCAGTGTTTCCAGTATTTTCAGATTTCCAGCATCCGCAGTACTTTGGTTTTTGTCAATCATTTTGCGTAGGTTACAATTTGTGGCAAAAATGCCCTCACAGTGCTCAAAGGGTTGGCAACAATTAAAGGGGCACTGCCTTCAAGAGATTGTCGTAAACACTTACCATGGGGGGTTAAGAGTCAGGAGAGCCTTGCTGCATTATCTTTATGTGCAAATAATGCAGCAATACGCCTTCCGACACGAATCTGATCGTGTTGTGCGATTGGCAGACCGTTACTTCCTCACAGTTCTTCACGAAGACTGTGTGTGCCCCTTTAAATATTGAATCAAAAATCAGTTCGCTGATTTGGTTGCAGTTCAATCATTGATGCTCCCGGTATATTAGTGGTAATGGGGGGTTGGGGTGGGGGAAAACAATAATTAATCAAATCATCATGGCCAATGATTTGGGTTTGCAAGGAACAAAGGCACCAAATCACAGAACGCAACCTCCAAGCCACCGGCAAAAGCTCCCGGAATCCCGTATAACAGCAGAATTTGAGTCACCACAAACCGCTGCGCCCCGTCAGCCGCTCAATTCACCAGCTAAAAAGTAACGCGATTGAAGCCATTTTCAGCACAAGCCCAAGGCAGCCACAAGTGGATGCACCGTCACTGATTAGTCTCACTGCTGATGCAGCTGTCTCAGACTTTATCAGTCACATCACTGGCGCGATCTGATGGCAGCAAGCATAAAGTGTACCTTCACCCTAGGCCACACAGCCATGCCAAGAGCCAACGTTTAACCACATCGGACGGGTTGGAGTACTCTACGCCTTAGATTTATTTCTGCACCGTTATGTGAGCAACCTTACCTGCTTCAGTTAAAACAGACGGCGGATCAGATTGTCAGCAACCTTTAAAACATTTCTGAAAACGAGACGTTAAAAAATTTCTATGTTTTCCCGCACGGGATCCAAACATTGCAAACACTTTTTTTTAAACCAGGTGGCACAATGCACGAATCCAGCAGCACACTGTGCCACAATAGGGCACAGCTTCCTGCCCACCTGGTGGGGAGTTCGGATTTCAGCAGCGGTGTCAAGGGAAGCATCGAGATAAGAGCTATTGGAGGAAGAGAATTAAATAAACCGGTGAAGGCCGCGCCCTACCAGGCTCAATATGTAAGCGAAATAACAACAGAAAACGCTGGAAAAACTCAGCAGGCCAGGCAGCATCCGTGGAGAGAGAAAGAGAGTTGACGTTTCAGGTCGATGACCTTTCATCAGAACTGGGAAGAGCTGGAAATCAAATAGATTTAAGGCCAGGGTAAAGCTGGGAAAAGGGGGAGGGGATAAAGGAATAAGCGTACCGCTTGGTGTCATACGGAAGCACACAAACTGAAAGGTCGGTGTGGAGTTCGCAGATCTTAGTTGGGTAGTATTGGCAGCACAAACATTGGTGCCAGTTTACCCCACATTCCCCAGGCAGGGGGGTGGGGCAGCAATCTGAGAGAGGATTGGGGCTTGGTTCCAAAACCATTATGGTTGAACAGACTGAAGACAGTCAGTACCCAGGCTCACACATGAAGGGCAGCTGCTTGAATGAGGTACCAGAGGACTGTTGGGGCCTATGCAACCATAAGGGATCGCCCATTTGAGACGGAGATGAGGAGGAATTTCTTCACTCAGAGGGTTGTGAATCTTTGGAATTCTCTGCCCCAGAGGGCTGTGGATGCTGAGTCTTTGAGTAGATTCAAGGCTGGGATAGACAGATTGCTGGACTTTAGGGGAATAAAGGGATAAGGAGATCGGACAGGAAAGTGGAGTTGAGGTCGAAGTTCAGCCATGATCTTATTGAATGGCGGAACAGGCTCGAGGGGCCGTAGGGCCTACTCCTGCTCCTATTTCTTATGTTCTTAGTCCACCTTCAGGAGATTGGGGTAGAGAAATGAAAGAACACCATCCCTTCAATTGGAAACACTCAATTGGTTTGCTTATCCATACAAACAAACACTGGATAAAAAAAAACTACATTTGAAGCACCAACTGTATTTTCACAAGATTTTCAGCATGTCAGACCTCAATTGGTCGCATTTAAAAAAATTATTTGATTTGATTTTCTCAGTCTTCTTTAGGCCCCTCCCCTCCTGGTTACACACACCCTTCCTCAACTGAAATGGCCAGTAGGCAAACTGTTCCCAGACCTCCGCTTAGCCTGCTCTTCAACAGGCCGCTAGTACAAGGAAGCGTAGCTTGACGCAGGGTGACTTGACCTCCAATTTTTAATCCCTGTTTCTCTATGGAGATCACGTGGCCCCAGCTCATCAACCTCCCCCTGCTGCTTAGCTTTTCAACACTTTTTTTTTAAAAACAACACATCACTGATGCTCAGTTTTCTGATTTCACAGAATAGAAGTGCTAACTGGGGGTGGTTTGGAATCAGTCACCTTCAGCACTGTTTTCGCACACCATCTGCACGCTTCCATTATGCCAATGAGGCACATTCCAAAAACTCTCTTGCACTTGAGAATAAGTACAGTAATAGCAAATTAGCTCAAACTGAAGTAGTGCAAGCATCAACACAAAGTATTTCTCACACCTCGGACCTTCCCATTACAGCAAGGGTGTCCAAAATGTGACCCTGGCAATCCAGCCCTCAAATCCCAGGCAACTCAGTCCCATCATTTCGAACCCGCTCGCTTGTCATGTTTCAATGTTGTGGCTCCAGAAGTTTTGAATGGGCTGTCCGCAATGCTCTGTGCCTGAATGATGGATAATTACAAACACCAAGATTTGTATTTGTTAAATTAATAAGAATATGGATCTAAACTTTAAATCTACTCTTCCGCTCCCCTTCCCACCCCCCGCCAACACCTCGTTGCGCCCGCCTTTTGGGCACAAAACGGGGTTAAGAAAGTCCATTTTCACAGGGTCAAAGGTGCCGGAGATACACCCGACGCCATTTGGCTTGGGCGACATTCAGGCTTCCCCGGCAGCCGCCTTAAACAAGCGTTAGTATATGCAAGGGGCCTAACAAGAGGCCCAACGCTCTGCACAAAGCGTGCGCCGGGTATGTCTCGGTCATGTTTTTGGGTTCTTCAGTAGCCTAACCAGGGACTGCTGGAAGGCACCAGCAAACAGATAAGTTTGAGCTTCTTAACTTACCTCGATGTGGAGCCAGGAGGAGCAGGAGTGCACCTCCCAACTCCACAGTACTACTGCGAGCAGCTGCCGGCCTGTGCTCGCCGCCCCCTCCCATTCGCCTCCCTCCCCCAGGACCTACTGCCCAAATTGGTCTTCTACAAACCGGCGAGATGCCTCTGTACGGTTGGATTGCCAGAAACAAGCTGATGAGGCCAGAGGCCCAATTTCGCCAGAGCCTCCAGAATCTGGCACGCGCTCCATTTCCTATTTCAGGCCCCCAAAAACAGGCCTAAACTAATTTCTATCCCAGAAAGTATGGACACCTCTACACTAAAGTACAATGAGCTTTCTTCAGCTAAACATTATCAAGATTAAAATCTTCCTGTTCGGCCCCCATTCCCCTGTGAAGTGCCTCAAGACACTCTAACCCTATGCAAAGTCCCTTGGGACATTTTGCCAAGTTAAAGGCGTTATATCATTGAAGGTTTTTGTTGTGGTATAAAATAGTAAAATTCCATATTAGTTAAACAGGGATGATCACTCGGTGCAGTTATTCAATCCACTATCCAAAATATAGGAGTTATGTAAATACTACTCTACACAATCCACTGGGTGATTTGCTTGGAAAACTAACCTTCAATCAAAGTAGGGAAAAATAAATTGCTTTTCTCCTTCCATTTTATCCAGCACTACCAAATCCCTGCTAGGGGAAGCCAGAGTGGAAACATCAGTAAGCAGACACTCAAAGTAAAGTGTTATCGGGGACCTTACTGCCATAGTTCTGCCTCTTAGCAATCACTTTAACCCATTTTCCATTAATTTTTAAAATAGCTTTTGTGATCATCAATGCTCGAGAGCAGAAATCATATGATAGAAAGCACATGAATAAAGCCCTCAATACTCGGAGATTGCTACAGATTTAGTACCAGAAGGCAACATTTTTGAACGGCATCTTCAGATAAACTTTAAAAAAAAATCAAAATATAACCACATTTTAAACAGAACAACATTTGCTACTATTCTTTTAAACCGTCAACAGTCTCATGGCCACAGGGTTTGGTAAAGATTTTGTCAAGGATGGATGATCCTGGGGAAAAGGATGTCTAACCTCGCTACAACAAAGACAGAAACTGTGCACAATCGATGATCAGCGCCTGAAAGGGAAAATGCTGGCTGACTTTTCAGATGGGGCCCTTTCAGAACTGGCCCGAGCAGCTGGTAGTCGGGGGTGAAGGACTGTACGAAAATGACACAGAGGCAGTGGTCCCTCCAGAAAGCAGGGAGGGGGATGGGAATGCACCAGTCCTGAAAAAAGGCATCAAGGGGCATGGGGAGAGAGCGGGAATATGGTATTGAGATAGAGGATCAGCCATGATCATATTGAATGGCGGAGCAGGCTTGAAGGGCCTACTCCTGCTCCTATTTTTCTATGTTTCTGACGAAGGGTCACAGCCAAAGTGTTAACCTGCCTTTTGTCTTTCAGATGCTGATCAGCTTGCTGTGGTTTGTTTCAAAAGTCCAACGTTTGTCGGGTATTTTTCCAGCTAGCTCCACTATTTTCAGAGGTTGCTGCTGCAGCACCAGATCATTCATCACACAAACATGTGTTTATGAGGGAACTCGTCGCGCTTGCAAACCTTGCTGCTCAACAGACCCTCAGCGCCCTTGGAAGTACATCGCTCCAAAGGTGAGAAACTGAGGATCCATCAACGGTCGGCAGTGCGATGATGAATCTGTCCACAAGGTGAGATGGTTCTTAGGTGTTGCAGGGTCTGTTCAGCCTCAGAAGTGGAGATATATAAAAATCACAAATCACTGCTGCCCAGGTCCTCCTGACTATTTATAAAAGTTCTAGTTTGGCTGGAACAGCACAACACTTAATGCATAAAATGAGTGGAAAAATGAAAGAACAGCCAGAATTATTTGAAACGCTTTCAACTGGGGAACAGAGAAAAATAAAAAAAATTAATTTTTTTTCACAAGAATATCTGTTCAAACCATTTTTAAAATAAAATTCCGTGAACAGAAATGGAACCTTGGCTGCAATGGTGAAAGCACCAAATTCTGACCGCAAGAAGACACCCGTCAAACGGCTTCTTAATGTAATGTTGATTGTGAGATTGTACCAGTGGGGTTTTGTTTGGTTTCTCTACAGGCGCGCCACTGAACTGATTAATATGAACGGACTGCAAAGTCCTAGAGCATTTTTAACAGATGGATGACCCTAATACATATTTTAAGCAGAAGAAAATTGCTGTATTTTACAGTCATATACTTCCCCAAAAATAGCTAACTCGCACGATCTTATGATGGATATTTGGGTCTGGTTTTTAAAATCAGTCTGAGGGAGTGGGATGCGTATACAAGAGCCTCTCACCTCCTGGTACAGCAAAGGAAGGGGGTGGGGGGGGGGATTTTCCTGCATATATTCAATGAAATGAAATTCCTAGAAAAAATCCCTCTGAAAAATGTATTCAATTACAGACGCAATAACTCAAAAGGCACGCAAACCACTGTTTCTCTGTGCACCCTATTTATAGCATACACAGCACTGAAACTGCATAGTATCCTGCAAACAAATTATCAGAATCCATTCATTCCCTGTGCTTCCCCCTACAGCGGTTGATCCTTGCTGACTCTAGAGAAGATGGCAGGCCACCATCACCTTGTCCAAGTGGCCATTCTTCGTGTGTGACCTTGGACTGTGTGTCAGAGACAATTCAATCGCTGGCTGGAGGGGGTGGAATAGTATTACTGGTAAACCCAATCTTGTCCTCACTTGATGTCCATGTTGTAATCTCCTACATCAGGGGGCCTCAACCGGGGGTCCGCGGTCTGCGAGAAGGTTCCAAAGGGTCCACCAGAGAATGGCCGGTTTCTCAGGGCGGGGCCTATCTGGTGAAGTCTGCAGCTGGGTCGTGCCCTTGGTCGGGTTGAGGGACCCGACCGATCGCAGGGGAGGTTGCAGTCGGACGGGGACGGAGCAGCTCAGTGGCCTGTGGGACAGCATCAGGTAGACGCAGGCTGGGTCCGGGGGTGGGGTAGGGGGTGGAACAGTGCGGGCTTGGCGGGGGTGCGAGGGTCCCTGGCTGCCCCGGGGAAGCCAACTGGTGACCTAGTCTGGGCCCCAGGCCCCGGCTTGGTAATCCCCTGAAACCATTACCGGGAGGCTCTGCTCGGCAGTGCAACCACTCCTTGGCCTGTCCAGAGGTGCCGGGCCCAGAACCTTCCATTGTCATTAAAGCCCAGTAACCGAATGAGTGACTGGAACTCAAAACCGACTCGCCCCCCCCCCCCCCCCCCACACAAACTGTGGGACAACTGCCACCACCCCGCCCCAACCCCCACAATTTTTATGCAGAAGAAATATTGGTCTTGTGTTAAAGGGGGTCCGTGAAATTTTTATAACGGGGGGGTGGGGGGCCTCAGAAGCAAAAAGATTGGGAACCCCTGTCCTACATTACAACAGTCCACTACACTTCAAAAGTACTTCATTGGCTGTAAAGTGCTTTGGGACGACTGGAATTTGTGCTATAGAAATGCAAGTCTTTCTAGTCTTTTTGTACACGACTGTCCAGCAGAGTTCACTGGACACCAGTCATGAATGGGCTCCTGCTGCTTGATTGGTGGAATGCACAACAAGTAGCTACTATTGAAGCAGAGTCAATCATGACATTTAAAGAGGGAATTAGATAAACACTTGAAGATAAACTATTAAACAGTATGGTTAAAAAAAAAAAGCAGGATAAGGGAATTAGAGTAAATAGCTCGGATATGGAACTACCACCAGCATAGGCTTGGCCGGGGGGGGGGGGGAGGAAATGGACGCTACACAACCTCTTCCTGTGCTCTCAGCAGGAAGGAGGACGGGCTCCTCTTTACAACTGTTTCTCTCGGGGGAAGATAGCCTGCATCATTTATCATTACTGAAACAGCTCTGAGGTGCGGGTGCGTGTATACGGAATCTCTAAACGGGTGTCGCTTGTACTGTTAATTCTCAGCGTGCTGCCTTTCCATTAGAGCTTTCAAATAGAAGTTGCCTCCTGTTTACTTGTGTGATACCATCTATATACCCACAGATCAGCGCCCATACTGTACGAGAGCCGAGATTAGGAGCCACTTCACTGCCACTTCTCTTCTAGGAATGCCCACCTTGAAGAAGTTCTGCTCTTCTCTCCGACGGGATTTCCTTATGTCTCTTTTACCTTGTTCATCTTCATTGCTTTGTTTCCCTTCCATCCTATCACAGACCTTCCCTTTTGTTCTTTCCTCCCCTCCCCCCTCTCCTTGCCCCTACACTTGCTTACATCTCCAACATGTCCCAGTTCTGAGGCAGGGTCATCGACCTGAAACGTTAACTCTGTTTCTCTCTCTACAGATGCTGCCCGACCTGCTGAGTGTTTCCAGCATTTTCTGTTGAGATTAAGAGCATGTTGTTCCTCGGCCACATACACAAGTGTAGGGTGTACCAGTAAAGCTATGGGCTGGTGGGAGAGGCTAGATGCAAGTCAAGAAGGAAGCTCTATGTGCTGTCCCTCCTTACATAGAATGTGGAACGAGATTATTACACCTTATTATGGAGCCAACAATCTGGAGAATGCTGCATACGGGAAAGTCAGAAAGACTTGCATTTATATAATGTCTTTCATGACCTTAGCACATCCCAAAGAGCTTTACAGCCAATGAAGCACTCGAGTGTAGTCACTGTTGTAATGTAGGAATAAGGTTAGGAACATCACTGCTGAAAACTCAGCTGAAATAACATAATTAAAGTTGGGAATAAACAGGGAACCTTTTTCACTCAAAAACGAATACATTTGTGGAAAAATGCTACCAGGGAAGGGTGTTGAAGCAAAATTTCTAAGTGTGTTCGAGCGACAAGTAGATTTGTTTCTGGCGAGAGGAGACTGAGTGACCTAGAGAGAAGGGCTGGTTTCAGATCAGTCAAACAGCAACAGGCTTGAGGTATTGAATGGCCTTTTCCTACAAAATTCCAGTGCACTAATGCAGGGGTGTCTAACCTGCGGCCCAAGGGCAATGGGCAGTTCCAAGCCACTGGCAATCCGACACCCAAAGCCCAGACAATTCGGCCCAATCTTCAATTAACATCTCTTATTTGTTGGTTCGTGCTGGTTGAATTTTTCAGGCCCTGGGGTTTTGGAAAGGGGGCTTTTAGTGCTGTTGCCTCATGGAGGGATAAATTTTAAACCAGAACTGTCCGAATCAGTATTCTTGAAATAAATGCAAATTATTGATAAAAAGCTGTCCAAAAAAAGAAAGCTTACATTCCCCTGCTCTAAAGATATTTTTCAGATGAAGAAACACAGTACAGTAACAGAATATGGTTGTAAAACGCACTTTATAGATGTGAAACAATCCCATCAACACTGATACGACTCGATATTAGAAACAGAATGAAACAAGGGAAAACAGTATTGATTTACAATTCCAAAAACCTTGAAAAAGACAGCGTCAATAAGAGCAAAACGGGGGATCAATAATGATATTTGACCTGTAATTATTAGGCACAGTTAATATGATCCTGGATTATACGGCACTCCAATACGTGCATCACCCAACTCCTGTATAAATACACGACGGCAACATTTTTCTTCTCTCTCCGAACCCCTCAATTCCCATTGACAAAGATAAAAGCACCGCCACAGCCAATATTGTATCGCTGCACAAAGGGCTTCGGGTCCAAATGAACAGGGAGGTGGAGAGCAGCCAGCCTCTCATTCGAAGTGTGCAGTCCTGTGGATACTGCTGCACATGAGATGCAGCCTCACCATTCGACATCCCTTAAAATCAATAAAACAAAGCCTCCGACGGCAGAAATAAAAATAGTACCCGGCAGCATTCCTGCTCTGGTTTACTGTTTCACTGAAAAAAAGGGTTAAAGTCGCAATCCCCTGCATTCAAGTGTCAAAAACATTTCTTTTAAAGAAAATAATAATACTCGAGACATTCTAATGACAATTCCTGACATGGGGCGGGAGGGGGTGAGAAAAAGGGGCACATACACACTGCCAAATGTTGGGCTGCCAAATTACAAATTTAAAAATATAGACAGTTAAAGGGACATCAACCCAGGAATAATATGGAGCCACTGATCATTTTATTACTTTGCTCTCTGCACATCTCACCTGCTCAACAACCAGAGATAGGACACGTTCAATTTTTTTCCCCCCAATTAGTAATCTCGATGCAAGTGTGAACATTTAGGATACAGAAACCCTGATCGTTTCCGTTTCTTCAAAACCCCCCAAAAAAAGCTACTGTTGGGAGTCTAGCCCTGGGTGCACAAGAGGCAAAAAGGGAGGGACGTGAAGACGTTTGGTCGCTGGATACAATTCATTTCGGAGGGGAGTTATTCTCAAAACCAAGTCCTGGGTTCAGGGGGAGGGGAGGGGCATCATCAATGGACATTTTATTCCGACAGAGCCAATTACTTCCCGATCACCTGGTCTGAAGGTAAATTGACAAGAAAAATGCACGCAGCATTCTTTTAGATAGTACATCACCGAGAGATTTCAGCGAACATCACTCTTCCCCACCCCACCCCCATTCAAGGCACCTTGCATATTACTGAACAGTCAGTAGCTCCTCTCCCCCCAGCTTGCAGTCATCGCATACTTATCACTGAGGAGAGACAACTCAAAGCGTCCTTTCCTTGAGCTGAGATTACAAAGGCGGACATTGTTTTTACTGCACTGCCGCATTCTTCAGGTTATGCTCATAGACAAACTCAGTGTAGTTTCTGTCCGCGGCCTGCGAGTTCCATGCACGTCCAGCGGGTTGGGAGTCATCAGCACAGGGGAGCCTGGACCATGGGGCAGAGTTAGTGGTTAGCAATGGGCAGACTCGGATGAAAATGAAAACAACCAGGCTGGAAGAAGCATGAGAGAGAGAGAGGTGTGTGGTGGGAAGAGTGCAAGAGAAAGGAAAGATTTAAAGCATCGAGGTCTCCTTTAACAGCTTCAAAGACCATTACTGGAGCACTGATTTTCATTTGAACTTTCACAATGCAAAGGTCAAGCAGCAAATGCGTAACGAATTGACATCCTGTACACTTCAAACGGCAAATAGAAAATAGAAAAGCAAAATACTGCGGATGCTGGAAATCTGAAATAAAAGCAGAAAATGCTGGAAATACTCAGCAGGTCAGGCACCATCTGTGGAGCGAGAAACGAGAGTTAACATTTCAGGTCGATGACCCTTCGTTCTGACGAAGAGTCATCGACCTGAAACATTAACTCTGTTTCTCTCTCTCCACAGATGCTGCCTGACCTGCTGAGTATTTCCAGCATTTTGTGTGATTATAAAATAGAACATGTCCTTGAAGACTATTTTTAAAAGGACTGTTTTAGTAGGTCTGGAATTCACTCCCTAAACCTCTGCACCTCTCCCTCCTCTATGACCCTCCTCCAAACCTACTACTATGACCAAGCTTTTGGTCACCTATCCTAATGTCTCCTCCTTTGGCTCGGTGTCAATTTTTTTCTCTGATTCCGGTGCCATGAAGCACCTTGAGCTGTTTTATGACGTTAAAGGCACGATATAAATGCAAGTTGCCGTGGTTATATTGAGTATAACATTTTCGTTTTTAGTTTACTCATGGCACTATTTAACTCCATCGCGGAAGCCCAATTCCTGCAGAAGGGCCCAACTCCTTAACATTCATATTCAAATCTCAGGCCTTCCCCATCACTCGAACTCAGAGAGTTTGACAACCTCACGTTTCAGCCACTAGGTGGAAGTGCTGCATCCAAGCAAAGTGTCGTGAACTTTATTCTATCTTCGGCAACTGTGGGCGGGGTGGGTGAAGGGGATGAGGAGACAAGGAAACGTATGCAGACCAGCACACTGCAACTGTACCTCTTGCTGGCTGACCATGGTGTAATATTGCTGGCGGTTATATGGCTCAGTGGGTAGCACCCTCGCCTGAGTCAGAAGGTCGTGGGTTCAAGTCTCGCTCCAGAGATTTGAGCACAAAAATCTAGGCTGACACTCCAGTGCAGTACTGAGGGAGTGCTGCACTGTCGGAGGTGTCGCCTTTCAGATGAGACATTAAACCGAGGCCCCGTCTGCCCTCTCAGGTGGACATAAAAGATCCCATGGCACTATTTTGAAGAAGAGCAGGGGAATTATCCCCAGTGTCCTGGCCAATATTTATCCCTCAATCAATATCACAAACAGATTATCTGGTCATTATCACATTGCTGTTTGTGGGAGCTTGCTGTGCGCAAATTGGCTGCCGTGTTTCCTACATTACAACAGTGACTACACTTCAAAAAAGTACTTCATTGGCTGTAAAGCACTTTGGGATGGCGTGAAGTCGTGAAAGGCGCTATATAAATGCAAGTCTTTTTTTCCAAATCAGGTTTCCAGCATCTGCAGTTTTTTTTGTTCATATCTCATTAGTCTGTGTATGTCTTGGGATCTGCAGAAATTTGTCAAGTATAAATAAACTATATGCACAGCAGAATGCAAGAGATATCAATGCTTTAAAAAATGAATACATGGAAGAAAATATAAAGATCAAGTGCAGGATTATTGAAGGACAGTGATGACAGTCTAAAATGAACAATGCATAGTGGACAGTGTGAGACACAGATAACATTGAGAGCTCAGGATGATAACCAGGCATAATTATACGATTTTCCTTACAATCACTTAGGAGGAAAGCTCATCTCACTTGACTTTAAAAAGCTACGGCTCCAACTCTGCCAGTCAGTCTTCAGTGTTGCCAAGGAGCAAAAAGGCCATTTTGTCTTCATGCAGTTATTACTTCAAAGCAGAGCGGAGCAAGCAGCGTCAACATGCAATGTTAGCAACAGGGCTTCATCACCTGCTTGAAAGCATCTCACTCACTCCTTCCAAATACATCTCTGAGCAGAGGAAGCATTTCCTTCTAATAACGGGATACAATCTCCACGGAAGAGATAAAAAGATTTGACCTGGGAATGTTATTTTATTTTAACAAATCACTGGGCCTGCCAATAACTCCTCTTCAATACAAGTATTTGCGATGGCTATCGTCAGTCGAAGGTTCAGGTTAATATTAGCCAAATAGTTAAATACTACCTACTCAATAATCAATAGCAGTGAGAGAGCTAAGGAGGCATAGAATACTATCACTGGGATTAGAAGACATCATAAGCCACTAGAATAAAGGTGTTTGAACATCTCAACTCCCAAGATGGAATTACTGTCCCTTTTTTAAATTCTCTACAATAGTGACTGCATGCAATAGTTACAGAGATATTAATATCCATTTGAGTCACATGGGGATAGTAAGATAGTATAGAGACTTTTAAATGTAGAATATTTCTGGTTTAATTTTGTTTTGGAGGGAAAATGAGGAGTGGTAGGAATATAAACTGTTTAGGACGGGGAGCCATGATTGAGGCAGGTGTACCATTATCTGTGCACTTGATCTTCTGAATGGCCTTTTCTCATTCGAAGCCACATCATACCCTTACTGCAGTTAGCGTCTTAGTGGGAGAGTGCCGCTTTCGACAGTCTCGGAGAGGAATCAGTGGGTGTTCGATGTTCCTGAAATCACTTCCTGTGATTTGGTAGCTAGGTCAATGGCAGTGGAAAGTGAAGCGTTGAACCACGTATCACAAGCACAAGGATTACATGACAGAGATTGCAGTATAAACAGCTTTCTGCCAGATTCCTGAAGAATGGGGCCATGGACCTGTCACCTGTGTAGGACAACTGGTCAGAGACTGGAGTGTGGGTTGCAAGGCTGGATTAATATTTTGTGGTTTTGCTCGATCGCCCCAATCGAAGACAGATTTCAGAGCTTTATCCTTCTGGAGCTTTGCCTGTGTTTGATTGCCTCCCTTATGAGATCAAGTGGGTTGGGTCGAATGCACGAAAGCACAAGTTGTGCATGGCAATTGGAGGGAATGAACTTGATGGACCTTCCGTTTGTAGATTACCACCGCTTCTTAAAAGTTTAATTCTATTCCAGTCAAACCATGAATCCAGTCAACAAGGCAGTGTCTTTAGGACAAGTTAAACCTGTATTTTCCTCCTCTATCACTGCTTGCATTTTTTCTAAAACCCAAACTATGAAGGATAGACTTCAATTTGTTCTCAACCACATATTTTACTGATAAAGTTGAAATGTTTTCATAACAGTGGCCCAACCAAAAAGTCACCAGAACAGCTCACAGCAAACTGGCATCACACTGCAATAAAACCTACAGCAATTCTACTAAATCAGT
Source organism: Squalus acanthias (assembly GCA_030390025.1). Taxonomy (NCBI): domain Eukaryota; kingdom Metazoa; phylum Chordata; class Chondrichthyes; order Squaliformes; family Squalidae; genus Squalus; species Squalus acanthias. Next base: position 67,688,153 of record CM059427.1, read on the forward strand.
GGCCGCAAACTGTCCCAAGTCACACTTCCCCATCCTCTTACTTAGAATCATGGAATCTTGCAGCACAGAGGAGGCCATTTGGCCCGTCACGCCTGTGTCGGCTCTTAGTCCCACCCCCAGCTTTTTCCCCATTACCCTGCAAATTAGTCCTCTTCAAGTACATAAAAGAAGTACAAGTACTCTCAAAAGTTTCTTCGCTTTCTGCTGATCAGGTGCTTGGTTTCATTCCTTTTTAAATCTACGAGTCAAGCTGAATTCTTACAGAACATGCCAGAAGGTTCTTGGGGATTTAAGAGGAGGGAAGTGAAATATGCAGCATTAAATCCTGGTGCAAGGCAGCCAATCAAGTGGGCTCGTTGACTGGACCAAGGAGTTGAAGCTGCCATTATTGGCACAGCAGGTATTTCAAGTTTATGTAATAACTTAAAATGCTATTCAAACCCAAGTGGGGGGGTTCAAGCATGTTACATGGGTCCTGTCAGAACGATTCTGATGCTCAGGTTAAGCAGTTATAAACACACACTCGAGAAGAATTGAGGTTTATAATTATAAAGTTAAATACAAAAAGACAGGGAATTGCGTACAGCTAAAACAGAGCCTGAATTCTCTCGGCTCTTCCTATTCAAACTAGAACACAGGTCATGTGTGCGTGTCAGATTGATTCCTGGGATGAGAGGGTTGTCCTATGAGGAGAGATGGAGTAGAATGGGCCTATACTCTCGAGTTTAGAAGAATTAGAGGTGATCTCATTGAAAGGTATAAAATTCTTACAGGGCTCGACAGGGTAGATGCAGAGAGGCTGTTTCCCCTGGCTGGGGAGTCTAGAACCAGGGGTCACAGTTTCAGAATTAAGCAGTCGGCCATTTAGGATTGAGATGCAGAGAATTTTCTTCACTCAGAGCGTTGTGAATCTTTGGAATTCTCTACCCCAGAGGGCTGTGGATGCTCAGTCATTGAGTATGTTCAAGACTGAGATCGATAGATTCTTGGGCACTAAGGGAATGAAGGGATATGGGGATAAGGCGGGAAAGTGGAGCTGATGTAAAAGTTTGGCCATGATCTTACTGAATGGCTGATTAGGCTCGAGGGGCCGTATGGCCTACTGCTGCTCCTAATTCTTATCGACTTAAGAGAGAAATCTCACACGACTTCACATACAGCCAGGAAAATTAAAATCAGAGGATTTGCAAAAGAGTGAGCGTTTTCTCTCTCTCTCATGAGCAGAAAGTAAGGCATGCAGAAAATGATCCTTCAAGGGAACCAGCAGATGATTCATTCTGTTATGGCCAGCCCCATCCCAAGTCACAGCCAGATCACACACCCCAGCAGTCAGACCAAAGAGGAAAAACCATCACCCACCACTGGAAGGGACAACCGCGTTCAACGGTTCCGCACTACATCAAGCACTGGAGTTCCACCACCTTGAGCACACAGAATCCAGAGACTGAACAGATCAGAGGTGAGACAAAAATTCAAAAGAAGCCAGCTGATTCAATCATTTTGATTTGGAGCTGCAGACAGCAGCAAACAAACAGAGCAGCACGCAAAAACAGAAATGAAGGCCAACAGCGCTTTGAGTGGCTGCCAGGCACAGACCATCGTTAGCAGAGCCCACTTGGGACACTTACTTTAAAAACTGATCAACTGGTACCACGGCCAGACCTGTGCAGCAAACAGGACTAGGAAACAGAAAGGCTGTGGGACAGTGGAACCTCATTATTGCCAACTCACGGACATTAACACGGTCGCTCTCATCGGGGGTTCATCTTGTCCAGATGTGAGCTCTTCCATTGACATTAATGGAGCTTCCACACAAACTGTGTTTGTAACATTGAGGCTCCGCATGTTAACTGGTGCTTGTTTTTGGTCACACCTCCTAATCTTTGGGTCAGGGTCCATCTTCCTTACGCCTCTGTGAAAGTGCCACGAGGGTTTTTCTCTCATGCTTGAGAATGCATATAAATGCACAGTTATTGTTGTTACCATTAATAATTAAATCAAGAGCAGAGTTACGCTACCCATCTGAATTGTACACAGGTCGAACTTCCAGGCTGGCCCTGCAAAGGAGGACTTTTCCAGTCCTAGGTCCTGGCGGTAGGGGACAATTTCTGATTCAGCCCATATCTGCGTTTGGACAGGTCTGGTACATGTTACCCAGAGAGTTTCCTTTGTAAAACAAAGACCTCACCTCACCGTGGCATATTTCATCCAAACATTACCATTATGTTTGGTCACAAAAAAGTTCAAGTACGATAATGACAACTTTGGAAGTGGAGTTCATTTTCCATTAAAAGGCATAACATCCAATTTGAAAAAGCACAATTTCTCTGTAGCTGAGACCGCAGAGTGCTCAGGTTTGCAATTACCACAGTTTGAATTGTTCCAAAATATGCAATTTTCATGAAAAATGGTTCCTAAAAAACACTACACTTCTGAAAAGGTTCATTTAAAAAAAAAATACAAGTTAAACCTGCAGGGATCTGGGAAATCCACTGGCATCGCCATAAAGCAAATTTGTGGCTTGCACGCCAGAAATTCCAGATAACAAAGCCCCATTACTAATGTCTCAGGCCAATGAAAAAGGTAGATAAAGGCCTTTGAGGGAATAAATAGCGGAAGCAGCTCTTCAGGCCACCGCACTCGCTGTTTGGGTTAACTCTCAGCCAACAAGGGAAGACATTCACCAAGATGGAATATCATTTGACTTTTTGAATTTCCAATATGCCACAAGCATTTATTTAAAGACAGGAATCTTCGACTCAAAGTATTCAGCAAGTTTGCACTGTGCCAGCGTAGTTAGAATTGTTTCGACGATTTCACAATCATGCGTTGACATTATTTTGGTTATTGAATGCTAAAGGTCATCATCCTTACCTCCTCTTCTCGGATTGGTTGGGGCCTGGGCTTCTGGGGAGATTCTCTATTTCAATCGGTACAGGGGCACTGGGTAATGATGCCACGACAGGGACAACAGACCTCACCATCGCTGGCTTGGGAGAGACAGGAAATAAAACACTTGTGTGAAGGGAGGTTGCACTTTGCTGACCACATACTATAGAAGATCAAATACCATAGAAGATCAGACTGCAGACACTTACATGTTGGATACGAAAATAGTGCAATTCACCCCATCCGATGTTAGTGCCCTTTAGTTATCTGTTCAAAGTTCAACTTTTTCCACAGATTTCTTCTAAGTTACGCTTACATTTATAGTGTCCCACCACATTGCGACATCACAAAATGCTTCAACAATTCATTACCTTTTTTTGAAGTGAAAGAACTTTTGGTATGTAGGCAAACATGGCCGTTATTCTGCACCATCAGCGACCAAGACAAAGCAATGAGATGAACGCTAAATCGATCTGCTTCGTGGTGATATTGTTATATCAATGATTTGGATGAGGGAACCAAATGTAATATTTCCAAGTTTGCTGACGACACGAAACTAGGTGGGAATTGAGAGTTGTGAGGAGGATGCAAAGAGGCTTCAAGGCGATTTAGACAAGTTGAGTGAGTGGGCAAATACATGGCAGATGCAGTATCACGTGGATAAATGTGAAGTTATCCACTTCGGTAGGAAAAACAGAAAGGTGGTGTATTATTTAAATGGTGATAGATTGGGAAATGTTGATGTACAAAGGGACCTGGGTGTCCTTGTACACCAGTCACTGAAAGCAAACATGCAGGTGCAGCAAGCAGTTAGGAAGGCAAATGGTATGTTGGCCATCATTGCAAGAGGATTTGAGTACAGGAGCAAGGATGTCTTACTACAGTTATACAGGGCCTTGGTGAGACCACACCTGGAGTACTGTGTGCAGTTTTGGTCTCCTTACCTAAGAAAGGATATACTTGCCATAGAGGGAATGCAGGGAAGGCTCACCAGACTGATTCCTGGGATGGCAGGACTGTCGTATGAGGAGAGATTGGGTCGACTAGGCCTGTATTGACTAGAATTTAGAAGAATGAGAGGGATCTCATTGAAACGTATAAAATTCTGACAGGGCTGGACAGACTGGATGCAGGGAGGATGTTTCCCCTGGCTGGGGGGTCTAGAACGAGGGGGTCACAGTCTCAGGATATGGGGTAGGACATTTAGGACTGAGATGATGAGAAATTTCTTCACTCAGAGGGTGGTGAACTTGTGGAATTGGAGGCCAAGTCACTGAATATATTTAAGAAGGAGACAGATAGATTTCTAGACACAAAAGGCATCAAGGGGTATGGGGAGAGCGCGGGAATATGGTATTGAGATAGAGGATCAGCCATGATCATATTGAATGGCGGAGCAGGCTCGAAGGGCCAAATGGCCTACTCCTGCTCCTATTTTTCTGTGTTTCTATGTTGAGGGTCATTTTCAGTGCAAAGGCGGGAAAATGAAGTTGGAGTACAGAGCAGCCACGATCTAATTGAATAGTGGCGCAGGCCCGATGTTACTGTGTCACTACCAAGGGAGGACAACACAGGGTTGCTGTGTTGAAACTGCACTGCTGGTTGTTGCAGTGAATTGAACTCTCCGGCCCCCTAATCATCAGAATAAAATATTGGATCCAGTGTCAAGCAGCGTCAGCAGTGGTCATTTAACTTTGCCCGTGAGTGGAATCGAAGCTACAAACTTAATAGTAACTTTCAAGAGGGAATTGGATATATACTTGAAAAGGAAAATGGATTGCAAGGCTATAGGGAAAGAGTCGGGGGAGTGGGAGCAATTGGATAGCATTTTCCAAGAGCCAGCACAGGCACATTGGGCCGAATGGCCTCCTTCTGTGCTGTATGATTTTTATGAATGCAGCGTGATTGTCACTTTTACGGAATACCAAAGCTGAGAGTCACACTTTCGTCAATTAAGCATAACCAGACACAGCTGCTCTGCATCGCTTTAGGTTTCCACTATAGATCGCTTCAGGACATTCAAGAAAGCATTTAAATTCCACCCCCACTGGGATACAGTTGTTGTCAGTGTTCCAGGACCAACAACAAGACAGTGCACAGCATGAAAGTAGCCTTAGAGAAGGCGAACCACGGATGGAGCAAGGAACCAGACACACTGTACACAGAACGATAAAGGACACATACCTGGAAAGCGGGTTTCTGGCTTGCCATGTTAATGTGAGAACTGGTTTAAAAAAAAGAAAATAAAAAGTTAATGATCTCAATTTTAAAAAAAGTGGCGAAATAATATTTTAATTTTGACTTAAGCTTTTTAGAATATTCTGCACTAAAAGCACCAAAACTGGCTTTTTCTTTTTTGAAGTGATTCTAATTGTCTAACACAAAACATTTCACTAAATTAAGGCAACAGAAACTATGACTAATGCAGTCTTCACAAATGATGCCCAGTAATGCAAGGACAGCTTACAATGACTATACCATACAGGCAAGGGTAGCCTTTGCCTTGTGGGGCATCCCTTGAAAAGATTCGGCTTGGGGCCCCTATATTTTACTAGACAAAGATGCCAAATCCTTCTTCCTGGATCCGCTAGGGGCCTTGAGTGGCTCGGAGCCCCATTACATTGCACTGGCTGCACGGTCCTATCACCACCAATGTTCCCTCTAAGCTGCGAGCGTACGCGGCCGCGCAGTAATCTGCAAGGTCCCGCGCAGGCCGCTCACCAGCTTTTACGCCGAAATTTAAAGGGACCACGCATTGAAAGAAACAGGCCGCGCAGAACAAGCGCAGCCCACAGGGAACATTGACCCCCCCTCCCCTTACTGTCCTAGTTTGAAAGACTAAAAATAAATCTTTGAAAGTTTACAGTATTTTTTTTTTTAAATTTGCCACTTGTGGTCACTCTGCTGGTGAGAAGTGCCTGTGTACAGACATCAAGTGAAGAAAGGATCAGCCTTTGGGATATCCGTACCCTCCTCCCTGGATAAACAGCCCTGCCGACACTCACTATTCAGCTTCACGTGGTTAATGGTAAAGGTCAGGCATTACTTGAGGAACGGCAACCCAAAAGGAGCAAGGCCCTTCGGGAGAGAGAGGGGTGGTGGGGAGATATCTTGATCTACATATAGATAGATAGAGATAGATAGATACTCCAACTTTGTATTGCTTACTTACAAAGTGAATAGTCACAAGGAGACGGAGTGGTGGCAAGGTTGGAAGTCAGCCCCGAGAGGACTTCACTCCAAGCACAAGGCTTTAGGAGAGGCCGCGCGCTGCAGGTTAGCTCCTCTCGGAGCTGCATATCCAGACAAAGTTCCGCGGTTCACATCCCCATCAATCTGTGTTCAGTCAGCTCGGGAAGGGAGTGCATTAAAGAGCGCAGCTAGACCCTGCACTCCCTGTAACGGCATGCTGTGCTGCACTGAGCAGGAGTAACAACCACAACATGACTGATAAATGAGAACAAATTGCCTTCACCAGGGAGAGAGGTTTACACTCCTCCACGGGCAAGCTGGAATGAAGTTGCATTTTAAAAGGGCCACAGTTGTCTAGATAAAGGGTGGTGCAAGACGCCTTGCCAGAGCTTCAAACAGACGCAACGGCTTTGTTTGGTGGCACCAGAACATTAGGAGTAACGTTTATCCTCCTTTTTAAACAACATGCACTTTATAGGGTCTGCTGCAATTTCAATCAGTCCCCAGTGACCACCATATGGGAAGGAGGAGAGCCGAGCTGGATTGAGAATACGAGGAGGAGAAGGCGGCCCCCTTTAAGTCACGAACAGTTTAATGAGAAATATAAGGAGTGGAAACCAACAATCCCATTTGACACGTTACGTAGAACACTTTGAAATAATATGAACTCGCAGGCAGTCAAGTGAAGTTCTATTTCCCTCAAACAATAGCTGAATTTTTAATGCTTCAAAGAAACCGCAGAGCAGCCAGCGTTCTCTTGACAGTTCAGCGAGTTTATTTAGTGAGCGGCAGAGTCATACGCACCAGGAGAGTCCCAGGTCTGATTTCAGTCAGGTCTGTACATATCCGCTCCATCACCAAGACTGCTTACATCGCCCGTCTCCGCCCCTCGCTCAGCTCATCCGCTGCTGAAACCCTCATCCATGCCTTTGTTACCTCTAAACTTAACTATTCCAATGCTCTCCTGGCCGGCCTCCCATCTTCCACCTGACATAAAATCGAGCTCATCCATAACTCTGCTGCCAATTTCCTAACTCGCATCAAGTCCCGTTCACCCATCGCCCCCGTGTTCGCTGACCTACATTAGTTTCTGGTCCGGCAATGCCTCGATTTCAAAATTCTCATCCTTGTTTTCAAATCCCTCCATGGCCTTGCCCCCTCCCCATCTCTGTAATCCCCTCCAGCCCCACAACCCTCCGGGGTCCTCTGCACTCCTCCAATTCTGGCCTCTTGCGCATCCCCGATTTTAATCACTCCACCACCGTGTGGGAGCACCTTCACCACATGGACTGCAGCGGTTCAAGGCGGTGGCTCACCACCACCTTCTCAAGGGCAACTAGGAATGGGCAATAAATACTGGCCTTGCCAGCGACACCCACATCCTATAAACGAATGAAAAAAAAATTGGCATCAGCTGCCTAGGCCCTAAGCTCTGGAATTCCCACCCTAAGTCTCTGCACCTCTCTCCTTCTTTGAGACGCTCCTTAAAACCTACCTCTTTGACCAAGCTTTTGGCCAACTGTCCTACTATCTCCTTATATAGCTCGGTGTCAAATTTTGTTTGATAATCGCTCCTGTGAAGAGTCTCCCAGGTTAAAAATGAAAAACTTAGCAGCATTCTCAACCCGTGCTATAAGTGCCAACATATGCGTATTATGTATGTGTGCATTGTCAGATAATCAGAGAATCAGCCTCTGGTGTGATGCACCCCCCCACCACCCGAGTTGAATAGCTCATCAACACTCATTGTTGAGGCTCACACATATATAATGAACACAGACAGCCTATATATATATATATATATATATACACACACGCAATAGATTCTACCACGTCAATGAATCTCAGTTGACCATTAGTTTGAATTCAGTAAAGCATTCACCTACCCTGCTTCCAAGTTTCTGTTGAAAGGATTGGCTGTAAAAATACCAGAATAGGAGCAGTCAGAAGCATTCTTGGAGACGGCACTGTTTAACGGCTAATGTTAGTGTAGTGGGATAATATTTACAGCAATCCAAAATCAGTTTTATGGGGGAAAATTTTTATTACACAGTTGCACAGGGGAGCTCCATTCAGTTCAAGGCATAGCCCACAGAATTTAAGCATTGCTAATAATGTCGAAAAAGCCTTAAAAGAAATAACCCTCACAAAAACACACATCCAATTTACATTAGGGGCTATCTGCCAGCGATTTCCTCAACCCACCATTCAGCAAGTGTCCAAGGCCTCCCTGTAGTATATTACCTCCACATATTGGTGTAAGTAAATTAAATAAATCTGAAATAAAAAGCTAGCATCAGTAATGGCAACCATGAAACTATCGGATTATCGTGAAAACCCATCTGGTTCACTAACGTCCTTAGGAAATCTGCCGTCCTTACCTGGTCTGGCCTATATGCGACTCCAGACCCACAGCAATGTGGTTGACTCTTAACTGCCCTCTGAAATGGCCTAGCAAGTCACTCAGTTGTAACAAACCGCTATGAAACACAGCACACGGACTGCAGCGGTTCAAGAAGGCGGTTCACCACCACCTTCTCAAGGGCAACTAGGGATGGGCAATAAACGCTGGCTTTGCCAGCGACGCCCACATCCCATAAACGAATAAAAAAAGGTCAGTGACAGTTTTACTGTCTGCCAATACCTCATCTTGCAACACTAGAATAGTTAAACATTAACCTCCCCTTCACACACACAATTAATTATGAAATCTTCAGATCGCTACACCTTTACTGTGTAAATGCGGTTATTCACACTCTCTTTTGGGGGACCCCCACGTAAATGCTGACACACTCACAGGGATCCCCCTGCCCCAACTTGCAAAAGACAGTATCAACAATGTAAAGGAAAGCAGTGCTGTCATTACATAAAACGTGTTTTACTGGTGTACAGCAACAGAAAGCATGTGCTGCAAATGAAGAAATGTTGAGATCTGGAATGCACTGCCTGAAAGGGTGGTAGAAGCAAATTCAAGAATAATTTTCAAAAGCAGAAATTTGCAGGGCTATGGGGGAAAAAAAGCAAGGGAGTGGGGCTAATTGGATAGCTCTTCCAAAGAGCTGGCACAGGCATGATGGGCGGAATGGGCTCCTTCTAGATTCTATGGAACGAAAAACAGAAATCTGATGACTGATTCGCAGTTCCCCGCTCCTCTGGGACCTTCTACTCAGAAATCTTGTGTCACCTTGTACTAATTGTAGGTACTGCATGACATTAAATCAGGGCAAGAGTGATCTCCTGGACTTGTTTCGATCGCCTAAGGGAGTTATAGCGAGGAACTTTCCAGATTTTTTCCCCCCCCCAAATCGGTCCAGGTTTTTTTGTTAAATCCGCTTTTTCGTCTCTCCCAGATCATCACATGGCTTTCGAATGGGATGGAGAGAGTGCATACAAAATCATAGATGTTTACAGCACAGAAGGAGGACATTCGGCCCACCGTGTCTGTGCCAGCCGAAAAAGAGCTATCCAGCCTAAACCCACTTTCCAGCTCTTGGTCCGTAGCTCGAGGTTACGGCACTTCGGTGCATATCCAAGTACTTTTTGAATGCGATGAGGGTTTCTGCCTCTACCACCCTTTCAGGCAGTGAGTTCCAGACCCCCTCCACCCTCTGGGTGAAAAAAGTTCTCCTCAACTGCTCTCTAATCCTTCTACCAATGACTTTAAATCTATGCCCCCCTGGTTATTGACCTCTCTGCTAAGGGAAATAGGTCCTTCCGATCCACTCTATCTCGGCCCCTCACAATTTTATACACCTCAATTAAGTCTCCCCTCAGACTCCTCTGTTCCAAAGAAAACAACCCCAGCCTATCCAATCTTTCCTCATAGCTAAAATTCTCCAGTCCTGGCAGCATCCTCGTGAATCTCCTCTGTACCCTCTCTAGTGCAATCACATCTTTCCTGTAATGTGGTGACCAGAACTGTACGCAGTACTCTAGCTGTGGCCTAACTAGTGTTTTATACAGTTCAAGCATAACCTCCCTGCTCTTGTATTCTATGCTGCGGCTAATAAAGGAAATTATCCTGTATGCCTTCTTAACCACCTTAGCTACCTGTCCTGCTACCTTCAAGGATCTGTGGACACGCACTCAAAGGTCCCTCTGTTCTTCTACAAGGCATCGCAGTTGTGTGGGACAGGCTGGATGGACCGGAGTGTCTTTTCCTGTCCATCATTGTTCATATGTAAGAAGTGAAGTGCATTTTGGTGCTGTGTGGCCACAACCTGTTATGGCTTTAATACAAGGGGAACATGCCCCGTTCGCTAGCTGATTTCAGTGATAGATAATAACTAGAACTCATTTCCAGGTTGTTCTACATTCAGCTGAGTGCATCACTGGGCAGGTCATTACCTCGATGCTGCATCGACCTTCTCGAATAGCGTCTGCTGGGCCGGCGCTCAAAGGACGCTTGCCGTCGCGGTTTACTGGTTTTGGTGGTCTGGTATTCCGTTCTGCCACTAGAAATCAACCACTTCAGAAATTAACTCCCATCTTGCCACGGGTGAGGCAGAGATACATATAACAGCCCGGACACTTCTGACAACTGGGAGGGGAGGGAAAGGCGGGTGGGGGGGGGGTGGTGTTGTGGTTCAGTAGCAGCACTTCAGTTCATCCAGCGAGAAGCGGATCCACACAGCGCAGGAAGATCCCACGCTCTGTGCTGTTAGTCGGCCTGTAGTAAGTGCCTCCCAACCCCTTGCATTAGGGAGAGTGTAATCGGACAAGATTCCTGCTCCTCTATTGCTTGGAGTGTGCATGAGTGGACACCAAGTGAGGACTGGATCAGGATCAGCTTCGGTCTCCCACCCTTTCACCCCACGGGTGAATGACCCAGTCACAAACCCAAAGAAGGGTCACTTGGGTGAAGCACTAAAGGGCGATCAGTGCCCATGAAACCGTACTCCAACAGGGAGTCAAAACCTGCCGGTAAAGATGGAGGAGGAGGAGAAAGGGAAGGAAAAATAACTGGCAAAGAAAATAGGCAAGAAAAGGATTGACTGTTTGGTAATAAAAGTAAAGGGAAGTTTTTAAAATGTTAATAAAAGCATTGCATAGACATCCTGTCATGACAGAACTGAATGCTGTTACATTTCAGCACTTTTCTTAAAGGGATTAAGCTTCATTTCAAGAGGACGCATTTAACCCAGGTGAATTTTAAAGTTAGCAGTGAATCCAAATTAAACAGTACGATACAACACAAGACCGCTCCATACAGAGTGGATTAGAATCTAATGCAACAATTATACACAGTTGGTATAAAGCAGTGTGAACAGACAGCACTTGCACCGATGACACTCGCATTACCCATCATATTCTGGCCGTACACACAGTTTGATGCGCTCACTCACCTGTCATTCTTACATCAAGTCGAATCCACAGCACAGAAACAGGCCATTCGGCCCAACTGGTCTGTGCCGGCCTTTATGCTCCACACGAGTCTCCTCCCACCCCATCAGCATACCCTTCTATTCCTTTCTCCCTCATGTGCTTATCTAACTTCCTTTTGTACGCATCTACGCTATGTGCCTCGACTACTCCCTGTGGTAGCGTGTTCAATAGTCTCACCACTCTTTGGGTAAAGAAGTTTCTCCTGAATTCCCTATTGGATTTATTAGTGACTATCTTATATTCATGACCTCTAGTTTTGGTCGCCGCCACAAGTGGAAACATTTCCTCCATGTCTACCCTATCAAACCATTTTATTATCTTAAAGACAGGTCACCCCTCAGTCTTTTTTCGAGAGAGAAAAGAGCCGCAGCTTATTCAGTCTTTCCTGATGGTTATAACCTCTCAGTTCTGGTATCATTTTAATTAGACTAATTTTCCATTGCTCTAGTTTTCACTGTTTGTTGGCTCATCAGAGAACTGATTAAATAAAAAAGTCACCATCCTTTTTTCCCCCATTGAGACTCTTGTTGACCATTTGGTTGATCAATGGACCACGTGAATGAAGGGAGCCCGATACATGACACAAAATGGTGACGTGGTGGGAGCACGGCAGGACTGTGTGGTCCTCTTTCCATCAGTACCATGAAACAAATGCTTCATCCTGACACAATACCTGCAATATCGTTGCAGTCTAAAGTATACCTTCACAGTGTTTGTTCACCAGCCTTGCATTCCGGCTCAACCTATTTAAAAGGATGCTTTAAACATAGTAATCAGCACTGCTCCCAATATTTGGGGATCCTGGAGAGAATAAAGCGGGACTTCAGTGTCAAGGCACGTAAACAGAAGATGCTCATTTGATGTTGATGGGACAGACAGCTGGTCATCATAGATGGCTTGTTAAGCAGCTTCCCTATAGGCACGTGTGTGTGTGTGTGTGTGTGTGTGTGTGTGTGTGTGTGTGTGTGTGTGTGTGTGCGCGCGTGTGTGCGTGTGCGTATATACAGGACAGTGACTGAGGAATGCATTACAGACTCAACATGGATGGACAGGACAAAGCTCACAAAACAGGAATAAAGCAGGCCCTCACTATAAGCAGCCCGCTATTTTGTGAGTGCTATCGACTTTTCAATGATAACTATACTTGATGAGTCACTGGCATTATAAGGTGCAGTCATCAGCTTAGTTTGAGCTCCAGTCTGTGTAGAACTTAATTCCACATCCATAAGGAATGCCCAATTCAGGACATGTCTATGCCCAAACTGCCACCATCTACGGTCATTCACCATGGCACAGAGGGCCAAACTGTACCTACCAACCAAGAACACATGGTGATGTCTCCTAGCAATTAAGAGATTTTCATTTCAAATTGCAAAATAGATTCACAAGGGGGATACCAGAACTCAGAAATTATAACCATCAGGAAAGACTGAACAGACTGGGGCTCTTTTCTCTCTAAAAAAAAGAAGGCTGAAGAATGACTTGATAGAGTCTTTAAAATTATGAAGAGGTTCAATAGGGTAGATGTAGAGAAGATGTTTCCACTTGTGGGGGAGCTCAATACTAGGGGCCATAAATATAAGACAGACAGACATTAATAAATCCAATAGGGAATTCAGGAGAAACTTCTTTCACCAGAGAGTGGTTAGAATGTGGAACTCGCTACTATGTGGAGTAGTAGAGGCGAATAGCACAGATGCATTTAAGGGGAAGCTAGATAAGTACATGGGGGAGAAAGGAATAGAAGGATGATTATGATAGGGGGAGATGAAGTAGGGTGGGAGGAGGCTCGTGTGGAGCATAAACACCAGTATAGACCAGTTGGTATTTCTGTGCTGTAAATACAAGTAATATGTACTATGTAAACTGACAATTTGTTTTATACTTCTGGGAATTAAAAAAACGCATCTTCACGATTGCATTGATTATTTGTGTGTTCAAAAGTATACACACTCAATTAAACAGCCCATCACATCCCTTTATTATTAAAGGTTTTAAGGGTCAGGCCCCTGTCTACATGATCTTTCTTGAAATTCATGCTTCCTTAACGAGTCCCCATTGATGCACCATTTCGACCAGCTCTTCACCCCACTTGCCATCCACCTTCAAAGATTCTTCCGCCCATCCTGCAAACCACCCATGACATTTTATCAGGGACTTTAAACAGATCGCGTGGTTTCAGACCACTTTACCTGTATCTGAACCGGGAGCCCATCCGCACAAAGGCTAGCTGGTTCGAATTCTTTTGGACAGGTCCCCTCAGTCGGAAAAAGGCGTGGTGCTCCACGGCACATTTCCAGAGGTGTTTGCAAGCCTTCGGGTGGTCTAGCCGAAATACAAAGGTGTGTTCTTGTTCTTTACCCTGGTGGAACAAGTAATGTTCAAGTCATTCATTTGGCACTCACACCTAGTTTTGTGTCGTTCCCTATTGTAACCAATTCCATGTGTGCCCTCTCTCAGCATGTAAGGCAGGAGAGCAATCAGAAACAGGATTTTTAGTACAGTAACTACCCCAACACTTCCCCAGTGTCTCAGTGGAAAAAATATACTGCCCTGTGTGGTACTGAGCTATGCAATTCCAGATTCACTCATTCTAGGATTACCTGTGAAGAATGGCCAAGTGTTGCGAGGTAGCGTAAAGTGACCAGAGGCTGAGATAGTGCGTCCCGATAAGGAGTCAACACCTTCAAAAGAGCAGGGGAGGGCAGACAATAGTTGGGCCTAAAATTAGTAAGTGAAGACTACCACAGCACTCAATGAAACTTTAGTGGATCTACCCATTAAGCAAAGGAAAATCAGCCAAGCCCAACCTATGAATGGACTTCAACAGCGGCCTCCGTTGGGCTTCACAGACGTTCTGAGAACAATTTCAATGAAAATCACATCAAGGCAAAGCAGGACGAGCGACTCCAGGGAGAAGAATGGAATTTTCTGAGTATAACCCATTCTCCCAAAAAATGCTAAATTCCAGCTTAGATAAATTTAGATTGGTTTCGATATTAATCTCCCTTCAATGCTGCCCCGAACCAACTCCTGCTTCGATTGGAAATTATTCCGGCCTCTGCAACTGTGGGGTGGGATTCCCGCAAGAGCAAAAATTCCTGCCCACAGTATGTAGTAGTTGGAATCCCTTCAATTAACAGTAGGACTTGAGTCTAAGTGCTGTTGAGGGGAGAGGAAGGAGAGGAGGAAATTAGAGGGAAAGGGGTAAAGAAAGGAAGATACTGCATTTATATAGCGTCTTCCGCAACCTCAGGGTGCCCCAAAGCGCTTTATAGCCAATGAAATACTTTTGAAGTGCAGACACTGTTGTAATGTAGGAAATGCGTCAGCCAATTTGCACACAGCAAGCTCCCACAAACAGCAATGAGATAACTGAGCAGATCATCTGTTTTAGCGAAGTTAGTTGGGGACTAATCATTGGGAGAAGTCCTCTATTCTGCTTCAAATAATGCCATGAGATTTTTTTACAGGGCCTCGATTTAATTTGTCATCCAAAAGACGGCACCTCCGACAGTGCAGCGCTCCCTCAGTGTTGTACTGAAATGTCAGCCGAGATTATGTGCTCAAGTCTCTGGAGTGGGACTTGAACTCACAACCTTCTGACTCAGAAGCGAGACTGCTACCGAATGAGCCAAGGCTGTCATAATTAATGAAGATTAGGGCAGAAGGAGAAAAGGGAAGGATGCAAGGGTTCTGAATCCCGATGAAGAGATTACACTCAAAATGCTAATCTTTCTCGCTTTTCAAAATGATCAAAAATCCATTGTCAAAATTAGAAAATTTTCTGGTCAGAGAATTGGCAACAGGGACACAGGCCGCGATTTTACTAACTTCGGCGAGTCCTGCCCCCGCTGCTGGCTCCATCCTGGCCTCTGAAATGAATTTCCCCTGATTGGGCTTATTAAGCTCGCCCAGCAGTTTTCCTGGCCAATTAGAGGAAGCGGGTCTGGTGACGTCATTTGATGACATGTCATCAGCCACTTTCCTTAAAAGGTCTGAAACTCTGTTTCTCTCTCCACGGATGCTGCCTGGCCTGCTGAGTTTTTCCAGCGTTTTCTGTTGTTATTCCTTAAAAGGACCATTTCCAACTTTCTTTTGACATTTGTGCCGTCAGTGTTCTACAGCATTGAGGTGTTGCAAACACTGACGAGCACTGCAGAGAGCTGCAGGGCTGCACCCAGGCTCTCCCATGACTCCCTCCATATGCTTATGGAGGGAGTCACAGCACACGGAGCCTGGTTGCACATTACACAGGAGGGCACAAGCAGGGATGTGGTCAGGAGGACCTGGGTGCAGTGCCGCAAACATTTCAATGATCTCAGTAGATCACGAAACGTTAGTACAAAGCCACACTCACCTTCATCCTGCTGTGCCTCTCATCACGCTGCCTTCCCTTCCCTACTCCTGCACATCCTTACTCACACCAACTTACCTTGCACCTCCACCCATCCCTCTCTATCTACATTATCACTTCCCCATCTCACTAGCCATCCCTCACACTCACCCTCATCCTAATGCAATCATACCAACTAACAACACACAAGAGTCGGCACTTGGGCGCTTTATGCAATGCTCATGTAAAGTTTCTGTTAATGTGGTGTCAAACAATGAAACCTTTATTTTCAACACTTTGCGTACTTGGACAGATTTGTGTGCACCTTTGAAAGTGGCTTAGTGAGTTGCAGTAAATAGTGAGACATAACGGTACCCCCTGCAATGGTGATGAGTGTGAAGGGATTAGCTTGGGCATTGTAGGGATGCTTTATGCTGTTGGTGTGGGCTGGTGTTAACCTGGCACATCATGTGGCAGCCAGGGTGTACAGCGTCAAGTGAAGTAAATCTGGCCATGGTGAGGCCATCCCTGGCGTCCCGGGCAGCAATGTGGTCGAGTGCTGATGCCGTGTGTCCTGTGCAGCATCAGGTGATTGCGGAGAAAGTGCTGCTGGTGTGCCTGGTGTTGGGGCTGATCGTGGTACGATTCTGAGGACCAAGGTGAGAGAGTTTCAAGGGCACCGATGCTGATGGAATAGATGGCAGGTGAAGTAGCGATGACAGAAGCGATCAGTCAATGATGGGAGAGGTAATGAGGTCAGACTGGATGGAGACTTGTGTTAAGACTTGCAGCATGGTGAATCTGTAGTGGAAATGCAGTTTAGAGAAGCTAGTGGTTAAGGGAACATTTCTCAATCAGCTGGAGCTTTGACTTGACATTTGAAGCCGTCAACTCATCAGCTGATTCAATGGCCACTGACCTCCCGCCTCAGCTTCACAGACGAGGTCTAGGCACAGCGGGAAACCGGTGGGCGACCTGTCAAAACCAAAAAGCTGGGGAAAAACCATTGATAACTGGCTGTAAACAAGCCATAATGATTTTAATTGCCTCCCCCACCGCGGCTTGTCAGGTCTGCTCAGCGTTGACTGACTCGACATTTGGTAAAGGCGCGTGATGGCGGGTTCACAGCGGGGTCCCAACCTGCTGGGGACAAAACCACTTTCCCAGCCGACCCCCCACAAAATCCAGCCCATAGACTCTCAAATGTTCTTTACTTAGCAGAACGTTGACTGCTTTACTACAACTGGATATTGAGACAGAGACTACAACATTAGTCAAAATGGAACTGAATAAGTAAAATTTGCAGGGCTAAATGAAAAGAGCAGGGGAGTGGGACTAATTGGATCGCTCTTTCAAAGAGCTAGCACAGGCACGATGGGCCGAATGGCCTGCTTCTGTGCTGTGATATTTGTGATTCTTTCTGATGCAGACCGCCTGTTGTGAGTTTGTAGCTTTTTCTGTATTTGTTTCTAGAGATTCTATTTGTAATTTAACCTCTCGCAGTGACAGTGGCACAAATTCCAACATTGAATTACAGCAGAATTGTAAAGTAGGGAGAGCGCTTTCAAAACAGGTTGCTCGCTGACCTTTCCTGCTTTCACAGATGTTATTTAAAAAAAAACCCTCCCTGACATTAGGATTAACGCATGATTACAGCTCCATTCCAACACCCCTGAGGAGGCCTGACATTTCGGATCAGTCGAGACTCAGCCTCCCCAACTCCTGTTCAACTCACATCAGCAAGAAGCACAGAAAATGGAGACTGGCATCCTTGATTGGAGTACAAGAGTGGATATTAATTCCACAACCCAGTGCCACCAGAGTCCACCCAGACATCCTAATTCTCCTTTACTTGACATTATTTATTTTTCTTAAATCCTCAGAAGATTAGCAACTACCAGTTTTGTTGCGGTTTCCTTTTCCCTCCAGATACTTAAGTCACCAACAATCAATCCTGGCACTCCACTCCTGACAGAGACCATTGCCGCTTTTAAAGGGAGAGTTGATAAAAACATTTTGAAGCAGAGGAAGATACAGGGCTGTGAGGAGAAAGAAATGCTGTGGGATTAGTTTTGGCTCGCTCTGGCCAGCACAGACACAGTGCCCCCGTGCCCCCTGCCTTCGGTGCTGTGAACTTCAATGATTCATGACTAGGACTGTCCCAGTCTTTAATAAATAATTATTACGAGAAGAAAGCAAACTGAGGCAAATAAAAAATAGTTTGAAAGTCCTTGTCTTTTCTCAGCCTGATGGAGAGGACTTTTATACATCACCCAGCATTCCTCATCTCTCTCCAGCTTTTTAGCTCATTAGCGGTTCCTCTTTGTGCCAGCGCTTGGCATATTTGACCAGTGATATGGGTTGTTAGTTAGAAAGAAATGCAAGACTTCCATTTATATAGTGCCTTTCACAACCTCAGGCCATCCCAAAGTGCTTTATATCCAAATAACCATCTACAAGATGCACTGCAGCAACTCACCAAGGCTCTTCGGCAGCACCTCCCAAACCCGCGACCTCTACCACCTAGAAGGACAAGGACAGCAGGCGCATGGGAACACCACCACCCCCAAGTTCCCCTCCAAGTCACACGCCATCCTGACTTGGAATTATATCACCGTTCCTTCATCGTCGCTGGGTCAAAATCCTGGAACTCCCTCCTTAACAACACTGTGGGAGTGCCTTCACCACACGGACTGCAGCGGTTCAAGAAGGCGGCTCACCCCCACCTTCTCAAGGGCAACTAGGGATGGGCAATAAATGGTGGCCTTGCCAGCGACGCCCACACCCCATGAACAAATAAAAAAGTACTTTTTGAAGTATAGTCACTGTTTTAATGTAGGAAACACGGCAGCCAATTTGCGCACAGCAAGGTCCTGTGATAATCACCAGGTAATGTGTTTTAGTGATGTTGATTGAGGGATAATATTGGCCAGGACACCAGGGATAACTGCCCTGCTCTTCTTCAAAATAGTGCCATGGGATCTTTTAAGTCCACCTGAGAGCAGATGGAGCCTCGGTTTAACGTCTCATCTGAAAGACGGCACCTCCGACAGTGCACAGCCTAGATTTTTGTGCTGAAGTCTCTGGAGTGGGACTTGAACCCACAACCTTCTGACTCAGAGGTGACAGTGATACCAACTGAGCCAAGGCCAACACTGTCCTTCTCCCTTTCCTCAGTCAGTCCTATAAAGAGGCTCACCTAATTTCCCTTTCTCAGTTCAGACAGTCGCAACCCACTTTTCAGACACTCGCATACTTGCTCTGTAATTCCAGCATGTTCCCTTTTTGTTTCAGATTTCCAGCATTTACATTGTTTCTTTTCCTCAAAAGTTTTAAATACTTTTTTTTTGGGGTGGGGGCGGTGGGTAGGCCATTCGGCCCAACTGCTCTATGCCGGTGTTTATGCTCCACATGAGCCTCCTCCCACCCCTATCAGCATTTCCTGCTATTCCTTTCTCCCTCATGTACTTATCTAGCTTCCCCTTAAATGCATCTATGATTGTGCCTCCTCCTGCTCTACACTCTCCCCCCCCCCCCCCCACCCAATTTCATCAACAAAAGTCATCACTAACAGCTTACCAATCGAATCCTATAACATTCTTAATTTAGGCAAGAGGTACGTAGAGATTCAATTTAAAGTGTGGCCTGAGCTTAAATACCTCACTGGTACATCCGCTGAAGGTTCGGTGGCTAAATAGATCTCCTGGTGTGACACCAAGCCATCTGAAGTCATACAGATTGAGGAGGTTTCAGATCAATGCCTGGTCTGATCTGATGAGATTGACCTCAGTCACTCGGCCACAAAAGGTGAAAGTGTAAAACTGGATCGCTGTCCAGGGACTCTTGCTAGAAAGTGCAGACGTGGATGTTGGTTGAGGACAAGCTCAGCCTCAATCGTCATATCCTCATGGTGAAATAGCCGGTCAACACGTATGGTGTAGGCTGGATAGGCCTCAAGGGTAAGGTACAGACTCCAGCACAGACACAATGGGTCGAATGGCCTCCTTCTGTGCCATAAATTTCTATGATTCTATAAAGGTACTGGACTATTGCCAGCAACCATGGACCTATATCTCCAACACAAGTCACAACCTTCAGGAAAGGGGGGGTGGGGGGGGGGGGGAACAATGATGTCAACACATCAACGCGAGCTCTAAACCCAATAATGCACCTGATAAGAGAGTTTAGAGAGACAATATTGGTCCTCGATTTTTTTTTTTTAAACTGCCAGGCAAGAAACCACAGTGATCTTGCTCAGCATCACTGTCACCACGCTCGAATGCTCATCTTGTAGCACCGGACGGAAGGTCACCACAGCACTGCTTTGGGCAGTTTCCAAGAACCATGTGGGCAAATACCAGACTTCCAATGGTCATGGCATCTTTCAAATCCAGCTCATGCAGCTGTCCAGGTGGAAGCACAGCCCGGCACCCAGGATAACCAAGGATATACAAGCCAGGGCCACGACAGCACTGCATTGCTGGGATCAGGGCCCTCTAGTAACACGATCAGAAAAGCTTCATCAATTATGTGAACCTTCACATAGCAGCAGCTTTCAGATAAAGTTACAAGAAGACTTAAGAGATAATCTTTGGAATAAGATACGATTTGCTTAGGTCAAAGTGAACTACCTGCACATCAAAAAGAACCTGCAGCATTTTGCAAAAAGCACAGCCGCTTCCAAACTCTTACATCAACATGGACATCAAACAAAAGTACAAGCTAACCTATTGGGTTTGAAGGGGAGGGTTTTCTATCCATGCAACAGTTGGGGAAACATTCAACAGAACAGCCAAGCTTCCGTGACTTCTAAAAAGCACAGTTCTGGATGGTAGTTCACAGCAACAAATTCAATCGTATTTGTCTCGCTCAATTCTCTTTGGTCCTACCACACACTGGGGAGAGATGCCTCATCCAGCAGCATGACTGGGGGCTGATACTTCAGCAGGTCACTGTGGAGAGGTTTAAGAGATGGCCTTCCTCGCATCTACAGTAAAGATTCCTTCACACCTTAAATTGCATACTTTTATTCAGATTACTGAACAGTGACCATGTTTTCCCCAAACAACAACTTGCATTTATATAAGCGCCTTTAATGTAGTAAAATGTTCCATGGCACTTCACAGGAGCTTTATCAAATAAATTGACACCAAGCCACATAAAGGAGATATTAGAACAGGTGGCCAATAGCTTGGTTGAAGAGGTAGGCTTTCAGGAGCATCTTAAAGGAAGAGAGAGAGAGCCGGAGAGTTTTAGGGAGGGAATTCCAGAGCTGAGGGCCTGTTGAAGACACAGCCACCAATGCTGAAGCGATATAAATCGGGGATGTGCAAGAGGCCAGAATTGGAGGAGCGCAGAGATCTCAGTGTTGTAGGAGGTTACAGAGATAGGGAGGGGCGAGGCCACGGAGGGAATTGAAAACAAGGATGAGAATTTGCTGGACCAGAAGCCAAAGTAGGTCAGTGAGCACAAGGGTGATGGGTGAATGGGACTTGATGCGAGTTAGGATAGGGGCAGCAGAGTTTTGGATGAGCTCAAGTTTACGAAGGGTGCAAGATGGGAGGCTGGCCAGGAGAGCATTGGAATTGTCGAGTCTAGAGGTAACAAAGGCAGGGAGATTTTCTAAACATATGTTTGCTTTTTGTATCAATCTATTTTTCTTTCCTTGCAGATTTTCTCCCCTCCCCTCCTGAAGGCACCAATTCTTTGTTGGGCTACAATTACATGGGCCTGTACCTCAAAAGTTTAATGTTTCAAAGCCTGAAGTTTCTATTACTTGCCTAATTACAGTTATCAGGTACGAGATGATAGCATATTTCATGTTCATTTTTTTGCCTGAAGGCACAGGCTCGGTTGGGGTAAGGTTGCCTAGTACCTCACCCAAGTGCACAGAGTGGCATTAAATAGAGTGCACTTAAACAGAGTGTATTATTTTGGAATTTGGAAAGAGTGGGAATTCGGAGAAGAGGGGGAAGGAGTTGCTGCTTTTTGCCTACACTACTTGTAGTGCTTTGTGTTACAGGTAGATATTTAATTTCATTACCCATAACTTAATCTAGATCAAGTAAGTAGTCAAGAAACTAAACTGTAAACTAAGTTATTTAAATACAAATTTAATTAAATATAACAAGGTCATATAGGGATGGCAGTGCAGGTGGTGAGCTGCAACTGCAGCATGTGAGAGTTTGTGGAGAGCATTGCAATCCCGGACAACCACGTTTGCTGTAAGTGCCTGCATCTTGAGGAACTTCAGATCAGAGTTTTTGAGCTGGAGTCTGAAGTGCAGACATTGCGGGGCATCAGGGAGGGGAAGAGTTACCTGGACACTTTGATCCAGAAGGCAGTCACATCCCCCTTAGGTTAGGTAGTGGTACAGGTCTGATTAGTGGTCAGGAACAGGAGGGTGTGACTGCAACTCAGGCAGGTAAGGGGACCCCAGGTGCAGCACTGGAGGAGCCTCAGCATTTGTCCTTATCCAACAGGTATGAGGTTCTTGCTGCCTGCGTGGATGAGGGAAAAGCCTGCAGGATGGATGAGCAAGCTGACCATGGCACAGGAGGCCATTCAAGTGGGGGGGGAGTGAAAGGGAATGTAGTTGTGGTAGGGGACAGTATAGTCAGGGGGACAGATACTGTTCTCTGCAGCCGCAACCAAGAGTTCTGAAGGTTGTGTTGCCTGCCCAGCGCCAGGGTTAAAGACATCTCCTTGCGGCTGGAGAAGAACTTGGAGTAGGAAGGGGAGGATCCAGTTGTCGTGGTCCATGTAGGAACTAACGACATAGGTAGAACTAGGAATGAGGTTCTGCTGAGAGAGTTTGAGGAGTTGGGGTCTAAATTAAAACGCAGAACCTCAAAGGTGAATCTTTGGATTGTTACCTGAGCCACGTGCCAATTGGCATAGGGATAAGCAGATTAAAACGTTAAATGTGTGGCTCAGAGTGGTGTGGGAGGCAGGGGTTTTGCTTCATGGGGCACTGGCACCAGTACTGGGGAAAGAAGGAGCTGTTCCATTGGGACGGGTTCCACTTAAACCAGGCTGGAACCAGTGTCCTGGCGAATTGAATAACTAGGGCAGTAGACAGGGCTTTAAACTAATGAAGAGGGGGTGGGAGGATTCAGGAAAGAGTAAATATAAAAGCAGCGAGAGAAATGTCAAGAGTAGAGCAGAGCAGACATTTGGGTAAAAATAAGCAGGGTGGGTCAGGAAGGGACAGAGAGGGTAACAAGGTAATAATAGGGCATCAGTGACTAAGGTGACATCAGGGAAAAACAGAAAAAAGTCAAAGCTAAAGGCACTATATCTGAATGTGCGAAGCATTCGCAACAAAATAGATGAATTAGTGGCACAGATAGAAAATAGGTTCGATCTAATAGCCATTACGGAGACGTGGTTGCAAAGTGACCACAGTTGGGAACTAAATATTCCAGGATACTTAACATTTAGAAGAGATAGGCAAAACGGAAAAGGAGGAGGGGTAGCCCTGATAATAAAGGATGGGATAAAGACAGTAGAGAGAAGGGATCTTAGCTCCAGAAATCAAGAAGTAGAATCAGTTTGGGTGGAGCGAAGAAACAGCAAGGGGCAGAAAACATTGGTGGGAGTTGTTTATAGGCCCCCAAACAGCAGTTGTAATATAGGGCAGATAATAAATCAGGAAATTAGAGGTGCATGCAACAAGAGTAATACAGTAATCATGGGAGACTTTAATCTACATATAGACTGGGCAAACCAAATTTGCAGTAATAGTGTGGAGGACGAATTCATAGAATGTATACAAGATAGTTTTCTAGATCAGTATGTTGAGGAACCAACTAGGGAACAGGCTATTTTAGATCTAGTATTGTGCAATGAGAAAGGGTTAATAACCTTGCAGTAAAGGGGTCTATAGGGAAGAGTGACCATAATATGATAGAATTTTATATTAAGTTTGAAAGTGATTTATTTAAATCCGAAACTAGAGTCTTAAATCTAAACAAAGCAAACTACGTAGGTATGAGGGGGCAAGTTGGCTAAGGTAGATTGGGAAACTACATTAAAAGGTATGATGGTGGACAAGCAATGGCTGGCATTTAAAGAATTCATGCATAATTTAAAACAAATATACATTCCTTTAAGGTACAAAAACCCCACAGGAAAAGTGGTCCAACCGTGGCTAACAAGAGAAGTTAAAGATAGTATTAGATCAAAGGAAAAGGCTTATAATGTTGCCAAAAAGAGCAGTAAGCCTGAGGATTGGGAGAATTTTAGAATTCAGCAAAGGAGGACCAAGAAATTGATAAAGAAAGGGAAAATAGAATGAGAGTAAACTAGCAGCAGACATGGAAACAGACTATAAAAGCTTCTATAGGTATGTAAAAAAGGAAAAGATTAGCGAAAGTAAATGTGGGTCCCTTGCAGGCTATGACAGGAGAAATTAAACAAAGACTTTGGGCTGGATTTTGATACTGGGGCGGGTTGGGGTCGTGTCATCCACTTTGCGTGTTATCCACCCGACTGCAATTGGATGTGGGCGATTGATGCGATTTTCACTTAATTGGGCAATTGAGTTCCAGCATGTGGGAACCCATGAACCAATTAGTGTTTTCAGTCTGAAAGTCGCCTCTGATGATGTCATCATTACTGCTGCATTGAAGGTCTTCAGAGACTGCCTGGCCTTTGCTGAGAGGGACCTGGATGCAAAATGAGCAGCAGCAGCCCTGAGAGAGGAGAGAGCCTTGCCTTTGATGTGAGAGGACCTGAAGGCAAAATGAGCAGCAGCAGCCCTACGTCTGCTCCCAGATATTTTTCCTCCTACTACTACTACTATCCGTTGTAATAGTGGACCTGCAGCTGATAGTCAGCTTTCGAAATGTGCTCCCGCCAGGTTTCACATTCGTGGTTCAGAACAGGCGTGCTTCACGTAGAACAAGGGTTAAAATCACAAAGGCCTTTCAAAATGGCATTATAGAGCCAATTTAGTGCTTGTTAAGGGCCTTAACAGCCTATCCCGCCTCTGAAAGGCGGGACGGAGTCGGGACCAGCAGACACGATTTAATGAAAATTGCGTGGAGGCGGGATGGAGGCGGACTTGTGCCCGCCCGCCAGTTTTCGCAATTTTAACCCCCCACACGCCTCCACGGGTCAATGAAAATCCAGCCCTTTGTGTCTGTCTTCACAGAAGACGACGCAAAAAAACACCTGGAAATAGTGGAGAACCAAGGGTCAAGCGAGAATGAGGAACTGAAAGAAATTAGTATTAGTAAAAAAAATAGTACTGGAGAAATTAATGGGACTGAAAGCCAATAAATCCCCTGGACCTGATGGCCTACACCCTGGGGTTTTGAAAGAGGTGGCTATAGAGATAGTGGATGCATTGGTTGTCATCTTCCAAAATTCCGTAGATTCTAGAAAGGTTCCCGCAGATTGGAAGGTAGCAAATGTAACCCCACTATTTAAGAAAAAGAGGGAGAGAGAAAATGGGGAACTACAGACCAGTTAGCCTGACATCAGTAGTAGGGAAAATGCTAGAACCTATTATTAAGGATGTGGTAACAGGGCACTTAGAAAAGTGGATGTGGTGTATTTGGATTTTTAGAAGGCATTCGATAAGGTGCCACTCACGAGGTTATTAAACAAAATTAGTGCTCATGTGATTGGGGGTAATAGCATGGATTGAGGGTTAGTTAACGGACAGAAAACAGAAAGTAGGAATAAATGGGTCATTTTCAGGTTGGCAGGCTGTAACTAGTGGGGTACTGCAAGGATCAGTGCTTGGGCCTCAGCTATTCACAATCTATGTCAATGATTTGGATGAGGGGACCAAATCTAATATTATCCAAGTTTGCTGATGATACAAAGCTAGGTGGGAATGTAAGTTGTGAGGAGGATGCAAAGAGGCTTCAAGGGGATATAGACAGGCTAAGTGAGTGGGCAAGAACATGGCAAATGGAATATAATGTGGCAAAATATGAAGTTATCCACTCTGGTCAGAAAAATAGAAAAGCAGAGAATTTTTTAAATGGTGAGAGATTGGGAAATGTTGGTGTTCAGAGGGACCTGGGTGTCCTTGTACATGAATCACTGAAAGTTAACATGCAGGTATAGCAAGCAATTAGGAAAGCAAATGCTATGTTGGCCTTTATTACAAGAGGATTGGAGTATAAGAGTAAAGACGTCTTACTGCAATTATATAGGGCCCTGATGAGACCACACCTGGAGTAGTGTGTATAGTTTTGGTCTCCTTACCTCAGGAAGGATATACTTGCCATAGAGGGAGTGTAACGAAGATTCACCAGACTGATTCCTGGGATGGGGGGGATTGTCCTAGGAGGACAGATTGAGCAGACTTGGCCTATATTCTCTAGAATTTAGAAGAATGAGAGGTGATCTCATTGAAACATACAAAACTCTTACAGGGCTCGACAGGGTAGATGCAGAGAGGATATTTCCCCTGGCTAGCGAGTCTAGAACCAGGGGTCACAGTCTCAGAATAAGGGGCCGGCCATTTAGGACTGAGATGAGGAGAAATTTCTTCACAGAGGGTGGTGAATCTTTGGAATTCTCTACCCCAGAGGGCTGTGGAGGCTCAGTCGTTGACTATATTCGAGACAGAAATCGATAGATTTTTGGATATTAAGGGAATCAAGGGATATGGGGATAGGGCTGGAAAGTGGAGTTGAGGTAGAAGATTAGCCATGATCTCATTGAATGGCGGAGCAGGCTCGAGGGGCCATATGGCCTATTCCTGCTCCTATTTCTTATGTTCTTATGTTCGACGGCTGTTTCACCAACGAGCACACCACAGGCAGGCATCAGCTCGCCCTTACGAGATGCTAAGTAGCATATTCACCTGGAACAGTTCCACACGTTCACTCAAAGCAGACTGTGCAACCTTTCATTAAAAACCGGAGCATACACAGTGTTATAATTTTCAAGTTCCATCACCTGGGTAGTAACCGGGTGGAGTGCCCTTTAGAGAGAGAGATTTCAAAAGTGTTAACACTATGGAAGTTTTACAAGCAGTCATTTGCTTCCTTTGAGAGAGTAAATTCACTGATTCTGCCATCTCAGATGGACATAAAGGATCCCATGGCACGATTTCGAAGAGCAGAGGAGTTCTCTTTAGTGTCCTGGCCAATACTTAGCTCTCAACCAAGATCACTGAAACAGTTTATCTAGTCATTATCACATTGCTGTTTTGGGACCTTGCTGTGTGCAAACTGGCTGCTGCGTTTCCTACATTCTCACAGTGACTACACTTTTAAAACAAAAAAGTGCTTCATTGGCTGTAAAGCGCTTTGGGACATCCTGAGGTCATGAAAGGCGCTACAGAAATGCAAGTCTTTCTTACCCCAGCAGAGAGCCATTTTCAAATGGGAGCGCAGGTCGGACATAGGGCTACAACACTATTTTGCAAATTCTCCAATCTCTTCTTCCTTCAAGTCTAGCTTCCACCAGGAGTGACTATCAGTAACTTTCCTTCATAGTTCTAAAACTGCATGCAGTTATATGATGCTGGAAAGTTGAAAGCCTACACAACAGCAGGAATTCAAAGCACACACTCAAATATTAGAGAAACCTTTTGGAGAATGTGATTATCATTTTGTTAGCTCCTCCCATGAACACAGTGAAGCATTCTTCAACTATTACTGAATGCACAGAAAGTGTGCACACGCAATGCACAACAGATTATTCCTTAGCATTATTGAAATCTGCAACCCGGGAAGGGGCAGTGTCATCATCAGGATGCTTTTAGACAGATGAGGATACTGACTCCAACCAACATGACCATTTGCAGGCAGAACCTCCCCATTCCTTGACTAACTAAATCACAGGAAACAAGACCAAACTGCTTTAATCCTTAAACTCGCCTTGCTTCCGAAGAAAGAAGACTTGCATTTATATAGTGCCTTTCACGACCACCGGACGTCTCAAAGCGCTTTACAGTTAATGAAGTACTTTTAAAGTGTAGTCGCTATTGTAATGTAGGAAATCACAAATGTAGAGAAAGCACAATCTTGCCAAAAAGCCTTAATGCATCAAAGTGTTCCTTCACAAGCACCCAGTCCATGTAATCAAAATGCTAAAAGGCTTCATCAAATACATTCGGGGTCTCCCATGGCACTGCCCATGGTAGGCCAGAGAATACGTTGGGTTATAAGGATAGTAGCACTATACCTTGTACCAAGCAATGCATTATCTTGCTGCTGAAATGCAGCTGGTTGTGAATTAACCGATAATTTTAAGGACACAAGGATGTAGATTTTCTACTTTTGGCATAGTTTAGACCCACATAGTGTTTAGCGAGTTTAAGAACGGTTCAGATAGAAGTGTGCTGATTGCAACCAGGTGCAAATTGTGACAGGTGTATGGAGCACAAGTCTTTTTTTCATTCCCACATCTCAAATGTTGTCTTGGAGTCCATTATCCAGCTTCCTTTGGGGATAGAAGCCTCTGTTCTCAGAGCTGCCAAAGCGAGGGATGTTCATCTCTGTCTGCAGATGCCAGTGTGTGGGTACCAGCAGATGGGCATCTCCCACATAGCTCTAACTGAATGGTCCTCTTCTTCCAAACACCTCGGATGGAAGGTTGACACCAGTAATGACGCAGGGGCAAAAATATAAATAACTTACAACAATTGGCACAGAGACTCAAAGAGAATGCAGAGAACAGCTTCACCTCCGGCCTGCATTACGGACAAGATGTGATACAAATTTGTCCAAGACTGATGGAGACTATTACGACTAACAAAACTCTGCCTTACCTGCTCATCATCTTCCACTACCACAAGAGTTAGTTTGCTTTTCTTAAATTCCAGTTTGATGATTTTGGGCCTGAATACAATAAAGAAAAAAATATGGAACCTTTAATTTGAGAAAGCGCAAATAATACCAAAATATTGAGACACGGGATGTTCCCTCTTTCCAGATTCAAACACAAATGCTTTTGTCACGTTAATTTTGTACGATACCTACTTTTATCACTGTGTTATGGCAGCCTGTGGCACAGTGACTATTCCCAAGTGCAATATTAACCAAACCACTTTCCACCATACAAAACTGATGGGCCAGAATGAGTTGCAGGTGTAACACAATCTCAGGGTTCAGATGACATTTGCAGACCACTTAAACCATCAGTCCTTCACTTCTGAATATCAACTGAACACCTCAATTGCATTCCAACACTAACCAAATGGTTACCTTATTGGTAAACAGATAACCTCCAGAGCAATTGTCTTCTTTGACCTGCAGATTGCCAACATATGGGTACATGGATCATTATTGTTCTTAAAAGGTAGACAGTACTGCTAATGGCACCTTCAGCTTACATGTATTATAAAAGGGTGAAGAAGGAGCCAACTGACCAGAAGAAGAGTCCAATCTTTGTTTCTCCTTCAAATACCAGCACTCCTGTTGGGGTCAGGCCCAGACTGTACTCATTTCCATCTCTTCCCTAATTATCCAAATAGAAACAAAAATCTTGGTGAAGAAAAAAAGTCTTTACCCTCTTGTACACACAATTGAAAATACAATAAACTCAAGCCAAAATTAAACTAGATTTCAGCTTCAGGGATTATGAGACCCAAGAATGATTCAGATCCACTCTGAACTATATAAATATAATAAAAGTGTAATAAAGAAAAGATCTGCCACCCCAAAAATATCACCGAAGGACCTGCTCGCCAAAAGGGTGGGCACCAGGACCGGCAGGAGCAGAGAAGGGAAACTAGGCCTGATCCCGAACACCATCCTGGGACCCCTGCAGGAGAGCCCACATTTATGGATGGCGGGTGAAGACAGGACCAAGCTCGGCTGCGATGACCTCTTGCAGTCAAATGACTTGCGGGGACACACTGCCTGAGCTCAGGTGTGAACAGCAGTCACCTGGGTGATGTACCAGAGGGGATGAGTTATTAGAAGGAGCGCTTGGAACTGTAAACGAGCAACCAGTTATAGGGCCCGAAATTCCGAGAGCACCATTGCAACTGAGGCAGGAGCATCTAACCATAAAACAGATAGAAGATTAAACGCAAGAGATTTAGGGCAGAGGGCAGGAAAAACTCTCTCCTGACATGGAGGGCGGTGAGACTTTGGAATGTGACTGAAGCAGAGACCACTCCAATATTTAAGAATAGGTTACATAGGTGGTTGAAGGAAAGGGGCTAAAGAGACACTGGAGGGGGATAAAGGGATATTGGAACAGAGCAGGCACATGGGATTAGGACTACAACAACTTGTATTTATATAGCACCTTTAACACAGTAAAACATCCCAGGGCACTTCACAGGAGGGTTAGCAAACAAAATTTGACATCGAGTCACACAAGGAGATTAGGACAGGTGACCAAAAGCTTGATCAAAGAGGTAGGTTTTAAGGATCATCTTAAAGGAGGAAAGAGAGGAAGAGAGGCGGAGAGGTTTAGGGAGGGAATTCCAGAGCTTAGGGCCTCAGCAGCTGAAGGCACAGCCACCAGTGGTGGAGCGATTAAAAATCGGGTACTACTGCTCCTGTGAAGGATAAACACCAACATGGACTGGCTGGCCTAAAAATCCTGTTTTTTTGTTGAAATTTCTATTTAATTCAACCAACCGGAGAGTATTTATGCAAACAGGTTTTGCCCAAATCGAAAGAGAAATATTCTATTCCCCTGCTCTCACCGTGACGAACATAACATTTCACAATTTTTTTTTCTCAATAGTAAAAATCTTACGAAAACAAACCACACACAACTAATACAAAAGGCAAAATACTGCAGATGCTGGAAATCTGAAATATAAACAGAAAATGCTGGAAATGTGTCTGACGGAAGGTCACTGACCTGAAACGTTAACTGTTCCTCTCTCCAGATATGCTGCCTGACCTGCTGAGTATTTCCAGCATTTGCTGTTTATATATCTCATTCACAACTAATATAATTTAAGCCCTAGAAAACAGGGAATATACCCTGCCCATGACAGTGACACCACTAAACATTGCAAATTCACTCCAATCCTTACTTTGACCATGTGCATGTCCACTCCATACATCTCCAGCCACTTGGCTTTGTTGAGATAGTTAATTTCTGCTTGAGATGGCGTTTGTCCCCTGCAAAGAGAAAAGATTTCTAGTGAAATTCTCCTGCTCGCCATCGTAGGAAGTGGCTTCTTAAAGCATTCTGTATTCACACCATGCCAAGGCACCCCACTTACATCGAGTTACCAGTCTATAGCACAGAAACAGGCCATTCGGCCCAACTGGTCTATGCCGGCCTTTATGCTCTACACGAGCCTCCTCTCACCCTACTTCATCTAACCCCATCAGCATATCCTTCTATTCCTTTCTTCCTCCTGTGCTCATCGAACTTCCCCTTAAATGCATCTAGGCTATCTGCCTCAACTACTCATTGATGTAGCACATTCCACATTCCAACCACTCTTTGGGTAAAGAAGTTACTCCTGAATTCCCTATTGAATTTATTCGTGACTATCTTATATTTATGACCTCTAGTTTTGGACTTCCCCAAGTGGAAACATTTTCTCTACTGCTACCCTATCAAATCCTTTTAGTATCTTAAAGACCGCTATCAGGTCACCCCTCAGCTTTCTCTTTGCCAGAGAATAGAGCCCCAGCCTGTTCAGCTTTTCCTGATAGTTATAACCTCTCAGATCCTTGTGAATCTTTTATGCACCTTCTCCAGTGCCTCTATATCCTTTTCCCTTATTGACCTTTAATTTGAGCATGATGGAAATCTTACCATTTAAATAAATTAAATACATGGAAAGACAGGGTGAAATTTAAATAGACTAAGAATTAACTCATGGCATTGGGACAGCACCACCTCCTCCCCATGACTTCGACTACCAACTTTACTGCGCACAGTTCTGGTCAGGAAGGATGTGATTGCACTAGAGAGGGTACAGGGGAGATTTACGAGGATGTTGCCAGGACTGGAGAACTTTAGCTATGAGGAAAGATTGGATGGGCTGGGGTTGTTTCCTTTGGAACAGAGAAGGCTGAGAGCAGATTTAATTGAGGTGTATAAAATTATGAGGGGCCTAGATAGAGTGGATAGGAAGGACCTATTTCCTTTAGCAGAGAGGTCAATAACCAAGTGGCATGGATTTAAAGTCATTGGTAGAAGGATTAGAGGAGAGTGGAGGTGAACTTTTTTCACCCAGAGGGTGGTGGGGGTCTGGAACTCACTGCCTGAAAGGGTGGTAGAGGCAGAAACCCTCATCTCATTCAAAAAGTACTTGGATATGCAGGTGAAGTAACCTACAGGGCTACGGACCAAGAGCTGGAAAGTGGGATTAGACTGGATAGATCTTTCGGCTGGCACAGACACGATGGCCTTCTTCTGTGCTGTAAATTTCGATGACTATGACTCTATGACAAGAGCAGCAACGTTGCACCTCCAGGTTCCTCTCCAAGTCACACACCATCCTGACTTAGACGCACGTCAACATTCCTTCCTCGTTGCTGGGTCAAAATCCTGGAATTCCCTACATAACCACTGAAGAAGCGCCATCCCCACGAGAAGGAGAGAGCCCAACACCATCTTCTCAAGTTGCTTATCTGACTGTGTTTATTGCTTCACTGCAACACTAAAATGCATCCGTATGTAACCTTTTGATTCTTTACAGTTTGGTACGCAAGAGCCACAATGCATTCAATTTGAGGGATATTGCATATGAAAACCTGAAAACTGAACAGTTCAATCAGAGGAGCTCCTTATCTAGACTATGGGAGGTGGGAGTGGGGAGATTCTACCCAAAAAAACTTCAGAAAAATGTTTTAGGGTTTATAAACAGCCAATAACTTAAAGGAAAATAAAGTGTATGTAACAGAATTCCCCATTTTGACTATTTTTGGGGGTAAAATCATTGAGCCTACAATTCCCCCCACCCCCATAAGTGCTTTATATCTGCAAACCATTGCATGATTTAAAGACATATTCATTTTTTTGCAAAATTTTCCTCCACTAAATTTCTCCCCCTCTACTTCTCTCTCGAAAGCATCGACTCCTCATTGGGATCTGGCTCTACAGGTACTTGAGCCACAAGAACTGGTCGCCTTCCAATATCTCAGCCAAGTGGTCATCCTTCATGATGGAGGCTCGACAGCAAGTACTGGCAGGCAATTTGACTATAGAGTCCAGCCCTGACCTGGCCCAGAATTCGCATACACATATTTCTACCAGGGATATTGAGAAGGAGCAGTGACCGTAGCCATGTGTCGTATCCCAAACTCAGAAGCATTAAATTCAAATGCACCAACCAGCACCCCAATGGAGATCAGCTGATGCAACACGCACCGAGATTCAGGGGTCGATTTTACCTGAGAGCGGGACTGTGTGTGGTGAGTAGGTGAATATTGGGACTGGCAGAAAGGCAGGGGGATTGGAGGATGGGGAAGTTGCACGGGGCATTTTAACTACCCACCCGCTCAGGGTGGTTAAAATTCCATCAGTGCGAGTCTGCAGCCCGCTTTACATCGCTCCCAATTTTTATCTCCATTGAAGTCAACGGAAATTTTAAAAATCAGGAGAGATGTAAAACAGGCTGCCGACTCACTATCGCCCGTTTTACACTGTCGCACAAAGTCAAGATCTACCCCGCTGAGATGTTAGAGGGGCACCACAGCCTTCCCATGGTGCCAGCTCATTTTAATGCATCAATCTGGTTTCTCCTGCACTGATGTGTCCGGGATAACAAATAACCACGAATGGAATGGACTCGAGTCTTATTTATGATTTATTTACATAAAATAAGAGAGAACATAACAGCTTAAATAATCTCAAGTTCGCCCTCAGGAAGTGCCCAGAGAAATGAGAATCTCGTACCTGCATTCTTTCCACTTGTCAAAGATGGCGAGCTCTATCTCCTCTATCTGATTCGGCACAAATCTGAACTCTGACACCAAGTCTGGGCCGTGCTCCGAGGGATCGCAGTCACCCATTTCAGCTGCATTAAATAAACCAGAAAAAAAGTAAATAGACTCAAGTGACCCAAAGATAAAACGAACTGTCCCCCTTCTCTCTTTCCATTACCACTTCCCTCAGGAAGAGAAGCATTACAGGTTAATCAGGAAAAACTGTCAATGACACTCCCGAGTCAGGAAGAGCAAGGAAAAGGCCAAGAGCCAAGTGACAGCAGAGAGTGAACAGTAGTAAGATCCTGGCACTAGTGTCCTAGCTTCAGTGCTGCCCGAAAAGTGGTAGTTTCTTAGAATTATCAGTACTCATTAGCTGTGGCTCAGTGGGTAGCACTCTCGCCACTGAGTCAGAAGCTTGTGGGTTCAAGTCCCACTCCAGGGCTTTAAGTACAAAATCTAGGCTGACACTCCAGTGCAGTATTGAGGGAGTGCTACACTGTCGGAGGTGGCCGTCCTTCGGATGAGATGTTAAACCGAGGCTCCGTCTGCTTTCTCAGGTGGATGTAAAAGATCCCATGGCATTGTTTGAAGAAAAGCAGGGGAGTTCTCCCTGATGTCCTGTCCAAAATTTACCCCTTGACTAACGTCACTAAAAGAGAGATGATCTGGTCATTATCTCATTGCTGTTGGTGGGAGCTTGCTGTGCGCAAATTGGCTGCCGTGTTTCCCTATATTACAACACTGACTGCACTTCAGGAAGTACTTCATTGGCTGTAAAGTGCTTTGGGACGTCCTGAGGTAGTGAAAGGTGCTGTATAAATGCAAGTCTTTTTTTTCCCCAGTTAACCATTTCCTGTTCTCCACCTGATCACTTTACAGCTCATTCTTTTTCTTTTCTTGTGTATCTGTTCTCCCTTCCCTCACTCTGTTCATGTCATGTCTTAGAGTTCTGATGAACGGCAATGCCTGAAATGTTAACTTGCCACTTCTCTCCAGGTGCTGTGTCCGACTTGCTGAGTGTTTCCAGCATTTCTTATTTGTTTTAGATTTCTAGCATCTGCAGTACTTTGCATCATTGGAGGTGTGGAGTTGGCTCATTTAATTTATTTATTATCAGTGTTAGCTATTGCTCCTCACAACTTATCTTGGTGCCTTGCTGGCTGGTTCACTCTCGCCTCTGAGTCAGAAGGTTGTGGGTTCAAGTCCACCTCCAGAGATTCGAGCACAAAATCTAGGCTGACACTCCAGTGCAGTGCTGAGGGAGTGCTGCACTGTCGGAGGTGCAGTCTTTCGGATGAGATGTTAAATCAAGATCCTGTCTCCCCTCTCTGGTGGATGTAAAAGATCCCATGGCACGAAGCAGCGCAGGGGAGTTATCCCCGGTGTCCAGGCTTATATTTATCCTTCAGTCAAAAGAACAAAAAAAAAATGATCTGGTCATCAACACATTGCTGTTTGTGGGAGCTTGCTGTGCGCAAATTGGCCGCTGTATTTCCTACATTACAACAGTGACTACACTTCTAAAGTACTTTATTGGCTGCAAAGCGCTTTGGGACATCCTTAGGTCATGAAAGTCTTTCTTTCTTTGCACTTTTACTGTTATACTTTTTCATAAAGGATGATGCAGCTAACTCTACAAAAAAAAACCTGAGGAAAAGGGTTGCTTCACTAATATAATGGGCCAGAAATTCAGCTCTTGTCGGGTGAGTACGCGCTGTGTACTCACCCGTAAGGCCACCTGAAGTGCCGGTTTCCCGCATGCACTGCGCATACGCGGGAAACCGGAACTTCCGTTCCCCTGAAGGAAGGAGTTCAGAAGTCGAACGTGTGCGCGGGAGAGGCTGTGCGCACGCAGCGAACTTCAGTTTTTTTTTCAGGTTTCTCCGTGAGGGTAAGTATGGAGAAGCTGCACTTTTAAAAAGGAGGCACAAGGCCTGTTTTTAACAAGGTAAGTGGTTAATTAATTACAATTTAAACATTTTTTCAACAGGTTTATCATTATTACATACTTTAAAGAAAGGCAAGTTTATTTTTAGCACCGTTAAAAAGTATAATTAAGTTTTTCAAAAATTAAAATTTTTGTTTAAAGTAGTTAATTTATGTAACTTAGTTATTTTAAAAATGTGATTTAAAAAAAAAAAAAAAATTATTTGAAGTTTAAGTGTGGTTTTGGGGCCGATCTCTATTCATAGATTTGACAGGTCTTCCTGTCAAATCTATGAATGAAAATGCCCTGCTACGATTGGCTCTCCATGGCCCACGTGATCCCAGGGGACACTTCGCACTAACTGCGCCCCTGGGATACGCAAGCACTGCGCGCCGGCAGCTGGAGGCGGCCCAGGAGCCGAAGTCCTCGTGGGCCCAAAGCACAACAGCAGGCGCGGTAGGTAAGTACGCACGCGATGCTTGCACCCGCAGGAAGCCGGAGAGCCAAATTTCTGGCCCAACGTCTGCAGGTTATGTAGGTTTATTTCAGACTGGAACATTTACAGATGGCCCCATCTCGGTCATCTAACACAACTAGCTCTGCTTCTGAAACTACAAGAGAGAAGAGAATGCGAGATCAAAAGAAAGAGTGAAAATGAGTGAGACCACATGCAAGAGAAAAAAAGAGGTCAAGCAGGCAAGAGGAAGAGGAAAGAGAGAGCATGTGCAGCGCAAGGCGGGGACTGAGCACAAGAACAGGGCAGGGCAATGAACAAGCGAGGGACAGAGAGGTTACATAATGGCCAGCATTGTGCCTGGATCAGACATTCCAAACAGTAGCAATTGCCAAGTTCGCTTTAGAGTGCGAGTCTGTGCTTCAAGCAGATTTATGCTTCATCGTCGCTGGGTCAAAATCCTGGAATTCCCACCAGCATTGTGGAATCACCTTCACCAGCGTTTCAAGGCGGCCCACCACCACCTTCTCAAGGGCAACGAGGGATGGGCAATAAATGTCAGCCTTGCCAGCGATGCCCACATGCCGAGAATGATTTTTTTTTAAATTGTCGCTATATAGGGCAATCTCGATTTGCTGCCCCAAAAAATCCCTGGGCACTGCTGGAGAAACACATGGCTACCATTGCGTGCTGCACCCTCTCAGGACCTCAGTTCTACAGTTCTGCAGGCCAATAGGAACACGGCCCGTTTGGAACAGATGGCACAGTGGCACCATATATGGAAGGTAACCGCAAGAGGTCACACAAACCATATGACGTGACAAAGTTACAGCCACAAGAAGCTCGAGAACAAGAGACCAACTTGCTGACCCCTCGGTCATCATGAGAAGACACCATGTTCACCATTTCCTAATTCTGAAGCGAAAGGGATAACGCTTCCAGATGTTGTGTTTGATCAGATGTCATCCCAAGAAGCTTTCTGAGGATCAGCTTACCACCGAGTATCAGCAGGGCAGAGTCAAAGCAGCAAATTACATGCAACACAGTCTAGACTTCATAAGCATGTAGGACTTTTTAACCATAATGCAAGCACACAATACGCAAACAAACAAACAAACAGAAATCAGGCCTCACCCTGAATGGCATAGGCCGACAGCTGGACTGATGTGTCGAAAGGGCATTCTAACCTGGAATGTTGAACAAGAAAGAGCAACAGTTTATTTTACAATAGTACATCCAAAAATAAGTTCCACTCAAGGCAATTTGTGGCACTGCGCCATAGGGCGATGGGATGTGGACCCGTGCCCACAATTCACCACCCAAGGTGATTCCAATCACAGTTTGGCCTTCAAGGAAGGCAGCGAGTGAAAAGTTAAAATGTTTTCCGACAGAGAAGGTCAAGCCAACCTGCATCGTGTTCATTTACTTTGTAGTGAACAAGGTTGCGTGAATAGGCTAGCTGGACTCATACACAAATACGATGACCCCTGAAGAACTGACGGTGTTCCAACACACTGGTCGACCTTTTGAAAGATGCGTTACTTCTATTTTCAGCACTATACCATAGTACCAATCATCAGTATAAAACTATTAAATGCTGAATTATTGTTGTCAGTTTTTTAAGCAGCCTTAAAAGGAATGAATGGCACCAGTGTATTGGACTTGAACATAGAGGAGACACATCTTCCAGAAACTCAAGGACAAGAGCAGCAATGTCACGAGAACATGACCACTTTCTCTCCAACTCACACAGCACCCTGACTTGGATACGTTACGATTCCTTCATCATTGCTGGACTAAAACTCTGGAACTCCCTACCTAACAGCAGCGTGGGAGCACCATCACCACGACGACTGCAACAGTTCAAGGAGAAGGCCCACCACCATCTTTTCAGGGCAACTAGGGGATGGGCAATAAATGCAGCCTTTCCAGTGTCCCTCATGTCCTGAGAGAAACATTTTAATAAAAGTGCCTGTACACCAGACCAAGAGAACGCCCACCCCCTTTTTATTTAAATGCAACTGGACTGTCAACTGAGCGGGCAACACATTCTTAAAATTAAGAATTATTTTAATTCAAGCACCAACCACATTGTTAGAGATGGGAGTGAGGTGTAGAGTGGGGTGGGGGGGGGGGGG
Source organism: Squalus acanthias (assembly GCA_030390025.1). Classification (NCBI taxonomy): domain Eukaryota; kingdom Metazoa; phylum Chordata; class Chondrichthyes; order Squaliformes; family Squalidae; genus Squalus; species Squalus acanthias. The sequence goes on from CM059427.1 coordinate 67,726,305, forward strand.
GGGGGGGGAGTCGAACTCACCACTTTCATATTAATCTGCACCATTTTTGAGCACTGGTGCTCCCAATGTTAGGGAGAGGGGACTCCAATGGTGGCGCCAATTCAGATATACGAAGGAGCCAAGTACAAACTCTAATTAAGAGTGGTATACAGAAACTTGAAGGCCCTGAAATGATGCCGTGGGATATTGGCAGATGAATGTTTAATATTTCAGATGAATGCATTAAAAGCCTTTGCCAGCTGGTATCCTACAGCACGCTTTCAGGGCCAAAGGATTTACCACAAGAATCCATCTTTTTGCCACTTCCAAAGCTGGAGCGTTGCCATAAAGATGAAGTTTAGTGAGGAAGGGGCTTTTCAATTTCTTTGACCCCCGATGCATCAACTGGACCTTCGCTGTGGAAAGTAAATGAGTAGGTTTCCAGAGTAAGTGTAACCCCATCACATCTGTAGGTGGATGCAGATGGCAGGTCAACAGCACACATCTGCCCGGCACACAACCAGCAGAATATCCAACATTTTCCCAGGAACGTTCTAGAAGAGCAGCTAGTGAAACCTGAAGCAGTTCAAAGAGATACAATGGACTTCTAACCTTATCTGTGTATTCTCCTATTCTTTTCTCCCTCATGTACTTATCCAGCTTAAAATTCTCATCCTGGTTTTCAAATCTGTTCATGGCCTCGACCCTCCCTATCTCTGTAATTTCCTCCAGCCCTTCAACCCTCCGAGATATCTGCGCTGCTCTAATTCTGGCCTCTTGAGCATGCCCGATTTTAATTTCTTCACCATCGGTGGCTGTATCTTCTGTTGCCTAGGCCCTAAGCTCTGGAATTCCCTGCCTAAACCGCTCAGCCTCTCTACCTCTCTTTCCTCTTTTAAGACCCTCCTTAAAACCTACCTCTTTGACCAAGTTGTTGGTCACCTGCCCTAATATCATTTTGTGTGGCTCGGTGTCAAATTTTGTTTTATAACACTCGTGGAGCACCTTGGGACGTTTTACTATGTTAAAGGCGCTATATAAATACAAGTAGTTGTTACCCTTAAATTAATCTATAATATTCACCTCAACTACTCCTTGTGGTAGCGAGTTCCACATTCTAACCACTCTCTGGGTAGAGGTTTCTCCCGAATTCTTTATTGGATTTATTACTGTTAATATTATAAAGTGATATCAATAAAATGAAGATAATTTCAAGTCTTTCCTTCACCCCCCCCCCCACCCCCACAAAAGGCACTGACATGTGAAGTTCAGTTCTATGGGTGCCAGCAGCCCTCCAGTACTTCGCTCAGTGGCCATTCCTCGCCTGCAAGCCTTGGCCAGGGAGCATTCACAGGCTAATCGACCATGGGAGCAATCACAGCTGGGCCTGCTCCTGTCCTCATCCATAGTCCACATACGTTCAATTTCCAGCAGAGGTCATTGAACAGCGAGCGATCAGGAGCAGAGACCCCGGCTGACCCCCCACTCCCCCCGCCACCCTCCAGCCCAGCAACACGAAGGTCAGTTGGCTAAACGTAGGCTGGGGTTTAAGCCTGGGACATTTCTGGTCTGTATGGCTCAGTCCCCCCACCATCAACATGCAACTATCCACTGAGCTAGCTTCAACCCTGATGATTTCAATCCTATGGAAACATGTCACGCTAAAGGCAGTTAACATCCAGTAGGACACATAACAGGTCGAACTCAGGGCTTGCATTGCCAGACTCCTGGTACAAAGTAATAAGAAAAAAAGTACATACTTGCCACTCAGAATGTCCTGCTTCAGCTGTAGTACAAACAAGTATCTGTGAACAAACAAGAATTCAGAGTCAAGAATACTGACCTAAACTAAACTCATGGAAAAGTATGATTTGTTTTTTTACGCACCGAGTCATGATCTGGAATGCACTGCCTGAGGGTAGTGGAATCAGATTCAATAGAAACTTTCAAAAGGGAATTGGATATATACTTGAAGAGGAGAAATTTGTAGGGCTGTGGGGAAAGAGCAGGGGAGTGGGACTAATTGGATAGCTCTTTCAAAGAGCCAGCACAGGCAAGATGGGCCAAATGGCCTCCTTCTGTGTTGTAAGACACCGATTGCAAATGCAACACAAATTGAAGGGCAGTAAGCACAACCCACGACAAGTGTTCAGGAAACAATTTGAAAAGCAACCCATACACACACAAATATCCCTGCAAAATGAGAAACTACTGCAAAAGGCAAACAAATTCACTCTCTGACAACCAGAGAGAAAATATAAATCCCAGAAACCAGTTCAAACACAGAAAGGTCTTCACTGTTTCAATCAATGACATGGCTGCTCGGTCACATGACTTAAGGGCACGCTATCAAAGGTCTGCGTGTGACAGTTTTAGTGCCGCCCAGAGCACAGAAGCAGACAGAAAGGTCACGGAAACTGGCAACTCAAAACTGGTCAGGTCACAGCGGTGAATCAATCAATTTCACGCCCACTTCTAATTACCTCAAGGACTGAAAGCACACCAGCTACTTTTAAGACATCAAGCATTTGGATTGAGAGCCAGCCAGATGTAATATTGGGTGCTTTTGTGTACAAAATAACAACGATCCGGGGTCATTAGAAGAAAGTAAAGTAGTCAAGGGGTTCAGAGGACATCAAAGTACAAAATAAAATTGTTAAAAGGCATTTAGAATAATCAGCTGAACCCCACGATTGGATTAGTGTTCTGCTCAGTCTCTTCCCACATACAGTTATACTGAGGGAGTGCTGCACTGTCAGAGGTGCCGTCTTTCAGATGGGACGTTAAACCGAGGCCCCGCCTGCTCTCTCGGGTGGGCATAAAAGATCCCATGACACTATTTCGAACAAGAGCAGGGGAGTTATCCCCGGTCTTCTGGCCAATATTTATCCCTCAATCAACATCATTAAAACAGATTATCTGGTCATTATCACATTGCTGTTTGTGGGAGCTTGCTGTGCACAAATTGGCTGCTGCGTTTCCTACATTACAACAGTGACTACATTTCAAAAAAAGTACTTCATTGGCGGTAAAGTGCTTTGGGACGTCCCGAGGTCGTGAAAGGCGCTATATAAATGCAAGTCCTTTTCTTTAATTATGCTCCAATGTTGTCCCCACTTCTCCTGAAGACACTGGCTTGCGCTGGGGTACAGTTCCACAGACACTGGCAGCCCCTTATACCCTACCCATGTGGACCTAGATAGTCAGCAGGAGATCCTACCATCTGCAGCATCACAGCAAAGCCCAATCCTATCCTAACTTGACATCTACGCATGCTCACACTCCAGTGGATGGCAATCAAGAGCAAGAGTCTGAGATGATTCCACCCCGCACCCCCACCAACCCAACCCAGAGGAACTGAGGCCAATTGCGGTGTATCTACTGCTGCTCAATCAATTCAGCACATACGAGGGAATTGGACCCAAAAGCTCCTTGGTCAGTGGGACTCAGAGCCACCCTGGTTAGTGCAAGTAGCAAGACAGCCATCAAAGCGAGGCCGTTTTAATTTCAAGCCGAGGTTGGATTCTGAGTCAGTGGTTGCCAACACTTCCCATGTCCTTGCTGACATTTCCCACTAGAGAATGAACCATTGTGATGTCAGGGCTTCAAATTTATTGAGAAATAAACCAACACTGAATACCAGGAATGTTATCGTTCAATTATCCCTCCCAGATCTATTATTATTTAGATTTACGTTCATTCTGTGCTTAGCCTTGGCAGGCCAACAGGTTCCAGCATGCCTTCTTTTTAAGAGCCATCAAATTGTATCTAGCACTGAACATGCTGTGTGCGCACCGTGGGGAATGCCAGCTCCAGAATTAACATACCTCTGGCAACAACCCTGCTTCTTTCCAAGTTCATACTGGAATCTATAGGCACCAAATCCCTCAGTTCCACAAAGTGTGCATTTCAAATGGAGCACAACCTGGTTGGGCGTTTCGCAAACGAGCTCGATAGATGCTGTGGCATGTTGCATGCTGGCATTGTTCCCATTCCAGACTTTACCAGACAATACACCCATTATTGATCGACATACAACAGGAAGCATCTTTGATGTCTTGCCCAGGGAATCAAAGAAGACTCTCAGCCTCTGTTGGTTCAACCAGACAGACCATGAAGGTCTCAGATTCGATTCGCTCACTTTGTGTAGAACTAGTTGATCTCAGGCAGGTTGGCTGTCGGGGTTGCTACAATTAACCTGGGTTGAAAAGAGGGAAAAATGGACATCTAGGGTTCCGATTTCTGATCACTATCCAACTACTGGGAAAGTGAATGAGAGAACCTGACCAGATTGGGCTTGGCTGCTGTGGTAAAATGGCCTCACAACATTCATTGCTGAGGCCCAGACATGAATAATGGTCACTTGTTGACCACTTCCACAGGTTGCCCTCCTGGTAAGTCAATATCTTCAGGAGAGGCGGAAGAGAAGTGAGAAAATTAATGAATAAAAATTCAATGACTTTTGACACCACATACCTACAGGCCTTTAATCAGATACAATCCTTGAAGGCCAAGCGACAGAAATAAAACCCTTTCTTACCTGGTTAATTCTTCATGAAGATTGTTAGGTTCAGAGGAGTAAAACTTTACCCGTAGGTGAAGGCAGTACGGTGGGCCAACTGCAAGGGGAATAAAAAAAAAAACCCAGACTTAATATATAAACCAGAACAAATTTTCCAGACTCTATTTCAATCCGAGAGAATACATGACCCGAGTAAATCTTCAACCTAACCATGTCAATGGAGAACAGAGTACGAGTACTGACATCCAACAAACCCGCTTCCTTTCCGGACTCTGAACACCGCAGGGCTGAGTTTCCATTTATTTCCTCTAGTTTTATCAGTGCAATCCGGGCAGAATCGACCGAACCAGTGCAACGAAGGTTCACCAGACTGGTTCCTGGGATGGGGGGGGGGATTGTCCTACGAGGACAGATTGAGTAGACGAGGCCTATATTCTCTAGAGTTTAGAAGAATGAGAGGTGATCTCATTGAAACATACAAAATTCTTACAGGACTTGACAGGGTAGATGCAGGGAGGATGTTTCCACTGGCTGGGGAGTCTAGATGCGGAGATGCCGGTGTTGGACTGGGGTGGACAAAAATGAGAAGTCGCACAACACCAGGTTATAGTCCAACAGTTTTATTTAAAATTACGAGCTTTCGGCGCTGTTGCCCCTTTGTCAGGTAAAGGTACCTAAAGCCTCCCTAAAAGATTGTATCTCTGCAGACAAATTGCTTTCTGTGTTTATATACTGTGTAATAGATTCCCTCATTGTACCTTTACCTGACGAAGGGGCAACAGCTCCGAAAGCTCGTAATTTTAAATAAAACTGTTGGACTATAACCAGGTGTTGTGCGACTTCTCATTTTTGGGGAGTCTAGAGCCAGGGGTCACAGTCTCAGAATAAGGGGTCGGCCATTTAGGACTGAGATGAGGAGAAATTTCTTCACTCAGAGGGTGGTGAATCTTTGGAATTCTCTACCCCAGAGGGCTGTGGAGGCTCAGTCGTTGAGTATATTCAAGACAGAGATCGATAGATTTTTGAATATTAAGGGAAGCAAGGGATATGGGGATAGCGCAGGAAAGTGGAGTTGAGGTCGAAGATCAGCCATGATCTTATTGAATGGCGGAGCAGACTCAAGGGCCCGAATGGCCTACTCCTCTCCTACTTCTTATGTTTTTATGTTCTTAAAAGATCACGGAATTTTAAACGCAAGTGAGTCACGCCCAAAAACCCACTCCCGCTCCTTTTATCCGCAATCTTTTACACTGGCTCAAAAATCACTTTGTCAGAAGCAGGCCCCGCCTACAAAACCAGACACGCCCCCAGGTCGACATAGCGGGGACGGTGGGTTTCAGCCGATTGCGCCCGTCAAATTGCGCTCACTTTTTTTTCCCCGCCACACAGGCCCCAGTAGGGACACACTACTCTTCAAACGTATGCATTAATAAATTAAAATGAATTTAAATCAATCAGATCAATGCTCTTAAGGCAGGGCACGTGGCAGCAAAAGGTTTGGAAAGAGAGAGTAAAGTGCGCTTACTTTTTGTCCTTCAGCTTCACTTTGAAGGAAAACATTTTTTCAGTAGCTTTTATAGGGCCCCTCCCCAAATACTTGAGGCCCAACTGGCTCAGTTCCCAGTCACTAATTGAGTAGGCTCATTTAAAGTGCTCCGTTGCACTGATTCGTGGGTAAAGTTACATTCCGGATTATGCAAATGAGTTTGGACGAAAACCTAAAGCGTAATTTCAAAATCGGAGCAACAGCGCAACTTCATGCGCATTTTAGGTACAATTTCCCGATTGTGCCCAAAGCGGAAACTCGACCTCCATACGTCTCCCAGGTGGACCCACAAACAGAGCTTGTATCAATCAGCCCTGTTGGGAGTCTGGAGTGTCCTTGTTGTCAGGTAAGTATTGAGGGATGTGGAGCAGAGGTGGGAAAGTGGAGTTGGGGTGCAGATCAGCCATGAGCTAGTTGAGTGGCAGAGCAGGCTCGAGGGGACTGAGCGGCTGACTCCTGCTCTCAATGTTACTACCTGCCCTCCTTCAAGCCGGGTCTGTGCTTGTGCGAGTCAACCGAATGGTCTTAAGGCCCTGAATTTCCTTGGACTATCTGCCGCTGCACATTGCAACTTCGGGTTAGATAAAGTAAGGTGGGAGGAGGCTCGTGTGGAGCATAGACACTGGCATGGACCAGTTGGACTGAATGGCCGGTTTCAGTGCTGTAAATTCTATGTAATTCTATGTATAATGAGCGTCACCTGGGCAGTAACTGACAGCGAATCACCCGTCAGATTACAGACTAGAAACTGGCCGGGTTCTACAAAAGGGCGGGCGATCAATCCCCGACATCGGGCGGTGACGTTGAAAATTACCCCCAACATGGTTCTAAAACCGATTCTATACCTGTGCTTCTTTAGATCAGATTGCAGGACATCAGAGCCCACAAGCCAGCTTCTAGTGCTCATGTCAACTAAATCCGGCTCCCTTACCCCAACGGCACAACTGTAGGCCCAGTTTTGTTTTTTGGGAGCTGATGCTTCCATGACTAGGAGAAGGGAACCCGGTTTCCCCAAGATCGGGTTTAATCGAGCGGCAGTGTAGAAAAAAAACTTTACAATTAGACGGGTGCCAGCTGCTCTACAGAATTTCACACAAGTGACCGTTCTCCATGTGTGAGCTGAGACACGGAGTATTAGAGGCTATTGAAGCAGAACCTGCATTTATATAGCACCTTTCACAACCTCAGGACGTCCCCAAGCGCTTTACAGCCAATGAAGTCCTTTTGTAGTGTAGTCACTGTTGCAATATAGGAAACGCGGCAGCCAATTCGCGCACAGCAAGCTCCCACACACAGCGATGAGATAATAACCAGATTATCTGGTTTACTCGTGTAGGATGAGCGCTAAATATTTGGCCAGGACACCGGGGATAACTCCCCCTGCTCTTCTTCGAATAGTGCCATGGGATCTTTTACATCCACCGGAGAGGGCAGACGGGGCCGCGGTTTAGCGTCTCATCCGAAAGACACAGAACAACCAAGGCCAAATCCTGCTCTCAGCTGATGTCCGCACACAAATAGATTCTGGCAGGAGTCACTGGAAAGCAATAAGAGGAAATCCTAGCTAACCTTCCCCTTTCTTCACCCAGGATGTTGAAGCCAAATCCTCTGATAATTTGCTACACTTCAAATCTTCAAGCGGTCACGTCAGACCAAAATAAAAAGTCGGATTGCATTATTTTCGACGTTCCACAAAATGAGATTGAAACGGAACTGAAAGCAAAATCACTTATGCACGTTTTCTAGGAATTTAATCAAGGTATAGTATTAGCACTGTATAGAAAGATCAAAATCAAATAGCTAATTTGACCAGAGTGCAGGTCAGCCATTTAGGGCGCAGTTATACTACACAGAGTGACCAAAGACCTGCGTGCATTTAAGTGCGCCGCTGTCAATAAGACTGGAGGTATACTGTCCTTCGGTTCTGGTGTCACATTGTTTTGCGCAAAGCCGTTGCGAGCTCACATCATTGACATCAGCGTGATGATAGAGAGAGCAGGACTGGCCGTGCACACGGAACAGCGAACCAGCACTGTGATTGTAAAAGTCAAAATGTGCAGCAAAGCACTGGGCTCAGTGAAGGTAAACAAAATTCTCATCACGTGCCAGGTGCTGTCCATAGCTCTCCTCGCGCAGTACGCACACCCGGCGCGCGCACTGAAACTCAGTCAGCTTGGAGTTATACTGCTGAACGTGGCAACAGAATGGACGCGTTCCTCTCGATATTATACATCTGCGAGATTAAATCAGATTGGCTCCAGAATTCTACCGCTATTTTTGCATTGGGGCAACGCAGAAACCAGCGCCAAACGTGGCCTCAATTGTGTCGTAGCCTCGGTGATGAGAAAAGTTTGCAGATTGGAAGAAGTTTATAAATGTCGGGCTCCAGCTCAAGAAAAAAAAAACCAGCATGAAATGACTGCCTCTCTCATACTTTTGACAGCTTAAAAGCATCCGAAATGTAATGGACTCTGTCAAAACTTTGACATAGATAGAAACACAGGAGCAGGAGTAGGCGATTCAGCCCCTCGAGCCTGTTCAGTTATTCAATTAGATCAAGGCTGATCTGTATCATAACTGCTGATCAGGACAGAAAGCAGAGAGTAGGAGTAAAGGGTTGCCATTCACAGTGGCAGAAGGTAGATAGTGGTGTTCCACAAGGATCAGTGCTGGGACCACTGCTGTTCACAATTTACATTAACGATTTAGACATGGGAATCAAAAATGCAATTTCTAAATTTGCAGATGACACCAAATTGGGGGTGGGGGGGGAATAGTCAATACTGAGGAGGACTGCAACAAGTTACAAGTTATATTAATAAACTTGCAGAATGGGCATATAATTGTCAAATTAAGTTCAACATAGATAAATATGAGGTATTACATTGTGGTAGGAAGAATAAGGAGGTCACTTATCACTTGGAGGGTGCGACTCTAGGTGGGGTAGAGGAACAAAGGGATCTCGGAGTACAAATACACAAATCACTAAAAGTTGCGATGCAGGTTAGCAAGGCCATAAAAAAAGCAAACCAAGCACTAGGGTTTAGTTCTAGAGGTATAGAATTGAAAAGAAAAGTAGGGAAGTTATGCTAAACCTGTATCGAACCTTGGTTAGACCACACTTATACAGTTCTGGTCGCCATATTATAAAAAGGATATAGAGGCACTGGAGAGGGTGCAGAGAAGATTTACAAGGATGATACCAGAAATGCGAGCGTATACATATCAGGAAAGGATGAACAGGCTGGGTCTCTTTTCTCTTGAGGGGTGACCTAATAGAGGTCTTTAAAATTATGAAAGGTTTTGATAGAGTGGATACAGAGAGAGTGTTTCCACTTGTGGGGAAGAGCATAACCAGAGGCCATCAATATAAGATAGTCACCAAGAAATCCAATAGGGAATTCAGAAGAAACTTCTTTACTCGAAGAGTGGTGAGGCAAATAGTATAGATGCATTTAAGGGGAGGCTGGACAAACATATGAGGAAGAAGGGAATAGAGGGTTATGCTGATAGATTTAGATGAGGAAAGACGGGAGGAGGCTCGTGTGGAGCATAAACGCCGGCATGGACTGGTTGGGCCGAATGGCCTGTTTCTGTGCCGTATATCCTATGTAATCCTATGTAATAATCCCACCTACCCGCCTTGGTTCCATTTCCCTTAATACCCTTACCTAACAAAAGCCTATCACAAGATTTTGAATTTTCAATTGATTTAGCCTCAAAAGCTTTTTGGGAGAGAAAGTTCCAGACTTCTACTACCCTTTGTGTGAAGAAGTATTTCCGGACTTCACCTCCCCATGGCCTAGCTCTAATTTTAAGGTTATGCCCCCTTCATAGAATCATCGAATGGTGCAGCCCAGAAGGAGGCCATTCGGCCCATTTTGCCTGTGCCGGCTCTTTGGTAGAGCTATCCAATTAATCCCACTCCCCTACTCTTTCCCCACAGCCCTGTTATATTTTCCCTTCAAGTATTTATCCAATTCTCTTTTGAATGTTACTATTGAATCTGCTTCCACCACCCTTTCAGGCAGTACATTCCAGATCACAACAACTCGCTGTGTAAAAAAAAAAGTTTCCTCATGTCACCTCTGGTTCTTTTCCCAATCACCTTAAATCTGTGACCTCTGGTAACCGATCCTTCTGCCACAGTTTCTCATTATTTACTCTATCAAAACCATTTATGATTTTGCACACCTCTATCAAATCTCATCTTAACTTTCACTGTCCAGCTTCTCCAGTCTCTCCACATAACTGAAGTCCCTCATCCCTGGTGCAATTCTAGGTAAATCTCTTCTGCACCCTCTCCAAGGCCTTGACATCCTTCCAATAGTATGGTGCCCAGAATTGAACACAACACTCCAACTGAGGCCTAACCAGTGTTTTATAAAAGGTGCAACACAGCTGCCTTGCTTTTGTACTCTATTCCTCTATTAATAAAGCCAAGGATCCCATATGCTTTTTTAATAGTCTTCTCAACTTGTCCTGCCATCTTCAAAGATCTGTGTAGATACACCCCCAGGTCTCTCTGTTCCTGCACCACTTTTAAAACTGTACCATTTACTTTATATTGCCTCTCCTCATTTTGCTACCAAAATGTATCACTTCATACTTATCTGCGTTAAATTTCGTCTGCCATGTGACTGCCTGTTTCCTCCTGAAGTCTGCTACTATCCTCCTCATTGTTTACTATATTTCTGAGTTTCGTATCATCTATAAACTTTGATATTGTGCCCTGTATACCCAAGCCCAGGTCCTAACACCACTGCACACTTCCCTCCAGTCTGAAAAATAACCATTCACCACTACTCTCTGCTTTCTGTCCCTTAGCCAATTTTGTATCCACGCTGCTACTGTTCCTTTAATCCCACGGGCTTTAATTTTGCTAACAAGTCTATTATGTGGTACTTTATCAAATGCCTTTTGAAACTCCATATACACATCAACTGCACTAACCTCATCAACGCTTTCCATTACTTCATCAAAGAACTCGATCAAATTAATCAATCATGATTTGCCTTTAACAAATCTGTGCTGACTTATTTATTAGCCCATACTTTTCCAAATGCTAATTCATTTTGTCCCGGATTATTGCCTCTAAAAGTTTCCCCACCACCAACACTAACTGGCCTGTAATTGTTGGGTGTAACATTTGCAATCCTCCAGTCCGCTGGCACTACCCCCATATCCAAGAGCCCCCACAATTCCACCCTTACTTTCCTCAGTAACCTATGATGCATCCTATCTAGACTGGGCAACTTTTCTACTTTGAGAACTGCCAACTTTTTAAGTACCTCCTCTTTATTTTTATCCTATCCAATATCGCTACTGCTTGCTCCTTTACTGTGATATTGGCAGCATCCTCTTCTCCAGTGAAGACAGATGCAAAGTGCTCATTGCGTACCTCAGCCATGCCCTCTGCCTCCACAAGATGATATCCTTTTTAGTCCCTAATTGACCCTACCCTTCCTTTGACTACCCTTTTACTATTTATGTGTTTATAAAAGACTATTGGGTTTCATTTTATGTTCGCTGCCAATCTATTCTCATACCCTCTTTTTGCCCCTAATCCCTTTTTTAGTTCTCTGTACTTTCTATATTCAGCTTAGTTCTCTATTGTATTATTACCCTAACAATTGTCCTAGGCCTCCTTTTTCTGTCTCATTTTAATCTCTATTTCTTTAGTCATCCAGAGAGCTCCAGCTTGGGATGACCTTCCTTTCCCCCTTGTCCAGAACTATTCTAAACATGATATTATGATCACTGTTCCCCAAACATGCTCCACTTCATTCCCCAGAATTAGATCCAGCACTGCTTCCTTTCTCGTTGGGCTGAAAACACACTAATCAAGAAAGTTCTCTTGTACACATTTCAGGAATTCCTCCCCCTGGTTTGCACTGTTACTATCCCAGTCTATATTAGGATAATGGAAGTCCCCCATTATCACTTCTCTAGTTCTTGCATCTTTCCGTAATTTGCCTGCAAATTTGCTCCCCTATCTCCTTCCCACTATTTGGTGGCCTATAGTTTCCATCCAGTAGCGCAATAGCTCCTCTATTCTTCCTTAATTCTAACCAAATAGACTCTGTCTTTGGCCCCTCAATTACATCATCCTTCTCCGTGCTAGAATAGTTTCTTTGATCAATACCGTCACCATGCCTCCCTTTTTTCCTTCTCTATCTTTCCTGAATACCTTGTAGCCAGGAATATTAAGTTCCCAAATCCTCGCCTTCTTTGAGCCAGGTCTCTGTTATTGCCACTATATCATAGTCCCATGTGGCAACATGTGCCTGCAGCTCATCAACCTTACTTACCACACTCCGTGCATTTACGTACATGCACTCCAAACCAATCTTGGACTGCTTCATATTTGCACCCCCCCGCCGTCTGATCCCTCTTATTTCTGAACTATTCTTCACTCTAGTGCTATTTGCCTCTCCCAGTCCTCCACGCACCCTGTTTCTCCTCTCTAATGTCTCATCCTGGTGCCCATCCCCCTGCCAAATGAATTTAAACCCTCCTCCCCACAGTATTAGATAACCTCCCCACGAGGACATTGGCCCAGCTCTGTTGAGGTGCAACCCATCCACCTTGAACAGGTCGCTCCTGTCTCTGAACTGGTCCCAATGCCCCAGGAATCTGAAGCCCTCGCTCCTGCACCATTTCTCCAGCCATGCGTTAACTTGTTTTATAATACTATTCCTGTACTTACTTGCGCGTGGAACTGGGAGTAATACAGAGATTACCAGCTTTGAAGTTTTGCTTTTCAACTTCCTTCCTAGCTCCTGAAAGTCTGACTGCTGGACGGCAAACCTTTCCCTTCTTCTGTCATTGGTTCCCACATGGACCTCGACGTCTGGCTGTTCACCTTCCCCCTCAATGTTCTGCACCCTCAGTGCTGTCCTTTACCCTGGCACCAGGGAGGCAACACAACATGCAGGACTCAGTGGTTACAGAAACGCCTGTCTATCCCCCTGACTATTGAATCCCCTATGACCACTGCATTTCTACATTTTGCTCTGCCCCCTCTGTGCATCATTTGCCCCGCAGTGCCGTGGATGTGCTGTAGACTGCACTTCCCCCCCCCCCCCAAGGTGTCGTCACCCTCACTGGTATTCAGTGCTGAAAACCAGTTTGAGTGTGCCACACTCCCGGAGGATTCCTGCACTGCCTGCCTCTTCTCTTCCTACCCTGCTGGATGGCCACCTACTTACTATTGTCCTGAACTCTCTCTAGCTGCAGGGTGACCACCTCCTGGAACATGCGCTCCAGGAAATTCTCAGCCTCCCATATGCCCTGCAGGGACTCCAGCTGTTCCTCAAGCTCAGAAACCCAAGCTTGAGTTTGAACAACTCGAGGCACTTCCTGCACACATGGTTGTCCAGGACACATGAAGCATCCTGGAGTTCTCACATGGATTCCCTTGTTCTGGACTCCCTCACCAGAGGAAATAGTTTCTCTCTATCGACCCTCTCAAATCCTTTAATCATCTTAAATACTTATTACTGTATAGCGGTTTTCATTTTGCAGATCCTACTTGAAGAGACTAACATTTTTGTAATGGATTCAAACACAACTTACTTTTCACCTGCTTCTTGATGCTCTTGGTGTTGTCCAACCAGTGCTGCAACATAAAATACCGACATATGTTACATTCAGACAGACCAGGGAGACTGCATAAGACAGTGAGCAACAGCTCCGTTGTACACTGAAGTCATTGAGGACTGTTAGTATTCTTGTAGCAACATAAACTTGCTGTGTTCCATGAATAAAGTGGCGAACTAGTTCAGTGCATTTGCATCATGCCGATACTTTCAGGTTATGAAATAGGCATACTGATGCGCTGAACACGCTTACTGAGTTTTAGGAGGCCAACAAGGCAAATCGGGAGAGCGATAAAAAAAAAAAAGTGGACCACATGGAAGCCAGTAAGTTTACATCTGCTAGTGCCGTCAACTGCACGAGACCAGTGTGCCGAGAGTCAGCGGCACTGGAGTAACATAAAAGCACCTTCAGACAGGTCAGTGACCCCAGTCCCCCCCCCAACATGGAAAAACATATTTTTTTAAAAATGGTTGTGGTGAAAGGTCATCGACCAGAAACGTTAACTTGGTTTCTCTCTCCACAGGTGCTACCTGACCTGCTGAGTATTTCCAGCATTTTCTGTTTCTATTTGTTTTCCAGCATCCACAGTATTTTGCTTTTGCCTTGCAAAATGGTGTCGCACTTCGGGCAAAGGGACAGAAACTGGCAAATTGCTGGCCTGTTTTTATTTCAGATTTTCAAATTGCTGGCCTGCTTAAGTACAGCAGCTTTTTTTTTATAAAAAGAGTTAAAAAATTGGACCAAAATCCAAACTTTTCCAAACCATTATTGGAAATGAAAATTGGGATGGGTTCTGTAACAGGCAGGAAAATTCCCTCTGCCAGTTTACACCCAAACGATGGTTAAATTTACCCCCAGTGAATGTCAGAATAAAAGGTACAGTTCCATCTGGGAGGGCATTTCAGGAGTTTGTACATAATGTTAACCAGGGCAGAAAACTTAAAGACGTTTGAGTAAGTTAATTTATCAAGGGTCTGGTAGATTTTCTTTTTAAAAACTACCAATTTATTACTCTTTATTCAAGGCCCGAGAATTAAAACAGAGAACACCAGTGGAACTAAGCAGCTTACTAAACTATCCATTTCCTTTATAACCGTTCTATTCTACTGTTCAGGAATACCCCCTCAGGTTGCTTTTTGTTAAATGCCATTGCCGAGAACTAAAATAAGTATGTGTGTTGCTCGGAGTAACACGCCCTCAGAACAGCGATAAAACCTTGACTGACCTTTCCATGGCCGTAGGTATTTTTAAGGAATGGAGCTGGCCCCAACACAGATTGGCATTCTCAAAGTGAAATAAACATCAGTAACCTTTGGAAACAGATCCAGTTCCAAAAGGTTTCAATAACTAACCAAAATAGAGTCAATTTTACAGTCAAAAGAGCACGTCAACCAGATTCAAGCAGCGCTGCTCGAACTGCTTTTCAATTCACCCAATGCCAAGTGATGCAATTAAAAAAAAGGGAACAATTTAAATTAGAAATGAATTCTACTTTTGTGTGGTACAATATTAACTGTAGCCCCTGTGTCCAGTGGGGAGAGGTGTTCCACAACTAGACTTGGCCTTATTCCTCCTTTTCTTTTTCCATCACGGGTCTGTTTTCTTTCAGCTCCTACACATTCCAGTGCTGGACATTTAAATGCTCTCAGCCACAGCACCAGTACACACTTTGTTTAGAGAACCACTGACTGCTCAAATGTACGGCTTTCAACCGTCTTACATGAAACATCGTTATCCAGGCAAAATATGTAGCAGATGTCTAAAAGGCCCTCATCAACATTGGGTGGGAGGTTAAATTGGTTACTTAAAGTTGCATTTCCTTCAAAAAAAAATGTTTTGCTTCACAATAGCATAGCATTGAAAGGTTTATATGCAGCAAGAAGATAGGAGACATACATCACTGAAACCTGGCTTGAAAGCATTCACTTAAACCGGTGAAGCTTCAAAGCTCAAAATTCATGGGTCCAATTTAATAGGAAACAGCAGGAATGTAGGCGGGAAGAGGCTTTAGTCCTTCCTCGCTTCTTCCGTGCTTATTAACCAGCTGCTAGGAGGCCTACAAAAGAGAGAGTGGGATGAGCCAATACCAGCCCCCCTCCAAGTAGGAAAAATATCACCCTCACATTCAAAAACACGTTACTGTAAAGTACATGAAGAATGAGATTATCTGAAAGAGATTTTGGACTATTTGTTTATTTCTCTACCTTCCCGGGATAAACTAAGCTGAGCTTCCATTGTACAGAATTCTAAACAGACAGGACACAAAATGCGGGCTAACGATAGCTTATATTTCTCCTAACGCTGTACATCAACATAGACAGGCAAGCTCCTTAAGCATATATTGGATGAAGAGGGTGCCTTACCGCTACTTGGGCAGAATCCATGAACCGAAGGCCAAAGTAGTCTTTCTCAATGATGTCGAGATGGTACATGATCTGCTCAAACAGCTCTTGGCCTTTCGCTTTTTTCTAAAAAGAACAAAAACACATGAAAATCTCTGTGCAGAATGTTCACAATCAGTTTTAAATGGCTTTACACAAGTTCAAAAAGGAACATTTGTTTTTAAACATACATTCAAATCGGTTTGTTTCATTGACCAAAATTAGGACACAAATATCAATAAAGATGAAAATTAGCACTCATTTTAATTGAAGACTATACAGTACAACCTTACATAAGAACATAAGAATTAGGAACAGGTGTAGGCCATACGGCCCCTCGAGCCTGCTCCGCCATTCAATAAGATCGTGGCTGATCTTCGACCTCAACTCCACTTTCCCGCCCGATCTCCATATCCCTGGATTCCTCAAGCTCCATTTGCCCACATTTGCTCCATTTTCCTTGATACCCTTACCCAACAAAAATCCATCGATCTCAGTCTTGAAATCCAGATTTCCTCCACACTGTGTAGAAAAAGTACTTCCTGATTTCACTCCTAAATGGCCTAGCTCTAATTTTAAGATTCTGCCTCCTTAGGCTAAGTGTCAGCTGAAGGGCCGGATGCAACACAGTAAATTAGACTCAGAGAATGCTGGAAATACTCAGGAGGTCAGGCAGCACCTGTGGAGCGAGAAACAGAGTAAACGGCCCGGATTTTACGGGGCCCGTGACCGTGTACGCTAGCGCCCCGGAAGTTCTGGGTTTTCCTGCACGCGATGCGCATGCGCGAAAACCCGGAACTTGCGATCGGTCAAGTTTCAGCTCGACAGATCATCCGCATCCTCGGGAAATGGACATTTGCTGGCGGAGAGTTGGGCTATTTTAGCCCAACCACTGCCCAGCGAATGCCCACGAAACTGTTACGCCTGGTAAAAGCAGGCGTAGGGCCTTCTTTTACCAGCGTAAGGGTTTGAATAAATATTAAAATAAATTTTTAAAAATCATTTAAACATTCAAAAACCTTTAAAATTAGTTTAGGTTATTTGTGGCCCCTTTAAAAAATGTTTTCATTTATTTTTTGAAAAATTAAATTTTTGTTTCAAATGTTTACTTAAATTGTATTTTAATTAATTTTAAACATGTGGTGATTTATTTTTATTTGGGTTGTGTGAAAGTGTGATTTTTATGTCAATCCTATTATGCATATGGTGATTCCGTACATAAATGGAAGCCCGATAAGCATAATGGGAATCCCCCCTTTTTGATTGGTTGGGCCAGCCCACGTGATCCCAGGGACGCTTGCGAATCGCTTGCGCACCTGGGATCATGTGGGCCTTTACGCAGGCGTCGCCTGCAGGCCCAGGATTGCAAGAGTCCGAAGATATGGAGGAACCAGGTAGGTGCGTACTTTTCTTGCGGATCGGAGGCATTCGCCCGCGGGAAGCCTCCGACTGCAATTTCAGGTCCAACGATTCAGGTCGTTGGCCTTTCGTCAGAACCATTCCAGCATCTGCAGTATTTTGCTTTTGTTTAAATTAAATTCACCTCAGTATAAAATACCAAGCTAGTCAAACAGGTATGGTTAACTTCCGTCCATTTACCAGGGCTGTCTACATTCAGGAAATAGTAGGAGGAGTGAGATTTAGGATCTAGAGAGCGAGACTGATCGCAAACTCATTGAAACATTGGGAGCTGCGTTTATTATTGAGAGTGAGAAACACCAAAAATCAGTGGTAATCTGAAGCTAAAATGAACGAGTCTCAGACCAAATGAGTGAAAGTTGACAGATCTGCGATATATGGACGTGGTAACAGGGCACTTTGAAACTATTAATAGGATTGGGCAGAGTCAACACGGATTTATGAAAGGGAAATCGTGTTTGACAAATCTGTTGGAGTTTTTTGAGGTTGTAACTAACAGAATAGATAAGGGGGAACCAGTGGATGTGGTGTATTTGGATTTTCAGAAGGCATTCGATAAGGTGCCACACAAGAGGTTATTAAACAAAATTAGGGCTCATGGGATTGGGGGTAATATACTAGCATGGATTGAGGATTGGTTAACGGACAGAAAACAGAGAGTAGGAATAAACGGGTCATTTTCAGGTTGGCAGGCTATAACTAGAGGGGTACCGCAAGGATCAGTGCTTGGGCCTCAGCTATTCACAATCTACATCAATGATTTGGATGAGGGGAACAAATATAACATATCCAAGTTTGCTGATGATACAAAGCTGGGTGGGAATGTAAGTTGTGAGGAGGATGCAAAAAGACTTCAAGGGGATATAGACAGGCTAAGTGAGTGGGCAAGAACATGGCCAATGGAATATAACGTGGAGAAATATGAAGTTATCCACTTTGGTAGGAAAAATAGAAAAAGAGTATTTTTTTTAAATGGTGAGAGACTGGGAAATGTTGGTGTTCAGAGGGACCTGGGTGTCCTTGTACATGAATCACTGAAAGTTAACAGGCAGGTACAGCAAGTAATTAGGAAAGCAAATGGTGTGTTGGTCTTTATTACAAGAGGATTTGAGTATAAGAGTAAAGACGTCTTACTGCAATTTTATAGGGCCCTGGTGAGACCACACCTGGAGTATTGTGTACACTTTTGGTCTCCTTACCTAAGGAAGGATATACTTGCCAGAGAGGGAGTGCAACGAAGGTTCATCAGACTGGTTCCTGGGATGGGGGGATTGTCCTACGAGGAGAGATTGAGTAGACTAGGCCTATATTCTCTAGAGTTGAGAAGAATGAGGGGTGATCTCATTGAAACATACAAAATTCTTACAGGGCTTGACAGGGTAGATGCAGGGAGATGTATCCCCTGGCTCGGGAGTCTAGAACCAGGGGTCACAGTCTCAGAATAAGGGGTCAGCCATTTAGGACTGAGATGAGGAGAAATTTCTTCACTCAGAGCGTGGTGAATCTTTGGAATTCTCTATCCTAGAGGGCTGTGGAGGCTCAGTCGTTGAGTATATTCAAGACGAGAGCGATAGATTTTTGAATTTTAAAGGAATCAAGGGATATGGGCATAGTGCGGGAAAGTGGAAATGAGGTAGAAGATCAGCCATGATCTTATTGAATGGCGGAGCAGGCTCAAAAGACCAAATGGCCTACTCCTACTTCTTATGTTCTTATGTTATGTTCTTGCACTTCAACCTTCCAGTTGGGACTCATTTTTCATTCTGCAAAGCGTGTCCAAAACAATCCATTAGATCAGGAGTGTCCAACCTGCGGCCCTACGGACACACTGCTGCCGACCCAGTCCTCCGACCCCAGGCGACCCTCCTCCCACTCTATCTATTTCAGCTCACCCTATCGATATATTCCTTTCCTTTCTCCCTCATGTACTTATCCAGCTTCCCTTTAAAGACATCTATGCTATTCGCCTCAACCACTCCAAATGGCAGCGAGTTCCACATTCTCATCACTCTCTGGGTAAAGAAGTTTCTCCTGAATTCCTCATTAGATTCAGTAACTATCTCCGAAGAGCTATTGTAGTTTCTATGACACTGGTTCTGAACACACAAGGGTTGCAGCCTCCACCCTTCGAGTGGCCGCTCACTCCATATTACTCCAGGTTATTGGGACTGTAACACAATATTTTTTAAAAACAGTAACATGCATCCTGACTGAATCAGGCACTACGTCCATCAGATCAGCATCCACCGCAGAGTAATTGTACCCTTTAAACCAACATGCTGGCAATTGGACGGACTTCCCAGAGTGTTGCAGTCCTATGAATTTCAAATACTCCGCCTGCCTGAACACTCCAACACAACGACACCGCTCTTTAAAGAGGGGTGGTGCCCTTCACACTGGACTGGTCTGCCGCAGTACTGAAGGCGTGATGGGCAACGACACTGCTGCTTACAGTCACCAGTTTGATGCCAGCAATTCAACTGTGCCCAAGATGCCATCGTGCTAATGCTGTATCTACGGAAACTGCTGACACTATGACTGCGCTGCCTGCCTAGCCCCTTCTGCAAGACAGTCTTCAAAAACAGCAGCACTGTTTCTTCATAACCTCTGGAATTGCAGGAGATATTTTTCTCCCTAATTTTGTCTCCCAAAGGTGCCGAGAGGGGCTGGGGTACATTTCCAGAGGTGCCAACAGGGCTCCGAGCCCATGGCTAAATGGGCTTACAAGTGTGAAGTAAGCCGCCCAACCCATTCAAGGGGTAGAGGGAGGGCATCGCAATCATACCCTTGCCCGATGTCCAAACACTCATGTTTTCCAGCTGGAATCTCTGGATAGTAATCAGCAGCAGGAACATTAGGTCGCTTCCTGTCCCCTCAAGCCTCAGGGATTATTTGTCATGCATCAAATGACAGGAAAATAGGGATTCAGCTATAAAATTTCAAACCATTGCCTTTATTTTTTTTAATGAGATCTCAACACGTCTTTTGTGCTGGCCGATCTAAATTGGCTCCTGGTTAAGCAATGCCACGATTTTAAAATGATCATCCTGGTTTTCAAATCCCTCCATGGCCTCGCCCCTCCCTATCTCTGCAACCTCCTCCAGCCCCACAACCCTTCGAGATATCTGCGCAACTCCAATTCTGGCCTCTTCAGCATCCCTGATTATAATCACTCCACCATTGGTGGCCGTGCCTCTGGAATCACAAAATGGTTATGGCACAGGAGGCCATTCGGCCTGTCCCGGAAAAAAAAACAGCGGCGGACAGCATTCCCTCCCTAAACATCTCCCCTCTCTTTCCTCCTTTAAGATGCTCCTTAAAACCTACCTCTTTGACCAAGTCTATCCTAATATCTCCTTATGTGGCTCGGTGTCAAATTGTGTTTGATACTTGCTCCTGTGAAGCACCTTGGGACATTTTACTGCATTAAAGGCGCTATATAAATAAAAGTTGTTTTTAAAAAAGATCATTTTATCCTGTGTGGCAAGGTAAACTGGACTTTCAATATCTATCTGCAAATGCAAGTAAACAAAACTTCAGCAAGTTAAACAGGTTTATAGTAACCACAGCAATATGGGAAGGACTCAATTAGTACAAGTTACCACTATTTTAAGGAAGAGAGAGAGAGAATAAATCGGAGGGAAACATCCTCAGTATTGTACTGTCGCCTCTTTTCCCTTCCTCTATAAACAAATAATTTGCCAATAAATCCAATAGGGAACTCAGGAGAAACTTCTTTACCTAAAGAGCGATAAGATTGTGGAATTTGCAACCTCTTCTTCTTAGGCAGTCCCTCGGAACCGAGGATGACTTGCTTCCACATTAAAAATGAGTTCGCAGGTGGCTGATGAGTCCAATGCGGGACCTACAGTCTCTGTCACAGGTGGGGCAGACGGTGGTTGAAGGAGCAGGTGGGTGGGGTGCTTGGGTTGATGTGCGCTCCTTGCGCTGCCTGCGCTTGGCTTCCGCTTGCTCCCGGCGAAGAGACTCAAGGTGCTCGGCGCCTTCCTGGAAGCTTCTCCTCCACTTTGTGCGGTCTTGGGCCAGGGATTCCCAGGTGTCGGTGGAGATGTTGCACTTTTTCAAGGAGGCTTTGAGGGTGTCCTTGAAGCGTTTCCTCTGCCCACCTGGGGCTCTCTTGCCGTGCCGGAGCTCCGAGTAGAGCACTTGTTTTGGGAGTCTCGTATCGGGCATGCGGACAATGTGACCCGTCCATCGGAGCTGATCGAGCGTGGTCAAAGCTTCGATGATGGGGATGTTGGCCTGAGCAAAAACACGGACGTTGGTGCGCCCATCCTGCCAATGGATTTGCAGGATCTTGCGGAGGCAGCGTTGGTGGTTACCTCTCCAGTGCTTTGAGGTGCCTGCTGTACATGGTCCACGTCTCTGAGGCATACAGCAGGGCGGGTATCACTGCTGCTCTGTAGACCATGTGCTTAGTGCCGGGTTTGAGGTCCTGGTCTTCAAACACTCTCTTCCTCAGGCGACCGAAGGCTGCACTGGCACACTGAAGGCGGTGTTGGACTTCGTCGTCGACGTCTGCCCTTGTTGACAGTAGGCTCCCGAGGTATGGAAAGTGGTCCACGTTGTCCAAGGCCTTGTCGTGGATTTTGATAATCGGGGGGCAGTACTGTGTGGCGGGGGCAGGTTGGTAGAGGACCATTGTCTTACGGATGTTTAGTGTAAGGCCCATGCTCTCGTACGCTTCGGTGAAGGTGTTGACGATGGTTTGGAGTTCGACCTCCGAGTGAGCGCAGATGCAAGCGTCGTCTGCATACTGTAATTCGACGACAGAGGATGGGACGACCTTGGATCTGGACTGGAGGCGACGGAGGTTGAACAGTTTCCCGTTTGTTCTGTAGATTAGCTCCACTCCAGCAGGGAGCTTACTGAGGGTGAGATGGAGCATTGCAGCAAGGAAGATCGAGAAGAGCGTTGGTGCGATGACACAGCCTTGCTTGACCCCGGTTCGTACGTGAATTGGGTCTGTGGTGGAACCGTTGGTCAGGATCACGGCTTGCATGTCATCGTGAAGCTGGCGGAGGATGGTGACAAACTTTTGAGGGCAGCCGAATTTGCGGAGGACACTCCATAATCCCTCACGGATTATGCAACCACAAGGAGTAGTTGAGGTGAATAGCATAGAAACATTTAAGGGGAAGCTAGATAAGCACATGAGGGGCAAAGGAATAGAAGGATATGTTGATGGGGCGAGATGAAGAGGGCTGGGAGGAGGCTGGTGTGGGGCATAAACGCTGGCACGGACTTGTCGGGCCGAATGACCAGTTTCTGTGCCGGGGTAGACTCGATGTAATTCTGTGTAAAAGTAATTCCAGTCCTTCTCCTGAAGAAATCGCCTTCTTCCTGGCACATCAGTGCCCATTATACACAGAGAGGAGTGGAGCAGAGTTTCTCCTCTCCCGAACTGCGACATGCCGAAGACAATCGTGGTGCTTCCACTGCTGCCCCAAGCTGGGATCGGCTAATGCAGGACAGGCCAGGGATCAAACTTGCCTCATTTAACGCTCCAGAAAAAAAGCATGGCAACTTCAGAAATAAGTAAAGAAAAGGTATTTGTGCTATTAATTCAGAAGTGGCCTGAAAAATATTTCCTAACAAAACAACCAGCCCAAACTTTAAAGTCATTGTATAATCCCATTTAGCCTCAGCAAAGCATTTTTTTTTATATAAATACAAAAGATTTGTTTAGGTCGGTTGAACATTCAAAGGCCACTCATATTTGTCCAGCGCATAGAAAGTCTGACTAAGCTTTTGAACTAGGCACAAAAGCAGCATTGTAAGGCCTTAATGAACTATGCCCCAATGCTGCAGTGTTCACAGGAATCAGGAGGCTGGTTTTCTTTACTAAAAAAAAATCTCAAGTTCCATTTCTTCCCAGCCACCCACAAGTCACGGCAACAAAAAACGAAAACACAAACAAACATAACTGGGCGGCTTTTAACCCATTGCCTGAACAAGAGCCGTCGCCACGAGGGAAAGACTCGGCAGCTGCGATTATGTTTCCAGAGCGAGGCATAGCAAAAAAAACAAAGTTACATTTTTAAAAACCAGATGATAAAGTTCACTTCCAAATAAATGGGTCACGTCAAGTTTTGAATCAACCATTAAGAAAGGGTACGGTATTTAATACACATTCATAAAGCAAAAGGAGAAAGTAAGGTGTCAAAAGAATTAAGTCTTTCCAGAAAATTACTCTGCGATAATGAGTTCAAAAACTAGGAGACATAATTTGAAAAAAAATAGGAAGTTGGGTGCAGATGAAGAACTCAGGCAGAGGCATTGCATACAAAAAGGTTGTGGGTTCAAGCATAACTACAACAACAAGTTGCATTTATAGAGTGCCTTTAATTTGGTAAAATGTCCCATGGAGTGTCACAAAATTTGATACCGAGCCACATAAGGAGATATTAGGACAGATGACCAAAAACTTGAAGTGGGTTTCAAGGAGCTTCTTAAAAAGGTGTAGAGCGGCGGAGAGGTTTATGATGCATAATTCAACCATTTGAATTATGCATCATAACTAAAAGCAAAGTGGGAATTCAGTGCTGAAAAATGTTTAATTATCAGAACGTTTGAATTAAACTATTTTGAATTAAGAGCAGATTGGATATAAATATCTAGTCAAAATAGGGAGAATTTAGGAAGAGGGAAAAAGAAAATGAGCATTTTTGCCATCTCCATGTTTCCCACCATTAATTTCCCGGTCTCATCCTCTAAGGGACCTACGTTTGCCTTAGCCACCCTTTTTCTTTTTATATAACTATAGAAACTCTTGCTATCTGTTTTTATATTTTTTGCTAATTTATTTTCATAATCTATCTTCCCTTTCTTAATCAATCCTTTAGTTACTTTTTGCTGTCTTTTGAAGACTTCCCAATCTTCTATCCTCCCACTAAGTTTGGCTACCTTATATGTCCTTGTTTTTAGTCGGATACTATCCTTAATTTCTTTACTTTGCCACGGATGGCTGTCATTTCTTTTACACCCTTTTTTCCTCAGTGGAATATATTTCTTTTGAAAGTTGTAAAATAACTCCTTAAATGAACACCACTGCTCATGTACCGTCTTACCCTTTAATCTATTTTCCCAGTCCACTTTAATCAATTCCGCTCTCATACCATCATAGTCTCCTTTATTCAAGCTCAGTACGCTTGTTTGAGAACCAACCTTCTCACCCTCTAATTGGATATGGAATTCAACCATGTTATGGTCACTCATTCCAAGGGGATCCTTAACTAAGACATTATTAATTAATCCTGACTCATTACACAGGACCAGGTCCAAGGTTGCTTGCCCCCTTGTAGGATCAGTTACATACTGCTCAAGAAATCCATCCCTAATACACTCAATAAACTCTTCCTCAAGGCTGCCCTGCCCAATTTGATTTGTCCAGTTAACATGATAGTTAAAATCCCCCATAATTATAGCTGTCCCTTTATTACATGCAACAACTATTTCCTGATTAATACTTCTTCCAGCAGAGTTGCAACTATTAGGAGGCCTATATACTACTCCCACTAGTGTTTTTTTCCCCTTATTATTCCTTATCTCCACCCAAACTGTTTCATTATCCTGATCTTTTGACCCAATATCATTTCTCTGTATTACAGTGATTGCTTCCTTTATTAACATAGCCACCCCATCTCCCCTTCCTTCCTGCCTGTCCTTCCTGATTGTTAAATACCCTGGCATATTTAGTTCCCAGTCGTTGTCACCCTGCAGCCATGTTTCTGTAATGGCCACAAGATCATACCCATACGTAGTTATTTGTGCCGTTAACTCGTCCATTTTGTTACGAATGCTACGTGCATTCAGATAAAGAACTTTCAAATATGTTTTGTGACACTCAGTTCCTGCTTTTTCCTTTTTTAACACTTTACCTTTTACTCCGTACCTTCTGTCGCTTCCTGACACGCTTTCCTCTGTCTCCCATCTCAGGTGCCCAACCCCCTGCCACTTCAGTTTAAACCCTCCCCAACAGCACTAGCAAACACTTCCCCTAGGACAGCGGTCCCAGCCCTGCCCAGGTGCAGACCGTCCGGTTTGTACTGGTCCCACCTCCCCCAGAACCGGTTCCAATATCCCAGGAATTTGAATCCCTCCCCCTTGCACCATTCCTCTAGCCACGTATTCATTTGAAATATCCTCCTATTTCTACTGACTAGCACGTGGCACTGGTAGCAATCCTGAGATTACTACCTTTGAGGTCCTATTTTTTAAATTTACCTCCTAACTCCCTATATTCTGCTTTTAGGACCTCATCCCCTTTTTTACCTATATCGTTGGTGCCTATGTGCACCACGACAGCTGGCTGTTCGTCCTCCCCCTCCAAAATGTCCTGTAGCCGCTCCGAGACGTCCTTGACCCTTGCACCAGGGAGGCAACACACCATCCTGGAGTCTTGGTTGCGGCCACAGAAACGCCTATCTATTCCCCTTACAATTGAGTCCCCTATCACTACAGCTCTTCCACTCTTTTTCCTCCCAGCCTGTGCAGCAGAGCCACCCATGGTGCCAGGAAGTTGGCTGCTGGTGCCGTCCCCTGATTTTTGTTTCAGTCTTTACGGTAGAGGACACTAAGAATATCCCAACACTGGACAAACAGGGGGCTCTGGGGGGGGGGGGAGGAGCTAAATACTATTAAAATCACTAAGGAATTGGTACTCAGTAAAATAATGGGACTCAAGGCAGATAAATCCCCTGGACCTGATGGCTTACATCCTAGGGTCTTGAGGGAAGTGGCAGTAGGGATTGTGGATGCTTTGGTAATAATTTTCCAAAATTCCCTGGAATCAGCAAAGGTCCCGGCAGATTGGAAAACTGCTAATGTAACATCCTTATTTAAAAAGGGTAGTAGGCAGAAGGCTGGAAATTATAGACCAGTTAGCCTAACATCTGTGGTGGGTAAAATTTGGGAGTCTATTATTAAGGAGACAGTAACGGAACATTTAGATAAACATAATTTAATAGGACAAAGTCAGCATGGCTTTATGAAGGGGAAGTCATGTCTGACAAATTTGCTTGAGTTCTTTGAGGACATAACGTACAGGGTGGATAAAGGGGAACCAGTGGACGTAGTGTATTTAAACTTCCAGAAGGCATTCGACAAGGTGCCACATAAAAGATTATTGCTCAAGATAAAAAATCACTGGATTGGGGGTAATATTCTGGCATGGGTGGAGGATTGGTTATCTAACAGGAAGCAGAGAGTTGGGATAAATGGTTCATTCTCGGACTGGCAACCAGTAGCCAGTGGTGTTCCGCAGGGGTCGGTGCTGGGTCCCCAACTCTTTACAATCTATATTAACGATTTGGAGGAGGGGACCGAGTGTAACATATCAAAGTTTGCAGATGATACAAAGATGGGAGGGAAAGTAGAAAGTGAGGAGGACATAAAAAACCTACAAGGGGATATAGACAGGCTGGGTGAGTGGGCGGAGATTTGGCAGATGCAATACAATATTGGAAAATGTGAGGTTATGCACTTTGGCAGGAAAAATCAGAGAGCAAGTTATTATCTTAATGGTGAGAAACTGGAAAGTACTGCAGTACAAAGGGATCTGGTGGTCCTAGTGCAAGAAAATCAAAAAGTTAGTATGCAGGTGCAGCAGGTGATCAAGAAGGCCAACGGAATGTTGGCTTTTATTGCTAGGGGGATAGATTATAAAAACAGGGAGGTATTGCTGCAGTTATATAAGGTATTGGTGAGACCGCACCTGGAATACTGCATACAGTTTTGGTGTCCATACTTAAGAAAAGACATACTTGCTCTCGAGGCAGTACAAAGAAGGTTCACTCGGTTAATCCCGGGGATGAGGGGGTGGACATATGAGGAGAGCTCGAGTAGATTGGGACTCTACTCATTGGAGTTCAGAAGAATGAGAGGCGATCTTATTGAAACATATAAGATTGTGAAGGGGCTTGATCGGGTGGATGCGGTAAGGATGTTCCCAAGGATGGGTGAAACTAAAACTAGGGGGCATAATCTTAATAAGGGAATTAGGGGTTACGGGGAGCGGGCAGGAAATTGGACATGAGGCTGAGTTCGGATCGGTCAAGGCCCTGTGGGTGGCGGAGCGGGCCCAGGGGCTGAGTGGCCGGGTCCTGCTCCTACTTCTTGTGTTCTTTAGATTTGAGGTTAGGATCAGATCAGCCATGATCTTATTGAATGGCGGAGCAGGCTCGAGGGGCCGATTGGCCTACCCCTGCTCCTATTTCTTATGTTCTTATGTTCTTAATTAAGGGAAGCCAGCATGGATTTGTTAAAGGCAAATCGTGTTTAACTAACTTGACTGAATTTTTTAATGAGGTAACAGAGAGGGTTGATGAGGGCAATGTGGTTGATGTGGTGTACATGGACTTCCAAAAGGCTTTTGATAAAGTGCCACATAATAGGCTTGCCAGCAAAGTTGAAGCCCATGGAATAAAAGGGACAGTGGCAACATGGATAGAAAATTGGCTAAGTGACAGGAAACAGAGAGTAGTGGTGAACGGTTGTTTTTCAGACTGGAGGAAGGTATACAGTAGTGTTCCCCAGGGGTCGGTACTAGGACCACTGCTTTTCTTGATATATATTATTAATGACTTGGACTTGGGTTTACAGGGCACAATTTCAAAATTTGCCGAGGACACAAAACTTGGAAGTATAGCAAACAATGAGGAGGATAGGGATAGACGACAAGAGGACATAGACAGGCTGGTGGAATGGGCGGACACGTGGCAGGTGAGGTTTAACGCAGAAAAGTGCAAAGTGATACATTTTGGTAGAAAGAACAAGGAGAGGCAATATAAACTAAAGGGTACAATCCTAAAGGGGGTGCAGGAACAGA
Source organism: Squalus acanthias (assembly GCA_030390025.1). Taxonomy (NCBI): domain Eukaryota; kingdom Metazoa; phylum Chordata; class Chondrichthyes; order Squaliformes; family Squalidae; genus Squalus; species Squalus acanthias. The sequence goes on from CM059427.1 coordinate 67,754,603, forward strand.
GAGACCTGACGGTATATGTGTGCACAAATTGTTGAAAGTGGCAGGGCAGGTTGAGAAAGCAGTTTTTTTTAAAATTAGTTCATGGGATGTGGGCGTCGCTGGCAATGCCAGCATTTATTGCCCATCCCTAATTGCCCTTGAGAAGGTGGCGGTGAGCCGCTTTCTTGAACCGCTGCAGTCCGTGTGGTGAAGGAACTCCCAGGGTGTTGTTAGGGACGGAGTTCCAGGATTTTGACCCTGCGACGATGAAGGATCGGCGATATACTTCTAAGTCAGGATGGTGTGAGACTTGGAGGGGAACTTGGAGGTGGTGGTGTTCCCATGCACCTGCTGCCCTTGTACTTCTAGGTGGAAGAGGTCGCGGGTTTGGGAGGTGCTGCCGAAGGAGCCTTGGCGAGTTGCTGCAGTGCATCTTGTAGATGGTACACACTACAGACATGGTGTGCCGGTGGTGGAGGGAGTGAATATTTAAGGTGGTGGATGGGGTGCCAATCAAGCGGGCTGCTTTGTCCTGGATGGTGTCGAGCTTCTTGAGTGTTGTTGGAGCTGCACTCATCCAGGCAAGTGGAGAGTATTCCATCACACTCCTTACTTGTGCCTTGTGGATGGTGGAAAGGCTTTGGGGAGTCAGGAGGTGAGACACTCGCCGCAGAATACCTAGCCTCCGACCTGCTCTTGTTGCCACAGTATTTATGCGGCTGGTCTAGTTAAGTTTCTGGTCAATGGTGACCCTCCCAGGATGTTGATGGTGGGGTTGAAAAAGCATACGGGATCCTGGGCTTCATAAATAGAGGCAGAGAGTACAAAAGCAAGGAAGTTATGAAGAACCTGTATAAAAACTGATTCAGCCACAACTGGAGTATTGTCCAATTCCGGGCACCGCACTTTAGGAAGGATGTGAAGACAGAGAGAGTGCAGAAAAGATTTACAAGAATGGTTCCAGGGATGAGGGACTTCAGTTACGTGGATAGACTAGAGAAGCTAGAGTTGTTCTCCTTAGAGCAGAGAAGATTGAGAGGAGATTTGATAGAGGTGTTCAAAATCATGAGGGTTCTAGACAGAGTAGATCGAGAGAAAATGTTTCCATTGGTGGAAGGGTCGAGATCCAGAGTCACAGATTTAAGGTGACTGGCAGAAGATCCAAAGGCAACATGAGGAAAAACCTTTTTACGCAGCAAGTGGTTATGATCTGGAATGCACGGCCTGAAAGCGTGGTGGAGGCAGATTCAATCGTGGCTTTCAAAAAGGAATTAGGTAAGTGCCTGAAGGAAAAAATTTGCAGGACTACTGGGAAAGGGCGGGGAGTGGGACTAGCTGAAGTGCTCTTGCAGAGAGCCGGCATGGGCTCGACGGGCCGAATGGCCTCCTTCTGTGCTGTAACCATTCTATGATTCTAAGTGCAAGACAGACAGACGCACACAAGAGAGAGAGAACAAGAGTGTGAGAGTGCGTGCGCAAGAGAGAGAGAGAGAGAGAGAGAGAGAGAGAGAGAGAGAGAGAGCGAGCGAGCGCGCGAGCGGGCGAAAATAAGAGCATGCGCAAGAACAACATCATAAAATATTTACCTTATCTTTCAAAGTAGTGGGTGGGATTCTCCCCTTTGGGACAGATTAGCAGTGGAGTGGGACTTCCATCCAAACCACCTATTTTGCTGGGCCAGAGGCCATTATTTATGCATACTGGATTCCAGCCAGAATACCACCGGCAATAGGGAGCCAGTCAGCGCCCGGCGGTGCTGCAGCAACACCACCACTACAGCGTCAAAAGAGGCAGCCGGGCATTGAGAGGGTCAGAAGATCAACGGAGTATTAGCCTTGTGGGCCTCAGCAGAGACCAAGGTCTCTAGTAGGCCCTCTCGCTCTCTCTAGTCCCGGACCTCGGCGCCACTACTGCTGCCACCGCAGGCCAACCATCACCTTCCACGCGGCGGTCCCAAGAAGCAGCATTAGTGGGGCAGATAGGAGGGAAATGGGCAGCCAGCAGCGGTCCTGGCAGCTGCACGAGATCTGGGTGGGGGCGGTGAGGCAGTGGTAGGCCTCATTGCCAGCATTTTGCCTCCTTCCCCATCAGTATCCCACTCTATTTTGTACACAATCACGAGAGAGAATAAATCCAAGTGTGTGCAGAGCAAATTATCCCTTGATACATACACAACTAGATGATAGCCATGAATTGTTTGAACTTTCTGCACCAATACTATCACTGGCCTAGAATACAAGAGTACCATGATGCACGTAGTAACTTGGGTGCCTCCATGAAATCATTGAAAATTCCTACATACCACAACGAATGATGTGGCAGGAGAAATAGTTCAGGGATAGATTCATCGGCTTAATGGGTCAACAGACAATGAAGATCGTTGCTAAGAGAAAAGTGTGTGTTTTTTTAAAAAAGTTGCCCGAGGGCATTTTTTGCAGCAATGTTTTCAGAGGTCTCTTGACAAGAAGAAATGGTGACCTCAATGTGCAGCTGGAATGTAAACAGTGATAGTAACTGTATAAGTGAGAGAGGTGGGGTGGGTGGGAAAGGAGGGGAGAGATGGGGTAAGAAGGGGGGGGGGGGGAAAGAGAGAGAGAGAGAGAGAGAGAGAGAGAGAGAGAGAGAGAGAGAGAGAGAGAGAGAGACGAGCGGGGGGGGGGGGGCAGGAGAGGAGGGGAGGGGAGACAGAGACAGAGACAGAAACATTTGAATTTTTTTGGTGTATTTTGCCACAAGTGTAAATACCTCATTAGCCAGAAAGCTACACAACTCAGTATCTTCACACTGATTCAAAACAAGTTGGTTTTATATTCTACACTGTATCCAGAATAAAATACAGTAACACCCAAGAATAACCAAGTCCTGGTGTGTTATATTGAAAATATGGTTAAAGCTCTTGTTTATCCATTTACTTGTTTGACTGATCTTTCAGTACAGATACCTGAATTAACACTTTTGCAATGCACTCTAGCTCAATTAACAAATAATCCAATAACTGTTCCAACCACTTTCTCCCTACAGAAACCGCATTGAATTTACAAAGCCTTTTCAGAAGTTGGTGTCAGTTTGGTAGCACTCTCGTCCCAGAGTCAGGGGGTTGTGGCTTTAAGCTCTGCTCCAGCATCGTCACCGCATAATCGAAACTCCAGTACTCCCGGTGCAGTACGAGGGAGTGCTGCATTGTCAGAGATGCACTCCTTTGATTGAGGCTTTAGACTGAAGTCCTGAATACCTGTCCCAGTAGTTCAGGTGGACGTTAGGAATTCCCATGCCACTAAGTTCTCCCAGTGTCCAGGCCAGCTTTTCTCCCTGAAGCAATACCATCCAAATATCAGATTACCGTGACCATTTGTGGGACATTTCTGGCACAGAATGGGTGCTGGATTGCCTACACAATGGGTCACCTCAGTCATTCATGGTACGTGAAGTGTTTGGAGATGTTATGTAAAGGCAAGTTTTTTTTTTAAACCACCTCAGACATAATGGTTTGCCCCACAATAATGGTGAATAAAGTTATGAATACGACAACCGTTATCTAATTAAGTTTCACGATTTATCAAATCGTTAAAAAAATGAATTTTGGATTGCTCAACCAACCACCAACCATTTAATTCTCTGACTGACCTGTTGCGCATTTCCAACACAAATTTGTTTTTTGTTGATTTGCAGCATTCACTTTTAATCTAAGATCATCAGTAATTCTGTTTTTACATAAAGTATTTACTGATGAAGGGTTACGCTCAAAATGTTACCTGCTCCCGAAGCCGACTGCCTGCCCGCTCTGTGTACCTTCTGTTTTCAGTTCAGATTTCCAGCATTCATACTTTTTCTTTTGATCTGCACTTATGCAAGTTACACTTCACACAAACATTTCATTCAACCTTATAAACTATCCATACCAGCAAACTTCAACCTCCGTCTATCTATCTCCCTTCCACATGGAGTTGAAGAGACAACTCGACAGTTCTCACCTTCACATCAACCACCTTAGCACCTTTGTTACTTTGATTTTTGAACGGGGGAAGATGCTGTACAATAGCCCCGTACCGCTTTGCCCAAAATTCACCATGAATTTGGGTCATATTCAGACTCGCACATTGCAACAGAGATTTCACAGCAGTAAGTTAGCAGGAGGGTAGAAGACTGATTTTAATCCTGCCCGCCCAGCAGCAACTGGGCGTGAGGGCAGTTAAAATATGCTGACCACACGTACCCATTTTCCAGGGACAGTCCCCGGATGAGGTAATATGTCCCTGGACAAACAACGTCCCCGGAAAAGTCCCCGGTTTACTACCCTAACTTTTAATTTCTCGTGTTGGAATATGACGTACAACACAGACACACCGTTCACCCTAACTTTTTTTTTTTAAATTAGTTTATGGGACGTGGGCGTTGCTGGCAAGGCCAGCATTTATTGCCCATCCCGAATTGCCCTCGAGAAGGTGGTGGTGAGCCGCCTTCTTGAACCGCTGCAGTCCGTATGGTGAAGGTACTCCCACAGTGCTGTTAGGGAGGGAGATCCATGATTTTGACCCAGCGACGATGAAGTATCGGCGATATATTTCTAAGTCAGGATGGTGTGTGACTTGGAGGGGAACTTGGAGGTGGTGGTGTTCCCATGCGCCTGCTGCCCTTGTCCTTCTAGGTGGAAGAGGTCGTGGGTTTGGGAGGTGCTGCCGAAGAAGCCTTAGTGAGTTGCTGTAGTGCATCTTGTAGATGGTACACACTGCAGCCACGGTACACCGGTGATGGAGGGAGTGAATGTTTAAGGTGGTGGATGGGGTGCCAATCAAGTGGGCTGCTTTGTCCTGGATGGTGTCGAGCTTCTTGAGTGTTGTTGGAGCTGCACTCATCCAGGCAAGTGGAGAGTATTCCATCACGCTCCTTACTTGTAGATGGTGGAAAGGCTTGATTACACATTGCCTTCCCGGGCGTTCCCCGTCAATCGTGCCCACCACGAGTGCCGTCTGTTCGGGAGGCCAGCCCTGAGGCAGCTCGGCGGTGTAAGGGGGCAGGTCTAATGGTTAGCGTCCACGTCAATCGAGCACCGCCAGCGAGTTCGACACTCTCTCGACCCCAGCCTCGCTCAGCAACCAAACCCCCACGTTCCACCCCCTCCCCTCGCTACGGGACGTACCAGTTTGAATCACAGGCCGTCACGAGCCAATTGGTCGGCAGCCTTCCGATTTTGTCCTCTCCTTTCACCACCCGCCCACAATGCAAAATGGTCGCCAGTCAGAAGCTGATTGGTTGGCCGGTCGGTGATGGTCACGCCCGATGATTCCGTTAATATATGACGTGTTTATTTTCCAGGGAAAAAAACGGTCAGTAATGCTCGACCACAGCGGAGGCAAAGGGACAGGTGTTAGCAAGAACCTGCAGCAGTGTAGACAGTGGGTACGAAAAACTGACCTTCCTGAAGAGTGTTATTGTATTATTTATAAACGGTGTCTGAACGCACTTCAAAAGCGTGACGTTACATCCGCAGTAATTATGTGCGCATTTGTTTCGAATTTGTAGTTTTATAAAATATAGGCCGCTAAAAAATCTTTTTTAACCACATTACGCCGCGCAATCTACATTTTCCGTCCTGGCTACTTTGCTGCGCTTCCCCCCCACCCCCAGATTTGGTTTAGAAAATATGGTCACCCGAAGTTAAAATGTCCACGCCAACTTACCCCCAATCTCCGCTCCCACTGCCTTCCTGCGATTTGCACTTTTAACCTGCTCTTTTGAGCAGGCGAGAGGGACACCCAACAGAAGGCACCGGGGTCCTTCTTTAAATATGCAGATCGGGCAACGCGGATGTCATCGGGGCTCGACTGCAATCATAACTTGAGGTGAGAGCAGGGAAGAATTTTTTTTGTCTTATAATACGAAGCCCCTTGGAACATTTTACTACGTTAAAGGCATTATATAAATAGAAGTTGTTGGCGTATTATTGGCTCTATTGCAACTTAGTGTAAGATCTTCACACTCCACTCCTACAGGAACTGTGTAACTGCAGGTGGGACGATACTCCATTTTTGGCATCACACTCACAATAATACCAAATCGAATGTGACCATAGTATAACGAAGGCAAGAGCTCCCTTGCTCTTGGCTGATACTGATAGATGAAGAAAAGAAGAACTGTGGACACAGCCTGGTGGAGCGATGACACTAATGGTCCTGACAACCCTATCAGTTATGCTAATCACATTAATCCCAGTAGGCAATTTCAATGTACCCTCTCTATAGAATGCTCCAACAATTCCTGAATTTCAGATGAAGCGATGCAAAAAAAAATGCAATATAATTGGGAGTGAGTCACTGACATGGTTTCTCAAATGTTCAAGAATTCTTTGCCGCTTTCATTCTTCTTACCCTTCGCCATCAGTGAGGTAACTGATGCTATTCTAGCTGGCACTGAGGGCATCATATCTCACTATTTTCCTTCTTTCATATTTGGTTCAATTATATTGGGTTCAATTATATTTGTAGCTAAAACTTTCTCAGAAAAATTCTCCCTATTGGATCCATCATCTTGATGGGTCCGAAGCAAACCCAACAGGCTGGATCTCAGCCTGCAACATTAGTAAATCCCCTGCAGTTGTTGCCCCAAATCAGAAAGCTGATCTTTTTGGTTCCCTTTTCCCTTCCAACTCTACTCTCAATGACCTTGGTGAAGGATATTCCTCCTTTTTCCCCAACTGTTTGACCTGGTGATTTGTCAGATCTTTCATTGAGACTTCTGGCCCTGACAGCATTCCTGTCTTCCTCCTCAGGATATGTGACTCCAAATTTACTCCTGCTTTATGCAAATTGTTCAATCTTTCTTACACCCAACCTTGCCTTCTTTTTCTTGGAAATTTGCTCCTGTTCACCCTATTCCTAAAAGTAGACCCTATTACCATTCAAACCATCACTTATTGCTCTTATCAGAAGCTGCTGTTAATCAAATTATGCATCACTTTTAAAGTACTGGCCTAACCCATCAACATCAGTATGGTTTTTAGCCTGTTTCATTAGTTAGTATGCGGTACATCTCCAGAACTTAGAGTCAAAGTCATAATGGCACAGAAGGAGGCCATTCGGCCCATCGAGTCCGTGCCGGCTCTCTATAGAACAATCCAGTCAGTCCCACTCCCCCGCTCTATCCCCGTAGCCCTGCAAGTTTATTTCCCTCAAGTGCCTATCCAGTCTCCCCTTGAAAACATGGAGTGTCTCCGCTTCCACCACTTTCGTCGGCAGAGAGTTCCAGGTCCTCACCACTTAGTGCGTAAAAAAGTTTTTCCTCACATCCCCCTTGTATCTCTTGCCCAAAACCTTAAATCTGTGCCCCTAGTCCTTGTACCATCAACTAGTGGGAACTGCCTTTCCACGTCTAGCCTATCCAAACCCATCATAATCTTGTACACCTCTATCAAATCACCCCTCAACCTCCTTTCCTCTAATGAAAACAAATCCAGCTTCTCCAACCTGTCCTCGTAGCTAAAATCCCCCATCCCCAGAACCATTCTGGTAAATCTCCTCTGCACCCTCTCAAGTGTCTTCACATCCTTCCTAAAGTGTGGTGACCAGAACTGGACACAATGGCCCAGAAATTCGTCCGAATACAGGAGAGTACGCACTGTGTACTCACCCATATTCGGTCCCGAAGTGCCGGTTTCCTGCATGCACTGCCCTTGCGCGGGAAATCGGCACTTCCGATATTGCGAAGGGGGCGGTTCCTAAGTGAACCGCGTGCGCACTACAGGCTGTGCGCACGCAGCACACTTAGTTTTTTTTTCAGGTTTGAACGCGAAGGTAAGTGTTGAAGATTTTACACATTGAAAAAAGAAGGCGTAAGACCCCCTTTTAACAAGGTAAGTAGTTAATTAAGTATTATTTTAAATTTTTTTCAACAGGTTTATCTTTTTTAGAGACTTTAAAGAAAGGTAAGTTTATTTTTATAACTTTTAAAAAGAATTTAAATTTTTCAAAAATTTAAATTTTTGTTTAAAGTGGTTAATTTATTTAACTATAGTTATTTTATTAATGTGATGGTTTTTTAAAAAATTTAATTGAGGAATTGAGGTTTAGCTGTTCTTTTGGGGGCAATTTGTATTCATAGCTTTGACAGCTCTTCCTGTCAAAACTATGAATGAAAGATGGTGTGCTGCCATTGGCTCTAACTGGCTCACGTGATCCCAGAGGTCGCATCGAACTAACTGCGCCTCTGGGACACGCACACACTCCCTGGTGCCGGCGCGCAGAGGCCCAGGAACTGAAGTTAGTGTGGGCCAAAACCATAAAGGCAGGCGCGGAGTGCGATATCGCGGGGGATCCTTACCCCCGCGGCAACCATCGAAGTCCAATTTCTGGGCCAATACTCCAGTTGTGGCCGAACCAGCGCTTTATAAAGGTTCAGCACAACTTCGCTACTTTTGTACTCAATACCTCTATTTATGAAGCCCAAGATCCCATAGGCTTTGCTAACCACTCTCTCAATATGTCCCGCCACCTTCAGGGACCTATGCACATTAACTCCCAGGTCCCTCTGTCCTGGCACACTCTTTAAAACTGTGCCATTAAGTGTATATTGCCTCTCCCTGTTCCTTCTGCCAAAATGCATCACCTCACACTTCTCTGTATTAAATTCCATCTGCCACTTGTCTGCCCATTCTGCTAGCCTTTCTATGTCCTGTTGCAGTCGATTGGCATCATCCTCACTGTTTGCCACACACCCAAGTTTGGCGTCATTGGCAAATTTAGAAATTCTACTCTGTATTCCAATATCCAGGTCATTTATATATATCAATAAAGCAGTGGCCCCAGCACTGACCCTTGGGGAACACCACTGTCTACCATCCTCCAGTCTGAAAAACAGCCATTTACCACAACTCGCTGTTTTCTGTCCTTAAGCCAATTCCTTATCTAAGTTGCCACTGACCCATCTATTCCATGAGTCTCAATTTTGTTAACCAGCCTTCTATGTGGTACTTTGTCAAATGCCTTCCGAAAATCCATGTAGACAACATCCATTGCATTCCCTTCATCAATCCTCCCTGTTACTTCATCAAAAATTTCAATTAGATTAGTCAAACATGATCTGCCTTTTAGAAATCTGTGTTGGCTCTCCTTAATTAGCTTAAACCTCTCCAAGTGCCCGTTAATTTTTTCCTTGATTATTGTTTCTAAAACTTTACCCACCACTGATGTTAAACTGACTGGCCTGTAGTTACTAGGATTGTCCTTACACCCGTTCTTGAACAATGGTGTCACATTTGCCACTTTCCAATCCTCAGGCACCTCCCTCGCATCAAGAGAAGATTGGAAAATTATGAGAAGCTCTTCCGCTATCTCCTACCCCAATTCCCTTAGCAACCTGGGATGCAAGCCATCTGGACCAGGCGACTTATCCACTCTAAGCATACCCAGCCTTTCTAGTACATCCTGTCTATCAATTTTCACCCCTTCCATTGCTTCTACCTTTTCCACTTCTACTGATATTTTGTCTGCATCCACCTCCTTAGTAAACACCGATACAAAGTACTCATTGTATTCTAGCCTTGCCCTGCGCCTCCAAGCATATATCATCTTTTGTCCCTAATAGGCCCCACCCCGCCTCTTACTACCCGCTTACTGTTTACATGCCGGTAGAAGATTTGTGGGTTCCCTTTTATGTTAACTGCCATTCTACTCTCATATTCTCTCTTTGCCAATCTTATTTTCATCTTCACTTCCCCTCTCAACTTATTGTATTTGGTCTGCTTCTCCCTTGAAGAATTCACCTGACATTCATCAGAAACCCTCTTTTTTTATTTCATCATCTTCTCTATCTCCTCGTCATCCATGTTCAGTTTCCTCTTAAATTATTCTGTGCTGTGGTTGATGGTTCATCCTGACTCATTTACAATGAACTCAGGTCCTGCCCTCTGTTTTTCATATCAACTGCGTTCTCCATGCATCATCCAACCCTGTAGACTTCTTGTGTAAATCCTTGAAGGTGGCAGGGCAGGTTGAGAAAGCAGTTAAAATAGCATACAGGATCCTGGGCTTCATGAAGGCAGAGAGTACAACAGCAAGGAAGTTATGATGAACCTTTGTAAAACACTGGTTCGGCCTCAGCTGTCCAGCCCAGTGTTAGCTTGGCGTGGTGGACAGTATTCTCACCTCTAAAAAGTCAGAAGTTTGTAGGTCAAAGCCCCACTCCAGGGCTTGAGCATGTCATTTAAGCGGAGACATCAGTGCAATATTGTTTCGGAATGTCTATGAACACTACTGTCAGCCAATGTGTTGGAAGCGGGGCAGGACATACTGCAATCAATGTATTTTACAGCAAACAAAGTCTATTTACTCGGCAAACACCAAAGCAAACAAAGTCTATTTACAGAGTCTATTTAAAGAGCTTGCAGCAAATAGAGCTCATGACTAAAACTGCAGCAACTTCTCCCAATAACAGCACGGTGATTTCTCCAGGAAAATGCAGCGAGTGGAGGAATAGTTACATGCAAATTATGTGGGTAAAGTCAATCCCAGTCAATTACAGCAGTGCGGTCTCCAGGGCTGATTGACGGGGGAATTACCCAATCCTCTCCATTCTGACTGGGAAGAGAGGTGTCACTATATGCAATGTGTGTGTTTTGGGATGTGGTCTTGAAAGTAAACTAGCAAGAAATATAAAAACAGATTGCAAGAGCTTCTACAAGTATGTAAAAAAGAGAGTAGCAAAAGTAAGCGTTGGTCCCTTAGAGGCTGAGAAGAGTGATATTAGAACAGGGAATAAGGAAATGGCAGAGACTTTAAATAAATATTTTGTATCTGTCTTCAGAGTAGAAGACACAAAAAGCATACCAGAATTAGTGGGGAACTAAGGGGCTAATAAAAGAGTGAGGAACTTAAAGTAATTTATCAGTAGAGAAACAGTACTTGAGAAACTAGTGGGACTAAAAGACGACAAATCCCCTGGACCTGATGGCCTACATCCTAGGGTTCTAAAAGAGGTGGATGCATTGGTTGTGATCTTCCAAAATTTCCTAGATTCTAGAACGGTCCCAGTGGATTGGAAAGTAGCAAACGTAACCCTGCTATTCAAGAAAGAAGGGAGAGAGAAAAAACAGAAAACTACAGGCCAGTTAGCCTGACATCAGTCATCGGGAAAATGCTGGAATCCATTACTAAGGAAGTGGTAATGGGGCACTTAAAAAATCATAAAAGGGAATCCAAAAGTCTTCTATAGGCATATAAATAGTAAACGGGTAGTAAGAGGAGGGGTGGGGCCGATTAGGGACCAAAAGAGTCTAACCAGCTCCCCTCGACATTCAATGGCATTACCATCGCCGAATCCCCCACCATCAACATCCTGGGGGTCACCATTGACCAGAAACTTAACTGGACCAGCCACATAAATACTTGTGGCAACAAGAGCAGAGCAGAGGCTAGGTATTCTGCAGCGAGTGTCTCACCTCCTGACTCCCCAAAGCCTTTCCACCATCTACAAGGCACAAGTAACGAGCGTGATGGAATACTCTCCACTTGCCTGGATGAATGCAACTCCAACAACACTCAAGAAGCTCGACACCATCCAGGACAAAGCAGCCCACTTGATTGGCACCCCATCCACCACCTTAAAACATTCAATCCCTCCACCACCGGCGTACCGTGGCTGCAGTGTGTACCATCTACAAGATGCACTACAGCAACTCGCCAAGGCTTCTTTGGCAGCACCTCCCAAACCCGCGACCTCTTCCACCTAGAAGGACAAGGGCAGCAGGCGCATGGGAACACCACCACCACCAAGTTCCCCTCCAAGTCACACACCATCCTGACTTAGAAGTATATCGCTGATCCTTCATCGTTGCTGGGTCAAAATCCTGGAACTCCCGACCTAACAGCACTGTGGGAGTACCATCACCACACGGACTGCAGCGGTTCAAGAAGGCGGCTCACCATCACCTTCTCAAGGGCAACTAGGGATGGGCAATAAATGCTGGCATTGCCAGCGATGCCCTGATCCCATAAAACAAATTAAAAAAAAAAAAAATTAAATGGAGACCTACACATGGAGGCAGAGGGCATGGCTGAGGTACTAAATGAGTACTTTGCATCGGTCTTTACCAAGGAAGAATATGCTGCCAAAGTCATAGTGAAAGAGGAGGTAGTTGAGATACTGGATGGGATAAAAATTGATAAAGAGGAGGTACTAGAAAGGCTGGCTGTACTTAAAGTAGATAAGTCACCAGGACCAGATGGGATGCATCCTAGGATGCGGAGGGAAGTAAAGATGGAAAGTGCAGAGGTATTGGCCATAATCTTCCAATCCTCCTTGGATACGGGGCTGGTGCCAGAGGACTGGAGAATTACAAATGTTACACCCTTGTTCAAAAAATGGGTGTAAGGATAAACCCAGCAACTACAGGCCAGTCAGTTTAACCTCTGTAGTGAGAAAGCTTTTAGAAATGATAATCCGGGACAAAATTGTCACTTGGACAAGTATGGATTAATGAAGGAAAGCCAGCACGGATTTGTTAAAGACAAATCATGTTTAACTAACTTGATTGAGTTCTTTGAGGAGGTAACAGAGAGTGTTGATGAGGGCAATGCGGTTGATGTGGTGTACATGGACATCCAAAAGGTGCCACATAATAGGCTAGCCAGCAACGTTGAAGCCTATGGAATAAAAGGGACAGTGGCAGCATGGATACAAAACTGGCTAAGTGTCAGGAAGCAGAGAGTAGTGAACAATTGTTTTTCAGACTGGAGGAAGGTACACAGTGGTGTTCCCCATGGGTCGGTACTAGGACCACTGCTTTTCTTGATCTATATTCAATGACTTAGACTTGGGTGTACAGAGCACTATTTCAAAATTTGCAGATGACACAAAACTTGGAAGTATAGTGAACAGTGAGGAGGATGGCGATAGACGACAAGAGGACATAGACAGGCTGGTGGAATGGGCGGACACGTGGCAGATAAAATTTAACGCAGAAAAGTGTGATGAGATACATTTTGGTAGGAAGAACGAGGAGAGGCAATATAAACTAAAGGGTACAATTCTAAAGGGGGTGCATGAACTGAGAGACTTGGAGGTATGCGTGCACAAATCGTTGAAGGTGGCAGGGCAGGTTGAGAAATCGGTTAAAAAAGTATACGGGATCCTGGGCTTCATAAATAGAGGCAGAAAGTACAAAAGCAAGGAAGTTATGATGAACCTTTATAAAGCACTAGTTCGGCCTCAACTGGAGTATTGTGTCCAATTCTGGGCACCGCACTTTAGGAAGGATATGAAGGCCTTAGAGAGGGTGCAGAAAAGATTTACAATAATGATTCCAGGGATGAGGGACTTCAGTTACGTTGACAGACTGGAGAAGCTGGGGTTGTTCTCCTTAGAGCAGAGAAGGTTGAGAGAAGATTTGATAGAGGTGTTCAAAATCATGAGGGGTCTAGACAGAGTAGATATAGAGAGAAACTCTTCCCATTGGCAGAAGGGTCGAGAACCAGAGGACACAGATTGAAGGTGATTGGCAAAAGAACCAAAGGCGACATGAGGAAAAACTTTTTTAAGCAGCGAATAGTTAGGATCTGGAATTCACTGCCTCAAAGGGTGGTGGAGGCAGATTCAATTGTGGCCTTCAAAAGGGAGTTGGATAAGTACCTGAAGAAAAAAAATTTGCAGGGCGGGAAGTGGGACTCGCTGAAGTGCTCTTGCAGAGAGCCAGCATGGGCTTGACGGACCAAATGGCCTCCTTCTGTGCTGTAACCATTCTATGATTAGGCAAAGTTAACATGGTTTTATCAAAGGGAAATCGTGTTTAACGAATTTATTAGAGTTTTTTGAGGATGTAACTAGCAGGGGAAGGGGAACCAGTGGCTGTAGTACATTTGGATTTCCAAAAGGCATTCGATAAACGCGCCACATAAAATGTTTCTACGCAAAATAAGGGCTCAGTGGGTTGGGGATAATATTAGCACCGACAGAGGATTGGTTAACAGACAGAAAGAGAGAGTAGGGATAAACAGGTTATTTTCCAGTTGGCAGCCTATAGCTAGTGGGGTGTCGCAAGGATCAGTGCTTGGGCCTCAGCTATTTACAATCTACATTAATGACTTAGATGAAGGGACCGAGTGCAATGTATCCAAGTTTGCTGACAATACAAAGCTAGGTGGGAAAGTAAGCTGTGAGGAGGACGCAAAGAGCCTACAAAGACAGGTTAAGTGAGTGGGCAATAATGTGGCAGATGGCGTATAATGTGAGGAAATGTGAGGTTATTCACTTTGGTAGGTAGAAAAAGAGAATATTTTTTAAATGGTGAGAAACTATTAAATGTTGGTGTTCAGAGAGATTTAGGTAACCTTGTACAGGAAACACAGAAAGTTAGCATGCAGGTACAGCAAGCAATTAGGTAGGCAAATGGCATATTGGTCTTTATTGCAAGGGGGTTGAAGTACAAGAGTAAGGAAGTCTTACTACAATTGTACAGAGCTTTGGCGAGACCACACCTGGTGAACTGTGCACAGTTTTGGTCTCCTTAGCTGAGAAAGGACATACATGTCTTAGAGGCAGTGCAATGAAGCTTCACAAGATGGATCCCTAGGATAAGAGGGTTGTCTTATGACGAGAGATTGGAGTAGATTGGGCCTATACTCTCTGGAGTTTAGAAGAATGAAAGGTGATCTCATTGAAACTTATAAGATACTGAGGAAGATTGACAGGGTAGATGTTGAGAGGTTGTTTCCCGTGGCTGGAGAGTCTAGAACTAGGGGGCATAGTCTCAGGATAATGGGGTAGGCCATTTAAGACTGCGATGAGGAGGAATTTCTTCACTTGTGAATCTTTGGCATTCTCTACCCCAAACGGCTGTGGATGCTGAGTCATTGAGATAGATAGATTTTTGGACTCTAGGGGAATCAAGAGATATGGAAATTGGGCGGGAAAGTGGAGTTGAGGTCAAAGATCAGCCATGATCTTATTGAATGGCACAGCAGGCTCGAAGGGCCGTACGGTCTACTCCTGCTCCTAATTCTTATGTCTTTAGGACGAGATGTTAAAACTAGGGTTTATTCACCAGTTTAGATGATGGGCCTTCCAAACTCCCGAGTGCCTGAGGGAAATGATAATTGCTCTGGAATTTCCTCCCTAAACCTCGCCGCCTCTCTCTCCTCCTTGAAGACCCTCCTTAAACCTACCTCTTTGACCAAGCACTGACCTGTTCCAATGTCTACTTCTTTGGCTCAGTGTCAATTTTTGTCTGATTACGCTCATGAAGCACTTCGAGACGTTTTACTACATTAAAGGCGCTATATAAATGCAAGCTGTTGTCATTATAGGCTGATTATTTTGCAGAGATGGATGGATGGATTGTTCCTTTGGGGGCTGAGGACTTCTTCAGCGCTTCTATGGAGACCCTTCCTGGGGATCCTCTTCTGCATCAGAGCAGCATGGAGTCCCGCCAATATTCCAGGCCTCCGACAGGCTGGGCGCCGCAGATGTGCTTTTACAGGCATCACACACCTACACTGAACATGTTAACGACCCCTTTCCCTGCAACTTGGGACACAGTCTATGTCCACAGCTGCAGGCATCCAGGTATCAAGGTTCAACCCCTTGAGTCAGTAATCTGCCAATTCCCACCATCAAGGCTCACACAAGAATAATAGCCACTCAGGTGAGTTACATGAGGACAATCAGTGCCCAGACAGCCCCATCACACCAACAAATTGACTCCTTCAAGATAGGAAAGGATGTAATAGTCCTAAACCTCTCCGCCTCTCTAACTCTCTCTCTCTCTTATCAGTCACTTAACTGGACCAGCCACATATATACTGTGGCTACAAGAGTAGGTCAGGGGTTGGGTATTCTGCAGCAACTGACTCACCTCCTGACTCCCAAAACCTTTCCACCATCTACAAGGCCCAAGTCAGGAGTGCAATGGAATACTCTCCACTTGCCTGGATGAGTGCAGCGCCAACTACACTCAAGAAGCTCGACACCATCCAGGACAAAGCAGCCCGCTTGATTGGCACTCCATCCACTTCCTTGAACATTCACTCCCTCCACCACCGGCGTACCGTGGCTGCAGTGTGTACCTTCTACAAGATGCACTGCAGCAACTCGCCAAGGCTTCTTCGGTAGCACCTCCCAAACCCTGGACCTTTACCACCTAGAAGGACAAGGGCAGCAGGCGCATGGGAACACCATCATCTTCAAGTTCCTCTCCAAGCCACGCACCATCCTGACTTGCAAATATATCGCTGATCCTTCATCATCGCTGGGTCAAAATCCTGGAATTCCCTCCCTGCCAGCATTATGGGAATACCTTCACCACATAGACTGCAGCGGTTCAAGAAGGCAGCTCACCACCACCTTCTCAAGGGCAATTAGGGATGGGCAATAAATTTTGGCCTTGCCAGCAACGCCCACATCCCGTGAATGAATAAAGAAAAACTCCTTAAAACCTACCTCTTTGACCAAGCTTTTGGTCACCTGTCCTATGATCTCATGTAGCTCGATGTTAATTTTTGTTTGATAAAACTGCTACGCCTTGGGACTTAATCGGCGCTATATAATTGCAAGTTTTTGTTGTATATCTGAATGGATAATGACGACAGGAGCATCATGGTCCTATTACAATGATTGGATGTCATTTTATCAGGGGTTTGTAAACAAGACACACAACAAAACCAGTGTCACTGATTATTTCAAAGCCAAAAATAAAACTGCCCGGTGAAAATCACATTGAGTTATCACATCTGTGAAGGCTGCCAACTTTCCCAATGGCCCAGGCAGTGATTGTAGAAATGGAGTTTTCGAATCAGACAATTCCAGGACCTGAAGCTTTCTGCTAACCACCGCACCCCCCTGCCCCCGCCACCAAACCCTCACCTCCCCAAAAGGCCAACATTCCTTCCTTTCCTTCGACAATGTTCCCCTTTCCCCTGAAGCCGCTGACTCCTTACTGGGGTATGATTTCACCAGGTATCCTCCAGTACCACATCCAAGTGGCTGTTCATGTGCTTAAATTCAGAATTCATGAAAATCAGGTCCGTTTTCTTTCCATTCCTCTGATCTTTATTAGAAAGTAGACAAACAAACCGATCTATAACCCATCTCTTGTTCTCTCGATTTTATGCTGTTCCAAGACCGATCACGCAAGGTACAGAGGCAAGTCGATTCATCACTCACAGCCAACACTTTATTTTAAGTATTGGGTTTCTTTTCCTTCAAAGTATAATTGATTCCCCATGAACGTTTTTAATCCTGATGACCTCCCTGAAGAAAGGAATCCTACAGTCAGCAAGGACAGGCAAATACAGATACAAGAAGTCTTGGTATGTAGCAGGCAACATCGATGTCCAGGATCAGTCAAGATAGCAGGCCGTTTAACATTCCTGTATCATGCTGCAACCATCATCACTCTTGAGTGCAGCTTAAGGCAGGCATGGAGGTGGAAAAGGTTTCAACTGTACAAACACCATCGCGAGCAGATTTCATATTAGTGGACACCTAATGTGTATTCAACAAGTATTGAAATTGTGGGGATTGGCACCCAAGATAAATAGCAGTCAGTCCCTGGAAGTAGAAGCTGGAGAAGCTCAATTGCAGAGGGGGAAAAATATTTTTTGTGTTCTCGTAAATGATACGAGTGAAACATCGACAAAATCACATCACAGGGGAGCGATACTTCAGGTCAACTTTCAGTTAAAGCTAAATTAGCCTGCTGCCAAATTTGAGCTAGAATCTGCAAATCCTTTGTCCTTTTATGGGAAATGATAACTCACTGAATATCATTACAAAGCATAAAGAGTGGCATCATAAATGTAAAATTCAATGAACACACACTTCAAATATTAGTCAAATGAGTCGTCACTGCTTAGAACAATTCGTTTAGGCATTTTGTTAGTGTCTGCCGTGGCTCGGTGGATAGCACTCTTGCCTCCGAGTCAGAAGGTTGTGAATTCAAGTCCCGCTCCAGAAACTGGAGCACAAAATGTAAACGGACACTCCAGGGGAGTGCTGCACTGTTGGAGGTGCCGTCTTTCAAATGAGACGTTAAACCGAGGCCATGTTTGCCCTCTCGGGTGGGCATAAAAGATCCAATGGCACCATTCGAAGAAGAGCAGGGGTGTCATCCCCAGTGTCCTGGCCGATATTTATCCCTCAGCCAACATAATTAAAAAAATTATCTAGTCATTATCGCATTGCTGTTTGTGGGACCTTGTTGTGCGCAAGTTGGCTGCCGCGTTTCCTACATTACAACAGCGACTGCACTTCAAAAGTACTTAATTGGTTGCAAGGTGCTTTGGGACGTCCTGAGGTGGTGAAAGGCGCTACAGAAATGCAAGTCCTTTGTTCTTTTTAGATCTCAAAAAAATTAAAGAGCATCAAAACCCCCTAAAACATTCCAAGAGAAGGAGTGCTGTGGTCGCCCTCCTTTTTCAAGAAAACCTTTTTATTTTAAAGCAAACTTGAGGTAATGTAAAATCAGCTAAAAATAGTGGTGTAAAAAAAACATTTTTGTCTACTGCAGATAAAGCAGCAAAAAAAAGCCTAGAATGGCAATAGAACTACTGTGGAACCACTACAATTCTTCATAAACCTCAATCATCTACTCAGTAGCTCTGGGGTGGGCATGCACTGCTCACTGTCAGTGGAGACAGGAGGGTGAAGTTGATAGGTCAGTGAGTGCTTCGAATTCCGCCAAACTAATTGCAATTTCTAAATTTGGATCCCAGTCTTTTAGTGGCGTTGGTTATTTTAAAACCAATGCACGAGCCATCCTTTCTTCAGTCACTTTACACTGGTCTCTAAATATAGGGGTACAAGTCGGCCAACAAGCCTCAGATTCAACAGTACTTTAACATTTGGATGTTTGACGTACTGAAATGATTACTTAGATGGCGACTGTAGGTCCATAAATCCACAAGTTGTGTGCTTTCTAAGGGATGGTGTCAATGATTAGAGGGTTCCTGGAACATCTCATTCAAAAAATGCCATGTTGCTCACTGGGAAGGTATTTTCATTTCTAATAAATAAGCACATCTTCATCATCTGTATTATCTCACCCTCTTCCACCTCCACTGGAACATAGGAACAGCAGTACACCATTCAGCCCCTCGAGCCTGCTCCCCCATTCAAATAGATCCTGACTGATCTGTACCTCAACTCCAGATCTTTGCAAAAATTCCTTGCAAAAATACAGACAAGATAAAACATCTGTGCCACACATATCTCTGCACATTACACGATGGGGATTAGCTCTACCTTCGAACCAATCGTCAAAAGAGTGACATACATTAAATTTGTGTGTTACAATTAGTCGAGACCAACTCTCCTTTGTAGTCAAGGTAACAATGAAGTTTTCTGTAAGCAGGCCCACATCGTCTGCGATCTGAAACTTGGGAACTTTCTCCAGGATGTGAAGAGAACAGCTGGCCACAAGACTAACAATTCCCCTATTTTTTTTTGAACAGTACTTCGCAATGGAGATTGTGCGGATTGCCCACTATGTCCCGCCCACTTGAAAAGTTAGAACACATCACACTGACAGACTGTAGCGTTCACACTAAAACCAATTGTCACATTTAGTTGTAAGAATTCTAATTACAGAAGGAAAAGAATACAGCGAGTCAATGTTTAACTTACCCAATACTATAATGGGTTTTGAAACAATCCCAACGCTTTGACTCGACTAAATTATTTTGAAAAGCACATTATGATGAACGTAATGCGAGAGGTTCAACTACAAGGAAGTTTGTTTATATGAAAACTTCAGCAAGGTGACTTAAATTTCTTCTAGTTATGTTTACTGCTGACATCCGATGTTCCCTCTAATTTTTTTTTGGCCCGCACCGCCCATTTAAAACGGGCCATTCAAAATTCTGCACATGCCTGGTTTCTCTACTTAAAAGCCAGCAACCAAGATTCTAGATTTGGGTTGGGCTGACTTCAAAGGGATGAGACAGAGACTGTCCACAGTAAACTGGGCAAATCTGTTAATGGGTAAAAGGACAGAAGATCAGTGGGAGATGTTCAAAGAAGAATTTAAGGTGATACAGAACCGGTTTATAGCCCTAAGGGGCAAGAGTTCTACTTGCCAAAAAAACAGCCATGAACGACTAGAGGGACAGCATAAAACTAAAAGAAAAAGCATACAAAAATGCAAAAAATACCACAGATCCTGGTGAATGGGAAAGATACAAAGAACAGCAAAGGGTCACAAAACAGTTAGCAAGAGCTACAAGAAGGGAGTATGAAAAGAAATTTGCAAGGGATAACAAAAACACCACAATTTTTTTTTACAATTATATTAGGAAAAAGAGCAGGAGCAATGTTGGCCCCTTAAAAACTGAAAGTGGCGATACTGTCAATAATAAGGAAATCGCGGACATGTTGAATAATTACTTTGCGTCAGTATTTACAGTAGAGGAAGAGGATAGCATGCCAGAAATCCCAAGGAAACTAATATTGAATCAGTGACAGGGACTCAATAGAATTAATGTAAAGAAAATAACAGTAATGAAGAAAATAATGGCACTAAAGAGTGACAAATCCCCAGGACCAGATGGTTTCCATCCCAGGGTTTTAAAGGAAGTAGGTGAGCACATTGCAGATGCCCTAACTATAATCTTCCAAATTTCTCTTGATTCAAGCACCGTTCCTTTAGATTGGAAAATTGTGCATGTCACTCCGCTATTCAAAAATGGCAAGAGGGGAAAACCAGGGAATTATAGACCAGTTAGCCTAACATCTTTGTCGAGAAATTGCTAGAGTCTACAATTGAGGATAGGGTGACTGAACACCTTGAAAAATTTTCAGTTGATCAGAGAGAGCCAGCATGGATTTGTGAAAGGTAGGTCATGCCTGACAAACCTGATTGGTCACCTCTTCAAAAAATTCAAAGTAGTGGACAGGGAAATGTCTATGGATGTTATTTATATGGACTTCCAGAAGGCATTTGTTAAAGTTCCACATAAGAGACTGTTATCTGAAGTAGAAGCCCATGGAATTGAGGGCAAATTATTGATCTGGTTAGGAAATTGGTTGAACGGCAGGACTCAAATTGGCAGGTGGTGAATAGTGGTGTGCCGCAGGGATCTGTGTTGGGGCCTCAACTGTTCACAGTATTTATTAACAACTTAGTTGATGGCATAGAAAGTCATGTATCCAAATTTGCCGATGACACAAAGATAGGTGGAATTGTAGGCAGTGTAGATGGAAGCATAAACTTACAAAAGGATATCGACAGATTAAGTGAATGGGCAAAACTGTGGCAAATGGATTTTAATGTAGGCAAATGTGAGGTTATCCACTTTGGACCTAAAAAGGATATAACAGGGTACTTTCTAAATGGTGAAAGGCTAAAAACAGTGGAGGTCCAAAAAGACTTGGGGGTCCAGGTACATAGATCATTAAAATGTCATGAACAGGTACAGAAAATAATCAAAAAGGCTAATGGGATGCTGGCCTTTATATCTAGAGGACTAGAATATGAGGAGGTAGAAGTTATTCTGGAGCTATACAAAAATCCTGGTTAGACCCAAACTCCTCCATCACTATCCCTGGGTATGTCCTGTCCCACCGGCAGGACAGACCCACCAGGGGTGGCAGCACACTGGTGGTACAGTCGGGAAGGAGTGGCCCTGGGAGTCCTCAACATTGACTCCGGATCCCATGAAGTCTCATGGCTTCAGGTCAAGCATGGGCAAGGAAACCTCCTGCTGATTACCACCTACCGCCCTCCCTCAGCTGATGAATCAGTACTCCTCCATGTTGAACACCAACTGGAAGTAGCACTGAGAGTAGCAAGGGCACAGAATGTACTCTGGGTGGGGGACGTCAATGTCCATCACCAAGAGTGGCTCGGTAGCACCACTAAACTGAGCTGGCCGAGTCCTGAAGGACATAACTGCCAGTCTGGGCCTGCGACAGGTGGTGAGTGAACCAACAGGAGGGAAAAACCTACTTGACCTCGTCCTCACCAATCTACCTGTCGCAGATGCATCTGTCCATGACAGCATTGACCACTGCACAGTCATTGTGGAGACGAAGTCCCGTCTTCACACTGAGAACACCCATCATCATGTGTGGCACTACCACCGTGCTAAATGGGATAGATTCAGAACAGATCTAGCAGCTCAAAACTGGGCATCCATGAGGCGCAGTGGGCCATCAGCAGCAGCAGAATTGTATTCCACTACAATCTGTAACCTCATGGCCCGGCATATCCCTCACTCTACCATTACCACCAAGCCAGGGGACCAACCCTGGTTCAACGAGTGTAGAAGAGCATGCCAGGAGCAGCACCAGGCATACCTAAAAATGAGGTGCCAACCTGGGGAAGCTGCAACACAGGACTCCATGCATGCTAAAAAGCGGAAGCAGCATGCTATAGACAGAGCTAAGCAATTCCACAATCAACGGATCACATCAACGCTCTGCAGTCCTGCCACATCCAGTCGTGAATGGTGGTGGACCATTAAACAACTAACGGGAGGAAGAGGCTCCATGAATATCCCCATCCTCAATGATGGTGGAGCCCAGCACGTGAGTGCAAAAGATAAGGCTGAAGCGTTTGCAACCAACTTCAGCCAGAAGTGCCGAGTAGATGATCCATATCGGCCTCCTCCAGAGGGCCCCACCGTCACAGAAGCCATTCTTCAGCCAATTCGATTCACTCCACGAGATATCAAGAAACGGCTGAGCACACTGGATACAGCAAAGGCTATGGGCCCCGACAACATCCTGGCTATTGTGCTGAAGACTTGTGCTCCAGAACTAGCTGCGCCTCCAGCCAAGCTGTTCCAGTACAACCACAACACTGGCATCTATCTGACAATGTGGAAAACTGCCCAGGTATGCCCTGTCCACAAAAAGCAGGACAAATCCAATCCGGCCAATTACCGCCCCATCAGTCTACTCTCAATCATCAAAGTGATGGAAGGGGTCATCGACAGTGCTATCAAGCGGCACTTACTCACCAATAACCTGCTCACTGATGCCCAGTTTGGGTTCCGCCAAGACCACTCTGCTCCCGACCTCATTACAGCTTTGGTACAAACATGGACAAAGGAGTTGAATTCCAGAGGTGAGGCGAGAGTGACTGCCCTTGACATCAAGGCAGCATTTGACCGAGTGTGGCATCAAGGAGCCCTAATAAAACTGAAGTCAATGGGAATCGGGGGGAAAACTCTCTACTGGCTGGAGTCATACCGAGCACAAAGGAAGATGGTTGTGATGATTGAAGGTCAATCATCACAGCCCCAGGACATCGCTGCAGGAGTTCCTCAGGGCAGTGTCCTCGGCCCAACCATCTTCAGCTGTTTCATCAATGACCTACCCTCCAACATAAGGTCAGAAATGGGGATGTTCGCTGATGACTGCACAGTGTTCAGTGCCATTCACAATTCCAGATAATGATGAAGCAGTCCATGCCCACATGCAACAAGACCTGGACAACGCTCAGGCTTGGGCTGATAAGTGGCAGGTAACATTTGCGCAACAGAAGTGCCAGACAATTACTATCTCCAACAAGCGAGAGTCTAAACACCACCCCTTGACATTCAATGGCATTACCATCGCCGAATCCCCCACCATCGACCAGAAACTTAACTGGACCACCCACAAATACTGTGGCAACAGGAGCAGGTCAGAGGCTAGGTATTCTCCGGCGAGTATCTCACCTCCTAACTCCCCAAAGTCTTTCTACCATCTACAAGGCACAAGTAAGGAGTGTGATGGAATACTCTCCACTTGCCTGGATGAGTGCCGCTCCAACAACACAAGAAGCTCGACACCATCCAGGAGAAAGCAGCCCGCTTGATTGGCACCCCCTCTACCACCTTAAACATTCACTCCCTCCACCACCGGCGTGCCATGTTTGCAGTGTGTACCATCTACAAGATGCACTGCAGCAACTCGCCAAGGCTTCTTTGGCAGCACCTCCCAAACCAGCGACCTCTGTCACCTAGAAGGACAAGAGCAGCAGACACATGGGAACACCACCTCCTCCAAGTCACACACCATCCTGACTTAGAAGTATATCGCCGATCCTTCATCGTTGCTGGGTCAAAATCCTGGAACTCCCTCCCTAACAGCACTGTGGGTGTACCTTCACCACATGGACTGCAGCGGTTCAAGAAGGCAGCTCACCACCACCTTCTCAAGGGCAACTAGGGATGGGCAATAAATGCTGGCCTTGCCAGCGATGCCTAGATCCCATAAGTGAATAAAAAAAAACACACCTGGAGTACTGTGAGCAGTTCTGGGGACCACACCTTAAGAAGGACATATTGGCCTTGGAGGGAGTGCAGTGTAGGTTTACCAGAATGATACCCGAACTTCAAGAGTTAAGTTACGAGGAGAGAATTTAGAACGTTTATGGGTGATTTGATCGAAGTTTTCCAGATATTAAGGAGAACAGATAGGGTAGATAGAAATAAACTATTTCCACTGGTTGGGGATTCTAGCACCAGGGGACATAGTCTAAAAATTAGATTCAGACCTTTCAGGAGTGAAATTAGGAAACACTTCTACACACAAAGGGTGGGAGAAGTTTGAAACCATCTTCCACAAACGGCAATTGATGCGAGATCAATTGTTAATTTTAAATCTGAGATTGATAGCTGTCTGCTAACCAAAAGTATTAAGGGATATGGGCCAAAGGCAGGTATATGAAGTTAGGTCGCAGATCAGCCATGATTTGCGACCTAACTCCATATTGCGGAGATGCCGGTGTTGGACTGGGGTGGATAAAAGTGAGAAGTCGTATTCGTATTCCTTCACTTCACCTGACGAAGGGGCAGCAGCTCCAAAAGCTTGTGATTTCAAATAAAACTGTTGGACTATAACCTGGTGTTGTGCGACTTCTCACTTAACTCCATATTTACAGTGCATGTGTGTGAATGCACGAAGTGTGGTAAACAAGGTTGGTGAGCTGCAGGCGCAAATAGACACATGGGAATATGATGTCGTAGCAATAACGGAGACCTGGTTCAAAAAAGGGCAGGATTGGGTACTAAATATTCCTGGATATAAGGTATTCAGGAAAGATAGGGAGGGAAGGAAAGAAAAGAGGTGGGGTGGCAGTATTGATTAAGGAGAATATTACAGTGCTGGAGAGAGAGGATGTCCTGGAGGGGTCAAGGACAGAATCTATTTGGTTAGAGTGGAGAAACAATAGAGGTGCCATTACACTACTAGGCGCATTCTATAGGCCGCTAACTAGTGTGAAGGGGTATGGGGAGAGAGCGGGAAAGGGGTGTTGAGGCCAAGATTGGATCAGCCATGATCTTATTGAATGGCAGAGCAGGCTCGAGGGGCCGATTGGCCTACTCCTGCTCCTACTTCTTATGTTCTTATTGAGAGGAGCAAATTTGCAGGGAAATTACAGAGAGGTGCAAGAACTGTAGAGTAGTGATAATGGGGGACTTCAACTATCCTAATATAGACTGGGATAGTAATAGTGTAAAGGGCAGAGAGGGGGAAGAATTTCTGGAGTGTGTTCAGGAGCACTTTCTTGATCAGTACGTTTCCGGCCCAACGAGGAAGGAGGCATTGCTGGATCTGGTTCTGGGGAATGAGGTGGGTCAAGTAGAGCAAGTGTCAGTCGGGGAACAGTGATCATAGTATCATAAGGTTTAGACTAGCTATGGAAAAGGACAGGGACCAATCTAGTGTAAAAATACTTAATTGGAGGAATGATTCCAATTTACCCGGGCCAGATCCAAATATTGGCAGGCTGCCTTTAAAGAGGAGATGGTTCGGGTACAGCCGAGGCACATTCCCACGAGGGGAAAAGGTAAGCCAACCAAAGCCAGAGCTCCCTTGATGTCAAAAGAGATAGAGAATAAGATGAAGCAGAGAAAGGGGGTGTATGACAGATGTCAGGTTGAGAATACAAGTGAGAATCAGGTTGAATATAGAAAGTTCAGAGGGGAAGTGAAAAAGGATATAAGAGGGGCTAACAGAGAGTATGAGAATAGATTGGCAGCTAACATAAAAGTGAATCCAAAAGTCTTCTATAGGCATATAAATAGTAAACGGGTAGTAAGAGGAGGGGTGGGGCCAATTAGAGATCAAAAAGGAGACCTATGCATGGCTGAGGTACTAAATGAATACTTTGCATCTGTCTTTACCAAGGAAGAAGATGCTGCCAAAGTCATAGTGAAAGAGGAGGTAGTTGAGATACTGGTTGGGATAAAAATTGATAAGGAGGAGGTACTACAAAGGCTGACTGTACTTAAAAGTAGATAAGTCACCAGGACCGGATGGGATGCATCCTAGGATACGGAGGAAAGTAAAGGTGGAAATTGCGGAGGTACTGGCCATAATCTTCCAAAGCAGCCAGCTTGAATGGCACCCCATCCACCACCTTAAACATTCACTCCCTCCACCACCAGCATACTGTGGCTGCAGTGTATACCATCTACAAGATGCACTGCAGCAACTCGCCAAGGCTTCTTCGGCAGCACCTCCCAAACCTGCGACCTATTCCACCTAGAAGGACAAGTGCAGCAGGCACATGGGAACACCACCATCTCCAAGTCACAAACCATCGTGACTTGGAAGTTTATCGCCGTTCCTTCATTGTCGCTGGGTCAAAATCCTGGAACTCCCTCCCTAACAGCACTGTGGGAGTACCTTCACGACACGGACTGCAGTGGTTCAAGGCGGCAGCGCATCACCACCTTCTCAAGGGCAATTAGGGATGGGCAATAAGTGCCTTGCCAGCAATGCCCACATCCCATGAACAAATAAAAAATCCTCCTTGGATATGGGGTTGGCGCCAGCGGACTGGGGAATTACAAATGTTACACCCTTGTTCAAAAAAGGGTGCTAGGATAAACCCAGCAACTACAGGCCAGTCAGTTTAACTTCGGTAGTGGGGAAGCTTTTAGAAATGATAATCTGGGACAAAATTAACAGTCAATTGGACAAGTGTGGATTAATTAAGGAAAGCCAGCACGGATTTGTTAAAGGCAAATCGTGTTTAACTAACTTGACTTGAGTTTTTTGAGGAGGTACAGAGAGGGTTGATGTGGACAATGCGGTTGATGAGGTGTACATGGTCTTCCAAAAGGCGTTTGATAAAGTGCCTCATCATAGGCTTACCAGCAAAGTTGAAGCCCATGGAATAAAAGGGACAGTGGCAGCATGGATATGAATTTGGGTAAGTGACAGGAAACAGAGTAGTGGTGAACAGTTGTTTTTCAGACTGGAGGAAGGTATACAGTCGTGTTCCCCAGGGGTCGGTACTAGGACCACTGCTTTTCTTGATATATTAATGACTTAGACTTGGGTGTACAGGGCACAATTTCAAAATTTGCAGATGACACAAAACTTGGAAGTATAGTGAACAGTGAGGATGAGAGTGATAGGCTTCAGGAAGACAGACAGGCTGGTGGAATTGGTGGACACATGGCAGATGAAATTTAATGCAGAAAAGTGCGAAGTGATACAGGAAACTCTTGTTTAACCGGCACCTAAATATCCGAATTCTCTCTTAACCGGCAAAAATCATACTCCGAAAACTCCTCTCAAATAACCGGCAATGTTGCCGAGTCCGAGTCTCCCGCGAACGCCGAGTTAGTCAGTGGGGGTAGTTCTCCAAAGTGCCAAACTCGGCCTCCTGGCGCTGTCGGAAGTCCGAACACTGCAGTAACAGGAGTCGGATTCTCCCGTGCTGCCGGGAGTCTCACTTACTGTTAAGTAATTAAAGAGTTATGGATTACCCTCAACTGGCAGTACTGTACTTAATCAAGCATCTTCCACCATCCATTTAACACAATATTCTGTAGGTGAGTAACCAAATACTGTATACTGCACATTTCTTGATTTTATGTTGTTAAAAATAGCCTCGGTAGATATAACTCTCCGTTATCCGGAACTTTCGATCAACCGGCACCACGCCGGTCCCGGATACCAAAGAGTTTCCTGTACATTTTGGTAGGAAGAACAAGGAGAGGCAATGTAAAACCCTAAAGGGGGTGCATGAACAGAGAGACCTGGGGGTATATGTGCGCAAATCATTGAAGGTGGCAGGGCAGGTTGAGAAAGCATTTAAAAAAGCATACGAGATAGAGTCATAGATTGATACAGCACAGAAAGAGGCCCTTCGGCCCATCGTGTCCGCGCCGGCCATCAAGCCCTATCTATTCTAATCCCATTTTCCAGCACTTGGTCCGTAGCCTTGCATGCTATGGCGTTTCAAGTGCTCATCTAAATGCTTCTTGAATGTTGAGGGTTCCTGCCTCTACCACCCTTTCAGGCAGTGAGTTCCAGATTCCAACCACCCTCTGGGTGAAAAAGTTTTTCCTCAAATCCCCTCTAAACCTCCTGCCCCTTACCTTGAAACTATGCCCCCTGGTTATTGACCCCTCTACTAAGGGGAAAAGTTCCTTTCTATCTATCCTATCTATGCCCCTCAATTTTGTACACCTCAATCAGGTCCCCCCTCAGCCTTCTCTGCTCTAAGGAAAACAACCCCAGCCTGTCCAGTCTCTCGTCATAGCTGAAGCGCTCCAGCCCAGGTAACATCCTGGTGAATCTCCTCTGCACCCTCTCCAATGCAATCACATCCTTCCTATAGTGTGGCGACCAGAACTGCACAGTATTCCAGCTGTGGCCTAACTAGCGTTTTGTACAGCTCCATCATAACCTCCCTGCTCTTATTTTCCATGCCTCGGCTAATGAAGGAAAGTATCCCATATGCCTTCTTAACCACCTTATCTACCTGTCCTGCTGCCTTCAGGGATCTATGTACATGCACACCAAGGTCCCTCTGATCCTCTGTCCTTCCTAGGGTCCTAGGGTCCATTGTGTATTCCCTTGCCTTGTTAGTCCTCCCAAAATGCATCACCTCACACTTTTCAGGGTTAAATTCCATTTGCCCATCTGACCAACCCGTCTATATCGTCCTGTAGCCTGAGGCTTCCCTCCTCGTTATTTACCACTCCACCAATTTTGTCATCTGCGAACTTACTGATCATACCTCCTACATTCATATCTAAATCATTAATGTACACTACAAACAGCAAAGGACCCAACACCGATCCCTGCGGTACACCATTGGACACAGGCTTCCAGTCACACAAACAACCTTCGACCATCACCCTCTGCCTCCTGCCACTAAGCCAATTTTGGATCCAATGTGCCAAATTGTCCTGGATCCCATGGGCTCTTACCTTCTTGACCAGTCTCCCATGTGGGACTTTGTCAAAAGCCTTACTGAAGTCCATGTAGACTACATCAACTGTACTACCCTCATCCACACACCTAGTCACCCCCTCGAAAAATTCAATCAAATTGGTTAGACATGATCTCCCCCCTGACAAAGCCATGCTGACTATCCTGGGCTTTATAAATAGAGGCAGAGAGTACAAAAGCAAGGAAGTTATGATGAACCTTTATAAAACACTGGTTCGGCCTCAACTGGAGTATTGTATCCAATTCTGGGCACCGCACTTTAGGAAGTATGTAAAGGCCTTAGATAGGGTGCAGAAAAGATTTACAAGAATGGTTCCAGGGATGAGAGACTTCAGTTACGTGGATAGACTGAAGAAGCTGGTGTTGTTCTCCTTAGAGCAGAGAAGATTGAAAGGAGATTTGATAGAAGTATTCAAAATTATGAGGGGTCTAGACAGAGTAGATAGAGAGAAACTGTTCCCATTGGCGGAAGGGTCGAGAACCAGAGGACACAGATTTAAGGTGATTGGCAGAAGAACCAAAGGCGACATGAGGGAAAACTTTTTTACTCAGCGCGTGGTTAGGATTTGGAATGCACTGCCTGAGGGTGGTGGAGGCAGATGCAATCGTGGCTTTCAAAAGGGAATTGGATAAGTACCTGTAGGAAAAAAATTTGCAAGGCTACAGGGAAAGGGTGGGGGAGTGGGACTAGCTGAAATACTCTTGGAGAGCCGGCACGGGCTCGACAGGCCGAATGGCGGCCTTCTGTGCTGTAACCATTCTCTCTAGGTGAATGGCGGAGCGGGCTTGAGGGGCTGAAGGGCCTACTCCTGTTCCTATGTTCTTCACCGGCTGCGAGGGACCTTCAGGAGCGCCACGCAGCTTAAAGGGAACATTGCTGACATCCTACTTGGACCTTAAAATCAGCCAGAAGACTGACCCACGAGTGTCTGACCAGGTGCAAGTTTTGCATGCATTTCAAAGATGAGGGAATTTCTGATGCAATTAACTTGCAAGTGCATGTAATAACTTCCCACCAGAAAATGATTGATCCAGATAGCCCCTTCCCCCTTGTAGAAATGTGGACACCTCTAGGCAAGATTTGTAGATTCTTACTGTTCCCCACAAAGCCAATAAGAATGCAGCTAGATGGAGTCACCGTTTTAAATTAATGTTTTGGCTTAATTTAAAACTTATGAAAAAAGATACGATAAAGATTTTACAGTAAAGCAGAGCACTGCTTACATCACACTAGATTTAAGAATTACAACAATGCTCAACTTAGATCACAGGTTCGCAGTAAATTGGTGTTCCTCTCATATTTCTGTCGCTATGGCATGCAGATGGGTCATGCAGGTACCATTACATGAGACAGAAAGTGCAGGAAACAAAATATTCTTAATTTTAATAGATCATAAATATACCTTAAAATGATCAAAAATTTATTTTAAAGGTTTTTTTTGCATTTTGAGATCGTAATTTATCGCACCTTAGAGGCTGCAATAAAACCAACAGCTCATCACCACCCCCCCCTAACATTGAAGGTCAACTGAGGTCCATCACTCCAGCTCATTCTCAAAGACTCCTAATATGCCGCAAATTGCATTATTATACAAAGATTTTACATTTCCAACCATATGGCAAAATGGGGCGATCCACCATTTATTCCAGCTCCAGGTGGATGTAAAAGATCCCATGGCAGCATTCAAGGAAGAGCAGGAGAGTTCTTTAGCCAACCAACACCACCAAAAACAGACTCATTGCTGTTTATGGGACCTTACCGTTTGCAAATCGACTGCCACACGTGTCTACAAACCAGCAGAGACTGCACTTCCAAAGTAATTCATCGCTTGTAAAGCACTGGGGCATCCCGAGGAGCAGAGAAGGTGCTGTTGAAATGCAAGTTCCTCCTTTTGTTTTGGATGAGTGTACAGTCTCAAAATAACTTTCCCACTTGAAGCATCACAACATTCAGCCACACCAGTTCATTACTGCCCTGAATATATTTCAAACACATGAATATTGTGCATACACAGAAAAAGGTGCGGTACATAACAGATAGCACAGTAAATGAGTTCACGATAAAATGAGACAGCACTCAGACTGGTATCAATATATTTTTTTAAACAAACACCAGTTAATGTCTGTGCATTGTTGTTGTGAATAAAGTTCGTGCCACATTTTTGCTTTACACAAATATGTTAAATAGTAGAGTAGAGGAACAGCAGATCCTGGTTGGTGTAATTCTCCCTCAGCTCACTGCTACTCGCAAAGAAGATCCTGTGCAACTGATGAATGACTGGCTGTTACATAACCACATAAACATTTGATTCAAGCCTCTGGAATGTTTCCTTAGACACTGCACATGGCAATTGTACTTATTACTTCATAAGCAAACATTCTGGATCAGCTAGTTGACCCATTTCTCCCCAGTAAATACATTTGGCTTCTGCTTTGAAATGTGGCTTGGAGTTACTGGAATTGATTCTTATCCTCTGCTACTCTTCCATTCAAAAAGATTGGTATTAACAGGTGAACGTAAAAGATCGAATGGCACAATTTCGAAGAAGAGCAGAGGAGTTCTCCCTGGTGTCCTGGGCAATATTTATCCCTCAACCAGCATTGCTAAAGCAGATTATCTGGTCATTTATCTCATTGCTGTTTGTGGGACCTTGCTGTGCGCAAATTGGCTGCCACGTTTCCTACATTACGGCACTGACTGTACTTCAAAAGGTACTTCATTGGCTGTCCTGCGCTTTGGGACATCCTGAGGTTGCGATGGGCGCTATATAAATGCAAGTTTGTTCTTTTTATTGTTGCCAACTCCCTCTCCATAGCGGATAATGGGAACCGGCTGATCATCAACATTCCCCAAATTCTGGTCTCACATTTGGCATACCGCCTTGGGCACAGGAAGGAAGACGGGTGTAATACATGTAATAAATTGAATTCAACCCTTTTGGGGCTATGAGGTCGACATGCGTCAAGGAGAGAGATTGGCATTGGCAGTGTACATGACATAGCGAAACCTTTCACAACAGTTCATCCAGTGAAGCTCCTGGCAGGTCATGAACCTACAGAGCAGCTCAACAGCTGCACACCTTGCATCTGAAAACATCATACAGAAAATTCATTCCTGTCTGCCCATAAGCATTTCAAATCCAAATTAGATCAATTTTTTTCAGAAAACAACATTGTGGGATACAGTATATGAGTAATTTGAGGCATGACATGTGGTGAGTGTAGCATGCTTGGGAGGAAAAAGATGACTTTGGACCTATGGTTCCCAAAGCTCTCTACCACTGGGGGTTGCCTCACGTCATATCTGGGTCTGTTGTAGACTAATTGATAGAGACTGATTGCTATGATTCGTCAACAACTCCCATTATCATTGTATCGTGCGACTACCAGGACGGTAGAAGGTGAACTAGATGGACCGTGGCCTTTTATCGTCTAGCAATTCCTACGTTCCATTTGCATTAATAGATAAAAAGCCATTGGCCTCCGCTGCACAGGATGAATTGATTTGAGTGATTCAAGGATCATTAGAACAATGTTTCATCGAGAAAGGGTCAAACATAACAGCGACCATCCTGCTCAGTAGAGTAGAATGCTTGCAGCCAAAGGGTTTGAGATACAAATCAACATAATTGATGCAGGCAGGAAGAATATTCCACGCTCGGGGGCGGGGGGGTGTCTATAACCTGTTGAAAATGCCCCGTATAATAATACTCATCAAAAGGGGTTCGAAAGAGATAGGCATGTCACTGCAATCCAATGTCAAGTTCGGTGTACACTTACTGCAAGCTTTTTCAACTGGGCTTCAATGTGCACAGCACAGTAAGAGGCTCCAACAACAGTGCTGGAGGAATGCTGTTTCAACCAGTTGCTTTTGAAAGTGCCACATCTTTTCACTGTGCTGTTGTTGGTGCTAGTATTTATTTATTTTACCAACGGTGTCAAATCTCTTGGGTCTCTTTTTTCTTAAAAAGTCACACATGAATTCTACTCTATTTTTTCTTTAAATTCCACCCCCCACCCCCCTCACCAACCACCCCTCCACTCCATACAGACTTGGAAGGGCCCAGGTTCAATCTGCAGTTTGTGCTGAATGAGCTGGTCTCAAGTCAGTGTAGTTGCCTTGTGCACTACAGTTGGTGTCAGCTGTGGCTCAGTTGGTAGCACCCTCGCCTCTGAGTCAGAAGGTTGTGGGTTCAAGTCCCACTCCAGAAGCTTGAGCACAAAAATCTAGGCAGACACTCCAGTGCAGTGCTGAGGGAGTGATGCACCGTCTTTGGGATGAGGCGTTAAACCGAGGCCCCGTCTGCTCTCTCAGGTGGATGTAAAAGATCCCATGGCACTATTTTGAAGAAGAGCAGGGGAATTATCCCTGGTGTCCTGGCCAATATTTATCCCTCAATCAACATCATTTAAAAAAGAATTATCTGGTCATTATCACATTGCTGTTTGTGAGAGCTTGCTGTGCACAAATTCGCGGCTGCGTTTCCTACATTACAACAGTGACGACACTTCAAAAGTTGGCTGTAAAGTGCTTTGGGACATCCAGAGTCGTAAAAGGCGCGATAGAAAGGCAAGTCTTTCTTTTCTTTTTCTTTATAGTCTCCCTGGGCTTGAGGGAGGGGGGAGAGAGAGTCAGGATCAGCACTCCTGATCACTCTCCAGTAACTTGTACTGGAAAGTTAAGGTCTGTAGCCATCAAGTGGCTATGCATTCCATAGTCAAACAGCCTGTTGCCACTCACCCTCGCTGTTTAGGCTAACACAAGAAGAATGACCACTGCGAGAAGGTGCCAGAGAACTGTACCAACGAGGAAACTGTACCCCAGCATGAATCGTTGCCTTCAAGAGAGAAAAGAAATATATAAAATGGGAAGGGGGTGGGTGGGGGAAGAGAAGGAAACAGGCACATATGGAATTATCGAACAGACACACTGCTCTTGCTAACTTTACAGTTCATTCTGTAAACAGCTACTGGGCAGATTCCCAACATAAAATCGACAATAACCACCTGTACAGGCAGGCTTAACCTCAGTTTAACGTCTCATCCGAAAGACGGCACCTCCAACAATGTAGCACTCCCTCAGTACTGCGCTGTAGTGTCCGCTTATGTGCTCTGGGGCTTGAGCTTCTGACCCAGAGGCGAGTGCTACCGATATTACAACAGTGACTACAATTCAAAAAGTGCTTCACTGGCTGTAAAGCGCTTTGGGATGTCCGGTGTTCGTGAAAGGCGCTATATAAACGCAAGGCTTTTTTCTTTCTTTCTTACCACCACTGAGCCAAGCGGACAATATTTTAGCAACACAAGTAAAATGCCCAATAATAAAACTGGTCTTGAAAAGTGATCAGAATTGGGCCCACATTGCCGAGAACTCATTGGAAAAATTGAGGTGAAGTTTATAACAACCGACAGCCTCAATTTAA
Source organism: Squalus acanthias (assembly GCA_030390025.1). NCBI lineage: Eukaryota > Metazoa > Chordata > Chondrichthyes > Squaliformes > Squalidae > Squalus > Squalus acanthias. Next base: position 67,789,171 of record CM059427.1, read on the forward strand.
ACAGTAAGCCCCTGAACATTACAACACAGAAATATTGATTTCAAAGGCAACTTTATTAAGCCAAACACAAATCCCCTCAGGGTGCCACCCCAATGGGATTTGTGAATAATCTGATATAATCTCTATGACGTCAGACCATTTTAACACAATATTTATACTTGTGCTGACATCTCCTTTTGTATTGTACTAAAAACAAGTACTTCAAAACTAAAGGTTTTTTTAAATCTGATAATTTGGGGGGTTTTGTGGGGAAGGCCAGGTGGCTCGTCTGCCACTGAATTCCTCAAATATCATTCAGACATCACCACACTTAGCTCGAGCCAACATTTGAAATTTTACAGCCTCTTTTCCCCTCTACCTCTGTGATAATGTCTCTTATTCACAGCATATTTTCCAGTGGGTTCTTTACTGCTCCAGGTCTCCTTGTTCCTGGACAATGTTTTTGCAGAACGCAGAAATGGTTATTCAATTAACGCAGGTACAGGATCCATTTTACGACACCTATGCAAGTACACAATGTTTAGCAGCTGTCAACTCAATTGCATTTTGCAAATACTGCCCAGCCCACCCAGAAAGAGAGGGGAGGTGCTCTTCCCAACTCAATTACAGAAGAGCCCGTTATTGGAGAGATTTAAAACACTTGCAATAAATTAATGCTTCAATGTCTCCTGAACCACTTACTGCTGTGTGTGACCCAAGATGTACCATTCCTTCAAAACTCTTTTTAAAACATGCGCTGCCTTACAGAACTAGCCCTGAACATGAGAATGAATCATATGGAGAAGTTGTTTTTTGAATCAATTCAATGGAAAGTCCTAAAGATATTATTGTATTGGCTTATGATTACTGCAGGTACTGCTTCAATCTTATAGTCTCATCCCCTGGGTGCACCTCCCTTCCACCCCAGATAAAAAAAGATTGTATGTAATCTGCCAGACCACAAAGATAAACTTGCATTTATATAGCGTGGTTCATGGCCTCAGGTCAGCCCAAAGCGCTTTACAGCCAATGAAGTACTTTTGAAGTGCAGTCACTATTGTAATGTAGCAAAAGTGGCAGCCAATTTGTGCACAGCAAGCTCCCACAAACAGCAATGCAACAATGGCCAGATCATCTGTTTTAGTGATGCTGGTTGAATACTGGCGAGAACTCCATTGCTCTTCTTCGAAAATAATGCCATGGGATCCTTCCAAGAGGGCAGACGGGACCTCAGCTTAATATCTCGTCCAAAGAATGGTACCTCCGACAGTGCAGCACCCCTCAGTACTGCACTGGAGTGTCACCCTGGATTTTTGTGCTCAAGTCTTGGGGATGGGACTTGAACCCACAACTTTGACTCAAAGATGAGAGAGTGATACCCACAGAGCTGACACCTAGACCTTGGAAGAAACCCTAGTCTATTACCTTGTACAGGCACAGCTGTGAAGTCAGGGAAATTCAGAGTCTCATATTGTAATTATGATTAGCAAGATTACAAAAGCCATTTAAACATATGCAGCTGGGGTTATTTGTGCAAGAGTGGGGATGCATCAAAATGGGTCGCACCTGTAAACCAAAACAAGCGACAGATGGTAGTAGGTCTGGCACAGGATAATAGTGCATTAATACAGAAACCTGTGATTCCAACCACATAAAAAGACCTACCACCTTATGCACCCCTTTCTTAGTAGCACTACAGCATGCCTGACTTCAGCAGCAGCATTGCAAAGCAAACAAGGAGCACCAGTGTCCCTGGAGAGACCCACCTAAAGGGATAGTTTGTCAGGACCTCCAAAGGTATCAGTGCTCCAGGCCGGAAATATAAACACTGCCCCTGGAGCGAGAAACCATTCTCTTGTCTAGCCGTCAGTGGACAGTGAACCCGTTCGCCCATCTCTCTGTGCTCGCTGACCTACATTGGCTCCCGGTCAGGCAGCGCCTCGTTTTCAAAATTCTCATCCTTGTTTTCAAATCCCTCCATGGCCTCGCCCCTCCCTATCTCTGTAATCACCTTCAGCCCCACAACGCCCCTCCCCCCCGCCTCCGCCGAGATATCTGCGCTCTTCTAATTCTGCCCTCTTGAGCATCCCTGATTATAATCGCTCAACCATTGGTGGCTGTGCCTTCTGTTGCCTAGGCCCCAAGCTCTAGAATTCCCTGCCTAAACCTCTCCGCCTCACTACCTCTCTTTCCTCCTTTAAGATGCTCCTTAAAACCTACCTCTTTGACCAAGCTTTTGGTCACCTGCCCTAATTTATCCTTATGTGGATCGGTGTCAAATTTTGTGTCTTAAAATACTCCTGTGCAGCACCTTGGGACATTTTACTACGTTAAAGGCGCTGTAAGTTGTTGTTGTTGACGGAGTGCGTAGTCCATACAGGCCAACAATATCAGGAAAGGTCTGCAGCCAAAAACAAAACCTTGACTTCCCTTCACACAAAGGGTAGTGGAAATTTGGAATTCTTTTCCCCAAAAGGCTGTAGTTATCAAGGGATATGGATCAATGGTGGGTAAATGGGGTTCAGGTACAGATCAGCCATGTTCTAACAGAATGACGGAACAGGCTCGAGGGGCAGAAGGGCCTACTCCTGTTCCTATGACAACTGCACCATTTGTTTGTCAGTTGGTTCGATGCTATGGAATCCGCTCTGCAATATAAAAAGGGGGAAATTGTACAATACTGGGAGCTTTGTGTGACATTACAGAAGCTCTTGAAACAGTTCTGCAATATAAACACGAACATAATAGGAAGAGGAGGTCATTCAGCCCCTCGAGCCTGCTCCGTCATTCAATAAGATCATAGCTGATCTTCTACCTCAACTCCACCTTCTCGCACTATCCCCACATCCCTTGGTTCTCTTAGGGACCAATCTCTGACTGAAAGGAGAAGAAAGAGAGAATAAGATTTTAGACAAATGAAAAACAGAAAGCAATATCCAAGAAAGGAAGGGTGAACACTAAATAAAAAGACAACAAACGCAAGTACTCCTTCATGGCTCTTGCTCAGCACTGCACCATAACGTTAGCTCACAGTATGAGCTCAAACTCCTGGAAAAGGACTGGAATCCACAACTTCCCTGCCAACAGAAAAAAAGAGTGCCACCAACTGAGCCAACATGGTCCATTTCAGTAGATAGACTCCTCTAGAGTAACATTATGGATGATGAAAGCAAGGGAGCAGATATTGTGAAGTGCTAGGCTGAGTGGGTTAATAGTAGGAGAGGGGAACAAGGAGGAGAATGGCGGGATGCGTTCCCAGAGAAAGGGACAGATGGCCTTTGAGACCATTTGTAGAATGAGGCAGTGTGGGCTGCTGCTTTAAGACAGCCAGTGGCGGGAGCCACATTGGGTGTGGCTAGGATACTCAAGAATAAAGCAGAACAGAGGGAAACTGGGCTCATTCCTGGGTCAATTGCAGCAGAGCAGGTCAGCACAAGAGTTGCGGCAAGTGGGTGTGGGCACGAAGCAATATATTTGAGAAATGGGAGGTGATTGATGATGGGGACCTAGCTGGAGAGGGGGGGCGGGGGGGGAGTTCAGGTCCAGGGTCGGAGACAAAATGCACATCGAGTGAACATGGAGAAGTGGCTTGAGTTACATATACAAATGGGTAACTTATGCGTGAGTATGCGAGTCTGTGACTGAGGTCAACGTGGGTGCTGAACAAGATCCATGGCCTGTTGCCGCTCAAAGACATCCAGTTCTAGGTGGTGGTTGGAGCCCAGGCTTGAAGGCAGTTGAAGAGAGCCAGAGACTTGGCGGCAGTCGCTGGAAGGTCCAGCTTGGGTGTCTGACTGGTTGGCAGTTAGGGTCGGGGCCAGGCTGGCAGTTTGAATCCAGTGCCTGGCTGGCGGTCAGGGTCTGGCTACCTGCCCGCTTCCTGGATTTAATTCATTTGGACCTCCCTTTCTCAGGCAGGTTATGAGGCAGAGATGGGTGCACTTTCTGCCTCATAAAAAAGAGAGAGGGTGAAGTGAAATACATGAGGCCAGGTTTTTGGTGTTAGACAGAAGTAGTGGAAAGCCATGGAGGGGCAGTGTGTCAAGGCAGAGGGAGAGGTAGCGTGGTGCCCAAGGCAGCAGCAAGTGGTGATGTAATACAGAATGCATTACAATGTAATATAGAACAACAGTCACTACACTTCAACGTGTCACTGTATGTTTGGCAGGGGGATGAAACAATGGATAAGAGAAACAAGGTGCAGAGAGGACTGGCTGACACAAATAGCGCGAGAGTACAGCATAGTTCAGAAATAGGAGGGATCAGACAGCGGGCAAATCCGAGGCAGTCTAAGGTGGGTTTGGAGTGCATGCGTGCAAATGCACGGAGCATGGTAAAAAAGGTTGGTGAGCTGCAGGAACAAGTCGTCACATGGGACTATGATATAATGGCAATAACAAAGACCTGGTTCAAAGACGGGGAAGATTGGGAACTTAATACTTCTGGCTACAATGTATTCAGGAAAGGTAGGGAAGGGGGAAAAAAAAGAGGTGGGGTAGCAGTATTGAAAATAAACTATTATAGCACTGAAGAGGGATGATGTAGTTGAGGGGCCAAGCACAGAGTCCATTATGTTAGAATTAAGGAATAGAGGAACTACTACGCTACTGGGCCACCAAATAGTGGGAAGGAGATAGAGGAGCAAATTACAGAAAGATGCATGAACTAGAGTAGCGATAATGTGGGACTTCAATTATCCTAATATAGACTGGGATAGTAACTATGTAAAGGGCAAACAGGGGGAGGAATTCTTGAAAGGTATACAAGAGAACTTTCTTGATCAGTATGTTTCCAGCCCAACAAGGAAGTGAGCAGTGCCAGATCTAGTTCTGGGGAATGAAGTTAGGCAAGTGGAGCATATTTCAGTCGGAAAGCATTTGGGGAACAGGGATCATTATTTTATCAGGTTTAGAATAGTTATGGAAAAGGACCAGGAACAATCAAGCATAAATATACTTAACTGGAGGAGGGCTGATTTCAGTGAGTTAAAAAGGGATCGGACACAGGTGGATTGTCTCGGTGGAGAGTCGAGAACTAGGGCTCCTGGTCTGAGGATAAGGATTCAGCCATTTAGGACTGAGATGAGGAGAACTTTCTTCCTTCTTCTTGGGCAGTTCCTCAGAACCAAGGATGACTTACTTCCACATTAAAAATGAGTTCTCAGGTGACTGATGAGTCCAATGCGGGACCTACAGTCTCTGTCACAGGTGGGGCAGACGGTGGTTGAAGGAGCAGGTGGGTGGGGTGCTTGGGTTGACGTGCGCTCCTTGCGCTTGGCTTCCGCTTGCTCCCGGCGAAGAGACTCGAGGTGTTCGGTGCCTTCCCGGATGCTTCTCCTCCACTTTGTGCGGTCTTGGGCCAGGGATTCCCAGGTGTCAGTGGGGATGTTGCACTTTTTCAAGGAGGCTTTGAGGGTGTCCTTGAAGCATTTCCTCTGCCCACCTGGGGCTCTCTTGCCGTGACGGAGCTCCGAGTAGAGCACTTGTTTTGGGAGTCTCGTATCGGGCATGCGGACAATGTGGCCTGTCCATCGGAGCTGATCGAGCGTGGTCAAAGCTTCGATGCTGGGGATGTTGGCCTGAGCGAAACACGGATGTTGGTGCATCTATCCTGCCAATGGATTTGCAGGATCTTGCGGAGGCAGCGTTGGTGGTACCTCTCCAGTGCTTTGAGGTGTCTGCTGTACATGGTCCATGTCTCTGAGGCATACAGCAGGGCGGGTATCACTGCTGCTCTGTAGACCATGAGCTTAGTGCCGGGTTTGAGGTCCTGGTCTTCAAACACTCTCTTCCTCAGGCGACCGAAGGCTGCACTGGCACACTGAAGGCGGTGTTGGACTTCGTCATCGACGTCTGCCCTTGTTGACAGTAGGCTCCCGAGGTATGGAAAGTGGTCCACGTTGTCAAAAGCCTTGTCGTGGATTTTGATAATCGGGGGGCAGTACTGTGTGGCGGGGGCAGGTTGGTAGAGGACCATTGTCTTACGGATGTTTAGTGTAAGGCCTATGCTCTCGTACGCTTCGGTGAAGGTGTTGACGATGGTTTGGTGTTCGACCTCCGAGTGAGCGCAGATGCAAGCGTCGTCTGCATACTGTAATTCGACGACAGAGGATGGGACAACCTTGGATCTGGACTGGAGGCGACGGAGGTTGAACAGTTTCCTGTTTGTTCTGTAAATTAGCTCCACTCCAGCGGGGAGCTTACTGAGGGTGAGATGGAGCATTACAGCAAGGAAGATCGAGAAGAGCGTTGGTGCGATGACACAGCCTTGCTTGACCCCGGTCCGTACGTGAATTGGGTCTGTGGTGGAACTGTTGGTCAGGATCACGGCTTGCATGTTGTCGTGAAGCAGGCGGAGGATGGTGACAAACTTTTGAGGGCAGCCGAATTTGTGGAGGATGCTCCATAATCCCTCACGGTTGACAGCGTCGAAGGCCTTTGTGAGATCAAAGGCAGCCATGTACAGCGGTTGGTGCTGTTCCCTGTATTTCTCTTGTAATTGACGAGCGGTGAAGATCATGTCCATTGTGCCCCTTAGTGGGCAGAATCCACATTGCGACTCTGGGAGGAGCTCTTCGGCCACTGGGAGAAGGCGACTGAGGAGGATTCTTGCGATGACTTTCCCTGTGGCAGACAGCAGGGAAACTCCTCTGTAATTACCGCAATCGGACTTGTCACATTTCTTGAAGATGGTCACAATTACGGCATCTCTGAGATCCCCTGGCATGTTCTCCTCCTTCCAGATAAGAGAAATGAGTTCATGAATTCGCGCCAGTAGTGCTTCTCTGCCATGCTTTAGTGCCTCGGCAGGGATTCCATCTGCTCGAGGCCTTGTTGTTCTTCAGTTGTCGGATGGCCTTTTCAACCTCACGCCGGGCTGGGGTTGTGCTGAGATGGTGGCGGGTAGCATGCTGCGGGATGGAGTGGAGGACACTCGCGTCGAAGACAGAGTCTTGGTTAAGGACTCTTCACTCAGGAGGGTTGCGAATCTTTGGCATTCTCTACCCCAGATAGGTGTGGATGCTCAGTCGTTGAGTATATTCAAGACTGAGATCGATAGATTTTTTGGACACCAAGGGAATCAAGAGATATGGGGATAGTGCAGGAAAGTGGAGTTGAGGTTGAAGCTCAGCCATGATCTTATTGAATGGCGGAGCAGGCTCGAGGGGCCGTATGGCCTACTCCTGCTCCTATTTCTTATGTGCTTACGTTATGATTGGAATCAAAAAATTGGTAGGCAAAACAGCAACTGAATAATGGGAAGCCTTCAAAGAGGAGATAGTTTGGGTCCAGAGTAGACACATTCCCACGAGGGGGAAGGAAGTGCATTCAAAGCCAGAGCTCCCTGAATAACTAAAGATACAGAGATTAAAATGAAACAGATAAAAAGGAGGTTTTTGACAATTGTAAGGTTAATAATACATTAATAATTAATTAATAATAGAGAACCAAAATGAAAATAGAAAATACAGGAGATCTAAAAAAGGGAATAAGAGGGGAAAAGAGAGAGTATGAGAATAGATTAGTATGAGAATAAAAGGAAACCCAAAAGTCTTTTATAACCATATAAATAGTAAATAGGTAGTCAAAGGATGGGTGGGGCCGATTAGGGATCAAAAAGATCTTCTTGTGGAGGCAGAGGGCAAGGCTGAGGTACTAAATGAATAATTTGCATCTGTCTTCACTAGAGAAGAGGATGCTGCCAATGTAGCAGTAAAGGAGGTAGCAGCAATATTGGATAGGATAAAAATAATGAGTCGGTACTTAAAAAGTTGGCAGTCCTCAAAGTAGAAAAGTCACCTGGTCCGGATGGAATGCATCCTAGGTTACGGAGGGAAGGCTCTGGTCACAATCTTCCAATTCTCCTTAGATATGGGGGTGGTGCCAGATGACTGGAGGATTGCAAATGTTACACCCCTGTTCAAAAAAGGAGAGAGGGATAAACCCGGCAACTACAGGCCAGCCAGCTTAACATCGGCGGTGGATCAGCTTTTAGAAACAATAATCTAGGACAAAATTAATTAGCACTTGGAAAAGTATGGGCTAATAAATCAAAGACAATCTTGATTGAGTTCTTTGATGAAGTAACAGAGAGGGTTGATTTTGTGTATATGGACTTTCAAAAGGCTTTTGACAAAGTACCACACAACAGACTTGTAAGTAAAATTGAAGCCCATGGGATTAAAGGGACAGTGGCAGCATGCATACGACATCTGTGAAAGGACAGAAAGCAGAGTGTAGTGGGGAATGGTTGTTTTTCCAGAGTAGAGGAAAGTGTGCAGTCGTGTTCCCCAGGGTCGCTATTAGGACCACTGCTCTTTTTGATGTATTAATGACCTGGACTTGGGTATTCAGGGCAGTCCGAGTCTCCGCGAATGCCAAGTACTCCGAAAACTCCTCTCAAATAACCGGCAATGTTGCCGATCCCGAGTCCGCGAACGCCGATTTAGTCAGTAGGGGTAGTTTTCAAAAGTGCCACTACTCGGCCTCCTGGCGCTGTCGGAAGTCCGAAACACTGCAGTAGCAGGAGTTGATTCTCCCGCGCTGCCGGGAGTCTCACTTACTGTTAAGTAATTAAAGAGTTATGGATTACTCTCAACTGGCAGTACTGTACTTAATCAAGCATCTTCCACCATCCATTTAACACAACATTCTGTAGGTGAGTACCCAAATACTGTATACTGCACATTTCTTGATTTTTTTTATTTTTCTTTGTTAAAAATAGCCTCGGTAGATATAACTCTCTGTTATCCGGAACTTTCGATCAACCGGCACCACGCCGGTCCCGTCGGTGCCGGATACCAAAGAGTTTCCTGTACAAGGCACAAGTAAGGAGTGTGATGGAATACTCTCCACTTGCCTGGATGAGTGCAGCTCCAACAACACTCAAGAAGCTCGACACCATCCAGGACAAAGCAGCCCACTTGATTGGCACCCCATCCACCACCTTAAACATTCACTCCCTCCACCACCGGCGTACCGTGGCTGCAGTGTGTACCATCTACAAGATGCACTGCAGTAACTTGCCAAGGCTCCTTCAGCAGCACCACCCAAACCCGCGACCTCTTCCACCTAGAAGGACAAGGGCAGCAGGCGCATGGGAACACCACCACCTCCAAGTTCCCCTCCAAGTCACACACCATCCTGACTTAGAAGTATATCGCCGATCCTTCATCGTCGCTGGGTCAAAATCCTGGAACTCCCTCCCTAACAGCACTGTGGGAGTACCTTCACCACACGGACTGCAGCGGTTCAAGGCGGCGGCTCACCACCACCTTCGAGGGCAACTAGGGATGGGCAATAAATGCTGGCCTTGCCAGTGACGCCCACATCCCATAAACGAATAAAAAAAAACAGACTGGTGAAATAGGCAGACACATGGCAGATGAAATTTAACACAGAAGTGATACATTTTGGTAGGAAGAATAAGAGGCAATATAAAGTAAATGGTATAATTTTAAAGGGGCTGCAGGAACAGAGAGACCAGAGGGTGTACATATACAAATTTTTGGAGGTGGCAGGACAAGTTGAGAAGGTCTCAGCCACCCAAAGCCCTAAGCTCTGGAATTCCCTCCCAAAACCTCTCTGCCTCACCACCTCTCCCGCCTCCTTTAAGACGCTCGTTAAAATCTACCTCTTGGATCAAGCTTTTAGTCACTGGTTCCAATATTTTGGCTTGGTGTCAATTTATGCTCCTGTGACGCGCCTTGGGACATTTTGCTACGTTAAAGGCATTACATAAAATGCAAATTGTTGTTGTTTACAGATTCCTACTCTCAGAGAAGGGTAGAACGCAGACCAAGACTAATTTTTTCTTTCAAAAAATAGCTCCTTGTGCTGTCTGTAACAATTACATTTGAATACTACAAATTGAACATTTTAAAGAGAGCACAGATGATTTCTACAGTACGTCACTGTTACTTACAGTCTCACAGAAAAGAGCTCCAATATTTTTTGACAAGGCCAGAGTTAGTAAAGTAGAACCGAATGTTCTGGACAGGTTTTCCGATTAACAAGGTCAACCAGACACAAACAGAAGCACCTCTTTCATCTAGGAACATTTTTACGCTGCACTGAACAAAACACTACTGTGCACTGCACCATCCAGTATTTTAATGATTGTAATTATCCTAGCTCATTGGTACTGTGCAGAACGATTGCTGATTCGAGCTGGGCCAGGCTGCGGATTACTGACCGCTGGGAATGCTGTACCGACTGCCAAAAATCAATTCACTTGTAACCCTGGACACCTCAGCTTCGACCAGATTTGAACCTTAGCCCCAGAGCAGGAAAACAGCAGAACGTGACTGGAACTTTTCCCTTATCCATGAAAAAAAATGAAATCGATGTGGCAGCTCAGCTAGTTAGTGTATTGAGGCCAATATGCTCGAGGCAAAGTTGCACTTCAACCAATTAAGATGAAGCAAGAGAGTCAAGGCACCACCTTCATATCGCTCCCACCACCAACAGCGACAGACTCGTAACCAGTTAAGCACTAAGCAGCTCAAAATGCAGTCTCCAGATGAACACAAGTTTGGAAGGGAAAAATTTATAACTGTCCTAACTCGCACAAAGTCCCGTTCCCCCATCACCCCTGTGCTCGCTGACCTACATTGGCTCCCGGTTAAGCAAAGCCTCGATTTCAAAATTCTCATCCTTGTTTTCAAATCTCTCCATGGCCTCTCCCCTCCCCATCTCTGTAATCTCCTCCAGCCCCACAAACATCAACCCCCCCCCCCCCCCACAAGTTATCTGGGCTCCTCTAATTCTGCCCTCTTGAGCATCCCTGATTATAATCGCTCAACCTTTGGTGGCCGTGCCTTCTGTTGCCTAGGCCCTAAGCTCTGGAATTCCCTACCTAAACCTCTCCGCCTCACTACCTCTCTTTCCTCCTTTAAGACGCTCCTTAAAACCTACCTCTTTGACCAAGCTTTTGGTCACCTGCCCTAATTTATCCTTATGTGGATCGGTATAAAAAAATTTTGTCTTAAAATACTCCCGTGCAGCGCCTTGGGACGTTTTACTACGTTAAAGGCGCTATATAAATACAAGCTGTTGTTGCTGTAATGGCGAGGTGGTTTAAACAGCTTTGATTGGCGCAAGTGGAACAATATTCACCCAGCCACCAGCACACTTCACCGAAACTCTAGTGACAAGGTGGAATGCAACTGCAAATGCACTGCAAGAACCTCATGAAGGCAGAGTTTAAGGACTGGGAGATCAGCCACGCTACTGAGGGGAAGCATTTTGCTCTCCAAGGAGCAGCGGTACTTTAATCGGAGAACTCTCTCCAGCGCATGGAGCTGGCAGGTTACCAGATCATTCCATATGACCACCTGTCAGCCAGCATACTAATCAACTGCTTACCGAGGCTCAATTAAACCAGAGCCGAGGTATTGAACAGATGTGTTTACTCATTATCTCTTCAGTGTCATCAGCCACTGAATTACAATATATGCAGAAATGAAGAAAATATAATTACCCTGATTTTCTTGTATAATGCAGTTTTTCCCAATTTTCTAGCCTCCGCAACTGAAAGTGTTGATGGGATGAGATCCACAGGCATTGGTGACCTTTTCTGCCAAGTGGCTAGAGAGAGCAGCAGTCAGCTATTTATACAAGACGTCACAATTCGCCCCAATCTACTCTTCACACATGCACGTTCCAACACGAGTCACAGGTTAGCAATCAGCAGCAAGAAGCCGGTCTGATTTGTCCTCTCCACAGCCCAAAAGATACTGGTGTCAACATCCAAACTGCTGCCCCGGTTGAGAACAGCTGTGGCTCAGTGGGTAGCACTCTCGCCTCGGAGCCAGAAGGTCGTGGGTTCAAGTCCCATGCCAGAGACTTGAGCACAAAAATCTAGGCTGACACTCCAGTGCAGTAGTGCTGCACTGTCGGAGGTGCCGTCCAGATGAGATGTTAAACCGAGGCCGCGTCTGCCCTCAAGTGAATGTGAAAGATCCCATGGCACTATTTCGAAGAGGAGCAGGGGAGTTCTCCCCGGTGTCCTGGCCAATATTTACCCCTCAATCAACATCACTAAAACAGATTATCTGTTCATTATCACATTGCTGTTTGTGAGAGCTTGCTGTGTGCAAATTGGCTGCCGCGATTCCTACATTACAACAGTGACTACACTTCAAAATGAAGTACTACATTGGGTGTAAAGCGCTGTGACATCCGGTGGTCGTGCTATATAAATGCAAGTCTTTCGTTTTTTTTAAATTCAGCACAGACCAAAGATTGAACCTAGGACCTTGGGTCTGGCCATCAAACCACACCACGTGCTGTGTTTTCCCCACCAAACCAGAGGGAGATCTTATGCCAAGTTTCCAATGCGTCCCTCAGGAGAAGAAAAAAAAATCAGGAGGTCCCAAGTTTCAAGCTCATTTATCAATGTTAAATGCTGCACACTATAGTGTCGTTCTTGCGAGACTCTTGTTTCCAGCACGGAGCCTCACTGGATGGGAGTGCGGATCGTGGAAGTCAGCATGCCCAATTCCCAGCGCTCCCCATTTTCCAGTGATTAAAATGAATGACCAGAACGTCACGTGCACCATGAAACAGCACAACAAACTCCATGCCCGAATCTCCAACCTGCGCCCCCTCCCCCCCACCCCCGTGGCTCCACGCTCGCAGTGGAGCATCGCAAAATCTGTCTGAAATGTTCTGTACAGCACAGAAACAGGCCATCCGGCCCAACAGGTCCATGCCGGTGTTTATGCCCCACACGAGCCTTCTCCCGCCCTCCTTCATCTAACCCCATCAACATATCCTTTTCTCCCTCATGTGTTTATCTAGCTTCCCCTTAAATGCATCGATGCTAGTCGCCTCAACTACTCCCTGTGGTAGCGAGTTCCACATTCTCACCACTCTCTGGGTAAAGAAGTTTCTCCTGAATTCCCTATTGGATTTATTAGTGCCTATCTTATATTTATGGCCAGTTCTGGTCTCTCCCACAAGTAGAAACATCTTCAATACCTCTATCCTATCAAACCCTTTCATAGTATTAAATACCTCTATCAGGTCACCCCTCAGCCTTCTCTTTTCTAGAGAAAAAAGAGCCCCAGCCTGTTCAATCTTTCCTGATTAGGTATAACCTCTCAAGTTCTGGTATCCTTCTAGATTTACTATCTTTTTTGCACCGTCTCCAGTGCGTCTATATCCCCAGAGACCAGAACTGTTCCCAGTACTCCCAGTGTGGCCTAGCCAAGGTTCTATACAAGTTTAACATAACTTCTCTGCTTTTCAATTCTAGAAATGATCCCCAGGGTTGTATTTGCTTTTATTTTTTTTTTTTAAATGGCCATAATAACCTGCGTCGCTACTTTTAGTGATTTGTGTATCTGTACCCCCAGATCCCTCTGCTCTGCCACCCCCATTTAGACACTTATTTTCCAAGGAGTATGTGGCCTCCTTTTTCTTCCTACCAAAATATACCAAGATTATAGTACAATCATCCCGTCCTTAACCGACACTGGATTTCAAGAGGCAAGAGAACAATGTTCCCTGTAATTTTTGGGGGGGCCGTGCGGTTTCTCTAACGGGCTGCGCAGCCCGTTCTAAAGTTTGCGCATGTGCAGTTTGGTCAAGTTAAAAGCCGGCACACCGGCTGCGTGGGGCCCCTGGAGCGTCACATGGCCGTGCAGCTTAAAGGGAACATTGCGAGACTTGTTTTGGTGAAGTGCCATTTGACCAGAGTTGCCCAGGTTACACCTGGACCACTGACACGAGGCGACACTGAATAAATTAGGCAGAAGGGGTTGGGGTGTGTGGAGTGTCCATATTCGAACTTGAAAGTAGGACCAGAGGACATAAATAGAAATGAGTAAAAAGTAAATTTAAAAGTGTTAAGGAACAACTTCTTCAAAAAAAGAGAGAAAAGTTTTGAATCGTCCATCAATCTTAATGGCCATAAAAAGCATTGGTTGTTATTCAAAATACAATTCCATGCCAAATTGGAGCAATTTGCTTTGATAGGCAAATGTCCTCTCACACGCCTTATTTTTCTGAAGGGAAGTTTCCAGCCACTGAACCCAACTGATTGAATATGTAAAAATTGACATAAAATCCAAAAACTGCGTGTCACACAATGTGTACATCATGTTGCAGGACAGGTGTTCCCAGGCATTCAGGTTGTCGACTTAATGCTATTGAGGTCGGGCTCCTGAGAACTTAAGAACTGAGCATCCCTCCCCCAAAACTATACCATGTCCTTTCAGATCTTCAAAGGATCTCATTCAACCGGAATTGTGAACGCACTGCAGTGAAACACAAAACAACTCGCTGCAGAGAAAATGAATTGGAAACTGACCAAATTCATTGCAACATTAAAACATCAACACAAGCTCGCTAAGCAAACCAAACCAGTACATAATGTAACTTAGGTGAGGCCTACACAATGAGATCATTTTGTTACTTCATTTTAAACACAACAGACCCTCCACTGTCCAAGCTCGATATCCACATTCCCAATCATCTGACAGAATTTCTGTGACAATTCTCCCGTGATGTTTTAACGACAAAATGTTTCTTGAGTTACTTAGGTTTTCCTGGTGAATAAACCTTCATACTGTGTGTTATTTCTATTGCACTAGTCATCATTCTTTTCCCCAGGGCAACACTATTACTGTGTGCAATGCCAGAAGTTTGGGGACTCCTGATTATTCACCAATTTCCATTATCCACTGACAGGGGAACCTCTCCATTATTGTGCAGAATAGAAGTACACATTACTGAATAGAACCAAAGAACAAATGCAACAAAATCAATAAACATGATGGCAGCAGGTTGCCAAGACTTGTTCAGGCTGGAAAACAAGGATACAATGTCTTGGATTCATGTCATAAAGCAACGTTAAGAGGACTGTTTCTATTATGTGTAGGTGAGTAACTTTGGAACCTCGTTTCATACTAGCTGCACTAAAAGAGGGGAGAAATACTCAGGGGTTACAAAAACAGCTTTGCGCAGAGCTTCAATTATTTTCTTCCTCGAACTCTCTGATGTTCAGTCACTTACAGAAGCTGACTGTTGCTGCTGGCTCTGTTACAGTGCAGTGGGTTTAGACACGAGGCTTTATACAGCAGGAGAAACACTCACCGGAATGAGTGACTAAAGAACATGTTATTTGGGGTTTCCAACGACATGACAACTATTTCTGTTTAGCATGGGTTCCTTGGCGGAGGTAGGATCAAGGTGGTGAGCATTGCATGATCCGGAGGTGGGAAGCAAAGCGGTTGATTATGTTTTTGACCGACACAGCATCATGTGACAACACATTGTGGTACAGCAAAGCTTTGCGTTCAGCAGATTACTGGGGAATCATACCAAGTGCAGGTTAAAACTTGTGACTCAATCCGCAGCCGTTTATAAGGGAACACACCAGGCTCGCGCGGAAGATAAACACCAACACGAGCTGGTTGGGCCAAACGACCAGTTTCCACGGTGTCATTTCTATGCGAATAAAGATGCTTCAAACACAAGACAGCATACGGTCGGTGTACGCGCGAGAGCTTCCATGGGCACCGCAAGAAATGGAGTGTCTTAGCGACACAGGCAATAATATTGTGATTTAGCTTTACAAGTTACCTTTTGTTTAGCTGAACGTTCATTTTATGATCGAGTTCCTTTATTAGTTATGCTCCTTTAAAAGGGAACACACCACACAAGTGTAAATTTGGGTTTCTTTTCCTGTTGGTGACACCCTTGGATAGTTTACATTCCATTAGCTGAAGTCACAGTAAAACTATCATAAAAGCCCAGCTTACATTAAGGAGTGTCTTAAAGAAGGGAAGACAGGTAGAGAGGCGGAGAGGTTTAGGGAAGGAATTCCAGAGCTTAGGACCTCGGTAGCTGAAGGCACGGCCACCAATGGTGGAGCGATTAAAAATCGGGGATGCGCAAGAGGCCAGAATTGGAGGAGCACAGGTAATTCGGAGGGTTGTAGGGCTGGAGGAGGTTACAGAGATAGGGAGGGGCGAGTCCATGGAGGGATTTGAAAACAAGGATGAGAGTTTTAAAGTTGGCGTGTTGCTTAACCGGGAGCCAATGTAGTTCAGCGAGCACAGGGGTGGATAGGTGAACGGGTCTTGATGAGAGTTAAGATACGGCAGCAGAGTTTTGGATGACTAAGTTTATGGAGGGGGGGCTGGCCAGGAGTGCGTTGGAATAGTCAAGTCTAGAAGTAACAAAGGCATGGATGAGGGTTTCAGCAGCAGATGAGCTCCCGTGTGACCCGTCCTCTTCATTTTAACAAAAGGGTCTGAAAATTCCTACTGTAGGGATAAGGTTGGACGTAAATACAATTCATCAGACTAGCTCATTTCACTTTCATCACTGCAGAATAATTTATTACATCTACTGAATAATCAGTTCTCAGGGTTGTTCGTACAGAAATATTTCAGATTTGGAAATTACGCAACCCGGTTAATTGTCATGGTGCCAAATATTTGGCTGAATCTGCAGGGTATTGTGCACACTGAATCCATAGCTGAAACATCTTAAAACCCAAAGCATCAATTTAAGCATACACACAAATCAACTCATCGCTCTCATTTATCAGACAATAACAGTGGTTTAAAAATAGGGCTTTTTGGAGGACAAAACTATTTAATTCCTCAGGTACCCATACAACAAAACAGTCAGTCATTGAGGGCACACTGATCTTTAATCATTTAACAATCCAACACGACTCCCTACTGCTGGTGTAAAAGTGCGACTTAAGACAGGGAAATATAAAGCGAAGGAAAAGCACATCTGCACAGAACAGCACATCGCTGTGCCCTGAAACAAAAAACAGCCTTAAAATCTAATCACAGACTTTTCAATTCAATAAGCTGCTCAGAGGCCACACTGACTTGACAAATGAAGAAAGAGAAGTTGTATTTATATTGTGACTCATCACATCCCCAGGACATCCAAGATTGCTTCACAATTAATTAATTACTTTTTGACAGTTTTATGTAGGCAGAAGGGGCAGTCAAATTGTGCACAGCAAGCTCCTTCAAATAGTAAGTGAGATGAATGGCTTGCTTTTGATTGAGAGGACACACTGAGAAAATTACCCTTCTTCTAATGATGCCATGGGATCTTTTACATCCACTAGAACAGGTAGAAGGGGCCTCGGATTAACATCTCATCCGAAGGAGGGCACCTCCAGCAATGCAGCACTCCCTCAGTGCTGCACTGAAGTGACCTGAAGCCAAACCTTCCGAACTCAGAAGCCAGAGTGCCACCAGCTGAACCAAGGTGCCACTTAAATAAACAAACTTGGCTGGACCCAGTGAAGTTCAATGGCTTTTGCGTTCCATGACTTGCTTATTACTCAAAAGCGGTTTTTCTTGTTTCTTTCCAGGGAAGCTCAATTCCTGGAAAAGGCCACACTAAACTTTTCATTCTGATGGAAAACAGTTTGATCTGCATAGTACACACATTGTTGAAATTCTTTTGTTTAAAAAAGAGGCATGCTGCCTGTGAAGGCACCAAACGCTGCCATTTTCACACACCCCAGTTTACAAAAATCACGTGACACACCGCATGACAATTCCAATTAAAAGTAATCAAGTGGGGATAGAGTAAGCAAGGAATTATTTTCAGAAAATGATCATAGCCACAAACGAGTTGGATTATATTGAGATGCAAATAGTCGCTCTACAATCCCTGGTGAACGGGGACAAGGAGAACCAAGTTAAAAAGTTATTCGCCCCAGTGAAAGATCTTTAAAATGTTAGTTCAATCCAAGCTTCTGAACAGGTACCGTCTTCAGGCAGTTACTGAATTGAGGCTCGTGCGATAGATCCAGGGCTGGGCTAACACTTCACTACTTGCTAATTGGATTTGGATCCTGGGCAGTAGCAGGAGTCACGTGAGCCCCCTCCCTCCCCCCACAGGCTCCCTCCCTCCACCTCCCACCCCCTGGGCTCCCTCTCTCCCTCCCTCCACCCGCCACCCCCCGGGCTCCCCCTCTCCCTCCCTCCACCCCCCGGGCTCCCCCTCTCCCTCCCTCCACCCCACTGGCTCCCTCCCTCCACCCCACTGGCTCCCTCCCACCCCCACGGGCCCCCTCCCACCACTTCCTCCAGACGCTGCCAATTCACATCCCAGCACAACACTTCCGGGACCTCAAGATGCACATCACCCGGTTTCTCCGGGAAGGAAGGTGGCCAAGGAGTCAGAGATGGCTCTGCCCAACTCGCCCAAAAAAAGATAGACTAAGTTTCCCAAAGCACTAATGTAGGGAAGCCAAATTTCAGGAAATCACTGTTGTGGAACCCCAAGTCTCCCCCTAAAGCCTCTAACACAGCCTAGAGGCAAATGCCACCCTACCATTCTCATTAGACACCTCTTCATAAGGCCCCAGAAAAGGTATTCAGAAACATCGACTAGTGCCCTTGAGCCTGGCAACCTGGAGGGAAGCCTGTGCCATTGTAAAGGTGTAAATGTGCCAGACAGTCCTCTCCCCGCTAGGGTGCAATAGCACCCTTTGATATCTCTCTGTGCCAGTCATTTCAAGGCATGGCATGAGAGGAGCATCACTGGGATGGGTAAACTGCTCCAACCAGGTCAAATCATGCACTCTCTCATGTGTTGCAAGAGTCAGGACATAAAGCGGGACTGAATCTTTACAACTTGAAAGATCTCACACCATGGAAATGATGGCTTTCTCCGTTTCTAATGAAGTGTGCAGTACCAGCAGAATTACGCACTGTAGCACTTATGTGCAGCAAACACAAAACTCTGACAAGAAACCAACGGATGCAACAGAATTGGGTATTCTGTGGAAAAGGCCTGATCTGTTGCCATTTGTGGGATCTTGCCATGTACAATGTATTGCTGAGCGTGCCCGCAAAACAGTCACATTCGTTGTATTTGAAGCGCAAGTCTTCCTTTCAAAAAAATTCTTTACAAAGGCAGTGTGCTTTCACAATTACTTACAATGTAATTGTTGGACTGCACATGTGCAGACATGCAGACTGGAGTACATCCTCTGCTGTGGAAGGATTTATAATCATCACAAACGAATGTGAAACTGAAGATTCACAGCAAGAAAAGCCCAAACTTAAGTCTTTCAAAAAACAATCACTGGTTACTGCAAGAACATTTCTGGATGACTTCTCAACGCACTTCAGCTCTCAGTCCCTCTGGGGTAGGGTTGTGTGTTTTTTTTTTAAAAAAAATATATAATGGGATGCAATATTAAAAGCACTAATCCCTTTAAGTTTCAGCTGAAGCAGACATGTCCAGCAGAACTGGATACAATAATCCGACTGTAGTAATCAATTATCCATGGTGTTGCTAAGGGATTTATTCACATAGGCGTCCTCACGTTTACTTGAAATTATACAACCTTTGCTTCAATTTGACTATCCCACATTTAGATTGTGGAGCAGCATTAAACTTGGGGCAATACAAGCAGAGCAAGCAAAAAAAAGTCTTTCCATTATTTTAAACGGGGCTCTAAGCATTAGCAAAGAGGGATTTAAGGAGACATTCTCGTCCCTGTGCAATTGTTAGGCAGGTTTTTTTGTTACTGTAGTGTTGCCACTAGATATGTTAGTGTGCTGGTACCAATATGCTATGGCAAAAAAGTAAAATGTCCCAAGGCGCTATATAAATACAAGTTGTTGTTGTTATAAAGGTTTATCATAACTTCCTTGCTTTTGTACACTCGCTTCCGAGTCAGAAGGTTGTGGGCTCAAGTCCCACTCCAGAGACTTGAGCACACAAAGCTAGGCTGACACTCCAGTGCAGTACTGAGTGAGTGCTGCACTGTCGGATGTGATTAAATGTGATGAGGGTTTCTGCCTCTACCACCCTTTCAGGCAGTGAGTTCCAGACCCCCACCATCCTCTGGATGAAAAAAATTCTCCTCAAATCCCCTCAACCTCCAACCAATTACTTTAAATCTATGCCCCCTGGTTATTGACATATGGTACATCGGCGAGACCATGCAGACACTGAGACAACGTATGAACGAGCACCGCGCAACAATCGCCAGGCAGGATTGTTACCTCCCAGTCGGGGAACACTTCAGCAGTCAAGGACATTCAGCCTCGGATCTGCGGGTAAGCGTTCTCCAAGGCAACCTTAGAAACACACGACGACGCAAAATCATCGAGCAGAAACTGATAGCCAAGTTCCGCACTCATGAAGACGGTCCCAACCGGGATCTTGGGTTTATGTCACGATACATGACGTGATCCGGACTCGAGTCGTCGTTGGCTTGTTCACAGATGTGATTCCCAGTAAAAAAGTAAAAATTTTCCCAGTAAAAAAGTAAAAATTTTAAAGCTTTTCGTTTTACATACAGACGGCAGCTTTTGACACGTTAGAACCCCTGCGACTACACCTCATTGTCTCAGTTGTATCTTGCTATGTCTTTGATGTGGTACCTTCCTGGCTGACCTGATTAACTTTATCACACCTCGGCAGATAGTCAGGATGATTTAATTTAGTGGTCTGCAATTGTAAGGTACACATGCTTTGTTCTCTATCTATATATGCTTTGGCGATTCTGTATCTAATTTACTTCACCTGAGGAAGGAGCAATCGATAGCTCCGAAAGCTTGTGATTTCAAATAAAACTGTTGGACTATAACCTGGTGTTGTGCGACCTCTCAATTTTATTGACCCTTCTGCCAAGGGAAGGTCCTTCCTATCCACTCTATCTAGGCCCCTCATAATTTTATACACCTCAAAATGGTCTCCCCTCAGCCTCCTCTGTTCCAAAGAAAATAACCCCAGCCCATCCAATCTTTCCTCATAGCTAAAATTCCCCAGCCCAGGCAACATCCTCGTGAATCTCCTCTGAACCCCCTCTAGTGCAATCACATCCTTCCTGTAATGTGGTGACCAGAACTGCACGCAGTATTCTAGCTGTGGCCGAACTAGTGTTTTATACAGTTCAAGCATAACCTCCCTGCTCTTATATTCTATGCCTCAGCTAATAATGGAAAGTATCCCGTATGCCTTCTTAACTACCTTATCTACCTGTCCTGCTACCTTCAGGGATCTGTGGACAAGCACTCCAAGGTCCCTCTGATCTTCTGCATTTCTCAGTGTGCTACCATTTATAGTGTATTTCCTTGCCTTGTTATCCCTCCCCAAATGCATTACCTCACACTTCTCCAGATTGAATTCCATTTGCCACTGTTCTGCCCACCTGACCAGGCCATTGATATCTTCCCGCAGTCTGCAGCTTTCTCCTTCATTATCAACCACACGGCCAATTTTTGTATCATCTGCAAACTTCTTAATCATACTTCCTACATTCAAGTCCAAATCATTGATATATACCACAAAAAGCAAAGGACCCAGTACTGAGCCCTGCGGAACCCCACTGGAAACAGCCTTCCAGTCACGGAAACAGCCTTCGACCATTACCCTTTGTTTCCTGCCTCAGCCAGTTTTGGATCCAACTTGCCATTTTGCCCTGGATCCCATGGGCTTTTACTTTCATGACGAGTCTGCCATGCGGGACCTTATCAAAAGCCTTGCTAAAATCCATATAGACTACATGAAGTGCCGTAACCTACAATGCTATGGACCAAGAACTGGAAAGTGGGATTAGGCTGGATAGCTCTTTTTTTGGCCGGCACAGACACGATGGGCCGAATGGCCTCCTTCTGTGCCGTAAATTTCGATGATTCTATGATCAACTTGGCGAAGAACAACTGGTGCCCATGGAACTGGAACCTGGCCAGTAGAAGGGAGGGGTGAAAACTGGCCCCGGGATAAAAATTAAATAAAAATAGTAATGTACACTTCTTGAATGATGCTCTTAACTCATTATATCAAACTGATTCCAGTAGTCACTGGGTACTTTATCCCAATTTATTTTGTTATATTAAAAGAAAAAGAAAAATGGGGAATGGAGTGGGACCACTGAAAGTCGGATCGGGTGAGGGCATTGATGCTACAGGCTGCAATATGTTTTTTTGCAAAGGAGCAGACAGGTAACTTATTTAATCTGGTAAGGGAATTAGAGGACATTTCAGAGGCAGGTTGTGACACTATTCACATTACTACCAGCACAGTGATGAACAGATGTGCAACCTTAAGGTAAATAAATTTCAGGAGCCAGATAAGATGCATCCGAGAGGATCCTTCAGGAGATGAGGGAGGAAATTGCAGGAACTCTGGTACAAATCTTCCAGAAAAATCGATGAACATTGAAGAGGTGCCCGAGAACTAGAGAAAGGCAGAAGTTACTCCTATTTTAAAAAGCTAGCAAAAGTGACCCAGGAAACTATAGACCAGTGAGTTTGACATCCATTGTGGGTAAAGTTATAGAAACCCTTATTAAAAAGATATGATCATGGAGCATCTGGATAGGAATATCATAAAAGGTAACCAATATGGGTTAATGAATTGCCAATCCAAGTTAACGATTTTCTTTAAGGATGTCACAAAGGAGCCTGTTAGAGGCGAGGCAGTGGATGTGGTGTACTGTGGATTTCAGTAAGGCCATTGATACAGTTCCTCTGGAAAGGCTGGTACTGAAAATAAAGAAAGCGCGAATCAGTGGAAATATTTTACAATGGATGGGTAATTGGTTGACTGATGGAACCCAAAGAGGGGTGGTACAAGGACCGTCATCATCCTGGGAGAATGTTACCAAAGGGTTCTATAGGGATCTGTTTTGGGACCTCTTTTGTATATCTTCATAAACGATCTGGATCCAAGAGTCACAAGAACAGCGGCTAAATTTGCTGATGATACAATAACAACTTGCATTTGTATAGCACCTTTAAAGTAGTAAAACATCCCAAGGCGCTTCACAGGAGCGTTATCAAACAAAATTTGACACCGGGGCACATGAGGTGATATTAGGGCAGGTTGGTCAAACAGGTAGGTTTTAAATCAGAGTCTTAAAGGAGAAGAGAGAGGTATAGAGGAGCGAGGTTTAGGGCCTAGGCAGCTGAAGGCCCTAAGCTCTGGAATTCCCTCCCTAAATGGTGGAGTAATGAAAATCTGGGATGCTCAAGTGGGCAGAGATCTCGGAGGGTTGTAGGGCTGGTGGAGGTTACAGAGATAGGGAGGCGAGAGACCATAGAGGGAAAGAAAATAATGTGTATGGAAAATGAAAGAGACCTGGAGGTCCTGATTGACAATAAGTTGAAGTTATCGCAACAATGCTTGGTGGCAATGAGTAAAGCAAATGAGATGTTGGGCTGTATTAAAAGGTCAATATTGAGCTGAAATAGTGAGGTAATCTTGCCACTTTATAAAGCATTGGTGGGAGCACACTTAGAATAGTGTGTACAGTTCTGGTCGCCGCAGTACAAAAAGGATATCTCAAGTGTTGCAACAAATCTACACACAGCAAAGTCCCACAAATGACAAACAACGGAGACAAATAACCAGTTAATCAGTTTTAGTGATGTTAGTTGAGAGTTAAATATTGACCAGGACACCAGGGAGAACTCCCCTGCTCTTCTTCCAATACTGCCATGGAATCTTTTACATCCACCTGAAAGAGCAGACGGGGCCTCGGTTTAACGTCTCATCCAACACCTCAGACAATGCCGCACTCCCTCAGTACTGCACTGATGCGTCAACCTAAATTAGGTGCTCAATTCCTGGAGCGGGGCTTGAACCCACAACCTTCTGACCGAGCCAAGACTGACACCCAAGTAGTACAAGCGTGTCTGAAAATAATGCAGACAGATCAGAACACCAGACAGTAAGAAGGTACTAAATTTGAGGCACTAGCTCACGGAGGCAGAAAAAGTACAGAGGAGGGGCAAGTGACAAAAGGAAACAACTTGATGGCCCGGATTTTGTGGTGGGTAATGATGGCGAACTGTCAGCGTTCGGCGTCATTTCCCCTCGGAAACTGACCACAACTTCAGGATGCAGCGCATGCCCATCTAAACACGGAAATCCTGAAGTTGCGGTCAGTCACTCACTTCTCCGACACTGGGTGCGCTGTGGACCACACCGCACTGCCCCCCGCCATTGCCGACAATCCATGAAATCAGCAGAACTGACAAAAACTTGAGCTTTTCCGCAGTAATATCGCTGTAATACCCCGTGAAATGTTAAGCCTTGTTGGAATAGTTTAAACTGGGGTTTTAACAGCGTATTGACTGCTAAACAGCCGTTCTGGCCGTGAAAAACTAATTTTTATATTTGTGGAATGTCAAATTTCTCCATTAGGATAAAAATTACAATTAAAATTTTTTTTTTTTTTTAAAACACATCAAACTAAATTGGTAAGCTGATTAATTAGCAATGGCAATCCATTGATAGCCTTGAGCCCAATTGTAAAGTAATTTATTGTCTCAACATAAAACAAATCGATTGTTGAATATTTATGGTCTTCAAGTTGAAGGAAACAAACACAATTAATCACTACTTTATTGCACCAATCGTGAGTGAGACAGTTAGTCAATTTATTGATAAGATTAACTACAGGTCAAGAAATCAGCTCTGAGTATTTATGAATTTAAGTCAGGGAGCGAGCACCACAAAATGGCTACACATATATATCAAGCAGGCATCTAGGACCTCAAGAGGCAAGCAGTTAAGCAATGAATAATAGCACAGCTAAATCCAACCAAAGTGGATTCAACAGATGACCAAGAGATGGGAGCATGGAGCTTGGATCCTCATCTGATTCACAACTAATGTGACCGTGACTGTGATGTGTTGACATATTTAGGTATTTGCACTGAATGGGAAAGTGCAAAGCGCCAAAGCGGAGACGGTGGGACTGTGCGCCGGAAGATCTGACTGGAATGGCAACAGGCAAATACGTGTGGGTAAAATGAAAGCACTTACATTTATATCGTACCTTATTACGTCCTCAAGACATCCCAAAGCACTTAACACCAATGAATTACTTTTGAAGCACAGTCACAATTTGCATGTAGCAAGGCCCCACACACAGCAAAATGAATGAGCAGCTCATGGTTAGACCACAGTTAACGTGTGCAGTTTTCTAGAAATGGCATTAAAAGCACAGAGTACATAGATTCACCGGGACGATATCAGGGATGCAAAACTATAGTTATGAGGAGAGACTGGAGATACTGGGACTATTTCCAATTGAGCAGAGAGGGCCAAGAGGGGATTGAACAGAGGTTTTTAAGATGATGATGGGTTTTGATAGGATGAATAAAGACTAAATCCTCTGGTTGAAGAGTTAGTGACAAGGGAGTCATCGATTTAAAGTTGTCACGAAGAAAGTGAAGAGAGGGGTTAGGAGAAATGTAATTATGCAGAGTTGTTGGAGCACGGAATGCTTTACCACATGAAGTAGCTGAAGCGGAGACCATTGCACATTCTAATGGGAGAGTAGATAAACATTTGATGCAGAGGGCATTGGAGAGAGTGCAGGGGAGTGGATTCATTTTCTGCCCTAGCCCTGAACTCGCATCTTTCTCTAGTTTCTCTCCGATCTCCCCTCTTGACCTCTCCATGCTCATCTTGTCCATGAGACCAACTTCCTGCTCCCTCGACCCTATTCCCACTAAACTGCTGACCACCAAACTTCCTTTTCTGGCTCCCATTGTTAGTTGACATTGTTAACAGTTCACTCTCCTCAGGTACTGTACCCCTCTCCTTCAAATCTGCAGTCATAACCCCTCTCCTCAAAAAAAACAACCCTTGACCCCTCCGTCCTTGCAAACTACAGCCCCATCTCCAACCTCCCTTTCCTCTCCAAAGTCCTTGAACGTGTTGTCGCCTCCCAAATCTGTGCCCCTCTTGCTCAGAACTCCATGTTTGAATCCCTCCAATCCGGTTTCCACCGCGCCACAGTACCGAAACAGCTCTCATCAAAGTCACAAATGACATCCTTTGTGACTGACAAAGGTAAACTATCCCTCCTCATCCTTCTCGACCTGTCTGCAGCATTCGGCATGGTTGATCACTCCATCCTCCTCCAACGCCTCTCCACCATTGTCCAGCTGGGTGGGACTGCACTCGCCTGGTTCCATTCTTATCGAAATAATAATAGCCAGACAATCACCTGCAATGGCTTCTCTTCCCACTCCCATATCGTTACCTCTGGGGTCCCCCAAGGATCTATCCTTGGCCCCTTCCCATTTCTCATCTATATACTGCCCCTTGGCGACATCATCCGAAAACACGGCGTCAGTTTCCACATGTACACTGACGACACCCAGGCTCTACCTCACCACTACTGTCTCTAAATTGTCAGACTGCTTGTCCAACATCCAGGACTAGATGAGCAGAAATTTTACTCCATTCCCTAGCCACTGACTTCATCCCTCTCCCTAGCATCTGTCTGAGGCTGAACCAGACTTTTCGCAACCTTGGTGTCATATTTGACCTTGAAATGAGCTTCCGACCATATATCTGCAGCATAACTAAGACCGTCTATTTCCACCTCCATAACATTGCTCATCTCTGCCCCTGCCTCAGCTCATCTGCTGCTGAAACACTCATCCATGCCTTTGTTACCTCTAGACTTGACTACTCCAGCGCACTCCTGGCTGGCCTCCCACATTCTACCCTACGTAAACTTGAGGTCATCCAAAACTCGGCTGCCCGTGTCCTAACTCGCACCAAGTCCCGTTCACCCATTACCCCTGTGCTCGCTGACCTCCATTGGCTCCCGATTAAGTAACGCCTCGATTTCAAAATTCTTATCCTTGTTTTCAAATCCCTCCATGGCCTCGCCCCTCCCTATCTCTGTAATCTCCTTCAGCCTCACAACATTCCCCCCCCACAACAAGATATCTGCGCTCCTCAAATTCTGCCCTCTTGAGCATTCCTGATTATAATCGCTCAACCATCAGTAGCCGTGCCTTCAGCTGCCTAGGCCCTAAGCTCTGGAACTCCCTCCCTAAACCACTCTACCCTCCTTTAAGATGCTCCTTAAAACCTACCTCTTTGACCAAGCTTTTGGTCACCTGCCCTAATTTCTTCTTATGTGGCTCAGTGTCAACTTTTTGTCTTATAATACTCCTGTGAAGCACCTTGGGACGTTTTACTACGTTAAAGGCGCTATATAAATACAAGTTGTTGTTGTTGGATTGCTCGAGCCAAGAGCCAGCATAGACATGATGGGCGGAATGTCATCTTTCTGGTCTGTACATTTTTATGGTTCTTTAAATCGGTTTTTGGTGATGTTGGTTGAGGGAGACCACCAATGAACTTCCTGCTCTTCTTCAAATAGTGTCATGGGATCTTTTACACCACTTGAGCATGCAGATGGGGGTTGAAATTTAACCTCCCATTCAAAAGATAGCACCACCAACAATGCAGCACTCCCTCCGTGCAACACTGAAATATCAGCTGGCATTTTGTGCTGAAACCGGAAACCATGTGACTCAAAAGTGCGATTGATAAAGGTCTTATGGTCAGCCTGGTTACAGCAGTTAATGTATTAAAATATGAGTTTATGTACCATGACCAAGCACAGCACATTCAGATCTGAAGTGTGAAAATAAACTTGTATCATCACACTCAACTGAGTGCCGAGATTTGTTTGCAACAAGTCATATTGCTTCGCCCATGTAAACCCCAGAGTAAGGATTTACCAAAAACACAGGGATTTTACCAACACACAAGAGAAATAAACAGCAAAAAACAAGTTTACCCTAAGAGATAGAGATGAATGTTGGTCCAACACCACTAGGACTGACTAGAGTCTCAACACAAAATGTTAGCCTATCTTTTCTTTCAGATACAGACTGACCTGCTAGGTACCTCCAACATTTTCTGATTTCACATTTCCAGTGTTCACACGATTTTCCTTTTGATTGACACTTGGTACACTAGTAACCAGTGCGGTCTTGAAAAGCTTTACAGAAACCCAGATGGCCAAATACCAGAAAGACCCGCCCCTCCATTATCATAGTGTTGACGGTATTAATGAGTATGTCGTTAGGCAATTAATTTGACAAGGGCTCAGAGTCGAGCATTTCCAGGCCTCTAGGGTTTTTAAAAATGCAAAATTGAGATACGGGGTGGGGGCAACAAACCTTAAACCTTACTCAATACACGGGGGCAAGTGGAGAAATTCCAGAGACTTGGTAGCTGGAATTAATGCCCGCACGAAATCACTTGCCTCAAGTCTATAGCTTCCTCTGGCTCATTAAGCCTTGTCTTGAAGGGGCAATAAGCAGGTGGGGGTGGGGGAGTGTCCAGGACACGCATTATTTTCATAAGTTAATAGAAAACCCCTCCCACACACACATTGCCAGCAATACTTGAAGATCGTCTTTAAAAACATAGGAATTCTCAGACCAGTCAGTGGAAGTTTTACACCTACGTTGCTTTGCCTGGAGCACTGGAAGGAGGTTCAAATACATACTGGAGTCTTTCCCTCGCCTCCTACCACCCCGCAAACAAAAAAAAAGCAAGCCCAGGATTAATTTTGAGACCCTACCGCCAGTACTACCCTCAACTGTCGGTCACTCAAACTGATGTGCAAGAGCTATAAATCACAGTTGAATTTTTACACAATATTTAAAAAAAACACAAACAGAAAGCACTTCTCCTACCGGTAAGTCGACGCTGACATCGCTGCCGTCCAGCAAGGAGACCCTGCAGGTGATGACGGACCTGCTGTCCCCGGCCGCTGGGATGTGGGTGCCGGATCTTTGCGCTTCCCTTTGCTTTTCCTTATCCGCGTGTCGGCGCACCGTGCGGCGCCCGAGAGTCCGCCGCAAGAAGCCCAACATCTCCTCCTCCTCCTCCCCCCTGCTGATCGCTTGGAGGAGAGAGAGACACACACACAAGACAAGAGGGAAGGAGATAAAAGGTAACAGATGAGAGATACAAAGTAACGGGCAGCGGGAGCAGGCTGTCTGCGACTCCGGCGGCGAGGAAGTGGCGCTGATCAGTTGCACGAAACTGCACAGAGAGAGAGCCGGGCTGGTTAACACACATGGAGCGTCTCTCCCCCTGCTCCCTGCACCGAAATTCACCAAATCCTCCCCAGCCACGAGCATGCGTGAATCCTGCCCAGGAAATGGCGTCAGGCTCCCCCAACCTGCAGGATTAGGGATACAAGAAGGGATTTCTTTGGTGCAACTCTCTCTCTCTCTCTCTCTCTCAATCCCAGCCCAACACACACTGAGCAACTTGAGCCAGTCACTGAGATGTCAAAGGCGCCGTATTATATAACCTGTATCTTATGGCTAGACTTTAAGGGCTTTATGGTTTTTAAAGTGCCCTGTCTAAGGTTTGAATGTGTGTGTTTTTTCTGCAATCTTATTTCTGCTTTATTTTTATTAATCGATTTCGCGCTTGAAGGACCCCCCCTGCAATTTGACACGGGTTTGTGTTCGCGAGTTAACCTCAAGAGACCGACCAATTGTTACTGTCGCCAGCCATGATGATCATTCGTTGTGATTTTACAGGAGATTTTAGGCAGGCCTATCTGAAAAAATAAACACTGTTGGCGAATGAGTTTGCAACCTTATTACAATATTTTTTTTTGGTTGGGTGGGGGGGGGCGAAAACTACAAATATAGAGCGGTGGACAATTTGAATGTAAAACTCTACATGGAAAATATCTGAATTTTCAAGGAGATACACACTCCAGTTTTTCCCATTAATAACATATTAAAGCTTATCAATTGGCTGTAATGAGATTTCCAGCCTCGGCTTTCATGCCCTTTCTCTGCTCCCAGTATGTTAACTTAACCTCCATTTAGGAAGTCGTTCATATTACTGTGCATCCGGGTTTGGGGGTATCACGGTTCAAGGCTGTTATACAATTTGTGTGCCCTCTTTATAGAGAACTGCATCAAGGAGCTGCAACCCCCTGCATTATGGCCACCAATCCACAGCCTTCCCAGGTCACAGATCACTTCATTGGCTGTCAGTGGAGTTGCCAAGTCTGGTTGAATGTATCAGGAACATAGGAACAGGAGTAGGCCATTGAGCCCCTCCAGCCTGTTCCACCATTCAATGAGCTCATGGCTGATCTGCCAACTAACTCCATATACCCCTATATCCCTTAATACCTTTGGTTAACAAAAATCTATCAATCTCAGTATTCCTGGAGGCTTCATCACATGACCTCCTGCCGCCAACTGCCCCGCCCCCTCACTCCTGCCATTGGTTGCTCAATGTGTCCATCCTCACGGTGCAGCGCCTGCCCAGGCCAGTTGGAAAGCAAAAAGACTCTTCATTACCCAATTGAATAATTCTCAACTGTCGGTCAAACAGCCTTTTTCCCATCTCCAATATTTTCATGACTATTAAACAGAAGTGCTCAATGAAAATTTAAAAAACACAATTTTTTTTTAATGCCCTTCTGATTTTTCTCCTGGGTTGCTTGTAGCAGCATCCTGGAGATGAATCTTCAAATCCTGGAGACACCAGGCCAATCCTGCAGGGTTGGTAACCCTAGCTGTCAGCAGGATTGAAATCATATTGCAAACCGGACAGAGACTCACCCCGAGAGCTGGTTTTTCCCCAGAGCTGCTGGGGGTCAAACGATTAGTTTGATGACTTGTTCTGCTCACCATGCCATTCAGGAGGAGTTCTTTGGCACTGCTGTCTGCCTCGGGAGGGCTCGAACCCACGTATGTCTAGTGACTGTGGCTATCTTCCTTGGCTGGTAAATGGAGGTCTCTTTGGGATCAAGCCGACTATCATTGGACAGGCCTGATGATGGGACAATGGAAGCCAATTAGTCATCTGTGGCAGACTTGGTAATCCGATACCTGATCCAGGCAGGTCTTCAGTGCTGTTAATGATTGATCAGCTAGTATGGCTCATTGAATGTTCACTGCTTGTCAGGCACGTGGAAACTACCTGTCGTTTGGTTTGGAGGCTCTTAAGCGTAGAGATGGTTTCCAAGTGCGGCAGATATCATAAAGAGAGAAAAATCCCACGGCCAGTAAATGTGAATAGTCACAGAGGGCACCTCTGGAAACTGCTTCTCACCATTTTATACCTGTCAGTGGCAGACTGAGCTCTCAGCTCACCATACAAGAGACATTCCCCTGACATCAGAGAAGATACATTGGTCAGTAACCTAAAATCATAAACACAACTTGGAAGAAAGTCCCTCATTGAATAATAGAATTATAGAATGGTTACAGCACAGAAGGAGGCCATTCGGCCCGTCGAACTCGTGCCGGCTCTCTGCAAGAGCACTTCAGCGAGTCCCACTCACCCGCCCTTTCCCCGTAACCCTGCAAGTTCTTTTCCTTCAGGTACTTATCCAAGTCCCTTTTGAAAGCTGTGATTGAGTCTGCCTCCACCACCCTCTCAGGCAGTGAATTCCAGATCATAACCATTCGCTGCATAACATTTTTTTTCCTCATGTCGCCTTTGGTTCTTCTGCCAATCGCCTTAAATCTGTGTCCTCTGGTTCTTGACCCTTCCGCCAATGGGAACAGTTTCCCTCTATCTACTCTGTCTAGACCCATCATGATTTTGAACACCTCTATCAAATCTCCTCTCAACCTTCTCTGCTCTAAGGAGAACAACCCCAGCTTCTCCAGTCTATCCACGTAACTGAAGTCCCTCATCCCTGCAATTATTCTCATAAATCTTTTCTGTACCCTCTCTAAAGCCTTCACATCCCTCACAAAGTGCGGTGCCCAGAATTGTGCACAATACTACAGTTGAGGCCGAACCAGTGTTTCATACAGGTTTATCATAATTTCCATGCTTTTGTACTCTATGCCTCTATTCATAAAGCCCAGGATCCCGTAAGCTTTTTTAACCGCTTTCTCAGCCTGCCCTGCCACCTTCAACGATTTGTGCACATATACCCCTAGGTCTCCCTGTTCATGCACCCCCTTTAGTTTAATTCTTCCTCTCTTCATTCTTTCTACCAAATTGTATCACTTCGCACTTTTCTGCGTTAAATTTCATCTGCCACGTGTCCGCCCATTCCACCAGCCTGTCTATTGAGGAGGAACATAGGAACAGTAGGCCATTCAGCCCCTCGAGCCTGTTCCGCCATTCAATTAGATCATGGCTAATCTGTATCTGAACTCCATTTACCCACCTTCGTTCCATATCCCTTAATACCCTCACCTAAGAAAAATCTATCAATCTCAGTTTTGAAATTTCCAATTGACCCCCAACCTCAACAGCTTTTTGGGGGAGATTTCCACTATCCTTTGTGTGAAGAAGTGCCTCCTGGCATTACTCCTGAACAGCCTAGCTCTCATTTTAAGGTTATGCCCTCTTGCACTGGTCTCCCCCACCAGAGGAAATAGTTTATTTCTATCTACCCTATCAAATCCTTTAATCATCTTAAAAAACCTCAAATATATCACCCCCTAATCTTCTATACTCAAGAGAATACAAGCCTAGTCTATCCAATCTGTCCTCATAATTTAACCCTTTTACCTCGGGTATCTATCATTCAGGTGAATCTGCGCTGCACTCCCTCTGAGGTCAGCGTGTCCTTCCTGAGGTGCGGTGCCCAGAACTGAACACAGTACTCCATGTGGCATCTAACCAGAGCTTTATACAACTGTAGCATAAATTCCACCCCTTTGTATTCAACCCCCTTGAGATGAAGGCTGACGTTCCATTAGCTTTTTTAATTTTTTTTTTCACCCATCCACTCGTTTTTAGTGATCTCTGTACATGGACCCCTAAATCTCTCTGCTCCTGCACAGTTCCTAGTTTCTGACCATTGAGAAAAACGTTAACAATTTGTCGGAACGCTTTAACATTGGAGCTTGTTTAGTTCAGTTTGTGGAAGAGTGGTGTCCATAAACCGGCTTCCCACATTCACACTGTTTAAATTAGCTCCCTTAACCTGGCAGCAGGATCCTGTGAGAATAAGGTTTTAGCAATGTAAACGTAGAGTGACAGCTCAAGTGTGCCACTCAGCCACAATCCAATGTAAAAAGTGGCCAGTATCTGCTGTGTCTTGCCAGCATTTTTCTATTGCTTTTTTACCTCCTTTTCCCAGACAATTTAGCACTTTGCAGACCTGACATTTTAAAATGCTACTTTTAGTGTGTACTGTAAATAATACCTAACTAGGTTGTATAATTATAACGTGCGATCAAATTTCTTTTTCAAAATCCCACACACCAGCAGCAAATCTAATTGGAATGCAAGCAAAATAAAAAACAAAATCCAGACTAACAGCAGCAAACTGTCTGCGCCGCAAAAACACTGCTGTAGATGAACCCTCACCAACTTTGACACTGTTCAGTGTGTTTTGTTACTGATACCCGCTGGTCCTTCTAAACCCCCACTCCCTCCCCACTAGTGCATTGAAACAAGATCACACAGAAATGTAACACTGACTTGCTGGGTGTAGGGGTTGTGCAGGTCTTGCACAGCCAGGTTCACTGAGGCCGGTGGCCAGAAAGATCAATATTGCAGCAGGCCTGCCCAGCAGTCGGCCTAGCAAATTTGCTTTGAAGCTTCCACCCGCTGCATGTGACTGATGAGTTGGGGTCCCGGGGCCACTTGCACACACTACAAAACCCCCAAAAAAGACTTGCATTTATATAGCACCTTTCACGACCACCGGACGTCCCAAAGCGCTTTACAGCCAATGAAGTACTTTTTGAAGTGTAGTCACTGTTGCAATGTAGGAAACGCGGCAGCCAATTTGACATGGGAATGGTAGCATAGTGGTAATGTTACTGGACTAGTAATTCAGAGTACATGAGTTCAAATCCCACCACAGCAGCTGGGGAATTTAAATTCAGTTAATTAAATAAATCTGGAATTTAAAAAAAAGCTAGCATCAGTCATGGTGACTATGAAACTACTGGATTGTTGTAAAAACCCATCTGGTTCACTAATGTCCTTTAGGGAAGGAAATCTGCCGTCCTTACCTGGTCTGGCCTGTATGTGACTCCAGACCCACAGCAATGTGGTTGTCTCTTAACTACCCTCTGAAATAATGGCTCACCTTCTCAAGGGCAATTAGGGATGGGCAATAAATGCCGGCCTTGCCGGCAACACCCACATCCCATGGACAAATAAGTAAAAAAACTTGCACACAGCAAGCTCCCACAAACAGCAATGTGATAATGACCAGATAATCTGATTTTAGTGATGTTGATTGAGGGATAAATATTGGCCAGAACACCGGGGATAACTCCCCAGCTCTTCTTCAAAATAGTGCCATGGGATCTTTTACGTCCACCTGAGAGACGGGGCCTCGGTTTAACGTCTCATCCGAAAGACGGCACCTCCGACAGTGCAGCACTCCCTCAGCACTGCACTGGAGTGTCAGCCTAGATTTTTGTGCTCAAGTCTCTGGAGTGGGACTTGAACCCACAACCTTCTGACTCAGAGGCGAGTGTGCTACCCACTGAGTCACAGCTGCCACTAAACCCAACATATAAGCAGCTGCTGCCTCACTCGCAGTGCAGTCCTGGCCTCTGCTGTGAGTCACACTAAGCCATATATTTACCTTTGGAGCAATCGGAGGGGGGGGGGTGGCGGGGGGGATGGGGGAGAGCTTAAATAATTTAATCTCCTATTTTAGTTTGTTTCTGGGGTATGTTACCTTCTCCCATCCCCCTCCCCTTGCAGCCACAAAGCTACTGTGACGGGTCCCATCCTTATGTTTTAATCTCCTCCTGGCCTCACCCCTCCCGACCTCTGTCAGCCCGATAACTGTCCCAAAATTTCTGATCCTCCAACTCTGGCCGACTCTGCATTCGCCCACCATTGACAGCCGTGACTTCAGCCGCCTGGACCGCAGACTCTGGAATTCCCTCCCTCAACCCTTCTGCCTCTCCATCTCCCTGTCTTCCTTTAAGACCCTCCTTAAAACCCACCTCTGACCAAGTTTTGGGTCACCCCCTCTTGAGTGTCCATTTTTTTTTGATATGTCTGTGTGAAGTGCTTTGGGATGTCGTTGCTGTGGTTGACTAAGGACAGGATGGGTGACCTCCGCAACACCACTGTCAATGCCTCTCTTTACCAACCACTCCGAGGGTTACCCATTGGAGAATCTCCATTCCGTGTCCCTTCTCCATGAGCTCTGCTCAGCATCTTCGCATAGGCCGGGAGTTTCCAAACTGGCAGCCATTGGGCCAGATCTGTCTCCAAACTCAACCCTGAAAGCCCAGGCAATTCAGTCTTATTTGCACTTGTACAGTATTTCTTTTTGAAAATGGTTATTTTAATGCCTCATTTGTGGCATTAAAATGAAAGACTTGCATTTATAGCACCTTTCATGACCACCGGACGTCTCAAAGCACTTTACAGCCAATTAAGTACTTTTTGGAAGTGTAGTCACTGTTGTAATGTGGGAAACGCGGCAGCCAATTTGCGCACAGCAAGCTCCCACAAACAGCAATGTGAAAATGACCAGATAATCTGTTTTTGTTATGTTGGTTGAGGGAGAAATATTGGCCAGGACACCGGGGATAACTCCCCTGCTCTTCTTCGAAATAGTGCCAGGGAATCCATTACGTCCACCTGAGAGAGCAGACGGGGCCTTGGTTTTACGTCTCATCCGAAAGACGGCACCTCCGACAGTGGGAGTGGGACTTGAACCCACAACCTTCTGAGGCGAGTGTGCTACCAACTGAGCCACAGCTGACGCACACAGAAGGTAGTAGAAATCTGGAATTCTCTCCCGTAAAAGGCTGTGGATGCTGGGTCAACTGAGGCTTTCAAGAACGAGCTTAATAGATTTTTGTTGGGTAAGGGTATCAAGGGATTTGGAACAAGGGCAGGTAAATGGGGTTGACGTACAGATCAGCCATGATCTTAATTGAGCGGTGGAACAGGCTCCTGTTCCTATTGGTGAATAAATCTTAAATCAGAACAGCAAACAATAACAACTTGAGATATATGAGAATAAATGGATTTAAACTTTATATGTGGCCCCCTGAGGCTCCCTGGTATGGGGCCCACAAAGATAGGCCTGCCATAGAAAACCAAGATCAAAAAGGAGGAGGATTGAACCTGCATGCTGCCACTCTGTGGCACCACCTACTGGTGCTCCAGTGCACAGCATTCCTTCATAACCATGTCTTTTATCTTGAGCAGACCCCTGGGATGTCAGGTAGACTCCTGTCAGCACAGCCATGATGGCAATAGTCACCATTTACTTTTGATTTTCTACAGTTTTCTTCCCTTGGCTCAGTTAGTAACATTCTCACCTCTGAGTCAGAGGGTTGGGAGTTCTCTGCAGACTTGAGGACATAATCCAGGCTGCCACTTCAGTGCAGTACTGAGTTCGTTTTTCCTGAATGAGATATTGAACCAAGCCCTGGTCTGCCTGTTCAAGGGCACGTAAAAGAGCCCCTGGCACTATTCGAACACGAGCAGAGAGTTTTCCCAGTGCTCTGATCAGCATTCATCCCTCATCCAACACCACCAGAACAGCTTACCTGATCATTTATTTACGATTTGTGGGATCTTTCTGTGAATAAACTGGCTGCTGCTTTGCTTGCACAATAACATAAAGCTATACTACAATAGTAATCCATTGGTTGTGCAGCACTTTGGGATGTCCCTAAGGATGTGATGAGGTATTATATAAATGCTTGTTCTTTCCCTTCTCCTGAAGGCACTAACTCCTTGCTGGGGCACAGTTCCATGGGTGGCAGCAGTCCACCAGTACCTTGTCCGATTGGCCATTCTTCGTGCTTGAGTCTAGATAGTGGGTTACAGTCATAGGGGGCAATTTTGCCAGCCCTGGGGAGGCGGGACTGCCGGGAAAATGGCAGAATCTGGGGGCAGGTACCCATCCCGCCTCTGTGCCATCTTCCCAGGAGGCGGGTACCCGACCCGCGCCGGGTCCCATCTCCTGGAGGCGGGAAGGGGATTACAGCCACTTAACTGCCTGTTAACAGGTAGTTAAGAGGATTATCCCCATTTTTTCAGCAGAGGTGCGGGCTTCCCGACGTTGGGAAAGCCCGCCAGGGTCAGCGAGGCGAGCAGTGGGTCTGCGGGGGTCAGAGGGGTCCAAAAGTGCGCTGTGGAGGTGAGTGATGGGTGCAAATGTGGAGAGGTAAGTATGTGAGGTGAGTGAACAGTGTTTGAAAAAGTTTCCTTACCTTTGTTTCTTCCTGCAGGCTTCAATCGTTGGGGATCTGGAGGCTCCGGCATCTCACCGGCCGAGATGACAGAATGGCTGCTGCATTCTCTGATGCAACAGCCATCTGATTTCTGCTCAGAAAATAGGTTTCATGAGCCATGAGTACAAGAACTCACCAAACAACAGAGAATGTCAGTGTTTGACAGCTTCTCAAACGATGACAAGTCATCTGTCAAAAATTTTTGACAGATGAAACGTCATACGCTGACGTTCTCTGTAAGCAGCTTTCCCTTAATTGGCCTGCTGAACCCGCTGGGCGGGCTTAACAAGGTCAATCAATGGAAAATAGCGCGGGTTGGCCACAAGTCGATGGAGGCGGGACTAAAACCCGACAAGTGGGAGTCCCGCCTCCAACGCGCCCCCATTGGCAAAATCACCCCCATAGTGTCAGCCATGGCTCAGTGGGTAGCACTCTCGCCTCTGAGTCATAAGGTCGTGGGTTCATAGTTCCACTCCAGGGACTTGAGCACAAAATCTAGGCTGACACTCCCAGTGCAGTGTTAAGGGAGTCAAATGAGACGTTAAGCCGAGGCCCCATCTACCCTCTCAGGTGGACGTAAAAGATCCCGTGACGCTATTTTGAAGAGGAGCTGGGGAGTTCTCACCTGTGTTCTAGCCAATATTTATCTCTCAACCAACATCGTTAAAACGGATTATCAGGTCATTTAACTCGTTGCTGTTTGTGGGAGCTTGCTGTGCGCAAATTGGATACCGCGTTTCCTACATTACAACAGTGACTACACTTCAAAAAAAAGTACTTCATTGGCTGCAAAATGCTTTGTGGAATACTGAGGTTGTGAAAGGTGCTATAGAAAGGCAATTCAATCATGAAGAGCTTAACAACTGAACCTGAACCGTACCCAACTCACGCACGTGCACCTCCAGCACGGCTGATCTATCTTGCCTTGCCTAAAAGAATTATCACTACCACAGCACCAATTGAGATCACACTAACTCAGTGAAGACCATGACCAACCAGGAATCAAACCCCGGAATCCTCTGAACTGCGTGGTTCAGTCCTACAACAGTTTGTGGCTTCACCCTCAAGGGTAACTAGAAGGTCCCAATTTATTTTCAAGGCTGCTCTCTTACAGGAGATGGAATTGAAAATAAGTGGGGAACAAAAACAGAAAACAAATCGTTGCAGGCCAGAGGAACTCCATATGTCAGTATCTACCAGTGATGAGTACCTGAACTCGGACCTTTCTCCAGTTTCTCTCCGATCTCCCCTCATGCCCCCTCCGAGCTCATCTTGTCCATTTGACCCACTTCGTGCTTCCTCGACCCTATTCCCACCAAACTGCTGACCACCCAACTTCCTTTTCTGGCTCCCATGTTAGCTGACGTTGTTAACGGTTCTCTTCAGGTACTGTTACCCTCTCCCTCAAATCTGCCGTAATCACCCTTCTCAAAAAAACAATCCTTGACCTCTTCATCCTTGCAAACTACCGCCCGATCTCTAACCTCCCTATCTCCAACCTCCCTTTCCTCTCCAAAGTCCTTGAACGTGTTGTCGCCTCCCAAATCCGTGCCCATCTTTCCCACAACTCCATGTTTGAATCTCTCCAATCAGGTTTCCCCCGCCACAATACCAAAACGACTTTTATCAAAGTCACAAATGACATCCTATGTGACTGTGACAAAGGTAAACTATCCCTCCTCATCCTTCTCGACCTGTCTGCAGCCTTTGACACGGTTGACCACAGCATCCTCCACCATCCTTCAATGCCTCTCCACCGTCGTCCAGCTGGGTGGGACGGCACTCGCCTGGTTCAATGCTTATCTATCGTATCAGGCAACGGAACCCTGTGTGGAGAACCTCTCTGGATACATCGAGGGCATCCTGAAACCCATCGTACAGGGAACCCCCAGCTTCTGTCACGACACTACAGACTTCTTACAGAAACTCAGCACCCACGGACCAGTTGAACCAGGAACACTCCTCGCCACGATGGACGTCTCGGCACTCTACACCAGTATCCCCCACGATGACGGTATCGCTGCGACAGCCTCAGTACTCAACACCAACAACAGCCAATCTCCAGACGCCATCCTACAACTCATCCGCTTCATCCTTGACCACAATGTCTTCACCTTCGACAACCAGTTTTTTACCCAAACACACGGAACAGCCACGGGGACCAAATTCGCACCCCAATACGCCAACATCTTCATGCACAAGTTCGAGCAAGACTTCTTCGCTGCACAGGACCTCCAACCAATGCTATACACCAGATACATCGACAACATTTCCTTCCTATGGACCCACGGCGAAGAATCACTGAAAAGACTACACGATAACATCAACAAGTTCCATCCCACCATCAAACTCACCATGGACTACTCCTCAGAATCGGTTTCATTCTTGGACACACGAATCTCCATGGGCTTGCGGTAGAGTGAAGCACTTCACTTTACCGCAAGCCCACGGACCACCTCACGCTGCTCCACTTCTCCAGCTTCCACCCTAACCACGTTGAAGAAGCCATCCCCTAGGGACAAGCCCTGTGAATACACAGGATCTGCTCAGACGAGGAGGAACACGATGGACACCTACAGACGCTGAAAGACGCCCTCGTAAGAACGGGATATGACGCTCGACTCGTCGATCGACAGTTCCGACGGGCCACAGCGAAAAATCGCATAGACCTCCTCAGAAGACAAACACGGGACACAACCAACAGAGTACCCTACGTCGTCCAGTACTTCCCCAGAGCGGAGAAACTACGCCATGTTCTTCGCAGCCTTCAACATGTCATCGATGACGACGAACACCTCGCTAAGGCCATCCCCACGCCTCCACTACTCGCCTTCAAACAGCAGCCAAACCTCAAAAGTACCATCGTTCGCAGCAAATTACCCAGCTTGCAGGATAACAGCGACCACGACACCACACAACCCTGCCACAGCAACCTCTGCAAGATATGCCAGATCATCAACACAGATACCATCATCACACGAGGACACTACCCACCAGGTACATGGTACATACTCATGTGACTCGGCCAACGTTGTCTACCTCATACGTTGCAGGAAAGGATGCCCCGGAGCATGGTACATCAGCGAGACCATGCAGACACTGCGACAACGTATGAACGGACACCGCGCAACAATCGCCAGGCAGGAGTGTTCCCTCCCAGTCGGGGAACACTTCAGCAGTCAAGGACATTCAGCCTCGGATCTGCGGGTAAGCGTTCTCCAAGGCGGCCTTCGAGACACACGACAACGCAAAATCATCGAGCAGAAACTGATAGCCAAGCTCCACACCCGGGATCTTGGGTTCATGTCACGCTACATATAACCCCACCTGATGTAGAGTCATCCAGACTCGAGTCGTCGTTGGCTTGTTCTCTCTACACAGATGCGGCCGGACCTGCTGTGATTTCCAGCAAAAAAAGTTTTTTGTTTTCCATACAGACCCCAGCATCTGCCACATTTGACCCCTTGTGACCCCACCTCATTGTCTTTGATGTAATGTTTTCCTGACTGACCTGTTTGGACACCATCCACACCTTTGATTGCCGTGATTATCTCTCTGCCGAGGTGTGATAAAGGGCAGTTAGAAAGATTAACTGTAATCATCTGGCAGTGTTCTCTGACTATATATGCTGTGCCTATATGCATCTCTTCACTTCACCTGACGAAGGAGCAGCGCTCCGAAAGCTTGTGATTTCAAATAAAACTGTTGGACTATAACCTGGTGTTGTGCGACTTTTCACATTTGTCCACCCCAGTCCAACACCGGCATCTCCACATCATATCTAATCGTAGCCAGAGAACTACATCCAGTGGCTTCTCTTCCCACTCCTGCATCATTACCTCTGGTGTCCCCCAAAGATCTACCCTTGGTCCCCTCCTATTTCTCATCTACATGCTACTCCTCGGTATCATCAAAAAACACATCAGTTTCCACATGTACACTGACGACACCCAGCTCTACCTCACTATCACTTCTCTTGATCCCACCACTGTCTCTAAATTGTCAGACTGCTTGTCAGACGTCCACTACTGGATGAGCAGAAAGTTCCTCCAACTAAATATTGGGAAGACCGAAGCCATTGTCTTCGGTCCCCGCCACAAACTCCGTTCCCTAGCCACCGACTCCATCCCTCTCCCTAGCATCTGTCTGAGGCTGAACCAGACTGTTCGCAACCTTGGTGTCATATTTGACCCTGAAATGAGCTTCTGACCACATATCCACTTCATCACTAAAACTGCCTATTTCCAGCTCCAGAACATCGCCCGTCTCCGCCCCTGCCTCAGCTCATCTGCTGCTGAAACCCTCACCCATGCCTTTGTTATCTCTAGATTTGACAATCCCAACACACTCCTGACTGGCCTCCCACGTTCTACCCTACGTAAACTTGAGGTCATCCAAAACTCTGCTGCCCATGTCCTAACTCGCACTAAGTCCCGTTCGCCCATCACCCCTTGGCTCCCAGTTTGAAAATGATTATCTTTGTTTTGAAATCCCTCCATGGCCTCGTCCCTCCCTATCTCTGTAATCTCCTCCAGCCCCACAACCCTCCGAAATATCTGCTCTGCTCTAATTCTGGCTTCTTGAGCATCACTGATTTTAATCGCTCCATCATTGGTGGCCGTGCCTTCAGCTGCCAAGGCCCTAAGCTCTGGAACTCCCTCCCTAAACCTCCCTGCCTCTCTACCTCCCTTTCCTCCTTTAAGACGCTCCTTAAAACCTACCTCTTTGACCAAGCCCTATCCTAATATCTCCTTATGTGGCTCGGTGTCAAATATTGTTTTATGACTCTCCTGTGAAGTGCCTGGGATGTTTTACGACGTTAAAAGTGGTGTTGTTGCTAAGAGTCATCTCTAGTAATCCTTTCGTTTTATGCAAGTAGAATACCATTTCCTTAATTGTTTTTTAATAAATCTTTGTAATTCTAGATTTAACGTTGATTGGTGTGTCAGGATATATTTTTCTATACAAAAGGGAATTGTATTGTATTAGTGTTCAAACTGTAAACTCCTATTATTCGAGTGAAAATAGTTGGACTGTTGCTCCATTAACACCCCCCGAGATATATTTTTACTGAGTTTGAGCCCTGGTGCTTTCATTCTCTGGAATTCAAAACATTTTATCATAATTCACATGTGGTATGGATCCCACCCAATGATTGGGGTAGAGGTCAGTTTGAAAAAGTTCTACAATGCACACAATAATTTGAGAGTTCAGACATGCTTTTGTTTGCTGTGGGAATTTTGTAATCTTGGCTCAAAGTATGTGAATAATTTATGGCTCATTAT
The DNA here is from genome assembly GCA_030390025.1 of Squalus acanthias. Taxonomy (NCBI): domain Eukaryota; kingdom Metazoa; phylum Chordata; class Chondrichthyes; order Squaliformes; family Squalidae; genus Squalus; species Squalus acanthias. The sequence goes on from CM059427.1 coordinate 67,831,402, forward strand.
GGCATTCACACCAATCAGATGCATTATTTCTGTGCAAGAGACAATGCTTCACTTTTGATAGAGATGTCCCGTGCCTGCATTTTTTGCAGGGGGGGATTGTTGTTATGTCACTGGGCGAGTAATCCAGAGGCCTGGACTAATGATCCAGAGACGTGAGTTCAAATCCCACCACGGCAGCAGAGGAATTTAAATTCAGTTAATTAAATAAATCTGGAATGAAAAGCTTGTATCAGTAATGGTGACCATGAAACTACTGGATTGTCGTAAAAACCCATCTGGTTCACTAATGTCCTTTAGGGAAGGAAATCTGCCATCCTTACCTGGTCTGGCCTATATGTGACTCCAGACCCACAGCAATGTGGTTGACTCTTAACTGTCCTCTGAAATGGCCCAGCAAGTCACTCAGTTGTAACAAAACCACTACCCACCACACAGACTGCAATTAGGGATGGGCAATAAATGCTGGCCTTGCCATCGACACCCACATCCCATTAATAAATTAAAAAAGTGTGCGTTTGTGTCTTGCAACAACACAAGACAAAAGTCACAAATGAGTAAAGGAAATGTGGCCTATCCGAGTCCATCCGTCCAATATTTAACTCTCCCAGCTTTGATTTCAATTGTGTTTTGAATGCCCCTGAAGTCTGCAACTCTACCTGGAAGATTATTCCAGACCTTTATCACCCTTTATGTGAAGAACTGCCTTCCGGTTTCTGTTCTAAACTGGTTCAAACTTATGACCTCCGGTTCTACTGTGCAGCCTTATTTTAAAGTTCAGGATCTAACTTATCCAAACTATTTAAGACTTGTCATAAGTGGTCTGAAGCTGTCACCCCTACTCTCTTTCCAGCTCCCGGTCAACAGCTCAGGAGTGATCGGTTGAGATCAACTCACTCAGCAGAGATTAGGAATCAAATCTGATCAGTTTCGCAGTGCCCGATGCCTTTATCAATTGAATCCATGGTAGCAGTTTTAGTTTAGTTTCCACTCATTTCTGTTTTCCTTTTTTGGCAGTGTGGGCGATGTTTGTAACTGATTAGGATCAGTGGAGGAGCCAAGGTTACAGAGCTGTTTGTGAGATGCCTCATGGCCTTGTGATGTGACCTCACTGTCGTGCTGATATGTCAACAGTGGGAGGAACAGTTCATGCCAGCATCATAGAAATATAATCCCAGCCAAAGGGCTTAGAGGTAAATTCTCCATCTCCGAGCCAAACCGATCAGGACGGTCTCAGATTCAATGCCCAGTCTGTGCTGGTGTGGTAGGAGCATTACAATTGTCCACAATGTCCCGAGATTACAGAAAAGAAAAATCAGGCAGGATTCCAAGTCTTGATCACTATACAACAACCCCTTGTTAGAAATATCCCTGTATGGGCCGTGGGCCAGGATAGGCTTCAGCTCAGCTGTGCTCTCCTTTGCCGTTGATAAACTTATTGACCGTGTGTGAATAATGGCCGCTTGGGTGAGCTACCGAAGGGTGACCACAGCCCATGGAACAATACTCTAATCAGGGAGCAACACCTTCAAGAGAGGATAAAATTAAAATAATGTTTTTTAAACAGTTCGTTATGGAGTGGTGGTTGGAGAATAGAGTTTTGAAGGGAAGGGAAACAGTGCCCGTGACTAAGGTGGGTGGAGGAAGGAGTAACTGAGACAACTACGTGGTTAGTCTCGATCATTGAGAAGATGATGAAATAAGTGGAATTATGCATGACAGATATGGAAGAGCGCAGAGGGCTGGCTAGGAGATCAAACTATACCTTTAGTGACTAAATGTATATTATTTCCTTAACCACAGCAAAATATATTTCTTATTTATGATTTTAACTTCTTAGTGATAAAATCAAATCTTACATAATTGTGCGTCTAATATTTACCCACATCGGGACTGCTTATTTGGAGAGAGAAGTTATTTCCTCATCAATTTTCTCAACTGTCCTCCACTCCTGAAGGTGCTGAACCCTTGCTGAGGTACAGCTCCTTGGGTGCTGGTTGCCCTTTGATATCTTAACAAAGTGACCATTATTTACGTGTATGTGGTAGCAAGCTATTCAACCACAGGGAGCACCACTGCCAAGCCCAATCCTTCTGCCTGTCCAACATGGGTTGCTGGATAGTGGCTAACACTTGGCCAATTTTCTCCTCCCGAATGAATGAGACCAGTTGTAGCATCCATAACTGCCTCAGGTGAGCTTTCCTAACTCAGCACAGACCTGGGAATGAACCAGGATCCTTCCGGGTCTGTGTGGCTCAGTTACTCACTGGATAATCTTGCTGGACTATTGAATAAGCCTTAGAGAGTGGATAGAGAAAAAAATCTATCTGTGCTGCGTAGCTACACTGCTAAGTATTCCCATTGGAGCTATAGTAAGGCTCTATCATATTTTATTTCAATACAAAGACTTTTATCACCACAGTAGTTATTAATAATACTTCATCAACCTAAATCAATACAAAGCTGTAATCTCTTACTGTGTACCTTTGCCCTACATATCACTACAGACATGGACAATATGATTCCATTGATCAAACAAAGGAATGCCCTTTACTCACTAACAACCTGATATTAGCAAAGGCAGATACAAAATAAAATTCCCTTAATTTTTGGTACTTGTCCTCGTTTTAAAATGATATTTTATTACAGTCCTCACCACATAGCGGGCGGGTTGGTATTAATGCGATTTACCCGCTATTAGCGGTGGACAGTAAAGGCAATCTCCACTAAATACTGCACAGGTGATCAATCCTGTAGAAGGGATTAATATTGTAGAGGGGTTAACGAGGTGCGAAGAACTGCCCAAAATAGCTGGTGTACTTAATATGTTACAAGTGGCACCGTTGTAATTGGTTAGTGCCATTTGCCGGATATAGGCGACTACCTATGAGAAGTGTGGATGGTGTAAGTGGTGGGGACTGTACCTGAACTACAGACAAGAACCGACAGCCTGTGGGATACATCAGACCACCCAAAGGGCTCCTATTTATATTAATTTATCTAGATTATTTTTGATGTCTTTACTTGTGTATTCTATCTCTGAGAACAGTTCCCTCATCTATAACCTTTTCCTTTGTAAATGTTTAAAGTGGAATCTGCAGCACTTTCACTTAATAAGAACATAAGAATATAAGAAATGGGAGCAGGAGTAGGCCATTCGGCCTCTCGAGCCTGCTCCGTCATTCACTAAGATCATGGCTGATCTAAAAATTCAGGGATTTGAACTCATCTCTGGATTCCCAGTCCAGTAACATAACCACTCGACTACTGGACCCCCCACTCCCCACAACCCTTAAACCAGAACAATCCAGCTGCACGTTCATAGAACATAAGGAAGTTGAATTCAAAACAATATTCCAGCCTTATCCTCCATGTACTGGGTAAATCGCTAAACCAGCTGGGAAAATCAAAGGGATACCCTTTTCTTTAACAAGCTACTAAAGCATGTGACAAAGGACCCCATGCCATCCAGTGTGCCAGCGTCTATAAGGCAATATCAGCAAATCATATGGCACAGAAGGAGGCCATTCGGCCTATCGTGCCTGTGTCTGCTCTTTGAAAGAGCTATCCAATTCGTCCCACTCCCCTGCTCTTTCCCCATAGCCCTGAAAATTGTTCCTTTTCAATTATATATCCAATTCCCTTTTGAAAGTTATTACTGAATCTGCTTCCACCACCCTTTCAGGGAGCGCATTCCAGATCATAACTCGCTGCATAAAAAAAAAATTCTCATCTCCCCTCTGGTTCTTTTGCCAATTACCTCCAATCTGTGTCTTCTGGTTACCAACCCTCTTACCAGTGAAAACAGTTTTTCATTTACTTTATCACTGTTACCCAGGCACATTCTGACAGATCAATGTTCTTTTCCGCTGCTTTGGTGCGTGCGGACTCTGACGTAGGCCTGTACATCACGCTCCTGGGTCTAGTTCTGCTTTGGAATTGGCTGTATCATTACCTTGTTAGCAGTTTCTTGGGTCCACCCTCCACAACAATGGGCTCCTGAGATTAGACAAGTACCAAAACTGAGATAGCCTCGCAGATTTAGATCCTTAGCTACAAGAGCTTAACTCTGTGATCTACACGATGAGCGGCATCAAGACCTTTCTATTGGCATGCAGAATCTCCCAAGCCAAACTGCCAATCCTTTGCATTGGTCCAAAATCAAACAATACATTAAAAAAGTGAACAGAAGAATTTTACAAGAACATGTTAAATATTTAATTGTGAATACCACCAACTATAATTTCTAGCCTAAGAAAGGTTTGAGCAGAGAGAGAGGAGGTAGAGGTCTATTAAAGAAGAAGCATTTTCTTGTATCCTGTCCATGAGTTATATTTCAGTCCGCTCGTTAAAACCCTGAGCCTCTGCCCACACCGTCATTGATAGGTGCCAGAAGGATTAGCCTGGGGTCACTCACCCTCCAATTTTTCCTCCCTCTCTCAAGAAGCCCCTCACTTCCATTTGGCATCTTTCTCATGGAGCTGCCAAAATTGGGAACACTCAGCATGGTGAGGTTGAACTGTGGCAGAGTACATTAGCACACCAATGTGCCATGCCACCACACCACACCAGCTTTCCGGCTGCTTTCTTTTATTCCTTATTGGAAATAATTTAGTAAGTGTCATCATTTTAAACAACAGCAGCTTGCACGTATATAACTCCTTTAACATAGTAAAATGTTCCCAAGGCGCTTCACAGGAGCGTTATCAAACAAAATTTGACATTGAGCCACGTAAGAGATATTAGGACAGGGAAGAGATAAGGTTTAAGGAGCGTCTTAAAGGAGGAGCGAGAGGTAGAGAGCGACAGAAAGGTTTAGGGAGGGAATTCCAGAACATAGGGCTCTGTTTGCAACCAGAGGTTTCAACAAAATATTTAATAATTATTAACTTGTGTTTTGATCTGTTTTTTTGGCATGTTATATCGTTACTATAAAACCTTAATTATAAAGGGAGGAGGGCATGATTTTTTTCTGTGTTGTCAAGCTAGTACGAGCAAGAACGGTAGTAGGCTTTAAGTTGAAAAAAGGATTTCAACTTATGAATTAGTATGTTCTTATCCTAATTTACTCAAGAAAGTGATGATCATAATTGACATTGCAATGGCAATTAAGCATCAAATTGCTTTGAGGAATAAGACGACAAGGCATGGAATGACAAAAGGCCAGTCAGGTCATCAAACCAGCTCAATGAAGATCCATCATGGACAATACTCAACATCTCCTGAGGTAAGGTTTGGCAAAGTTTCTCCCTGTTCCTTTATAGGTAAATCAAGCAAATGTCCAGCATATCTAACCAATATCATACATCTTGGACCAATTGCCTTTTTTGGTATAACATTTCCATGGGCTCAGAATCTCAAGCAGCATCTTGTCCCACACAGCATGATATTCTCATTATGTGTACTTATCCATTCCCCCGCCCCTGCTCTCCTGAAAGTGCTTCCATAGATACCAGCAGCCCCTGTGGTATCTTGCCCAAGTGGCCATTGTTCATGTGCGAGTCCAGATACAAAGTGCTGGCAGGCTGTCCGCAGTCAAGCCTCCATCTGCAGTCAAGCCTCCATCTGCTCCTCCACTGGCAACCAGACACATGCACTTGTGGCCATTAGATAGCGATCAAGAGCAGGAACTTTGGGTGATTTTTGCCCCATACCTAACTCAGGGGTGCAAAGGCCAATTGTAACATCCTCAGAAACCAGAGGGGCTGAAGGTGAGATCAGGTAACTCGGCACAGACTACCTTCGAGATCTGTATGGCTGGAAACCACACACAATAGTGTAGTTACTCACTTGAATAACTAGTAAAGCCCCATTGTGCATATATTCTGATTAGGATTATGAGAGTATTGCAGTAGCATGCCAAGACTTGGATCATTGCAGACAACTTTAGCAAAACAAATAAGCACCTCTAACTCACTGGAGTTAAAAGCATAGTCTCTGCGCTTGTCCACTTTATCATTCGCTTTACTTTGGGAGCATAGAGAAGGGAAAGTGATTTTTTTCCTCTCTTTTTTGGAAAGTTTGTTTTTAGTACCTAGGGAAATCTGTCCATTGCAAAATGTTCTCAGCTGAGGTCAGTTTTCTCAGGATTTGGTTTATGTTCTCGTGTCACTGACCTTTGACTTTCACTCCTGGAGCAAAGGTCATTGGTGAGTATATAAAGTGGCCATGTCTGAAGCTGAATTCTGTTACAGAAACTTAGCCAGTATCATAAAGGATAACGCTGAAAATTGGCATGTGCCAGTTACCGTGCTTTATTGATTGTACAGTAGAAAAAGAGACACAACTATGAAGTATTATGGCTTTAATGTATTTATCCTGAGACTGCTTCACAACAGTGGAATTTAAATTGTGCAAGTTCAGTTTTCCTCCATTTAAATTCTGCTTCTGAGAGCATGTTGGTGTATTCAGTAATGTGAGGTTAGCGCCACCAACAGGACACTGCAGCTGCAGCAGACCATCCACACCTCTTGGGGCAGGCCTTCAGAGTATCGTGTACTCCCACATGCTAGCTCCTTATTAAACACAAATACCCGCAGCTAAAGAACAGTTCAGGGTCACTGCTCAAACTGAATGCAGGAATTGTGATTTTTTTCTTTTCTTTAAATGCCGATTACCACAAATCACATCATCACACTAAGCCCAACAAGATGACGACGATGGATGAATGTACAGTTTAATTGACAAGATTACAAGAGCATTCTGGTCTGCTATTGCTGTAACTCAGCTTCCGCGCCAAGATCCCCGATATAATGAATATAAAATAAAAATACAAAATGCTGGAAAACGCTCAGCAGGTCAGGCAGCATCTGTGGAGAAAGAAACTGAGTTAACGTTTAATGTCGATGGCCTTTCATCAGAACTCAATATAATCAATAGTATATTACCAGTTCATAGGATTATAGAATCTTACAGGACAGAAACAGGCCATTCGGTCCATCAAGTCTAGTTGGGTGTTTCTCCCGACAGGAGCCACCTCGTCTAATCCCACTCTCCTGCTTGCTCCCAATAGCCTTTAATATTTCTCTTTTTGAAGCAATTATCTAATTTCTTTTCAAAAGAAATCAATGGACTCTTGCTTCAATGACAAATTAGAAGAAAAATATGAGGAGCAGTCACTTGGATGAAGCACCTGATGACAGTTAGCATCATAGAACTGGCCCAGAGAAGCTACCAGGAAGAAAGGGGGAGAAAAATTGGCAGGAACTTAAAGAAACATCTCTTATATTTTTGGTATAACTAAAGAGCAATAACAGATAATAATTCAGCCCTGTCCAAAGAGAAAGTATGATAGTGATTTTAAAATTGAGAGAATTACAGATTAGATTGCACTATTTAACGAGCTGTGCATGTCTTGGCTCAACCAACGCCAGCAAAACAGATTCATTGTTCATTTATCTCATTGCAGTTTATTGGACCTTGCTGTGTGCAAATTGACTTGCCTACACAATGACAGTACTATCAAAATAACTCATTGGCCGTGAAGCGCTTTGAGATGTCCTGAGGCCATGAAAGGTGCTCTATCAACACAAGATTGTTCCTTCTTTCTTTCGATAAAAGCAGGCTTCAGTTCAATTTCAAGTTGGAAGAACATAAGAACATAAGAATTAGGAGCAGGAGTCGGCCATTCAGCCCTTCGAGCCTGCTCCGCCATTCAATGAGATCATGGCTGATCTTCTGCCTCAACTCCATTCACCGGCCCTATCGCCATATCCCTTGATGCCTTTACTAGTCAGAAATCTATCGACTTCTGTTTTGAATATACCCAATAACTGAGCCTCCATAGCCCTCTGGGGTAGAGAATTCCAAAGATTCACCACCCTCTGTGTGAAGAAATTTCTTCTCATCTCAGTCCTGAATGGCCTACCCTTTATCTTGAGGCTGTGGCCCCTGGTTCGAGACTCCCCAGCTAAGGGAAACATTCTCCCAGCATCCATCCCATCAAGCCCTGTAATAATTTTGTATGCTTCAATGAGATCCCCTCTCATTCTTCTGAATTCAAGAGAATACAAGCCTAGTTTACTCAATCTCTTCTCATACGACAGTCCCGCTATCCCAGGAATCAATCTTGTGAACCTTTGTTGCACTCCCTCTATGGCAAGTATATCCTTCCTTAGGTAAGGAGACCAAAATTGTACACAGTACTCCAGGTGTGGTCTCACCAAGGCCCTATATAATTGGAGTAAGACTTCTTTACTCCTGTACTCAAATCCTCTTGTAATGAAGGCCAGCATACCATTTGCCTTCCTAATGGCGTGCTGCACCTGCACATTCACTTTCAGTGACTCATGTACAAGGACACCCAGGTCCCTTTGAGCATCTGCATTCCCCAATCTTTCACCATTTAGGAAATACTGTGCCTTTCTGTTTTTTCTACCAAAGTGGATAACTTCACATTTATCCACATTATATTCCATCTGCCATGTTCTCGCCCACTCACTGAGCCTGTCGCGATCCCCTTGAAGCCTCTTCACAACTGACACTGTCACCTAGCTTTGTATCATCAGCAAATTTGGAAATGTTACATTTAGTCCCCTCATCCAAATCATTGATATGGATTGTGAATAGCTGGGGCCCAAGCACCGATCCTTGCGGTACCCCACTAGTCACAGCCTGCCATCCTGAAAAAGACCCGTTTATCCCTACTCTTTGTTTTCTGTCTGTTAACCAATTCTCAATTCATGCTAGTATATTATCCCCAATTCCATGTGCCCTAATTTTGTTCACCAACCTCTTGTGTGGGACCTTATTGAAGGCCTTCTGAAAATCCAGATACACATCTACCGGTTCCCCTTTGTCTACTCCACTAGTTACATCCTCAAAGAACTCCAATAGGTTTGTCAAACAGGATTTCCCTTTCATAAATCCATGTTGACTCTGCCCAATCTTATTAGTTTTTAAGTGCCCAGTTATTGCATCCTTTATAATAGATTCCAGCATTTTCCCAACTACTGATGTGAGGCTAACGGGTCTGTAGTTCCCCGTTTTCTCTCTCCCTCCTTTCTTAAATAGCGGGGTTACATTTGCTATCCTCCAATCTGCAGGAACCGTTCCACAATCTATAGAATTTTGGAAGATGGCAATGCGTCCACAATCCCAATGGCCACCTCTTTCAAAACCCTAGGATATAGGTCATCCGGTCCTTGGGATTTATCGACTTTTAATCCCATTAATTTTGCTAGTACTGTTTTTTTTTACTAATAATTTAAGTTCCTCATTCTCACCACACCCTTGGTTTTCTTGTATTTCTGGGAGGTTTTTTGTGTCTTCCTCCGTGAAGACAGAAACAAAGTATTTATTTAATTTCTCAGCCATTTCCTCATTCCCCATTATAAATTTTCCCGTCTGACTATAAAGGACCTACATTTACCTTCGCCAGTCTTTTCCTTTTCACATACCTATAGAAGCTTTTACAATCCGTTTTTATATTTTGCTAGTTTGTGCTCATACTCCATTTTCCCTTTCTTTATCAATTTCTTGGTCCCCCTTTGCTGATTTCTAAAAAGATCCCAATCCTCAGGCTGACTGCTTTTTCTGGCAACTTTATAAGCTTTCTCCTTTGACTTAATACTAGCTTTAATTTCTTTTGTAAGCCATGGTTGGATCACTTTTCCTTTTGGGTTTTTATGCCCTAGAGGAATATATGTTTGTTGCAAATTATGCATTATTTCCTTGAATGTTAGCCATTGTATGTCCACCTTCATACCTTTTAGTGTAGTCTCCCAATCTAACATGGCCAATGTTAAGTGAGGAAATTTAAAAAAAAAGTTGCCAAGATGTAACGCACTATCTGGCTTTTCAATAATTTACAACAAACTACATTTTCTGTTGCATGGTTTGCAGAAAAGGCTTTTTTCTCTGAAAATGTAGCTGCTGTAAACCTCTCATTAAAGAATATTCCCTATACGTTAACAGCCGAGCCGTGCAACATTCCCATACACTGAATTAATTCTAACTACAGATTCAGATTTCTTTTGACCTTTCACATAGATCTGAAGCCAGCCCCTTCAAAATGAGAACTTTTAATAACTTTTTTTCACTCTCCATTAAAATTCCCCAAACTTTATTTAGCTAGTTTACATGTATATGCTGTCTCTTTCCAGAAAGTCCTTTCTACCAGCACTCCTAAGGGTATTAGGAGTGGTAGCACTCTCGTCTCTGAGTCAGGAGTTCGCCAGTTCAAGCCCCACTCCAGAGACTTGAGCACATAATCCAGGCCGACAGTTCAGTGCGGTACTGAGGGAGCGCTGCACTGTCGGAGGTGCATTCACTACCTTGGACCTGAGTTCACAGTTTCTTGTTTCAAAGTTGCCAATAGTTTGACTCAGAGGGGCATTAGCATAGGATGGGGAATTGATAAAGCCACCTTGAGGCATCTGTGAATTCTGCAGTCAACATGAAGGCCCCAAGGTTTAAATTAAATCAGGTCTGTTTTGAAGACTTGGCCAATTTCAAATAACTTCTATCAGTGCCTTCAGTAAAGAAAAATCAATGTAGCCATTCCCACTGAGAAAAAAAGAGTGGATTTTGCCATGGGCAGAATAGGAAGTACATGAAAATATTGCTTCGGATGGGAATAGAAGGTACTGGGTGGACTCTTGCTCCCCTCACTCAGTCAGGGCTCAATAAAATTGCACAATTTTTGGTGGGAAGAGAAAGAAAAGGTTTTGGGAGCTGATCGGCTGAGGGAAAAAGGAAAAGACCTGCATTTATATAGCGCCTTTCACAACCTTAAAACGTCCCAAAGCGCTTTACAACCAATGAAGTACTTTCGTCGTGTAGTCACTATTGTAATGTAGGAAATGCAGCAGCCAATTTGTGCACAACACGATCCTACAAACAGCAATGACCAGATATTTTGTTTTTTTAGTGATGGTGGTTGAGGGATAAATATTGGCCAGGATCTTTTACGACCACCTAAGAGGGTAGACAAACAAGGCCTCGGGGTTTAACGTCTCATCTGAAAGATAGCAGCTCCCATAGTGCAGCACGCCCTCGGTACTGCACTGAAGTGTCAGCCTGGATTATGTGCTTAAGTCTCAGGAGTGGGGCTTGAACTCGCAAAAGGTGCTACCACACTGAGCCAAGGCTGACAAAATGTTGGTAGAAAGGACCTGCTTTGTCATAAGGTAACTTAAAAGAACAGAGCCATAAACATGGAGACTGTACCCTTATGTTTGTTACAAATATTGGACCTGCTCTCGATATCTGGTTGTGCATCGTTGGTTACTCCTGTAAACTGACTTTACGTCCCTACAAGCTACTTTCAGTGGGGGCCTCAATAGCCATCAGATTAACTCATTTGCTACACTCACAGATGCCACTTGCTATATCTTTATCTACTTTGTACAGCTCCAATAAAAAAAAACACCATCTGGTGTTTTTTCTGGAGCAACAACACTGGACTGATGCCAAACGACATTCTTTGTTGTGAAGCTAAGGGGCTCTCTCAGGCAGCGTATCATTGAACTGTGCCACAAACTGAGACATAGGTTTGAAATTGAGCTTCAGTTTACAGTCACACTCCACTTCCCACAAGATGCCGAGTGGCTGTTCCTGGTTTGGTTAAAAGTTAAGCAAGACTGGAGGTTTGAAAAAAAACTATTTTACAACATAGAACTGGATGGTTGGAACAGACTTCCAGTAAAAGGTTGAGTGTTAACTCCTTTAAAAACTCCCTTAATAAAAGCCATCACAAGAGGGGCCTGGAAGTGAATATTGTCGTTCATCTGGTTAGTCCTAAAATTCAATAAATATCTGGTTTGTATTGGGAATGGTTATAATATGGGTCCTGTACGGCTACGGCCAGGTGAATATTTCTTGAGCTGCGCCAGCAGAGATGTGGGATGTTTGTCTGGAGGACAATAGGCCAGGGTTACATTGTAGAGATTGGAGCATGGATTTATGTTCTGGATTTTGCATAATTATAGTCTCATAGAAACTTGCAGCACAGAAGGAGGCCATTCCGCCCATCATGCCTGTGCCGGCTCTTTAAACGAGCAGCCGTGCTTAATCCCACATCACCGCTTTTTGTCCTCATCCTCAAGTACCTGTCCAACTCCCTTTTAAAATTATTTCTGGAATCAGCTTCCACCACCTTTTCAGGCAGAAAGTTACAGATCCCAACAACTGTCAGTGAAAAAGTAATGGACTCAAAACTGATCCTTGAGGACCACCACTGCAAACCACCACCCAGTCTGAAAAACCCTTTGCTTCCAGTCACTGAACCAATTTTGTATCCATACCGCCACTTTCCCCTTAACTCCATGGGCTTCCATCTTCTTAATAAGCTTTCTGTGTGGCACTTTGTCGAATGCCTTCCAAAAGTCCAGAGATACATCTACTGCACTACCTTGATCAACTTTCTCTGTTACCGCTTCAAACAATTCAAATCAAGTTAGTCAGACACGATTTACCTTTAACAAATCCATGCTGGCTCTCCTTGATTAACCAATGCCTTTCCAAATGTAAGTTTATTGAATCATAGAATGGTTACAGCATAGGAGGCCATTCGGCCAGTCAAGCCTATGCCGGCTCTCTGTAAGAGCACTTCAGCTAGTCCCAGTCCCCTGCCCTTTCCCCGTAGCCCTGCAAATTTTTTTCCTTCAGGTACTTATCCAATTCCCTTTTGAAAGCAGTGATTGAGTCCACCTCCACCACCCTTTAAGGCAGTGCATTCTAGATCCTAACCACTCGTTGCGTAAAAAAGTTTTCCCTCATATCGCCTTTGGTTCTTTTGCCAATCACCTTAAATTTCTGTCCTTTGGTTCTCGACCCTTCCGCCAATGGGAACAGTTTCTCTCTATCTACTCTGTCTAGACCCCTCATGATTTTGAACACCTCTATCAAATCTCCTCTCCACCTTCTCTGCTCCAAGGAGAACAACCCCAGTTTCTCCAGTCTATCCACGTAACTGAAGTCCCTCATCAATGGAACCATTCTTGTAAATCTTTTCTGCACCCTCTCTAAGGCCTTCACATCCTTCCTAAAGTGCGGTGCCCAGAATTGGACACAATACTCCAGTTGAGGCCAAACCAGTCTTTTTTTTTTAAAGGTTCATCATAACTTCCTTGCTTTTTTACTCTGTGCCCCTATTTATGAAGCTCAGGATCCCGTATGCTTTTTTAACCGCTTTCTCAACCTGCCCTGCCACCTTCAACGATTTGTGCACATATACCCCCAGGTGTCTCTGTTCATGCACCCCCTTTTAGGATTGTGTCCCTGATAATGGTTTCCAATAACTTCCCCACCACCGATGTTAGGCCGCCTGGTCTGTAGTTTCCTGGTTTATCCCGCTCCTTTTTTTTTGAATTGCGGTATAACATTAGGAAACAATGAGGATTGAAAGATTGTGACCAATGTCTCTGCTATTTCTACCTTTGCTTCTTTCAGCAACCTAGGTTGTATTTCAACTACGAGAAGTCGCACAACACCAGGTTATAGTCCAATAGATTTATTTAAAATTACAAGCTTTCGGAGCTATCCTGCCCCTTCTTCAGGTAGAGTTACTGTGAGAGAATCTACCAGAATTCACAGAATATAAACAGAGAAAATGCAGAGATTCAATCTTTCCCTACATCAAAGACACACTAAGAGCACAGCCAAGACAATGAGATGTGTCCCAGGGGGTCCAACGTGTCAAAACACCTGCTGGCTGCATATCCTCTCCATTTGGGTTTGTTTCTTGTGTTTGTTTTTTAAAAAAGCTGGAAAGACAGGCAACGATGTCAAGTCACGTTCTGTAGCGTGACATGAACCCGATATCCTGATTGAGGCCGTCCTCATGAGTGCGGAACTTGGCTATCAGTTTCTGCTCGATGATTTTGCGTTGTCGTGTAGCCCGAAGGCCGCCTTGGAGAACGCTAACCCGCAGATCCGAGGCTGAATGCCCTTGACTGCGGGTTAGCGTTCTCCAAGGCAGCCTTCGGGATACACGACAACGCAAAATCATCGAGCATAAACTGATAGCCAAGTTCTGCACTCATGAGGACGGCCTCAATCGGGATATCGGGTTCATGTCACGCTACAGAACGTGACTTGACATCGTTGCCTGTCTTTCCAGCTTTTTTAAAAAACAAACACAAGAAACAAACCCAAATGGAGAGGATATGCAGCCAGCAGGTGTTTTGACACGTTGGACCCCCTGGGACACATCTCATTGTCTTGGCTGTGCTCTTAGTGTGTCTTTGATGTAGGGAAAGATTGAATCTCTGCATTTTCTCTGTTTATATTCTGTGAATTCTGGTAGATTCTCTCACAGTAACTCTACCTGAAGAAGGGGCAGGATAGCTCCGAAAGCTTGTAATTTTAAATAAATCTGTTGGACTATAACCTGGTGTTGTGTGACTTCTCGTTTTTGTCCACCCCAGTCCAACGCCGGCATCTCCGCATCATGACCGTATTTCAACTAGACCAAGTGACTTACCAACTTTCAGTACTGCTAATCTTTTTTGTACGTCTTCTCTATTATTATCCTGTACATAACTTCCTCTCCTCTGTTAGTGTAACCTTCACATCATCCGCTTCCTTTGTGAAGACAGATACAAAGTACTCATTTAATACTTTAGCTATGTCCTCTGCCGCTACGAAGATTTTCCTTTGGCTCCTTAATAGGCCCAACTTTGCCCTAGCTAACCGCTTACACTTTATATGCTTAAATTGAACCCTAAAACATTTTAGAATGCTGCCTGCTATTCTTTTCTCGTAACCTCTCTGCCTCCCCTATTAACTTTTTCAATTTCCTCCTGTACTTTCCGTAACCTTCCTGGTTATTAACTGAATTTTGTTCCTAACATTTGTCATAAGCTTCCTTTTTCTGTTTTATTTCCTGTGTCATCCAGGGTACATTAAGCTTTGGCTGCTCTACCTTTTTCCCTTCAAAGGAATATGCTGAGCTTGCACCTGAACGATCTCTTCCCTGAATGCCCTCCATTGCTCCGTTACAGCTGCAAGTGCCTTTTCCAATCTACCTGTGCTAGGTCCCGTCCCTTTCTTGTTGAGTCACTACAATTAGTTCTTCCCCAGTTGAGCACTTTTACTTTTGATATTTTCTGTTTTTTTCATAATTACTTGATAACCGAATTATGTCTGGTCACGGTTAGCTAGATGATCTCCTACTGTAACACACTCCACTTGCCCTACTTCATTTCCCAGAACCAGCTTCCTTCCTTGTTGGACTCGAGACATCTTGATTAAGTTCTCCTGTACACATCAGAAACGCCTCGGCTTCCCTACCCTTAGTACTATGCTTTGCCCTTTATTAAAGTAATTAAAGTCTAATCTTACTACTCTATTTCTGCCTTTGAAATTTGCTCATCTACCAAAGGTCAACAAAAAGCACAGATTATTCAAGCAGAAGTATTTATCAATGTTGGTTTGTACAAATTTTGCCTATGCCCAAGGTTTCTGCCTCAATGGTTAAAGTGATGAACTGTCTGCGTGGGGAAATTGATCAAAGTTCACAACAGTAACATACTTTTTTTTTTAAACACAAAAAACCAGAACTTTTAATTTACATTCAATGCCAGATAGCTCAGTTAAAATTCAGATACTTTACTGCTGGAGAAAAGAGCATCACTTGGAAAGCAATCTTTGTGGTAAACAACATCTCCTCCATCCAAATCTGCTGGCATCCTACATTTTCTGGTTTGACCTCGGTAAGCTGCAGTGCAATGCCATTGCGCTGTGAAACAGACACATTTTCAACACGTATTTGACAAGAATGAAAGATAAAAAAAAAAAAAAATTTTAAATGCTAGAATCGCACTAGTTTAAAACAATGAACCTGTTCAGCCATTTCTTTTCAGAAATTTTAGTACAGGAGGTCACCATTCAGCCTATTGCACCTGTGTTGGCTCCCCCATGGAGCTATCTACATAGAATTTACAGCACAGAATCAGGCCATTCGACCCAACTGGCCTATGCTGGTATTTATGTGCTGCACGAGCCTCTGCCCAACCTACTTCATCTAACTATCAGCATATCCTTCTGTTCCTTTCTCCCTCATTTACCAGGTACGGTAGCATAGTGGTTGTACTGGTAATCCAGAAGCCTGGACTAAAGATCCAGAGACGCGAGTTCAAATCCCACCACGGCAGCTGGGGAATTTAAATTCAGTTAACTAAAATAATCTGGAATAAAAAGCTAGTGTCAAGTAAAGATGAACATGAAACTATCGGATTGTCGTAAAAACCCATCTGGTTCACTAATGTCCTTTAGGGAAGGAAATCTGCCGTCCTTACCTGGTCTGGCCGATATGCGACTCCAGACCCACAGCAATGTGGTTGACTCTTAACTGCCCTCTGAAGTGGCCTAGCCAGTCACTTGTACCAAACCACTAAGTGTCATGGACTGCAGCGGTTCAAGAAGGCGGCTCACCACCACCTTCTCAAGGGCAATTAGGGATGGGCAATAAATGCTGGCCTTCCCAGCGACACCCACATCCCGTGAATAATAAAAAAAAACTTATCTAGCTTCCTATTAAATGCATCTATGCGAATCGCCTCAACCACTCCATGTGGTAGCAAGTTCCACATTCTAACCATTCTCTGGGTAAAAAAAAAGATTCACCTTAATTCTTTATTGGATTTTAGTGAATACCTTATATTTATGACCCCTAGTTTTGGACTCCCCCACAAGTGGAAACATCTTCTCTCTGCCTATCCCATCAAACTCCTTCATATTAGGGCTTTCTTCTAATGTTTTATCCTACCTTAAATGTCACAGTTGATTCATTTTCAATAACCGCCTGTGGTAACCCTTTGCATGAAAAACTTTCATCTAACCTTGCCTTTTATGCTTCTAGTACTAATCGTGAGTTTATGCTCCTCTGTTAATGATTCACTAATTGTTGGAAATAATCTTTCATGGTTTACTCTTTCAAACCCTTTCATAATTTTGAACACTTCCGTTATATTCTCCCTTATTACGTTCTCTGCTCAAGTGAACACAGGCCAGTCAGTCATTCAAATCTCATAACTCTATCCCTTCATCGCTACTTTCATCCTCGTTACAACAGGCTGCCACGCTAGTCAACTGGGAAAGATTAAAAAGCACGATGGACTAAACAGATGCAAGAAACTAGCATTATTTAAAAAAAAAATTGGCCCAGAGACAATTTTGGGTTAACTTATATTATGACATTGCTATGAAGTTAGATTCAGTTCAGAGAGGGTCAACTCCCAAAGAGAGACAAACTATCCAGGAAGTTGTTTTGGTCAAATTAGTTGGAATACCAGATGAATCAGTTGTCTCAGAATTGTGTATTTGTGCATACCAGATCAGTTTGAGACAATGTGGTGTTGTCCAAACACATTTCCATTGGTACTTGTGCACCTCTATTAGAATGGTTTTCATCCCAAGGCACCCAGCTGAGGGAATAGCTAAATAATGCAGTTGCCATAGCTCCCACACCGAGATGGGGGAAATGTGGGAAAGGTTCCTCATTCAAGGTGGCAAGTTTGATCGTCGGCCTGGCGAGCCAATCCTTGAAGCAGAAATGGGGCTATAGGTCAGCCTTCGTCTGTTCTTCTCTCGCTCGACAAAGCAATCTTGAGTCAGAGAGGTTTCACTTTTTAAGGATAGTGCCAGTCACATCATGGCCTGATGACTTTTAAACTAAATTTAGCCCACAATAAAGACAAACGTGTTATCTATTATTTTGCTGGTACGAGGAACAATAGGAGATAGGTAAATCTCACTATCAAAACAGTATTCCGTTCATGCATGTATTTCATATAAATCAGTTTGTTGGTTTACATTCATGCTGTGCCTCACTAGAGCGATTTTCTATCTGCCTTCTGAAAAGATAGAACACGTTACCACATAAAATATTTATTCGGAAAATAGAAGCACATGGGATTAAAGGGACGATGTAACTTGGGTACAGAATTGGCTAAGGGCTAGGAGGCAGAGAATAGTCATGAAAGGATGTTTTATCTGACTGGAGAGAAGTATGCAGTGGGGCCCCCAGGGATTGGTATTATGACCATTGGTTTTCTTCTTATATATAAGTGACCTGGACTTGGGTATAGGGAGTACAATTTTGAAGTTTGCGAATGATACAAAACTTGGCAGCGTAGTAAATAGTGAGCAGGATAGTACCAGACTTCAAGAGGACAGAGACAGACTGGTGAAATGGGCAGACACATGGCAGATGCTATTTAATGCGGATAAGTGGGAAGTGATGCACTTTGGGGAGAACAACATGGAGAAGCAGTATAATCTAAACAGTACTATTTTGAGGGGGGTGCCAGAACAGAGGGACCTGGGGGTGCATATTCACAAATCTTTGAAGGTGGCAGGGCAAGTTAATAAGACAGTTGAGAAAGCATATGGGATACTTGGCTTTGTAAATGGGGGCACTGAATACAAAAACAAGGAAGTTATTCTAAACCGTTACAAATCACTGGTTAGGCCTCAGCTGGAGTATTGTGTACAATTCTGAGCACCACATTTTAAGAAGGATGTCAAGGCCTTGAGAGGGTATAGAGGTTTACCAGGATGATACCAGGAATGAGGGAATTCAGTTATGTGGAGAGATCGGAGAAGCCGGGATTGTTCTCCGAAGAGCCGAGAAGATTAGGCCTAAAAGAGGTATTCAAAATAATGAGGAGTTTTGATAGAGCAAATAAGGAGAAACGGTTTCCTCTGGCAGTAGGTCAGTAACTAGAGGCATAGATTTAAAATCATTGGCAAAAGAACTAGAGAGGAAATTAGGAGTCTCCCCCCGCAAACAGACAGTTGTTGCAATCTGGAACGTACTACCTGAAAGGGTGGTTGAATCAGATTCCATAGGAACTTTCAAAAGACAATTGGACATGTACTTGAAGAGGATTAATTTTCAGGGATATGGGGAATAAGCTGGGGTATGGGTCTAAATTGGACAGCTGTTTCAAAGAGCCGGCATAGGCACAACAGGCCGAATGGCCTCCTTCTGTGCTGTAAGATTCTATTATTCTAACACACATGGTGGTACCTGGGCAATTAAGAGTATCCCGTATACACAACCCCAGGCCAAAATATCATCTCACTAGGTACTGGGCAACTAAAGTACTCTAGATTGTCGGGGACACACAGTCTGTTTACAGGAGTAGCCAATGATGTAGAACCAGAGAGGATATCTTGAGCAGACCCAATATTTGTAACAGAAACATAAGGGTACAGTCTCCATGTCTCAGAGTCTGCTCTTTTAACTTTTACCTGATGACAAAACTCTTGACCAGTCTATGTCCTCTTTAAGTCTGCTACTATCCTGCTCACTTGTTACTACGCTGCCAAGTTTTGTGCAATAAAATACATCATATATCGAACTGGAACAGGTCAAATTCCTCTCAAGGTTCTCACAAGTAGCTCTACTTATGCCTAGAAATCTTTTCTTCTAGAAGTGGAACAATTGCATCTTTTCAATGTTTGAAGATGACTATACAAAAGCAAGAGCAGAGGTCAAGTTATAACTTACTCTAAAAGCTGCCTCGATATCAGGATGCTTCCTTAAAGTTATTACAAGGCCCTTCAGTTTCTGGTTCCCGATAAGAAAAAAGATAACCAATAAATCCCCACCAGAATGTATATTTCTGGTCATGTCCAATATGTCAATTTATTTTAAAACGAAGACTTCAAGAGTGAAGCCCCTTTAGCAAACGATGGCATATGCTACATGGCTACTGAAGTGTAGCCTTTCTCCTCCACCTTCCTCACATTATCCTCTGTGTAGAAATAAGAGAGCAGACACAGGTATTAGCCAGCTGAAACAGAATAGCAACAAAACTGCAGATTGCTGTTAAAACCAAGTTTTTACTATTATAAACAAAGCATAAGATTAACTGTACATGCTGTAACTGGGTCACTATGTACAGGATCAAATCAAACCTCATTAAAATGTACAGAAAAATATCTCTCGAATCAAACGAATCCAAGTACCAGCTAAAACTGAAATTTTAATAGAGAAACAAAATATTAACAAAATTATTAAATTTAAGTACATATTGTTACAGCTGCCCCTCCAAAAATAAACTCACAGGTGCTGCACTTTAAATTACGTAAGCACATTTTCTTTATTTTTGTAACAGAGCAATTAAGAGTCACAAGTAAACTATTAAGTTCGTACCTAAACGAGACAATTCTGGTCAAGTGAAATTAAATACATATCCACAAAAAATTTAGAAGGGAGCGAGTCATACATAGAATATTTGTAATTCCCCCCACCCACCCCCCGCAACTGATTGCTTGTACGAAGTTGGTACTGCATCAGTCAACCCTTTAACTGCTGATACCCCACGAGCTAGTATTATTTGTTGGGTATCAGCAACAAGGGCATCATTAGCTACTTTTAATTGAGAATTGAAATGAATAAGGCCTTCTTAAAGCATACAGTAAGAAACTGTAAAAGCTCAACTCCTTTTCACATTTTTTCCAGTGTCGATAAAATTCAAGTGAAGGCAAAAAAGCCAATGAAAAAGGAAAACAAGCATTCCTTAATTAAATCTGTACAGTACCAACAGTACTTATAGGCAGTTTGAAAGCAGCAAATTAAAAATCAAATTAAATCCGTCATAAAAATTGCAATTAGAAGATTTTACTGACGAGATTATAAAAACGTGTACAGTTCAGATTGCAGGATCAGGCACAAGGTTTTACTTTCATTTAGAAAAAAAGCATATAATTGTCAGCATCATTATGCATATTTATTACATCATCTGCAGCTTTATCACAATTGGTCGTCCTGGTTTTTTTTTTAAATACAACATTTTTGAAGGTCAAAGATTAAGCATAATAAAATCAAATAAATTAATTACATATTTATGAGATGTAAAATAGATCTAGAAAGTATTATTTCCCCTTTTAGGTACCTTTGGAGTGTTTTGTCTAAACTGTAGGACAACAACTCAGCAGTAGGAATGACTCAAACTTTATCTTATGCAATCTGTCCTCAATCATTTACTTAAACCATTCCTTAGGTATGTATTCAACACTTGGCGGCGTTATTAGTCTTTGCTACAAGTTTAAACTTGTTAACCAGGAGCTCTAAGAGCAAGTTTCAAATAAATCATTCTCAAATTAATCAAACTCAAATAGCCCACTCTAGTAAATAAATTGTCCACAGTGGTAAGAGACTCGTTCATTTTAAACTCTGCACTAGAGATTCTCCCCCCCCCCCCCCCCCCCCCACTTCCCACGTTGTTATTTTCTTACTTTATACGTAGGAGCCCAGGCATGGGCGGATTAAGTGATCCTATCTTTACAGATCCTGCTTTGCTAAGATGCAATACTCTTAAAAGTTCTGCTACTAGAAAACATCAATACGAACTAAACTTTAGATTAGTTCTGCAATATATTGTATTTTTCAAAAAAAAATCTTTATACATTAACCTTGTGCCCAATCAAATGGCCTGATCTACAGCTGCAATTAACAGTATTTAGAATTAAAGGGCAGAAATCAGACAGGATTTTGAGCAGAAAGATTAGTGGCGAATACTGGCTGATGGACATTATTGCCCCCAAATTATGCTGAAATGACAAAGCTTTCAAACCACACTGAAATTTTCTAATATTAGCTGTGAGAACCCTAGAATTTAGACGCTAGGTGCAGTCCGAAATGGTAGACTACCCTCTTTTAGTATCAAATATTAAATAATAAGTGTAGATAGTAGCTTAACCAGATGCGTTTTTAAAAAACAACTTCCTTAGATCTAACAGCCCAATCCAAAAATAAATCAAATCAATCAGTGTGCATTCTTATAAGCTCCATAACACAAAGCAAAGACGTTTAGGCTTAGCGTCTATGTATGAAATCAAATCACTTGATAATTCAGTCAGTAGTATATTGTAATATAAAGTGCCCTTAATATGACTTCAGAAAAGGAAATTTGTAAATTACTTCCAAATTTCTAAACAAAATGGAAAACCATCCAAACACTAAACCTGCATAATTAGTCAGTAAGCAATAGAGAAATCAACCTGTACAGCATGAATTGGCACTGAACTGACCGTTTCAATAGTATTGCTCTTATTTACAATTTAAACACTTTTTAACCTGCAAAATTTTAATGGAAATGTTACAAACTTTTTAATTTTTATTTTTTATACAAATGGTATGAAAAATATTTATCCTTAAAATCCAACAGTCATTACTCTACCGCTTGCAATTTTGCATGGTTGATAGATACATTCACGTTCATTATACAGCATGACACAAAGAATAAAACGAACCAATTCACATGCCTCCTTCCTCAAGGTAAATCTAATAAAAATAACACTGCAGTTATGCACAACCAAGGAGACCAAAGGAAATAAAAGGGAAGTAAAGGAGGTTCATTACTACCATTTGTTGGTTGTGCGTAGCTTAACCCTTTGTTCTCACCATCCCAATTGCTTACTTGCTTCTCCAATCCTGACCAGGTGAATGGGATTGCATTGCGCTCAACTTGACAGCATTATTTACAGCTGCACAGAGTACAACACGTTAATACACACGAGTACAGATGTGCAGATATTTAGACAGGGATAAATTAAACAGTCACTCATCCATTTTTATTCTCTGGCAAAAGTTTGGTTTCAATGGGATTCATACTGTTCACTGAGATTATGCTTTTAGAGGTCCCAATCTCCTCTGGATCCTGCAGAGTCAAAAATATATCTTTTTTTTTTTAAAAACCCATCTAAGTGTCTTACTTTTTACTTTATGCCATAAACGTTTTTTAAAACTAAAATGTTGTGTGCAAGATTTAACAATGTGAGATAAGTAGTGGTGTGTTGAATTAATCTAAACTATTAATAATTTCTATTAAATATCTTCCTAGTTCTGTGCAGAAACACATATCACATCAGTTATTAACACAGGGTTCCAGTATCATAAAACTAAGATTTTGTGCAGATCTTTCATATCCTACCATATATATATATATATTTCCCTATTTTTCCAAAGTTTCATTTTAATCGTTCACAGGCAGCATATTTTTGCTATTCGCTGTGCCTGACAATATCAACATTTTCTTTTCCACGAGCTGAAGCTTCCCCCTCCAAAACAAGGCATGATTAGGATGCGTGCAGTGAGACTGTTTATTTATACTAATAAATGGAGCCAAGAGCTCTGCAAGCGATTGCTGGAATACTGACCAGCAAAACTGCAACATCCATCAGCATTTCATAAGTTAGCGATCATTAAATTTACAACCCCCTATTTGTGCTTTGTACCTTTCAGTACTTTGATTTAGTGTCTTACTATAAAAATTACCCTACAGCACCTCTCCTGTGCAGTTCTTTGGGTGCAAGACTAGTGCTGACAACGGAATTAAAATGGCACACAGTAGGGCAAGCTTATATGTGGCATCAATAGGGGAGGTGTGCACCCATCAGGAAGTGCCTAGGAAACAAATTATTTAAAAAAAACTGCAGGCACACACCTTTCCCCATGGCATGGTTCACTGCAGGATCAGACCTGTGGAAAAGGAAAGCTTAATATATTTGGTGACCCTTAAAGACAACAGTCAGGTAAAAATTCATCACCTGGGCTGGATATGAACTCAAGTCTTTGGAGTAGATTGTCCTAGCCAATGTGTAAGGTAGCTAACCAGTAACCAGCACCCAAATTCTAATACCCTGCTAGGAAATGGGTGGTTAAGGCTAAATTTCCTAATATAGTTATTTACATTTTAGGCTCTAATGCTTAGTCAAGCCCAGAAATCACTTGATGTTACTGTTGGTTGGACTTAACCGAGAAAAATACCATTTATTTTCTCTGTAAATAATTTTTTTTCATATAAAAGAACATTTCTTGCTGTCCATACTAATTTAGCAACATTGGCACATAAGTGCAGGAAAAAGTAAGATCTTTGATCAGGGAACAGAGGAGAATATGTACTGAGTGACTGCTGTAGGTTCATCAAAGGTTAAACAGCTGCACATCAAAATCTGAAAGTGAGACAATTTGGGTCAATTTGACTAATAAGTGCTCACTGAACCTTAATTTTGAATATATTCTACATTAAAGAACACAACCTAGGGCTGAGAGTTTTATCTGTACGTTAGTCAAAGGCAGCGTGAAAACACTTGTTAATAAAAACAAACAGTAATTCCACTGCAGCGCACACTTTCACTTTCAAGTTCATGGATGCCTCTGCAAAGGGTCAAGTAAAGGTGGTTAAGTCAATCTCATGAACAGAAAATGTATAATGTTAAAGGTGGTCCTTTTGAATAAACTCCCTCAGTTAAGCCAGCAAGGAAGAGGACAAATTCATAGGCAGGTGAGGGAAAAGTCATGTAGGTAGTTCTCCCTTTTGGCACTACAGAGGAATCCAAAAGCCGACAATTTCCCTGAACAAAACCAGAGCAGAGGACACGGCATTTCAGAGCTGAGGGCAACTGTGATCATCGCAATTGTCATCAGTATGATCACACACGCAGAAACTCTTATTTTTTTTTCTTTTGAACATAAAGTGCAACAGTGCTTAGGTTCTCATAGTCCATGCTCCAGTTTGCCAATCTTCCAATCCTCAAACTCACATCAGGGCAGCATGTTGTGCAAGCACATTATGACACTGTAAACGCCCCCAGCAAACCAGTTTCAACAATAAGCAAAGGCCTTATCCTTAGGCTAATTGTACAGTGTTGACTGCAATGGTTTCACAATACCTTCTTCGTACACCCTCATAATAGCTTCACAAACAAACTTGTATTGACTCTGCGGGAAGGAAGAAAGGAAGGAAAATGTCAGTTGCTTATTTTCAACAAATTCACACTCAACAGAACGCAATCTATTTCATACAAGTCTATGACAAACCGTTCGTATATCATTGTTAAATTACACCATTGCTCTAATTCAGTAGCTTGTACAGAAAAATCTTCCCACCCATTACCTCCGGAGTTCCCCAACAATCTATCCTTGCCCTCCCCCACCTTCCTCGTCTATATGCTGCCTCTTGGCAACATCATCTGCAGAGATGGGGTCAGCTTCCAATTGTATGCGGACGACATCCTGCTCTACTTCTTCACCACTTCTCGTCACCCTCCCACTGTCTGTTATCAGATTGCTTGACTGACATCCAGTCCTGGATGAGTCACAATTTCTTGCAGCTAAACACTGGGAAGACCAAAACCATAGTCTTCAGCCTCAACAACAAACTCTACTCTTCCCACCAATTTCATCCCCCCTCCCTGACCACTGTCTCAAGCTGAACCAGGCTGTTTGCAACCTCGGTGTTCTATTGAGCCTTGAGCGGAGTTTGTAACCTCCTCCAACCCTAAAACGCCCCTCCCGAACTCAGTTCCTCTGATGCTCGAGTCTTGTTCATTGGCTCTCTACGCCCAATGTTCTGGAATTTTCACTGTAAACCACTCCGTCTCTCCACCTCCTCCCCTATTTCAGATCCTCCTTAAAACCCACCTCTTCGACCAAACTTTCAGTCAGCCCTCCTAATATCTCCTCCTTTGGCTTGGTGTTCATCGTTCCTTGCACAGCTGTGAAGGGCCCTTGGACATTTTAATCGATATTAAAGACGCTATATAAGTGCCAGTTGTTGTTGCTAAATCTTTACACTCTCCTCCTTTCCCCATGATGGCTTACCTTCCAGAATGTCACCCATACCTTTTGTTGAGGAGAGCAAGCAGGTATGCCACTTCATTCAGGTAAAAAGTACTGGCGCTTTTTTTTTTGACTGTTCAAAAGATAGTACTCTTTTTGGGCTCCCTTCATATTGTGGTACAAGGAAACTAACAATTTATAATAAATGTGAAAGAGTGAACTTAAGTTAGCACTAGTGTTAAAACCCAAACAACTATGATCAATAGTCAAAATTAAGATTTGAAGTTCAGTTAGTGCGTGCATACAGCTTGCAGATCACCAGATGGCAGTATCACCCATGTTAATCTTTATTTAACATGTATGTCGAGCTATGTTAGAAGACAGTTTAGAGGAGTACTTTGTAGTTTTCAGTGGTAATTGTGTCCCTCAAAAGCCAGGACTGACTTTTGGCAATTCAGGCTGGTCCCAGATGTTAACTGCTAGGTTTTTTTTCTGGAATTGCTCCCAGTCATTTCTACATCCTTGAAACAGCTCCCTGGGGAAAAGGAATGCTGACTGCTGTAAATAAGAAAAGTTGCCTCACTTTTTTCCCCCCATATACAGACTTTTTTTTTTGAGGCAGAAGAAGTGGAAGAGGAAAGGAAGTGTACTTTCAGATGCTCTATCTTTTTTTTCTAAAAGTGTAAGATGTAGACGTCATGTTTTCTTCTGCTCTATCTGGAGTCCCGTTAAAGGTACAACAAAATTTATCTGTATTATCTGGATTTACAATCCAAATACAGCCAGCTGACAATATACTAATATCCAAACAGAAAAAGGTCCATTATGAATACACATCCAATCTAAGCACAATTCCAATTGTTCTCAGAAACCAATTCAAGTCCAAATCTGAGCATTGAATAGTTTGCCAAACTAGATTTGTACTAATCAGGACCACTGTACTTAAAATGCAGACAAAATATAGTCGAAACCTGCTTATTTGAGGGCATGGCACAACACTACTCAATTTGAGATGAACAACATTGTGGAAGGGGTGCCCAGTCTAAGAAATATCATACTGGTGCAGCAGCAGGACCTCTTTTGGGAGTTGGTTTAGGGAAATTGCTGGGACAGGAAAGGGGAAAATTTACTCAATATTATAACCTAACCTGGAGATCTCAATTATGGACTTAATAGGAAAGAAATCCACTCCCCAGCATCATCATCACTCGCCTTGCTGAGCAAAAAAAGTTAAAAACCACCCCACCCCCAACTGCTCAATGGTAAATATGGCACTGAGTCACAAAGAGCATGTAGGTCCCACATTTATTTATTTATTCTTGGGATGTGGGAAACATGGGTAAAGCAGACATATTATCAACAAAAGACGACGGATGCAAATGCGTATGATTGCTTAGCATAAAGAATAAATTAAAAGGAAAATGCCATTTATAGTTCAATGCTATGTTAAACCACTCATGTGGGTAGAACAGCAACAGCCTGCTTTTCCAAAAGGACTATTTTAAGAATCTCAATAAGAGACTAGTGCATTCACTGAAACCATCACTTTGATGCAATGATTTGCATAACTCAGCCATAAATTTAGTTTGTCGTTCAATTTGCATCCACTTAATCTCAAGACCCAATTCATCACTACCAAAGCGAATGACTAAGCTTCCACTCCAATCTCTCTACCCCCTCCTGTCCTGACCATCATTCTTTGTTCCTACACCTAACTCACTCGCAACGCTTTTGTACCTTTTTTCTGTATTTTAGGTGGCATAACAAGGTGCAACTATAACAAGCACAATTTACCCAAGCGGATACTGGAAGCACAGAAAGATCTGAAACTACCCTACCCAACTGAGGGACAGCAAATTTCTCCCAGCCTAATGCACATCTCAGCAATCCTGGTTCAGCAAGTGATGGTTAATTTCTTTTAAACCTCTTTCTTCATTTAAACTTCTACATGCAAGGCACAATCAACCTGTATTGCTAAAGGGTCTCTCCTCGTGGAGAATTCATTAATAAGACCTGGGAATATGCCAGCCTCCTGGTTCAAGAAGAGTGTGTGGATCGTGTCAAAAATCAAAATATTTAACATTCAGGTTACAAGTTTATCTGTATACAAACACACGAGGAATGGCTGGCACCTTACAGGACGCCAAAAGCAAATAACAGCCTCAGTACAAAATTCCACTATGTTTGAACAGTGAACAAAAGCTTTAAAATTGAGGTACAGGAAACTCTCGTTTAAATGGCACCTAAATATCCGGAATTCTCGATTAACCGGCAAAATTATACTCCGAAAACAACACCTCAATAATTACTTAACAGTAAAACAAAACGGTTAAAGAGTTATGGATTACCCACAACTGGCAGTACTGTATTTAATCAAGCATCTTCCACCATCCATTTAACACAACATTCTGTAGGTGAGTACCCAATTACTATATACAGTACTGCACATTTCTTGATTTTTTTTATTTTTGTTCGTTAAAAATAGCCTCGGTAGATAACCCTCTCTGTCATCCGGAATTTTTAATCAAGCGGCACCATCCTGGTCCCGTCGGTGCCGGATACCAAAGAGTTTCCTGTAGTAAGTTACTGTTCCAGTAAAGAAAGTTTGCAGAATTGCACTCCAACAAATAAATGGTTCCCAAAATTCAGTTTTTCCACAAGGAATGCCAAAGACAATAAAATGACTCATCAAATTTGAGGAAAGTACAAAAATCAGTTATAGTCTTCAAGCTAGAAAATCACTTATTACAGATCTGTGAATGAGATGCGATTGCTCTAAATTTGCCTACTTGCAAGATAAAATTAGGAGGTCAGGCAGCATCTGTGGAAGAGAGAAACAGAGTTAAAACGTTTCAGGTCGATGACCCTTCGTCAGAACGTTCTGACGCAGGGTCATCGACCTGAAACGTTAACTCTGTTTCTCTCTCCACAGATGCTGCCTGACCTGCTGAGTACTTCCAGCATTTTCTGTTTTTATTTCAGATTTCCAGCATCCGCAGTATTTTGCTTTTGTATAAAATTAGGAGGGCAGATTACTTTACGCAGTTTGAAAGCACAATTGGCCTGTCTCCCAATTTCTATTTAATGATTCCTGTTGGAGGCAATCATATGTGTCACTGAGCAAGGACAGGAGGGTCTTCGGGTGTGATGCCTGCCTATGGGTGAGTAGCTGTTTGTCAAACAGCATCTAGCCTCACATACGAGAAATGGCCTCTTGCACGGGCTATGGGTATGTTGCTCGTACCTGTAGATTCATGCCCTAGCCCTCATTACTGCTTTAAGATAATGGGACGGGGTGGGAAAATTCAGATGAACTGATGTTAGTTTTCAGGGAAGGACTGGTAAAGATTCTATAGGTGCAAAGGGATTAACAGTGATGATGAATTGGTCCTGCAATGCATTAGTGCGCCACACTACTGTGCTATGGTTCGGGGGAACGAAAGTGTGATGTTGAGATAGCTATTTAAGTTATTCCATCAGGGTGGGACAATGAAAGGCTACGTGATTACTCACAGGCAAAGGAGAGAAAATGAATGGGTGTCCAGTGGGCATCAATGTTCCCTCTAATTTTGTTTGGCCCTGGCCGGCCCCTTTAAGGGGCTGCACGGGCTACTCAAAATAGCGCGCATGCGTGGTTTTTGTATTGAAAAGCCGGCCGAGCGGGTTTCCCTGGAGCATTGCGCAGTTTTACAGGGCACATTGATGGGCACTCTCATGGAGGGTTATAAATAGGCATTAGCAGAAGTTTGACTGCTTGCCTGAATTCCTGGGTGGAGAATTGTGTTTAGCGTGGGGAAATTTACCTAAAAACATGCTGAATGAAGATCACAAGTGACATAATCAGGGGAACCAAACAGTCAATGCTGGTTGTAAACATGGGACACCATTTGAATCCCTGTTGTGCAGTAATATCATGCTCTCCACTAAAATCCAAGTGATTATCTAAATACAAACTGTGTGAAGTACTCCTTTTTTGCAGTGCACCAACTCAACCAGAACTGACGAAAGAAGCATCTGATCCCACTTCCTGAATTCAATGCTTCAGTGGAGACAACTGTGATGGCAGGTGAAAAAAAGTAATCAATACTCACTGGTGTTTGAATCATCATGGCTCTCTGGTCTCGCATTGTTCTCACAATGTCCAATGGATACACTGGCTGATTGCACTCGATTAGACACATTGCTGTCTCCATAGTAATAAGAACTCCGGTCCGACCTATCCCAGCACTGCAAAACACAGTGGGCCACAAATAAGTTATACTGGAATCCATATCCTGATTAAAGGCTGCACTCTTTTTATAATTACTTTTTAATATAGCATGCATCAATATTGAAAACCGTAATTGGGAGAATTTACTGTGTTATGAAAAGAAACCCTTGAACAATTTGTCTTCAAATATTACAATACTAATGCACCATTCTTACATCTTGGTCAAGTTCATATTAAAAGAAATGGGAATTACATACTTGGACAACTTCAAGAGCAAATACTGACTATACCCCCTCTTTAGTTTAACTTCCAACCCCCAAAACAGATTTTTTTCACCTAAGCGCAGCGATTTATGCAAGTGTATAGTTCCACAGACACCAACAACCCTCTGCTACCTTACCCAAGTGGCCAGTAAGAACATAAGAAATGAGGAGGAGTGGGCCATACGGCCCCTCAAGCCTACTCCGCCATTCAATAAGATCATGGCTGATCATCTACCTCAACTCCACCTTCCCACACTATCCCCATATCCCTTGATTCCTTTAGTATCCAAAACTCTATCGATCTCTTTCTTGAATATACTCAAGGACGGAGCATCCACAGCCCTCTGGGTTAGAGAATTTCAAAGATTCACAACCCTTTGAGTCAAGAAATTTCTCCTTATCTCAGTCCTAAATGGCCGTTAACATATTCTGAGACTGACCGTGTTCTAGACTTGCCAGCCAGGGGAAACATCCTCCCTGCATCTACCCGGTTAAGTCACTTAAGAATTTAATATGTTTCAGGTGAGATCACCTCTCATTCTTCTAAACTCTAGGGAATATGGGCCTAGTCTACTCGATCTCTCCTCATGGGACAAATCCTTTCATCCCTGGAATCAGTATAGTAAGCCTACGTTGCACTCTCTCTCTAAGGCAAGTATATCCTTCCTTAGGTAAGGAGACCAAAACTGTTCACAATACTCCAGGTGTGGTCTCACCAATGTCCTGTATAATGGCAGCATGACTTCTTCACTCTTATACTCTACTCCCTTTGCAATAAATGATCATGTGTGAGCCTAGCCAGTGATGGTTGGCAGGTTACCTGGCCATAAAGGGCACCACAGGTGAGCCCAATCCTGTTCCCACTTGAATTCCACATATGTAGACTTCCAGCAGGGATCAATGGCTAGCAATCAGCAATGAAAACCCTGGCTATTTCCCCCCACCCCTTATGATCTTCTTTGTCTACATGCTTGCTACATAGGCAGCACCACTTTCCAAGCAATTGGGGATCAATCATTTTTAAATAATTTCTGCAGTTCACTACAGTCTAACCTTCTGAGCTGTTTTGTTCCTGAAAATGTATAATCCTTTACTTAAAACCACTTTAGTTCTTCATTTTATGCCTCTATCCAGACTCACTCACATTTTTCTCCACCCCCTCTCCTGAATTCACTGAATCATGGTACAGACCCATAGTGCATTCCACAGCCCCACCAAACTGCAAAAATGCCTTTCCTGCTCGGTCTTAAATATCTTGCATTTAATCTTATATCTACTTCTCATTCTAGACCCCTCAATCACTGGAAAGAGTCTATTTCTATTGACACTGTTGCATCCCTTCATAATTTTTAACACCTCCATCAAATCACCCTTTAATCTCCTGTTCTCATGAAAGCAGCCCTAACTTTTCCAAGTATTTTTTCATATTTGTATTTCTTCATGTCAGGTAGCATCTTAGTGAATCTGCGCTGTAAGCATCCTCCTATAGCGTGGAGCTCAAAACTACACACAGTACTCCAACTGTGGTCTTATTAAAGCTTTGTATAGATTCACCATTATATTTTGACTTTTATATTATATACTACAACCCATAAATTCCAATATTTAATTTGCTTTTTATGGCCTTATCCACTTGAGGTTCCTTACTCAAGGCAGACACAATGGGCCAAATGGCCTCCTTCAGTGCCGTA
The DNA here is from genome assembly GCA_030390025.1 of Squalus acanthias. Classification (NCBI taxonomy): domain Eukaryota; kingdom Metazoa; phylum Chordata; class Chondrichthyes; order Squaliformes; family Squalidae; genus Squalus; species Squalus acanthias. The sequence continues at coordinate 67,863,082 of CM059427.1, forward strand.
AACATCTATGAGTCTATGAAATCCTGTGTGCTTCCACATCACCTAGCTTTCCCCCAAAGTATAATTATTATTTTTTTTAAAACAAAATGTACCATCTCACAATTACTGACATGGAAATCCATCGGCCACATTTTTGGCCATTCCATCATATTATCAACATCCCCTTGCAGCTTCCTTTGGTCCTCAATTATTTACTGTGCCTCTTATTTTTGTATTGTCTGCAAATTTTGAACAACACTCTAGCCCTATATCCAAATCATTGACGAACAAAGTGAACAAAACTGGCTCCAGAACAGAACTCTGCAGGACACTGCTTCCAATCACTGAGGAGCTGCCCTTAACTCTACTGTTTTCTTGCTTCGAACCAGTTTTTAAATCCAATTTGGTACCCTCCCCCTCATTCCTTGATCTGCTCCAGTAGGGTCCTATGTGGTATGCGGTCAGAGAGAGACCATGAATTTCTAATTTCCACAGCCAACATTTAGAACTGGAACTATGGCCTCATTTAGAAATATAGCAGCTGTGTGGAAGACTATTGGTATGGATGTGCCACCTACAACCAGGTCATTCCCTTCTTGGGATGCAGGCCAAACAAGTTCTGTTGTTTGAAATATATTTTTTGGATGGAAAGCTGCCTTCAATCCAACAATAGTGAACCATGCCAGTAATAAAACATCAAATAAGTCTCACTTCATAGGAACACTGGAAAGTGACTATTATCAAATCTGATATTGTAAACCTCTCCCCCGCACCCCAACACAACTGCGTTTTTGCCCACTTCAGTTTCCCCCCCCCCGCCCCCATCATCTCACCTGATAGTGCCATCTCATGCCATGGTACGATTCTATAGGTGATCAGCACGGCTAAGTACTTTGAAGTGACCACTGTATAAGCCCACACATGAAGAGTGTTGTCCTCCATTGTTGAATTGGCTGTCATCACAGCCTTATTTGATCCTGACCTCACCTGACACTTGCACACAGGCCTGTTTTCCAGCTGCAGTCACTGGATGAGGATTCTCCCCCCCCCCCCCCATTGCTAGCCAACAATTGTAGCCCCTCTACTGTTCTGGCCAAGATCAGCTATCTCAGTACAGACTGGTGACCAAAGGTGGGAATCCTCCTTATTAGTATGGCTCAGTTCCACATCAGGTAGTAAAACTTCTCCACTGAAATTTCTCCAGGAAAACACAAGTTAATTAGAAAAGGGTTTCAGGTTGTGTGGAGCATAAACACCGGCATGGACCTGTTGGGCCGAATGGCCTGTTTCTATGCTGTAAATACTATGCAATAGCTACTTCATAATTATTATTCATGCATAAAACTTGGATAAACTTATTGCCTTGTAACCAACATGATATATAATAATGGATTATAATGAGCATTTTCCAGAGCTAAACTAGGCATTTAAATCAATTTAAAAAAAAGTAGACACAAGGGAACCCAAAATGATGTCACTTTCATAAAGTTGGAACATAAATAGATACTCAAATAAAATCTGCAGCAGGTCCTCATTTATCATACAATTTTAAGCAACCCACATTTAAAAATTACAAACTGTAGAAAAATGACAAACAAATAGGATTGAAAAAAAATTATGAAGTTTCTCCTTTAGCAGGGACCCAATTTCTCAGTCTGGATCTAACTACTGAGTCAGGTTTATCACTACAAACTAATCAAAAGAACAGTGCTTAAACAGCTAAACAACATTTACCTGCAGTGTACAACAACTGGTTCATCTTTGCCAACTCGTGTTTCTCGAACAAGCAACACAAACTTCAGGAAATCACTCGAATCATCAGGAACACCATGGTCAGGCCATGCAATATATTGGATCTGGGTGAGTGGACGACTCTCATTTTTCTGTGAAGTTGCAAAAGATTACATTTCACTAACTGACAAACCAGATATGCCTGTAGTTTCAAGTTTATCTTCTCAAAATAAAACTCGTGTAGGTTGATGATGATTGCAAATGGCTGCCAGTTTATTCAATCTGCATCAACTTGCCTCAAGTTTAAAGATTGTGGGTTTGGGGCTCATGCCCAGGGGTTGAGCTCATAATCTAGGCCAGATAGATATATTATTCTAAGAACCAATTATAATCTCAAAGTGCATTTGGTAATTTAAAAGCTTTTGTACCACTCAAATCTCAATCAGGAGACTTGACTTTGAATCCAGTCTCAGATATTTGCACTTCAGGATTGCGGAGGAGAGCGTCCCCAGTTCATCTGGGAGAAAATGTGAGGAAGAGTCAACCTGCATTATGCGTTACTGCTGCAAGCATTCCCCAACAGAATCACAGTAACGCAGCTGGAGGTCTGGAAATGCATTATAGAGACATTTCAGATGGAGCAGAGTATCTTGCACGTCATTTATTGAATGAAACAAATCAAAATTAGATTGCAATAAGAAAAAAGGAACTATCTACAGTTGAACCAGTATTTGGATCAGCATTTCAGAGGCAGATTTCATCCAATGGCCTCCTTGAATGCAGACAATGCTGCCAATATAACGGGAGTGGAGTTGTCTGCAGAGTTCCTCCCTACTCAGTGGTTCCTTACCAATTGGCTGTGTGTCTACTATCAGCCTGGTAAAATGAAAGGCAAAGCGTGGTGTGCAAAGGAAGTTTTAAAAAAAGAAAAGAAACCTGCATTTGGAGATACTTTAGTTTGGTTTACTATTTTGTTAAATTTTAGGATGCTTGTAGCAGGATAGAAAAAAGTGCAAGAAGGGGAACCACTGACAGAGCAATGGGGATGATAGCCACAAGGCACCAAGAATAGACTAACAGCTGCCTCAGAAGAACATAGGAACAGGAGTAGGCCATTCAGCCCCTCTAGCCTGCTCTGCCATTCAATGAGATCATGGCTGATCTGCGACCTACCTCCATATACCCGCCTTTGGCCCATATCCCTTAATACCTTTACTTATCAGAAAGCTATCAATCTCAGATTTAAAATGAACAATTGATCTAGCATCAATTGTCGTTTGCGGAAAAGAGTTCCAAACTTCTACCACCCTTTGTGTGTAGAAGTGTTTCCTAATTTCACGCCTGAAAGGTCTGGCTCTAATTTTTAGACTATGCCCCCTAAATATACAAGTTGATTCTCTCAACTTTTAATGATGAGCACAGATTACAGCTCTGGATCCTAATTATTAACCAAACATTAAATTGAGGGAAAAAAAGAGACCAACTGCAAGGCTTAATGTAAGTTTTGTTTAGAAGGGGAAGGGGAGAAAGGAGAGGTCTGTACAACACATCTTGACTACTTTTTTTTATATTGAGGCGCCCATGCTAGCACCCCTGGTTTCCAATGCACAGGCATCACGCAGGCTGGTGCAACCGGAAGGTAAACCTGCTAAATTCATTAAAGGCGACTACCAGAAAGACTGGTTGGGGAAAAAAAAAGGGTTGTCCTGGCCACTACCCTTAGCTGCATTGTACAAAAACGGCAAAGGGTATACTAACACAGCAAAGTAAAGAAATAAAAACATAAAATGTAGAGAAAGTCGGCCAGCATCTGAAATGCACTGCATTTCCTGTTTTTAATTTGGATTTTTAGCACTTGTGTTTTTTCTTTGTATTGTAACAAAGAAAGGTGTGAATTACAGATTTCCATCACAAAGTACAGATTGCTGAAAGGGGAAAAAAAAAGTTTCAAAGCCTGTACGACAAAAAGCCCTTTGCCAAAACCTCCCCGAAGGGTTTCTTTAAAACGTTGACACATATATTACAAATCTAATTACACAAAGATATGCAACACCCCATTCATTACACTAAAGCTTTGTAAGTCCTGCAGTTAGACTTTAAAATAGAATTTTACTAGAGAAACACTTGAACAATACCTGGAAAGTGATGCAGCTAATAACTAGGCTTTTCTTACAGTGGACAGTTTTGATGTTTAAAAATTGCTTAATATCAATCCACGAAACATGCCAGACACTGCATGAACAAAGATTTCTGCATATTTGAGTTAAGAAAATAAAAAAAAAACCTTTTCATGCTAATTTTCTCCCCTCCTCTCACCCTCCAATGTCCCCGTTTAATCAAGGGGAGAGGCATCAGAGTCTGATCCTCTCCTCAATGAACTTCCACATATCTGGACTTCCATCAGAGGTTGTTAGATAGCAATCAGAAGTGGGAACCATGGTTAGTTTTCCCTCTCTAACCGAGTGGCACTAAGGTCAATTGTAGTGCCTGGAAGAAAAAAAATCAATTGGTTGCAGTTCCTCGCCAAGATCGGCTAACAGCATAGAACATGGATTGAACCTAGGGCTTTCCTGGTCCATATGACTCAGCTAATCAATGGATACACTCACTGAAAATCCCTAGATTTAAATAAAATTTATGGTATGGAAGACAATTAGCATGGCTCATAAGTACTTTCTACATGAGTTGTTCTGTATTCCAACTGACACCAGTGAAGTAAAATCCTGTTCCGTGATTTGGTACCTTACAACAAAGAAAACTTTTTTTAAAATGATACGTTTTACAGTTTCTGCCTACTCGACTACAACAAACCATGTCATTATGGCCGACCTCAGAAGACCCACATGTTTGCAATTAAGATACTTCATCCATACCAGAGACACTGAGGCAGATAAAATATGTTTAGACAAGTTTAACAGTCAATAATTACTGCCGGGCATGCTCTGGTTTTGCAGCAGTTATATTCCCAATGGCACTATTAGCAAACACTCTGCCAGCAGTACTCAAGAACTGGCAACATATATTACAAATAACACAGGCCTGCATAGCCAGGTGGTAGGCAGGTGCTGGAGAGGGAAGTGCACCAGATATGTTTGTGGATCACACAGGGAAGAGCGTTCCCAGTTACCTTTCTCAACACAGTCATCTTACCTCTAAATTAGTTAAAGTCAACTCTCTGAAGACGTACGCAGGGTTCCCCTCTTCTGAGTGACAACCAATCTCAAAATTCCCGTATGATGCATTTTCAGCAGGCTCAGGCCAATACTGGTGACACTTGACCTAAGTAGAGAAAGTTAGATCATGTAAATAAAAGGAGAAAACTGCTTTCAAATTTAACTTACCGTACAAATTGGCACCTCCTGCCCTAGTCAGGAACCCCATACACAAAAGTATAAAATCGCTAACCATACTGCAAGTCAGCACTATACTACCTTTAAAAACTTTTCAGTACTCCCTACAGAGGGCACCAAAGTAGAGAAGTTTTCAGAAAGCATTAAAAAACTAACTGCATGTTTAAATACAGTAGAGACATCCTAATGCCATCACAAAACTAAAAGGTTTATTGTATGCATTTACCTAAAAACATACTGAAATGAACACATTACAGGGAGATTCATTAAACAAAGACAAGGACAAGGTAAATGGGGAAAATAAATAATAAGCAGATATCAAGGGACTCCCATATTATAAAGGGTGTACTATAAAACAAGTAGCGAAGACAGAACAAACTTTAATGTTGCCCCAGTAAGTTAATAACATGGTTAATTTTCCCTTGAGACAATCTATTGTGTAACTGGAAAAAATGTGGAGATTGAGGTAATTTTAAGAATTTAAATGGAATAGCCATTCTTGTTGGATTTTCTATTGCATGTTGACTCAGTTTGGAGCCAAAACATGTTCATGTATATAATCTAGAAATTGGAGGTTATATTTTTTCCAATTGCAGATGACTCAATGACCCCTCGTAGCATTAAAGTTCAATTCATTTCAATAAAATCCTCCAAATCATACCCATCGGAAAAAAAGTAAAACTGGCTCATGTCTGTTAAATACTCAGCGAAAGGAACATTATGATCTGTGTGAACAGGCACTACTAAAGCCGGGCTTACTTCTTCCAGGTAAAGTGGAGGAACTAGGAAGGCACAGACAGAGTCTAGTTCTGGTATGTAAGCAGTGAACTGGTGAAGGCCAGGAAGTAAATCTAAAGGCTGCTTAATTCATGAAGTCTTCAATATCTACAGGTAGCTTTTCAGGCATGAACCAGGTCCTTCAACTAAGTCACCATCAGGGCTATTTCACATGGGCTGCTCAATGAAAGGAAGTTACTTCAGGTTAAAGACATTATGCAAAAGCTGCTTTTAAAGTTGCTTTACCTGGACAGAAGCACCATAATTATGCTCCTCTTTAAATTCAGTTTGGGGGAACATTAACAGATTTAAAACATTGATCCAAGGTCAGTGAGGCTAAAAGTTAAACTGGCAAAAGTGATTAAAAAAAACAGTAACCATATCCAAAGTCCAATATTCCACCTACAGGAACCCAAGTAAAAATGATTGTCTCTTTCTTCCCCCAATCCAAGCATTATGTCTAAAGATGTGCGGGTTAGGTTGATTTGGCTATTATAAATTGACCCTTAGTGTTAGGGGGACTAAATACGTGGGGTTACGGGGATAGGGTGGGATATGTGTCGGTGCAGGCTCGATGGGTCGAAATGGCCTCTATCTGCACTGTGGGGATTCTGTGATTATTACGTGAATATCACCAGAAGTAGTACTATTATCGATCATGTTCTATTTTGATTTGCTGGGAGCAGTAGAACACCATGAAATTTGAGCCCTCGTTATGTGGTATCAATTGGAAGTCACTTCAGTGACAACAACTGCAAATAAACTACTGGTACACTGATGCATTTAAATAAAATAGTAATAAATTTGCACTGGCAATTTACATCACAGCACACAGACCATACGTTTCGAATTACAAACATGTAAACATTTAGATCAAATGAAATCTAAGACTTCTATCAAAATTGCATGGACAAAGGTAAGGTTAATCATGGACATTAATTATGCACAAAAATTAACATCTATTGTCCTGATATGGTCCATCAAATCTAATTAGAATTCCCTCAACACCCACAAATTAAATAGTGCAGCACTGAAAATAATCAACATTTATCAGAACTAAATTATATAGAATTTCACAGCTCAAACAGGCCATTCGGCCCAACAGGCCTATGCTGATGTTTATGCCCCACACGAGCTGCCTCCCACCTTACCTTCTCGCCCTATCAACATATCCTTCTGATCGACACCCGGGACAAAATTAATCTTTTGAAAAAAATATCAAAAGATTTATAATAAGATTATACAGGACCACACAAATTACATCTTTCATTTAGTGCAAAAACAATCCTCATGCATTTTACTTACCCTGCCTCTCTCCACTTGGGTCGTCAGCATGACAACTAGAGAGGATCCTTGCTCCCAAGTCATCTGCCAAAAATCTGGACAAGTGCTGGGCAAAGGCCCCTGACAAGCAATGTACCGATTTATTATGCTGGAAGAAGGGATTTCCATCTGTAAAATTAAAAAGGAAAAAAAAAATTACAGCAGACTATAATCTTTGAACCTTTCTAGTCTATGACTCCTTGCTTACTAAGATAGATTCACTTTGTGATTTTATGGACCTAGAGCTCAAATCTGTCAATTTAAGATTCAAAAATGTAAAAACGATAACTTCCATGTGTAACTTCTAAGTCATGTAAGTTTGGACTGCTTCCTAAATATAATTAATTCTGTTCTGTGGCTGCTTAATCTAATCTCTGCTTTAGCATATGCAAAGCACTTGGTATTACACTGTTCTGACTAAAGGTCACTGACCTGAAACGTTACCTCTGCTTCTCTCTCCACAGATACTGCCTGACCTGCTGAGTATTTCCAGCATTTTCTGTTTTTATTATTGCTATTACACAGTCATTTAATGGACACTAGGGACAAATTTGCAAAGCTTAATATGAGAGCGCCAGAAATATTCTTAGTTCCAGTTTGCAAATTCATGAAATTTGGTACTGCCCATCAAAGGATTGTATAATTCCAAACCAAGCTCCAAGGTAGAAAGTCATGCAAGAACAGCACCTATAATTTTAATCTGCAAACCATTGTAAGTTCCAGTGTGTTGATATACAAATGAGGTGGTTATTAGGACTAGATCTCCTGTGTCTAACTATCCTCCAGGTATGGTCCCACAGAGTGTGAAGTGACTTTTCGATGTTATGGAAGAATGGCTATTGAAAAGGCAGAGCCAATCTATTGAAAACTTTCAGAATACACCATTGAGGCAAAATTCAAATAAACAACCTTTGGAGCAAGAGACGGATTTATGAAGCCACAACACCAAGAATGGAAACAGTAAGAACCCCAATTTAGAACTGTCATTTATTTAATGTTCATATATGCAAAGCTCTGAGATAGGACTCCATGGCATATCAGATGGATATCAATCTATTAAATAATATTTTGCTACTTTAAAAATCTGATCATTACTAAATTATTTAATTCAGGATTGAATTAAGACGTACATGGAGAAAGTACTACTAAGTTAAAAATCTGTTTTCAACATTTAGATGGCTACTTCAAGCTTTAGCCCAAACTATCATGTGCACAGACAAGACTGATTAGACAAAAGCGTTCTGCATTTTCCCAATTCTGTCTGAATGAACTCTTAATATACTCCAAGGTGCAAAAATCTGAAGGATCACAAGATAGTTATGGACGAAATGAGCCATTCAACCCATCTTGGTTTATCTACCCAGAAAGATCGGAAAGACATGCCCATTTCAACAATCAATTGTTTAAAAGATTCCAGGGTTTTCGCCTCCACCACTCTTCCTGGAAATCTATTCCACGTTGATCGCTTTGTGTTAAGATTAATTTCCTAATATCAGTCCTAAATTTACAGTTTACTAGTTTGAATCTAATCTGTTTCCAATCTACTCATACCTCACCAGTGTCCAGTGACTCCCTGATAACCAATGCTACACAAATTTGCTCCCTAGTCTCTGCATTAAATACCATGTATCCCTGGGGACCTATTTGTTTTGGGCCTTTTAGGCTCTCTAGGACTTCCATTTCATTTATATTGAAGTCAACGATTTTGCTTAGGTTCTCTCTGTTTGGGACAGCATGTTACTCAAGTCTTCCCATGTGAGTACCTAAAAAAGGTAATCTTTTGTGTTCATCCTAAACCTCCAAGTCCATTTGCAACAGAGCTGGGACCAATGTCCTCGCTGGGGGTGGCGGGGGGGGGGTTGCTAGTGCTGTTGGGGAGGGTTTAACCTAATTTGGCAGGGGGATGGGCTCCAGGATGTAGCATAAGAAAGGAGAAACAAGGTGCACAAAGGATTAGGAGAGACAGATAGCACGAGAGTAAGAAATAGTACGGTATTAGGTGGGGTCAGACTAAGAGAATACAAGAAGGTCTAAGATAGGTTTACAGTGCATGTGTGTGAATGCACAAAGTGTGGTAAATAAGGTTGGTGAGCTGCAGGTGTAAATAGACACATGGGAATATGATGTTGTGGCAATAACAGAGACCTGGCTCAAAAAAGGGCAAGATTGGATACTAAATACTCCTGGGTATAAGGTGTTCAGGAAAGATAGGGAAGGAAAGAAAGGAGGTGGGCTAGCAATATTGATTAAAAGGAATATTACAGTGCTGGAGAGAGGGGATGTCCTGGAGGGGTCAAGGACAGAATCTATTAGGTTACAGTTGTAAAAAAAGAGGTGCCATTACACTACTGGGTGTATTCTATAGGCCACCAACTAGTGGGAAGGATAGAGAGGAGCAAATTTGCAGGGAAATTACAGAGAGGTGCAAGAACTATAGAGTAGTAATAATGGGGAACTTAAACTATCCTAATATAGACTGGGATAGTAATAGTGTAACGGGCAGAGAGGGGGAAGAATTTCTGAAGTGTGTTCAGGAGAACTTTCTTGATCAGTACGTTACCGGCCCAACGAGGAAGGAGGCATTGCTGGATCTGGTTCTGAGGAATGGTGGGTCAAGTGGAGCAAGTGTCAGTAGGGGAACAGTGATCACAGCTGATCTAAACCTTATGATGCTATAGAAAAGGACAGGGAGCAATCTAGAATAAAAATACTTAATTGGAGGAAGGCCAATTTCAGTGGGTTGAGAATGGATCTAGCCTGGATAAATTGGAATCAAAGATTGGCAGGCAAAACTGTAATCGAACAATGGGCTGCCTTTAAAGAGGAAATGGTTCGGGCACAGTCGAGGTACATTCCCACGAGAGAATTTTCCTTTATTCCCCTTTCCTTCAACCATCTATCTAACCTATTTTTAAATGCTGATGTGGATGTTCTCTGCTTCAATCACCAACTCTGGTATAGCCTCTCAACTCTTAGTATAAAAAAATTCCTCCTGCTCTCCGTCCAAAATCTTTTACATTTAATCCAATATCTATGCTGAACTTCAAAAGTGGCGTTACAGATACAAAACAGCAATGACATAGAATTTCAAACTCACGTCACAACTTTAGCAAGAGCTTTTATATGATTCATGCAGCACTAAGTGGACAATTACAACATACTGATATATTCCTCAGTGGGCTACCATAGGACTTTTTTTTGATCTTTATGGTCAAGTTTTTAAAATCATGTATAATTTATAAATGGGCTGCTTTATTGGCTTTACATTTTCCATATAGTCTCTTCACACATGGCTGAACATGATGTGGTATACAATTTCAAAAGCACACTGTGCTACTCACATTTATATAATTTGCATTGATGTAGTCATCTGTACCCTTTAGAATAACCCGTGTTGCATCATCTGCAAGAAGAGCAGGGAGGTTGGTAAATTCACATCATGGGACATTTACGCCTAATGCAGGAAAAGAATCCAACATTGCGATTGGGAAATACAACATCCTTATGCCACAGGCCAGAGGGTTTCACATTACAACAGGATAGGATGTCATGTTAAGGCTACCGGATGCAATCACACATGAGCAAAAATACAGCATTGTGGTATTAAGATTGCTGCAGTTGCAATCCTTGACTGTCAAATAGGCAATATGCTCAATATAGACTGATCTACAAGGTAAAGGTGCACGATATTGCACAGAACAAGATGACTTTGCACCACAGAATTCCACTGCTTTTTCTTTCAAGTCACATTGCAATGAATTTCACTGCGGCAAACAGTTTCTAATATTGCACTGGAGCGGAAAAATATCATGGGACTGAATTAAGTTTTTCTACTACAAAAAGATCAATGGAAGCCTAGTTGAAGGAACTTTATGAATGGGGTAAAAATCAGTCAGGGACTAGTGAAATAAATTTATACAAGTGTGGACATGACCAAATAATAGGAGCAACAAGACAGGCTAGATCAAAGAGCTTAAAGTGACTATAAAGCAGTGGATAGGAATATTGGAAACAAAATATTAAGTACTTAAACAGCAGGTTAAAGAACAATTGTGTGGAGAATGCACAAGTTTTAGCACCTTTTCACATTTAGAATACAAGCAGTTTTTGGGTGGGGAAGAGATAGAGAAAGAAGATGCATAGGAGAGAAAAAAAATCACAAGGTGCTGTAGCATGATTCCACACGAATGTTAAAGTCAAAATACAACTTCACTTCAGCACAGACAATTCATCCTGTAAATTTTCAGAATAACTAAAATAAAAACACTTTTTTCCTGCACTGATTGTATATTCTCTCTGTTCCTGACTACTTTAAGGCATACAAATATGCATATGAAGACTTTCAACCACCGTTCACCATTTTACAGCTTAAACACACTATTTAACGTTCACTATAGGATTCCTGCAATTCATTTCATTTTAATTAACATTAATGGATTAGAAGATATTTTATGGTTAAAATGGCAGTAATATTTAATTTCTGAAGTTACATTCAACTTAGAAAAACAGAATAGCACCTTAACTTGCTTCAGTTCAATTTTAAAATTGTAGGTATTTTGCAGTTATTTTGCAAGATGCACTTTTATTTCCAATAAGTATGTTAGTTTTTTGTTCCAATGCATGCTCTTAATTGACCACCACCAAATTGGGGGGTATAGTTAATACTGAGGAAGAGCAAGACAAAAATGACATTAATAAATTTGCAGAATGGACATGTAAATGGCAAATTAATTCCAATATACAGTAGATAAGTGCAAGATGGTGGCTTTTGGTAGGAGGAATAAGGAGGTCACATACTCCTTGGAAAATAAGTCTAAATGGGGTCGAGGAGCAAAGGGATCTAGAGGTACAGATTCACAAATTAAAAGTAGCAACCCAGGTTAACAAGGCCATAAAATTGCAAACAATGCACTGGGGTACTTTTGTAGAGAAATAGAATTGAAAAGCAGAGAAGTTGTGTTAAACTTGTATAGAACCGTGGTTAGATCACACTTCAGAGTACTGTGCACAGTTCTGGTCTCCATATTACAAAAAGGATATAGAGGCATTGGAGAAGGTGCAAAAAAAATTAACACTGATGATACCAGAACTGAGAGGTTATAACTATCAGGAAAGACTGAACAGGCTGAGGCTCTTTTCTCTAGAAAAGAGAAGGCTGAGAGGTGGCCTGATAGACGTCTTTAATATTATGAAAGGGTTTTATAGGGTAGAGGTATCGAAGATATTTCCACTCGTGGGAGAAACCAGAACTGGGGGCCATAAATATATAAGATAGTCACTAATAAATCCAATAGGGAATTCAGGAGAAACTTCTTTACCCAGAGAGTGATTAGAATGTGGAACTTGCTACCACAAGGAGTAGTTGAGCCAAATATCATAGATGCATTTAAGGGAAAGCTAGGTAAATATCTAAGGGAGAGAGGAATAGAAGGATATGCTGATAGAGTTAGATGAAGTAGGGTGGGAGGAGGCTCACGTGGAGCGTAAACACCAGTATAGACCAGTTGGGCCGAATGGCCCGTTTCTGTGCCGTAAATTCTATGTGATTCATTGAATTATAGAATCAGGAACTATCACAAGAAAGAGATGGACCAATTTTTCTAAACTAAGGTGTGCTCTACGAAATACTAATCCTGAACAAGAACAAAATACTGGAAGACAGCTTTGTTCACTCAAATTTATTAACATTTCACATTGCAAATGGGGTAGTGTAACTTTAGTTAATAGAACACACGAAGTACGTCATATTTTCAATGAAACACTTGTACTTGGGAGAATGAGCATCCCTTACGTAAATCGTGCTGGGATCGGAAATTCTCCAAGATTTTTGATGAGGTTAACAGACATGATTCAGAACAGAAGTCCTTTGTGTTCCTTGGAGATTACAAAATAAACACAGATTGTGGTACAATTCCCAAATAGAAAGGCTTCTCTGTTGCAAGATCTTGCTGATTATAAATTCCTCAGCTGCACTGATGGCATAAAATGAAAATTAAAGCAAACTTTACTTACAAGGTGAGATGTCTCTGTATCTGTTTTTGGAAATATTGAGAGGTAACTTGGCACATGACATTGTCATACCAGGCTTTTTTCTATACAGTTGCTAAGAGGAAAAAAAGAACAGTTTTACCTTCAGCGAAGATGACATAGGAACACAGGAATTGCTAGACGAAAAAAGATCAAGGTCCATCTAGTTCGCCTTCTACCATCATGATCCAGCGATAATGGAGTTGTTGACTAATCATACAAGTAGCTATTTGTACATGCTAACTTTAAATTACAATCAGCTTCATTGTTTCAAAAATACAATGCTTATTTGGACTCAAACATGTATACAGGAAACTCTCTTTTAACCGGCACCCAAATAACCAGAAATCTCTCTTAACCGGCAAAATTCTTGAGTAGGTAACTGGGGTTTTCCTTCATCTCTCCTTTAAAAAAAACCCCGAGGCGTTTGCCTTGTATCGGAGCATGTAGATTGGGAGGGGAATGTGCAGCCCGGGTAGGCAGCGGACACGACAGATGGTCAGCTGGCGGTCCCCGGGGAGACGGAGCTCCGAATGCAGGCGCATGTCAGTGTGTACGGGGCTCTCGTACGTTGGGAGATATAACTCTCCATTATCCGGACTTATTGATTAACCGGCACCACGCCGGTCCCGGTTAATAAAGAGTTTCCTGTATTTAGTTATCAATAGCTTTGGTAAACATTTATTCCAATTCAACTCTGTTTCAATGCAATTAGCTCATCTCATTCAACTCCCCAGTGAATGAAATGTCCAGTGTATACTCCTTAAATTGCTTTTTAAACTTGTTTAAAAAATATATATATTCTCCCCCTCCCCCCATTTCAAACATCTTGAGGAAGTTCTTCATTTTCCGAAGTGATGACCTCTGGATGAGATATTATGGTCCTGTCTGCCTGTTCAGGTGATGCTAAAGATCCCATGGTACAATTTGAAGAACAGAGGATTCTCCTGGTGTTTCTCTTTCAGTCAATGCCACCATAAAAATGGATTAAGTTGGTCATTCACTTCATTGCTGTTGGTGGGACATTGTTGCTACAGAATGGATGCTGCATTTGTTTACATAAAAACAGTCATTACAGTCCAAAAAAGTAATTAATTGGGAGAAAATGCTACAAGAAATTGAGTGATAAGGCACAACATAACTATTTTCTTTCCGGGTACTGGCCACTGACGCAACTCAGCTGCAATTGTGACATGGAGCCAATGAATAGTTCCTTTTTTCACCCATTTGCTGGATGTACATACCTCCTATAAAGTAGCATATAGGTCTTGTATAATAATGGGTATCATGGTCAGATTTTGATTAGTGAATACCGTGTTACTTACTCAATGCTGTATTATTTATACAGGTAAATGCAAGTCTGAAAAATGATACTTATGTATACTCTGATTAAATTATGCACTTTCATGCTGTTAACAAAAATGCAAGATAATAAGATACTCACATCAAACTGTGCAAGAATAGTTCCGGTCTCCAGACTATCTCGTAAATGTATCATTGACTCTCTTAAGGCATCATCATCCTGGTGGGTCACATCCAGAGGAGATTTCTCTGGAATGTACTGAAAATCAGGTTCACTTTCTGCCTTCTCTTCTACAACATCATAAACAGCTTGAGAAGACAAAAAAAGTTCACATATAATGAACTTAAAAGAATGCAATATACCACACTCAGGAAATTAGGTTAGATAGTTCAGTTACACATGCTAGATACGAAAAAGCTTTTGAGCTTGCATAATAGTTACTTTGCTATTTACAAAGCATCAGTATCACTTTTGAAGACCCATACTTACCATTGGGACGAACTAATAGTATTAGTTCTTCAGAGCGAATCTCGCAGCTGGCTTTGATGAACATGACAACCTGGTCGTGCGTGTACTCTGATATGTCCCGACCATTGATCAGTACAACCTGATCACCTTCATTGAGTCGTGGAACGCAAGTGTCAGCCTACACATTAAGAGATAACAGAAGCTGTCTTAAACCTTTATAGTCATTTAAATCAGTTTTAAAATTGTTGTATTCTACAGTGAAAACATTGTGTCACACTATCTAATTTAAAGTTACTTAAGTTTTATAGCATAGGTTAATTTCAGCAACACCTATGTATTCATGCAATGACATTCAGTTCTTGCAAAATTACTGAACTAGAATCCAATGCTGGATTCTTCAGCTCCTACCTATAGGGGAAAAAACAAATATGGACCATCACTGGGTATTAACATTACACCTAAAAATGTATGAATATTTGCTCAAATTCTCAGATAGCAAAAAAAACTTGTGTTTATATACCACTTTCAAATCTTCCAAGATGTCCCAAAGCACTTCATAGCTAATGAATAACTTTTGAAGTGCAGACATTTTTGTCGGCAAATATAGCAGCCAATTTGCCCACAGCAAAGATCCCACAAATAGCAGCGAGATGAAAGACCTGATCGGCATAGTTAGGTGGTGTTGAATGAGGGATAAATATTGGCTAAAACATCAGAACTCTCTGCTCTTTGTTGTAAAACTGGATCTTTTAAGTCCGCCTGAAAAGGCAAACATATCCTTTTCATATCTCATCTGAAATACAGTAACTCTGACAATACAACACAGCCTCAGTACTGCACTGAAGTGTCACCCTAGATTATGCGCTCAAGTCCTGGCAATGTGGCTTAAATACGCAACCTAGTGTTGCCCCTGGATACACCGATGAGCCATGATATCCTATATATTACAGTCCACAAGGGTTACCGACACTACTAATTCTTTTGTGTCCAACTTAAAAAATGTAGTGTTAGTCTGAACGCCCGCTAGCACCAAACCCTCAAGGTTGAACACCTGCTGAAGTTAAACTTCACTTTTCTCTGGCCTTTTACACATTCCACTAGCTTCTCGCAGCTTGACATTCAGCAAATAAAAATTACTTAACGTCAAATTTTTCATAAAGTATTGAAGTAGGTAGATGAAAAGGTAGAAATCTTCCTAAGCGGCAAGAGGTTTGTTAAATGGGGCAAGATGCTACGTAATCATTCATGCTTATAGATGAGGTGTATTAAAAAGTGCCTCACTTGCAGCAGAAAAATCACACTCCAGAGTTTCTTTTGAAACCCAGATGCCACAATACACAAGGGGATATTATTGGGCAGGCAGATCTGCACTGTGTTTTTAAGGATCATGAAAGTTTTTTTTTCAAAAAGCAGGAGAAAATCAAGGGGGGAAAATTGGACCCCAAAAAACCCGAGTAGATTCAGAGAAAAAAAATCAGATATTTCTTTTAGATTTTTAATTTTGCTGGCTTTGTGGATTGTTTGTCAGTGAAATTAAAGTTATTAATATATAGCTTTTGGTATCAAGACAATGACATTAAAATACAATCCACATTCTTTCAAAACAGATTGAAATCAAATGAAATTAGAAGGGTTTAATACTCTACAGGGATAAAGAAATGGAGATTTTTTTTTTTTAAAACTGTAGATGTTTTTCTCACTTTGCGCTGTAGGAATAGTCTTACTTATGTATATTTACGGAGAGTACTGCAGCTTGAGGTGTTAATACAATATCCAGGTCCCTTAAAAAAAAAAATTGCAGCACCAGTTTCTTTCCCTTCCAAAGATCAGGTTCCGAACCATTGTATCTGGAACATCCTTGAAAAATCAGTTAATGCCAATTTTAATGATTCTTACTGTGTCATGCATTGCTGAGAAAATATCACTTCATATAGTACTTTGTAGACAGCTACTCACTGGTGTTCCAGGTGCCACTCGTGATACTATTACTGGCATTTTCTGATCAATACCCCCCTGTAAAAATTAAACAGAACTGAGTATTACTGTAAATAGTAAATTTTTAACAATGTGCAAAATAGCATGACTTATGCTAGAACAGGCTCCCAACAGCCAATTAAAATACAAGATACAACATACTGCTTTAATTAGACCAGGGTTCCCTATTCCAGTTAAAAAAAAAAACTATTGCCACCACCAATACTAGATATCATTACAGGAATGTTCATTTTACATATACCAATTTCTGCTGTCCAAACCAAGCTGATGACAAGCGTTACAAATTTGCGTCTACTATAGATACATTGTTAGATTGAGTGGCATCAGTCGCTCCCAATCAGCAGCATGAGCATTTTACTTTGTATGGGAGTTGACACTCTCTGCCCTATAACTACTTGTACGATGGTGTAATCTGGGGTGTAACAATAATAACCCCATGTGACCTGAATCAGATATCGGTGTTTTTCCACGTGTATTTGTTCCATCTCTCAAGGCAGACTGAGCAAACATTTAGAGAGACAAGGCCAGATACAAATTAAGCTATTTTATTTCACAGCAAAATGTATAGACAGAACAGCTATTATGACTGGACTCACTCAATTCAATCCGTATAACTCATTTTCACGTAATATAAGATAAGGTAAAACACCCTTCTCGCCCACATCAGCGGTTGTCTCACACTGACTATCCCTTTCCCGAGCATTTGTCAGAGGCTGAACCAGACTGTTTGCAACCTTGGTGTTATTTTTGAACCGAAATGAGCTTCCGATCACATATCGGCACCATAACTAAGAACGCCTACTTCCACCTCCGTAACATCGCCCGACTCGCCCGGCCTCAGCTCATCTGCTGCTGAAACCCTCATCCATGCCTTTGTACCTCTAGACTTGACTATTCCAACACACTCCTGGCTGGCCTCCCACGTTCTACCCTACGTAAACTTGAGGTCATCCAAACCTCTGCTGCCTGTGTCCTAACTTGCACCAAGTCCCGTTTACTCATCACCCCTGTGCTCGCTGACCTAGATTGGTTCCCGGTTAAGTAATGCCTCAATTTTTAAATTATCATCCTAGTTTTCAAATCCCTCTCTGGGCTCGCCCCTCCCTATCTCTGTAATCTCTTCCAGCCCACAACCCCCCCACCCACATATCTGCACTCTAATTCTGGCCTCCCCAATTTTAATCACTCCACCATTGGTGGCCGTACCCTCAGCTACCAAGGCCCTAAGCTCTGGAATTCCCTCCCGAAACCTCGCCGCCTCTTTACCTCTTTCCTCCTTTAAGACGCTCCTTAAAACCTACCTCTTTGACCAAGCTTTTGGTCATCTGCCCTAATTTCTCCTTATGTGGCCTGGTGTCAAATTTTGTTTTATAAGGCGTCTCACTTTTTATCTCCCTCATCAGTTAGGATCAAAGGACTTTCCAACACATTGGGTGTGAGATGTTTACTGTACAGGCTAACAGATTGCTTATTATTTAATCTCTGTGGAAAATATTTAGTTTTCTGTAACCGCCTTTCATCTAGGTGCCTTTACAAAAACCACAAAGTAACTTATCTCCAAATAATTCCTATGGAAAAATGGTCAGAAAAATCCTTGAGTGTGATTAAATTTAGTCTTCGCAAAAACATTTCCTTAACAAATTCAGAATAGTTGATGCACATTCAATTGTATAAGAGAGTTTGTAAATATGAGCAAGATGTCCTACCTTAACATTGAAACCGAATCTCCCATTCTCATCTGCTTTCATTCTTATCAGAACGAGATTGTCATGAGGAACAATACCATTCGGCTGCAGAAAGCAGAAACAGGATATTAAGTTATATGTACTGAACAGATTGGAGATTCTTCGGAAAGGTTACAAATTGAGGCAATGGTGGAACATATGGGCTATTAACATTCAACCCTAGAGGTCGATTTTCAACAAATGAGGCGCAAACTAACTAATTACCATTTAAAGTGAATGATTGTTCATTTGAGATCCTTTCTCAACTTTTCTGTGAAATTAAATGAAAGCAACCCATTACCTCCCTCAGTTTTCCCACCCTCCTACAATCTACAGGCTTTTAAAAGACAGTTTTGTAAGCACTTAGATGTGATTTTCCAGTCAATCATGTACTGCAGCTACGCCATGGTTTGTAGGTTGTGGATGCCGTTGGCTAATTCAGAAACTGTATCAATCCTTTTGTATTAACGAGTCTGCAAAGTAATTCACATGTTTGTACAATTTTCTTCATTCAAATTTTTTCCCCTTTATACTTTTGTTGAATTCAGCACTTAATCCACAGAATACAGCCACGTTAAGACTAAATGTCCACTTTCACTGATTTATATGGTTAAACCTAGGTACCAGGACCATGCTTTTCTCGATATATATTAATGACTTGCATGTGGGTGTACAGGGCACTATTTCAAAATTTGCAGATGACACAAAACTTGGAAGTATAGTGAACAGTGAGGAGGATAGTGATGGACTGCAAGAGGACATAGACACGTGGCAGATGAAATTTAACGTAGAAAAGTGCAAAGTGATACATTTTGGAAGGAAGAACGAGGAGAGGACTTATAAACTAAAGGGTACAATTCTAAAGGGGGTGCATGAAGAGAGACACCTGGGGGTACATGTGCACAAATCGTTGAAGGTGGCAGGGCAGGTTGAGAAAGCAGTTAAAAAAGCATACGGGATCCTGGGCTTCATGAATAGAGGCATACAGTACAAAAACGTGGAAGTTATGAACCACCTTTATAAAACACTGGTTCGGCCTCAACTGGAGTATTGTGTCCAATTCTGGGCACCGCACTTTAGGAAGGATGTGAAGGCCTTAGAGAGGGTGCAGAAAAGATTTACAAGAATGGTTCCACGGATGAGGGACTTCAGTTACGTGGACAGGCTGGAGAAGCTGGGGTTGTTCTCCTTAGAGCAGAGTTCCCCTCCCCCTTTTCCCAGCTTTATCCTTGCTTTAAATCTATTTGATTTCCTGCTGTCTCCAGTTCTGATGAAAGGTCTTCGACCTGAAACGTTAACTCTGTTTCTCTCTCCACGGATGCTGCCTCGCCTGCTGAGTTTTTCCAGCGTTTTCTGTTGTTATTTCGGATTTCCAGCATCTGCAGTATTTTGCTATCAGATTGAGAGGAGATTTGATAGAGCTGTTCAAAATCATGAAGGGTCTAGACAGAGTAGATAGAGAGAAACCGTTCCCATTGGTGGAAGGGTCGAGAACCAGAGGACAGATTTAAGGTGATTGGCAGAAGAACCAAAAACGACATGAGGAAAAACTTTTTTATGCAGCGAGTGGTTATGATCTGGAATGCACTGCCGGAAAGGGAGGTGGAGGCAGATTCAATCATGGCTTTCAAAAGGGAATTGGATAAGTACCTGAAGGGAAAAAAGTTGCAAGGCTACGGGGAAAGGGCAGGGGAGTGGGACTAGCTGAAGTGGCCTCTTTCTGTGCTGTAACCATTCTATGATATTAAAGTCAATCAGAATTACATTTTCATTCTTGTGTGCATTATGCATGCATGTTAGTAGTTTGATTTCCGTAAGTCTGTTTGCAACTTTGTTTCATAATTAGCAAAGAATTTCCCACCATCGGAAACTGTGAATCAATCCTGTGAATTGCATCAGCCTAAATTCATTTACACAATGCCGAATGCAATTTCATGGAGCACATTAAAGAACATAATGCAAGGTCAAACATACAGCTTTATTATACTTGTGTAGAAACTGCATACAGAACACTGTACAATCAAGTTTTCAATGGATGGCTCAAAGATTTAATAGGCACTTTTTGTGAATGGTTTGTGACCATATGCACTATGTTGTCCAGCTATTTTTAAATCTACATTTAAAGTGCAGCAGATACTGATTACTGAGTAAAAACAGAAAATGCTGGAAATACTCAGCAGGTCAGGCAGCATCTGTGGAGACAGAAACAGAGTTAACGTTTCAGGTCAATGACCTTTCCTCAGAACTGGAAAAAGGTTTTAAGCAAGTGCAGAGGCTGGGAAAGTGAAGAAGGGAGGAAAGAATAAAAGGGAAGGTCTGTGCCAGGCAGGAGAGATTAAGTGACAAAATTATGGTGCAAGCAAAAGGAGATGGTAATGGGACAAGTAAAGAAACAAAAGATGGGTCTAGAGGAGCTGTAAATGGGAATGGCAGAATCATCAACAGCTGCCATCCGAAAAAAATGGTGGCAGAGGTTATGATCTGAAATTGTTGAACTCAATGTTGAGTCCGGAAGGCTGTAAAGTGCCTAATCAAAAGATGAGGTGCTGTTCCTCGAGTTACTGTGTATCTGATATACTATTAAGTCAGTTCAGATGACTTACTTTACCCCCTCAACCATTCTAAAATGAGTTATTCAACTGGACGATAACTTACTGTAGATTTTTCTGATGTTATTGGGACGTCCAATAGGTCTTGGAAGTGGGGGTCCAGTTCCTGCTGGCAGGAGTTAGACTGTTGAGACTGGGTTGTCGTATTTTTTTTCTGTTTTGGCGGCAATGCAGGCGGCTGTCCTTCTCCAGCTGTCTCCTGACAACTAAAAAGAAAGTTACGATTTTAATATATTACGACTTCAAACAGATGGCATGTTGCCACCCACCCACCCTCAGCCTATAAAGACATACATTTCAATAGAACTCCTTGTACAAAAAGAATATCTCAGAGTGCTTTACAAGGAGGCGGAGACTAAGCATGAACAGGAGGGATTTATTGGCGGTGCTCCGTGCAGGAGGGCTTCAACTTTAAAGGCAAAAAGCAACAAAAAAAAAGCGCAGATTCTGGAAATTTGAAATGAAAACAGAAAACGCTGGAAACTCAGCAGGTCAGTCAGCATCGATGATGAAGGGTCTACAACTGAAATGTTAACTTGTCTGTTCGCTCCGAAGATGACCGATCTGCTGACGGTTTCCAGCATTTTCCATTTTTGTTTTAATGTTTCAACAGTGGTGGAGAAAAGTAGAAGCATAACTGAGCCACATTCTGGAGATGGAAGAAAGCCCCTTCGGTGATGGATTGGATTCAGGGTTGAAAGCTCAGCTCAGTTCTGAACTAAACGCCAAGGATTTGCACCACTTGATGCAACCGGAGCGGGCAGTCAGAATGGTTGTTGGTGTCTGAACCAAAAGCATGTAAGGCAGACAGGAGGCGAAAAGGATGGCTTTGTCAACACTGAGCTGAAAGAAATGGGACACATTGCAATTTAGGTGTCTGAGGCCAGGTGTCAATCCGTAAGCTCTTTGCTGCATCTTTTCCAGTGCAATGATGTTCTTCCTGTAATATGGTGACCACAACTGCGCACACTACTCCAAATGGGGATGAACTAATGTGTTGTGTGGGCTCAGTTTCACATCCCGTGATGAGCGTTCTATTCCATGCACCATACGACCAAGAAACTATTGGCCTTATTTACCGCTGCCGCACAGCGAACAGTTTCAACGATCCACCAACTAATACCCCAAAAATCTTATTCTTGTGCTGCATTCTGTAGACTAACACTATTAATTTTATAGTTCCAGGCCAAGAGTTTCCGCTTTGGATGCAATCGGTGATCTGGGCACAAATTGCACTAATTTTCAGAAGTTTTATTTTGCTCAAGTTTCTGCTCAAACTAATTTGCATATTGAACGCAAAATCTTCCATGAACCATTGCAATCAGGCAGCATTTCAGAACGTAATTAAAAAAAAAGCATTTTTAATCAGTGCTTAGTCCATCACCTATGAGTAACCTGATTTTAAATAACTGAAAATCATTTTATAAAACTTTTCAGAACCAGTTACTGGTGGACAGTAGTCAGTTTTAGTAAATTAAAAATAAATTTAAAAGCTTTTAAAAAGGTGCCAAGTGCCCTTGCGCCTAAAAAAGCTTCATTTTATGAACCTCAAATTGGCCGTCAAACGGGCGCAATTAGTGGAAAATCGCCATGGTGATTAATGTGATCTGGGGGCACGGCCAGTTTCGTGACTTCCAGCGCTATGTTTTTAAACTAAACAAAAGATTGTGGAAACTCGATTTACGCTGGGTGTAATTTTCGCTTGAAACTCCTCACTCTTTTGCGCTGGTTTAGCCGAATTGCGCTGAAAATAGCAGCACAACCGAGCAGAAACTCCAGGCCCCAATGTTTATTCTCCTTCCCTTGCCTAGTCACTTTGTACTTGTGAACAATTAATTTCATTTACCATTTAAAAGCTGTGCAAAAAAATGTTTCTTAAACATGTATGAATGCAAACTCCCAATTATTTATTTTTTCCTTTTTATGTCCCACTTGGACAACAATTTGATTATTGAACATATTTGCTCCCTTTCAAAAAAAATACATACTTGCAATCAAACATTTATTAAAATGAGTTTGTAATTTTTTTTGCAGCATTCTTGACTTGCAGGAGGGGAACAAGAAAGGTAGGCATGTTTAAATCCCCGAAAGTTATTGAAAATGCTGTCAGGAAAAAAAGGAGTGGGATGCTCCCAATTTTGGTGAAACAATTTTGATTTGGTAACTGCAAAACAGAAGCCAAGTTGTGCTCTAGACCGGATTAATTTACCACCAACCACTATACCATTAATCTATTCATATTTATAACAGGGGATACTTCAGTAAATTGATGAACAACATTATTCTCTTTTCTTTTAAACCAAATATACTACTTGTTTATCAGATTGTCAGGACTGTCATCAGCAACCATTTATAGAGTGCCTTTAAATGTAGAAAAAAGGCCCGAGAGACTTCAAAAGGTGCAAGGAAAAATAGATGAAGTTGGAGATTTTAGTGGTGACCAAAAGCTTGGCCAGAAACATGGGTTTTAAGGAGGGTCTTAAAGCAGGAGAGGGATGTGGAGTGACGGAGGAGCTTAGGAGAGCATTCGAATAGTCGAGTCTGAAAGTGACAAAAAACAGGATGAAGGGAATCTGTATCCCCTAAGAGGTCTGACCGACACACGACTCCAGGCCCACGATACATGGTTGACCTCTTTATGTCCTCGGAACAACCAAGGATGAGCAATAAATACTGGTTTGCTCATGTTGTCCACATCCCAGGAACAAATAAAAAAACCAGCATTGGCCTGGCTGCTATCTTAATGGAGGTGTTGGCCCAATTAAAATAAATGGATTAATACCCCCATTTTGAAGCAAAGGATATCGGATACAATCTGGTTCAATAGGTTATTTGATAATGGACAGGGATGGTAAGTCACGTCACCAGTGAAGAGGCATTGCATGCATCTCTAT
Source organism: Squalus acanthias (assembly GCA_030390025.1). NCBI lineage: Eukaryota > Metazoa > Chordata > Chondrichthyes > Squaliformes > Squalidae > Squalus > Squalus acanthias. The sequence goes on from CM059427.1 coordinate 67,887,262, forward strand.
TGAATGCAAGATGCGTACCCAGCTGCCGGGGCTTTTCCCCCTGGGTCGGGCACACCTGGAATCTAAATCAGTTCCAAGTCGCCTGTAACATTTCATTCAGTGGAGCTGCTTCTGGATAGCCCAGCAGCAAGTAAAGCTGATATGACGGGGCTCTGTTGAAGTGAAACATTTATTTTAACACACCATCAAATCCACATTTTATAGTGTTTGTCCCATCCCAATATAAAAATGGGAAGTACTTTGAACAAAATGTATTCCCCATGACTTTTCTTCCTCTTCAACTGCCAGCATTAAATCAAACTAGATGTTTTTGAACTTGAGAAACAGTGGAATTATTCTACCTATTCAACAATCTATAGCTTTTGATTATTGTTAGGGCTGACACAGCAGTTCTTGAAAACAGGTCAACCTAGGTTAGGTCCCACCTTACAACAGGCAAAGAAAGGTGTTAGCCAAAAAGGTGAAAGATTTTGCTACTTGTATTACACAGTTGCACTCTTTCTTGAAAAGGTAATTCTTTCCTCTGAAGTCTATTAAGAAACAGTGCACCCTTCATATTAGTACAACAAGCTGTGAGCTTCAAGAATCAAACTTTAACCAAAGACTGCACTGCTTTGTGTTTATCCAGCCAAGTCTGAGATTCATTATGAATGGTTAGATAAAAGCAGCTTATTTTGCAGTCTAGAAACCGTATTCTATGCTGTAGCCCCAGGCAATTTGCTTAATGATGTACACTGTGCAGTGGGCTGCATTATCTGAACTGGGCATGTTTGTATTTCCAACAGGAATATGTTTATATTTTGCAGTGTGCGATCATGAATAAAATATCAACATATACATTTAAATTATCTTTTAGCAAAATGTATCAACAGATCTCCAATGTCCAGGAGAAAAAAAAAAAATCAGATAAGTTGGCTGGAAATGGGTCATCTGCTAATTCTAATCAAAGCTAATTTTTATACACAAGATAAAGCAAAATAATAGGCTACTGGTACTTCGTGTTGATACAAAGCAGTTTCAGCTTCACATCAATGGAAAATCTGAAGTGTACCTCGGGGGGGGGGGGGGGGGGGGGGGGAGAGGGGGAAGTTACCCAAATCGAATTTAGCTAGCGTTAGACCATCTCAAGCCTCACACTGCTTTGCACAAGTTGCAATTTAAATACTGAACAAACAGCTGCAATTGCGGCTTCCATTCGAAACATCTCACCTCAAGTCCAGCTACAATTCAAATGAAGATAAATTAAATAAATATCTTATAATTCGACACAGGACAAAATCCTGTTTGTCACAATCACGAGCAGAACCCTGGGCTGATCACGGCTATTATTTTTGGGAGAAAAGCAACATGCCCGCTAACCTGCAGTGGTCTGGAGGTCCCGCGCAGGCCGCTCACCAGCTTTTCTCAATGGAAGAAACCGCGCATGCGCGAAAATTTGAATGGGCCGCGCAGCCAGTTAAAGGGACCATGCACAAAAAAAATTAGAGGGGACTTTGGAGAAATGTATGATACGAGCTTTTATTCCATTTTGTGTCTATCTTCTGTGGTGCTGGGATGTGCGAATACTGACTACAGATAGACACAACATGACCAATGACACCCACATTGCAGGACTAATAATAATTGTAAGTTTCATACAGAAACAATTTTGATTTGATTATAGAAAATTCTACCTCTACATTATAAAAATTTTATATGGAATTGACGTCAGCAGGTCTCACCAAATGAGAAAAGGGAACTTAAAAACCAGGATGACTGCAGAAAACCATTTTGTTTTTAAAGTGAATTTGCTCTGAATCTCCTACCCAACCACTATGTTAAGCTCCAAACCCAAACAACCTGAAAACTCCCACACACAAGACAGATAAATCTCCTGAACAAGAGTGTTAAATAACAGCATGAGAAACTTACGGAGATGACTCCAGAATAATACTGTTTGCTTGTGTGGAGGAAGGAGATTTGTGGTTAGCGAAGACTTCACTTGACGAAACATGTACTATGTGGTCAACCAAATGTCCTACAGATGAAGGTCTCAGACGGCTTCCTTCCTGAGTGAATGTGGAGTTCCGACTTTATTCCAAGAATTTATTTGGCAGTTTCAGTTGCAAAGACAAAAAGGAGAACAAAAACAAATTAGACATACAATCACCAGGCTAACTATCACAACAAGCATTTTACTAGTTCTCAACTATGGCAGTATTGTAACACTTTATAAACTCCACACAACCCGCCTCCTCAAAAAACCCAAATAGCATCATAGTCACAATAATAACTTTACACACAAAGAACTTGAATTTATATAGTGCCTTTTTCCTCCATCAAAGTTGTGCCAAAGCACTTCACCACCAATTAATTATTTTTGAAGAGTAGTCACTATTGTAATATAAGCAAATGCATAGAGTTGTTTTTCAGCAGTAAGCCACAAACCACTACAAATTGATTTTATATAATAGTGTAAGAAATGACATTACAAATTTAATGCTTCAGCAAGAATGTCATCACACATACACTGAATATAGTGCGCTGGCCTTCAAAGTTAGCAATCGATTCCTGCTGCCATGGAAAGAAATGCCTTTGACAGATAGCACCAGAGCGAAAAATAAAAGGCTCAACTTTCATTTTTCCATAACATGCCTGCACTAATAAATGGATCAGTGCCATTACAATAAAAATAACCTCATCTGACGATAGACTGCTACAGCCTCCCCCTCGCCTATTTGCTGCACACACCCACTCATTAATCTTCAAAGTTGTAAGTCTCATCTCTTGTTTGATTTCAACCATTTTGGTACTGACTGAACTATCTTTGCAGCCATTCAGCATAATTTCTTGCCAATGGTTGAACTAACCAACATGAAGTTGGATATTTATAACAATACTTTGTAGAAACATGATCTACTCTTTTATATAATAGTGGAACTGGTTCATTTGATGTGTTCCATCTGTGATTTGCTGACTTGTTTGTGCTCAGTACCCATGCCTCGTTAGGAATGTGAGACTAAAATGAACATCAAGGGCACATCGTCAAGCTATGGAGGGAGAGTGCGAGAACAAATGGGATTGATATTGAAGATGCAATTTGACAGTTAGGGTTCCATGCTAATAGCTATTTGGCATTTGATAATTATGCACCTTAATCTCTCACAGGGGGACGTGATAGATGAGATTTAACTTTTGCGCACAAACTTTAAATGATAGCATGCAGTCCATAGACCAGAAACAAGAAAAGCCCAATAAGCTAGATATTTTGTTGCATACAACACACACAAACACAGCCTTCCTGTCAACATCCATTGTCTGGATGCCAGTGAAGTGGGAAAAGCAAAGGCAGAATCAGAAAGGTGCTAGGTGGTGGTCTTCCTGTTATCTTTTCATTAGTCATTCCAGTCCTGAATATTTTTTTTTGAATCAGTACGGTAGGGTGCAAGACAAAGCAAAAATGGACACGTTTCACCAGCTGCTCCTCATGGCTGGATCGAAAACCTTGGGAGTAAATTGCCTTTTTAAAATCGCTTAGCTGGGAAATAGTCAATAGCTGGTAGAGATGATAGACAGGAGAAAAATTTGGGAAAAAATGACCAATCTATAAATACATAACTCTGCATAGACTAAAAAAAATGTCTGTCCCCCCCCCCCCCGCACATTTTTTTGATCAGGGGTTTATATATTGTCAATTTTGTTCAAAGCCCTGTTGTGAAAACTCCTCTGAACTTTACATAACAGGCTCCATAGAGCAGATAATATAGTGCAGTGACTTCTTCCTGGCTATATTTTCATTTTGAATGTATAAGCCAAGGGATCCATTCTCAACAAGGCACAGTTGCATCGTGTACCTGATTCATCGACAGCAATTAATTGTTTTCCATACATGAGCACAGGACTAACAAACAGATGTTCTAAGGATCCTTTGTGTCACACCAGCCCAACACATCACAGAACATTCCTTCCTGCACATTGATGACAATAGCATGATCATATATGTATTGAAGAGTTTCATCATTGGAGCACAGAAATTATTTTGTTGTCTGCTACATGGTCTCCATTGCAAGCCAACATCTTTCCTATATTTAAAGGAACATAAACACCATCATATATAGAAAACTAATCTTGGCAAAAACTAATCTTGGCAAAAATTAAGTATTTCGATCAAGGTTTTAGCTTAAGTATTGGCTCCTTTAATTATCAAAGTACTTGCGAGGTTATAAAACCACCCCAGCTTCATTCACAGAAATCATGCTCTAGTTTATGTTGATACAATGTGATAATGATAGATTGGTTTGCTCTTGGCAATTTGCTTTAGGGAGAAGACAAACCACTCAATTCAAATACAACATGCTGTTTGATTAGTTCAGATTTGTTTTTGATTGGCAACCTTTTGAATTAAACATCTATTTAAATAACTGGCTCTGGATACTGTTTGCAGGGGTATTTATTGAGAAAATTAATTCTCACTGCTTCTGCAAACTATTTATTATTTTCTACTATACAAGCTAGCAAAGCTCAAGTATATTGGCTCAGATTTTGTGGTCAACAGCGAACTAATGGTGCCAGCCGCTCATTACACTTTCTATGGGCTTTTGCACTGGAACTTGTGGTGATTACATAGAATATACAGCACAGAAACAGGCCATTCGGCCCAATCAGTCCATCCTGGTGATTAGAAATCCACTTCAGCGTGGAGCCCTCTACTGGGGATCTGGGACCTGTGTGAGCAGGACAAGCAACCGTGCATCTCTTTAACTCAGCAGACTGAAGAATCTTTACCGAGGCACGCAGAGTCTGAAGCAGGAAGTGTAAGTTTGAATAGCTTATTCAATGCATTATCAGGTACAGAAAGCAAGACAGAGGGGAAAGAAAGACGGGATTGAGAGGGAGAGAGGGAGAGAAAAGAGAAAGAATTTTTTAAAAAACGTACCAAAACTTCACGCCCTTCCATGTGTTTCAATGGCGAGTCTCTCGGCGAGATACCGGTATAGCGAAGCTTTTGGAGGAGCTGGGCAACTCTCTCAGCAACTTCCTGATTTCCGCGTGTAACCGCGCATGTGTGGTCGCCGGAAGTTGCTGTCCAATTTACTCTTTAATAACGGTGAGCGCCGATAGCCACACCGCAAAATTGGGGCCGTCATGTTTCTGCTCTTATTTGCTTATTCATTTACTAGTTAATAAACTTCTTTGGATTTTAAGCCGAAAGCAAGAACAAGACAGAGGTTATTCTGTTGCTCTAGAAAATGAGGATCATCCTGTGGAGGCACAGAATAAAACCAGTAGCTGAAGTAATTTAAAGAACGGTTCTCTGTTTGGGTGCGCTATGATATTTTAACGAGAAATACCAAGGCAAATAAAAATACTTGAGGATGTAGGGAGCAATAAATACCCTAGCAAGGGCTCACCTACAAGACTAGTCTGAAACACAGAAGCTAAAACATTAACTCACCAACAAGGCTACAGTCTCGAGGATAAATGAGTGAAAATATTCAGCGCACTGTACTACTATAAATAAAATGAAGAATCACGTAATAAACACATAAAAGAAACACCACATACAAAATCAAAACTACCTTTCACAAAAGCAGAAATGAGATAGGAAAGAGACACAAACCAAAATAATTCAGAATGAACAAGTTAGATCACTACCTTGAAATGATGAGAGAGACATAGAGTCAAATAGAATTGATTAAACTAAAGCAAGCAAGAAAGAGCATGTCTGATGAGAAGGCACATAGCTACAACTCATGTAGAATTCACGAAAAACTGGCCCCCAAATTTGTCTGCCTTGGCTATGAGGTGTAGTGCTACATCTGGAAGAGACTGATCACATAACTGAATATCAGCAATATTTCCATTAACCAGACCGCAATGCTGGTTTCCACTGGATCAGTTAATACCAAAATTGTCTTATGTAGTTGTTCAAGTAGAGATAGGTCTCCCATTATTTATTAACAAAGCTATGCCCTCAAGGGATATGGATCTCAGCCAAGCTCTCCAGAGAATCATGACCCAGTCCAAAACAGGAATCTAAAGCTCTGCAAAAGCCATACGAAATGTATTTCCTGAACCTGAAGCAATTACCACTGGATCCAACACCCACCAAAAGCAATTTTTATTTAGGCAGAACAGAGGAGGTGGGGCAGGGGAGAGGCACAAGGAGGGGGAAGAGAAGGGAAATGAAAACCAGTTAAGGATTTAACTCTTTCTCCCATCTCAAGGCACTGGTTTTTGCTGGTTTAATGGGTGCCAGCTTCCCTTGGGAGCCTTATCCAAGTGGCTGTTACATGCGCGAGCCGAGCGAGTACAGGATTTTCGGCTGCAGTTATGCTGCCTCTCCTACAGACGTGGACTGGAAATTATTCTGGAGCTACGCCGCTGGCTCCCTCCACGAGAAGTGACAGGAGACATGGAATACATCCACATGGGCAGGCATATACAAATTAGATGCAAAATATTGAATGTTATATAATCTATTTCCTGTCCTCTACACCCAAACAACATTGGGTGTCAGGAATGCCCATGCATTTCAGATGTTAGAACTGCCACGGTGTTGGTGGGGTAGGGTGGGTGGGGGAGATGAGGTGGAGGGTTGCCTTAGACTCTGTAATCTAATGCAGTCCAATCAATTGCATAGGTTAAGGTGGTAGTTAAAAAAGTATATTTGGACCTAATCCCAAAGGTTGCCGGCCATGCTATTGCTGCTGCAGGTGTCCAAGGCCTCCAGTAAAAAAAGAGGGAACGAGAGAGAAAGTGAGGAGAGGGAGTGAGAGAAAGCAAGGAGAGCGAAAGAAAGCGAAGAGCGGGAGCAAAAAAGAAAAGCAAATCTACCGCAACATCACTCCACAACCACAACTGTGAATTCTTGATTCCAGTGTTTCAATTATTCAGTGATGGTGGGCCACAGTGGCAGTAAAATTAATCTGATCATTTCTAGGAATAACTCGAGCAATATTGAAGTACAAAAACACATTAAAATCAATATACAAAACTTTGTAAAGTAAGTTAAGCAGTCAACAACGACAACTTGCATTTATATAGCACCTTTAGCATAGGAAAATGTCTCAAGGTGCTTCACAAAATTGACAACGAACCAAAGCAGAAGATATTAGGAGGGGGTGACTAAAAGCTTGGCCAGAAAGGTAGGATTTTCCCTCAACCAACATCACAAACAGATTGGCCCTGAATTTCCGATCGGAGGCTTCCTGCGGGCGAATGCCTCCGATCAGAAAAAATTTACGAACTTACCTGCTGGTTTCGTAGATCCCGAGGCTTCCGATCCTGGGCCTCTCCTCTTTGAAATGCGCAGAGGCCCAGGTATCCCAGGGGCGCATGCGGTTCGCGTGGGCCATGGGGAACCAATCAAAGAAGGGAATCCCCCTTCATACTTTTGACAGTTCTGTACGCACAGAACTGTCAAATGTATGAATGGGGATCACATTTAAAAACACAAACATTAAATACATTTTTAAAAAACATTACATATTTAAAATTAATTAAAATGACTGAATTAAATATTTTAAACAAAAATTAAATGTTTTTACGGGGCTAAAAATAAACTTACCTTTTGAAGAGTATTTTTAATTTATAATTGCGTTATCAAATTACATTTATATATTTTTTCTAAACTCAAGCTGGTAAAAGCAGGTATAAGAATTTGACAGTCATTCAGCAGGCGGAAGTTGTACAAAAAGTGCAACTCTCCACCCGCAGTGTCACTTTTATTGGGCCTACGGATGATCGGTCAAGAGAATTCTTGACAGATCGCAAGTGCCGGTTTTTCAGCACATGTGCTTCGCATGCCTGAAACCAGCACTTGCGCGGCCCCTATGGGCGCGTACGCACCCGTAGGGGTCGCAAAATCCAGCCCATTATCTGATCATCATCACCTTGCTGTTTGTGGGACCTTACTGTGCGCAGATTGGCTGCTACGTAACCTACATTACAACAGTGACTACACTTCAAAATTGACGTTCTGAAAGGCGCTATATAAATGCAAGCCCTTTCTTTTTTTCTTTTACCTAGAAGATTATGGTTCTATATCATGTGGTCTCTATCATAAAGTCTCCTGTGATAAGTTATGCTTTCATAGGTTTTACATTTTCTTTCAAATGTAAATGAAATAGCTTTTAGTGATGCCCTAAAAATATGCAGAGGCATGACATAGCACAATAAATTTCACTTCCCACATGGTTTAGAGAAATTACAAAAAGAATCCCAATAGCAGCTTGGCAAAAAAAAAATCCTTTGACCATAATTTCAATTTACAGCAAATAGCTATTGTGTTATGGCATAATCTGAAGAGAAACCAAAAGCACATGTGAATTATGGTTTATACATAAAAAAATTAGACTTCTAATTACAATGTCCTTTGGATGAAATTTGACTTAACTAAACCTAAGATGCAAAGCTTTTAAAAACCGGAGAGTTATATGGAGCAGGAATTCTTCACTATTGGAGATCCGAAATTGTTTAGGTAAACCAAGTATAAATTTATCCACTGTTTACTAATGCTTTTTTTAAAAAAAAACTCCTGAAAATGTGAATATTTTATGTTTTGTCAGCAGGCATTATAGATATTTAGTCAGTCTGCCCATCAATATTACGATCACATCAGCTTACTCATTTCTCGGAAGTATAACACTACAAAAGTGGCAAGTTAAATAATTTAACCACTTAATAAAATTAGCCAAACAAATGTGATTATATGACTAATCTGCACAAAAAGGGACACTATCTGGCATACACTGCCAGACCCCATTTACATTCTGCAAAGTCACTTCCAAATGCAGTTCTGTACATTTAAGATTTTACTCTGCTGTTGGTAAAAGTGCCCTATTTATAGTGCGGGTGGTTTGATAACTTGAGCAACAGCCAAAAAAACATCACTGTCACAGGCATTCCTGTCACAATTTATTTATTGAAAACAACTACTGGAGCAGGCACCACACTGGTGAGAGGAAAGTCACTGCACTACATGTATCGTTAAAAAAGGATCAGCAAAAGGGAATTAATGAAGGATTAAAAGTAGTATGGCTTTGTACTGTCAGCATCCAGGTTCTGATGAAGGGTCGTCGACCTGAAACGTTAACTCTGTTTCTCTCTCCACAGATGCTGCCTGACCTGCTGAGCGTTTCCAGCATTTTCTGTTTTTATTTCAGATTTCCAGCATCCGCGGTATTTTGCGATTGTTTTAGCATCCATATATGGCCGATTTCACTTTCACCATTGGCAGGCTTTATGGTAGTGAGAAAGTAGTTTGAATCCGGATTTGGCAGCTCCGACTTCCAGAAATGTACCAATTGAGGAGTTTCCAAAAAGTCATGTGAACAGTTAATCTTACTGGCAAACAGGAGCCAAATAATGCATTCATTTGTTTGTTCTTTGCTGCTATGAACTTATTTTGGGGCATTTAATGTCTCCTTTCTCCACTCCATAACTTTTAAGTTATTTTTATAGTCTTTGACCACAAGGGCATACAAGTGACCTGTTCCCACTGGCATCTTCATGTTAGTATTTGAACCAGCTTGGCTGTTAGCACAGAGCGGTATTAAAACAGAGTGCGCTTAAAAAGTGTTTTATTTGTGAATTTGGAAAGAGTGGGAATTCGGAGAAGAGTAGGAAGGAGTTGCTGCTTTTTGCCTCCACTACTTGTAGTGCTTTGTGTTATGAGTAGATCTTTAATTTCAGTACCTATAGCTTCATCTAGATCAAGTAAGTAGTCAAGAAACTAAACTGTAAACTAAGTTACCGAATTACAAATTTAATTAAATAAAACATGATCATATAGAGATGGCAGTGCAGGTGGTGTGCCACAACTGCAGAATGTGGGAGTTTGTGGAAAGCATTGTGATCCCGGACAACCACATTTGCATTAAGTGCCTGAATCTTGAGGAACTTCAGCTCAGAGTTTTTGAGCTGGAGTCTGAGGTGCAGACATTGTAAGGCATCAGGGATGGGGAGCGTTACCTGGACACTTTGATCCAGGAGGCAGTCACACCCCTTAGGTTAGGTAGTGGTACAGATCTGATAATTGGTCAGGGACAGGAGGGTGTGATTGCAACTCAGGCAGGTAAGGGTGCTATGCTGGAGGAGCCTCAGCCTTTGCCCTTGTCCAATAGGTATGAGGTTCTTGCTGCCTGTGTGGCTAAAGGCATCTCCTCGCAGCTGGAGGAGAACTTGAGTGGGAGGGAGAGGATCCAGTTGTCGTGGTTCACATAGGAACCAACGACATAGGTAGAACTAGGAATGAGCTTCTGCTGAAGGAGTTTGAGGAGCTAGGATCCAAATTAAAAAGCAGAACCTCAAAAGGTAATAATCTCTGGATTGTTAACTGAGCCACACGCAAATTGGCATAGGGACAAACAGATTAGAGGTTTAAATGCGTGGCTCAAAAAGTGGCGTGGGAGGAAGGGGGAGCTGTTCCGTTGGGACGGGCTACACTTAAACCGGGCTGGGACCAGTGTCCTGGCGAACCGAATAACTAGGACAGTAGACAGGGCTTTAAAGTAATGAAGGGGGTGGGAGGATTCAGAAAAGAGTAAATTTAGAAACAGCGATAGAGTAGAGTTTTAGGTAAAAATAAGTAGAGTGGGTCAGGAAGGGACACAGAGAGTAACAAAGGTAATAAGACATCAGTGAGCAAGGTGACATCAGGGAAAAACAGAAAGAAGTCAAAGCTAAAGGCACTACATCTGAATGCGCAAAGCATTTGCAACAAAATAGATGAATTAATAGCGCAGATAGAAATTAATAGGTTTGATCTAATAGACATTACGGAGACGTGGTTGCAATGTGGCCAAGGTTGGGAACTAAATATTCCAGGATACTTAACTTTCAGAAGAGATAGGCAAAATGGAAAAGAAGGAGGGGTAGCCTTGATAATAAAGGATGGGATAAGGACAGTAGAGAGAAAGGATCTTAGCTCCGAAAATCAAGAAGTAGAATCAGTTTAGTTGGAGCTAAGGAACACAAGGGGCAGAAAACATTGGTGGGACTTGTTTATAGGCACCCAAACAGTAGTCGTAATGTAGGGCAGAGTATAAATCAGGAAATTAGAGGCGCATGTAACAAGAGTAATACAGTAATCATGGGAGACTTTAATCTACATATAGACTGGGCAAACCAAATTTGCAGTAATAGTGTGGAGAACAAATTCATGGAATGTATGCAAGATAGTTTTCTAGATCAGTATGTTGAGGAACCAACTAGGGAACAGGCTATTTTAGATCTAAAATTGTGCAACAAGAAAGGGTTAATTAATAACCTTTAGGAAAGAGTGACCATAATATGATAGAATTTTATATTGAGTTTGAAAGTGATTTCGTTAAATCCGAAACTAGGGTCTTAAATCTAAACTACGTACGTATGAGGAGCGAGTTGGCTAAGGTAGATTGGGAAACTTGATTAAAAGGTATGACAGCAGACAAGCAATGGCTAGCATTTAAAGAATACATAATTTACAGCAAATATACATTCCTTTAAGGCACCAAAACCCCACAGGAAAAGTGGTCCAACCTTGGCTAACAAGAGAAGTTAAAGATAATATTAGATCAAAGGAAGAGGCTTATAATGTTGCCAAAAAGAGTAGTAAGCCTGAGGATTGGGAGGATTTTAGAATTCAGCAAAGGAGGACCAAGAAATTGATAGAGGGGGAAAATAGAATGAGAGTAAACTAGTGAGAGACATAAAAACAGACTGTAAAAGTTTCTATAGGTATGTAAAAAGGAAAAGATTAGCAAAAGTAAATGTGAGTCCCTTACAGGCTGAGGCAGGAGAAATTATAATGGGGAATAAGGAAATGGTAGAGAAATTAAACAAATACTTTGTGTCTGTCTTCATGGAAGACACAAAAAACTTCCCGGAAATAGTGGAGAACCAAGGGTCCAGCGAGAATGAGGAACTGAAAGAAATTAGTATTAGTAAAAAAATATTACTGGAGAAATTAATGGGACTGAAAGCCGATAAATCCCCTGGACCTGATGGCCTACATCCTAGGGTTTTGAAAGAGGTGGCTATAGAGATAGTGGATGCATTGGTTGTCATTTTCCAAAATTCCACAGATTCTGGAACGATTACCGCAGATTGGAGGGGAGCAAATATCACCCCACTATTTAAGAAAGGATGGAGAGAGAAAACAGGGAACTACAGACCAGTTAGCCTGACATCAGTGGTAGAGAAATTGCTAGAATCTATTATTAAGGACATGGTAACAGGGCACTTAGAAAATAATAATAGGATTGGGCAGAGTCAACACAGATTTATGAAAGGGAAATCGTGTTTAACGAATCTGTTAAGCGTTTTGAGGTTGTAACTAGCAGAATAGATAACGGGGATCACCAGTGGATGTGGTGTATTTGGATTTTCAGAAGGCATTCGATAAGGTGCCACACAAGGAGGTTATTAAACAAAATTAGGGCTCATGGGATTGGGGGTAATATACTAGCACGGATTGAGGATTGGTTAACGGATAGAAAACAGAGAGTAGGAATAAATGAGTCATTTTCGGGTTGGCAGGCTATAACTAGTGGGGTCAGTGCTTGGGCCTCAGCTATTCACAATCTATATCAATGATTTGGATGAGGGGACCAAATGTAATATATCCAAGTTTTCTGATGATACAAAGCTGGGTGGGAATGTCAATTGTGAGGAGGATGCAGAGAGTCTTCAAGGGGATATAGACAAGCTAAGTGAGTGGGCAAGAACATGGCAAATGAAATATAATGATGGAATATAATGTGGAGAAATGTGAAGTTATCCACTTTGGTAGGAAAAATATAAAAGCAGAGTATTTTTTTTAAATGGTGAGAGATTGGGAAGTGTTGGTGTTCAGATAGACCTTGGTGTCCTTGTACAAGAATCACAAAGTTAACATGCAGGTATAGCAAGCAATTAGGAAAGCAAATGGGTATGTTGGCCTTTATTACAAGAGGATTGGAGTGGAAGAGTAAAGACGTCTTACTGCAATTATATAGGGTCCTGGGTGAGACCACACCTGGAGTATTGTGTACAGTTTTGGTCTCCTTACCGAAGAAAGGATATACTTGCCATAGAGGGAGTGCAACGAAGGTTCACCAGACAGATTCCTGGGATGGGGGGGATTGTTCTATGAGGAGAGATTGAGTAGACTAGGTCTATATTCTCTAGAGTTTAGAAGAATGAGAGGTGATCTCATTGAAACATACAAAATTCATACAGGGCTTGACAGGGTAGACGCAGGGAGGATGTTTCCCCTGGCTGGGGAGTCTAGAACCAGGGATCACAGTCTCAGAATAAGGGGTCGGCCATTTAGGACTGAGATGAGGAGAAATGTCTTCACTCAGAAGGTGGTGAATCTTTGGAATTCTCTACCCCAGAGGGCTGTGGAGGCTCAGTCGTTGAGTATATTCAAGACAGAGATCGATAGATTTTTGAATATTAAGGGAATCAAGGGATATGAGGATAATGCAGGAAAGTGGAGTTGAGGTCGACGATCAGCCATGATCTTATTGAATGGCGGAGCAGGCTCGAGGGGCCAAATGGCCGACTCCTGCTCCTATTTCTTATGTTCTTATGTTAGAATGCACAAGAGAATGCCACAAGTGCGTGCTCTGTGATGCCTCTCACTCCTGTATCTCTATCTCAATGACTCTGGCTGAGATTATCAAAGTCTTTTTTAAATAACTGATGAGCAATAATTTACAGTCAAGCAATCAGTGGCCGATTAAGTCATGATACAACACATTTGTTGCATCTGTCCTATAAACAGACAATTGAGCATTTACTTTAAAATATTGCTCTTGATAGTTGATATTAATCAAAGACCACAAATGAAAATTAAATCAGTGTAGGCTATTCATGCGACAGGATCTACGTTCTACACAGCTGGATTACGCCAACAATACTTTCATGCATCTGCCCACGTTGAGCACTAGAATGTACTGAAAATTAAAATTACTCAACTAAGCACAACCAATATATGCTGTGGCATACATAATGATTTGTGCCAGATATTTTCACTTTCACCAGGAATAAAATCAAGCGGCTGATGTTTTCAACCGAAAGGATTAATGTTGTCAAAATGAATTGGCAGTGAAAGTGCTGCAGTGACTAGTCTCATAAATGCAACAGGAAAACTAATTTTACATTACTTACTGTAAAAAGTTAGAGTTCCGATAAGTTTATGTGGATGCACTTTCCCGCTCCCCCCCCCCCCCCACAAAGATCAACATGTCATCTTTTTAAAACTATGTTCCTATGAAGCTCTTTAGTAAGGGGAGAGGTAAAGTGCACAGGACATAGTGAGGAACACACGCAAATGAAGGCAGATAATAAAGGAAACAGAAAATATTTGCAATACAAATGGTGCTATTAAAATCTCTCATCATTATCCTGCCCCTTAAATAAAAGTTTGCATTTGTTACTCACTGATTTGGGGTTCCAGGCGGGGAACGTGAAGGCAGACTTTGTGTTTCAAGTCGGTCATCTGACAGTGAATTCCTGCTTACCGACTCCCAGTCCATCCCGCTCATCATCTTTCTCGTCAATGGTTTACTGGGTGATCTGAATCATTAAAAGGGACAAAAAAAAACATTTGACAGCTTTTTAAAATTAGGCTTCAAGTGGAGGGAACGTCATCAAAGCAGTTAGGTCTCAACACTGTTGAGACAACAAATGTATAACTTGGGTAAAAGACAAGCCTAAAGCTACATTGTAAAGTAAATGTACAATGTTTTAAGCACCATCTCTCTAATCTTCTTGATCACCATTGAGCGCAGCTTAAAATAGCAAAACACAATGAGCAATTTCCTCATCATCATAAGCTAAGAACGCTGGAGGTCATTTAGAAACACATGTACAACACGATTAACCACTGATTTTAGTAATCGTAATTTAGTTTACTATTACTGTGTTATTAAATACATGATCCTCATCTTACCAAGCCTCAAACTGAGCAGCCAGTAAGTACAATTTTTGTTGTAAACTGAACAGCATAAAAATAGAATACTAATTGCAAGTAAAACAAAGCAGTAAAACACGTATAGTACATTTCCACAGCCTCACCATCCACGTTTTCTTCCCCATGACACGTTCCTTTTCGACATTTAGCAGTGTTGCAAGCAGATAATCTGAAAATTTATGCCCTTATACTAGTTTTCCTACAGTGCAGTAAATGGAAAAACGTGTGCTGATTAATGCACACCTCTATCTGCCTACTCATCTTCATTGAACTAGATTTGTATATTTAGGCTATGCTTTAAAGAGTTACCTATGATACATGCATATTAAATATATTTAATCTAGCTCCTTTTAAAGAATAATACTGCCATCAGAAACAACAGGCAGACTGTAGTTTTGTTGTGTATTTTCTAACAACTGAAGGAAAAATATCTTAACAGTTTTAACTTCTAGGTCCCACCCACACTCAAACTGGTTTGACAAATTTCCTGTGCACTTTGGAAATTTCTCAGAAAACGTAACCACATTGCATCAGTGAGCTGTTCTCAGCTGTGGTTTTTCTGACCACCGTGGTTGTGTCTGCACTGCCATTTCTACTGTCACATGGAAAATATGCCAATAACCAAAGTTACTAAACTATGGTGAAAATGCTGTACAAAATTATTTTCTCTCCATGCCTTTTCAACACCCCCTCCCATATTTTAATCTTATTGTTTTATGCTCCAATATATCTGTAAACACTACTAGTAACTGCACAGCTGGTTACTCTTCCTAAAACTTCCACAAATGCTTTAAAACTTTGAAGCTGCATTGTAACCACTCGTTCACCCATTATCTGAATTTGGTGATTAAGTGATCTGTAACAGGAGCATCTTTAATGTAGGAAAACACCCCAAGGCATTTCATAGGTACGCAATCAGACAAAAACCTGACACCGAGCCAAAGGAGGAGATATTAGGAGGGGTGACTAAAAACTCGCTCTAAGAGGTGGGTTTTAAGGAGAGTCTTAAAAGGAGGAGACAGAGGTGGGGAGGCAGAGAGGTAATTCCAGAGCTTAGGGCCCAGGCAGCTGAAAGGTGAATACTTACATCTAAACACTTGCACTCAAAGCAGTTTTCTTTAAGGGGCGTTTTGTGCACAAAGTTAATAAAGCCACACTTAAAGATAGTTCATTCATTTCTGTTGAAATGGCTTTCACACTGAAACATATTAACTCAGTGTTGCAATTTGTGATGCATTTGAGCTGCACTGAATTAGTGGTTCAGATCTTACATTGAAAAAACCGAACACAAAGGTTTATTCCACTATTTTGGCCTGGAATTTGCGGTGGGTAATGACTGTTACCCCTCAAACTGACCGCAACTTCAGGATTTAGCGTATGCGCATCTAAATGCTGAAATTCTGAAGTTACGGCGTCATTCACTGCTCCGACACTGGCTGCGCTGTGGACACCCCCCCCCCCCACCCCCACCAAACTAGCCAGCAATCAGTGAAACAGATGAAAACTTGGTCTTTTCCGTGGTAATATCGCTGTTAAATACTCCATTAAATGTTAAGCCTTGTTGGAATAGGTGTAACTGGGGTTTTGACAGCATATTGACTGCAAAACAAACTTTATGGCCCTGAAAAACTAATTTTTATATTTGTGGAGTGTCAAATTTCTCCATTATGATAAAAATTCCAACTTTTCAACTTCTACCTTATCCCCATGTGAAAGTCCCGATCTTTATTTCGCTCTCAATATTTTTAAAAGCAGCTTCTCATTTCCTGGTTTCCTGCCTGAGAATTCTTCAATGTGATTGGCTGCTTAGACAGCTTGTTGACGTTACTACAGAAATCCCCATGACAGAGCGCTGCAATCAATTGAATGTCGAAAAAGGCAAACTTCTCGTCAGAGATCGTGAGATTTCTGATGGCAGCTTTCTTCGGGACCAACAACGAGCACCTTTGCTTCGCTGCTGACCGCAAATTACAGACCCTTATTTTTAATAAGACAATGTCCCATATTTTCCGATTCCTACGGGACCTCGCAAATGCCGGTTTCAGGCATGTGAAGCGCATGCGCTAAAAACCGGCATTTCTGATCTGTCAAGAATCCTCTTGGCAGATCGCACGCCTGCCCTGGAGAAGGGCCTCTGCGGGTGGAGAGTTCCGCTTTCTGCAGAACCTCCGCCCGCTGAAAACCCTTTAAAATCTTACGCCTGGTAAAAACGTACGGCCTGCTTTTACCAGCATAAGAGTTTAAGAAAAAAAAAATTTCCCCCCATTCATTTATAATTTAAAAATACTTTTAAAAAAGTTGAGTTTATTTTTAGCCCCGTAAAAAACTTTTGTTTCCAAAAAATTTAATGTTTAAAATATTTACTTTAGTGTAATTTTAAAAACATGATTTTTTAAAAATGTATTTAATGTTTTGATGTGTTTTTTCGTTGATCTCCATTCATACTTTTGACGGGTCTAAGCTGAGAGACCTGTCAAAAGTATGAAGAGGGATTCCCTTCTTTCATTGGTTCTCCATGGCCCACGTGATCCCAGGGACGCTTGCGAACCGCATGCGCCCCTGGGATACCTGGGCCCTGCGCATTTCGTCGAACAGAGGCCCAGGAGCGGAAATATCCGGACCTCCGGAGCCCTCAGGTAAGGGCGTAGATTTTTTCCCAGATCGGAGGCCTCCGCACGCAGGAAGCCTCCGATCGGAAAATACGGGCCAATGTTTCTGCCACAGTTTATTTACATTTATTCAGATATAGCTGGCAATGATCAAAATATAGCAACACAGAATTTATAATGCAATTTAAAGGACAAATATGGAATCAAGCAGGTCATGATTTCCTCAACATTTTAACAAGATGTGAAAGCTGTTAACTTAGGCAGAAACTTTACAGAAATAACAAAACTAGCTAGATGTGGAACTGAAAAGATGATTTCCTGTAATTGGAATTTCCTTATTCAACAAATGAGGATATCCTTCATATACCAAATAGGGCAATTCATTATTTTCTGATGGATAAGAGGAAATAAATAACAACCCTTCATTAAACTTTTGACCACATAACTATCCTCTTATTGCATACCAGCATTAAGTGTCAGCTTAGCTTAGAGGTGGCCTTCACACCCAAGTCAGGTGGTCACGGTCTTAAATCCCACTCCTAGACTTGAGCACATAACCTAGGTTGACAAATACAAAACTGATGGAGTGCTGTATTGTCAGGGGTGCCATTTTTTGGAAGAGGCATTAATCAGAAGTTACCTTTTCTCGTTGAGGTGGATGTAAAAGATCCCATGGCACTATTCAAAGAAGAGCAGGGGCAGGGGTGGTGGGGGAAAGAGAGAATTTCCTCACCAACATTCAGCTCTCAACTACCACCAAAAGAGATTAACTTGTTATTTATCTCATTGCGGTTTATGGGACCTTGCTAATAAGAACATAAAATAGGAACAGGAGTAGGCCATTCGGCCCTTCGAGCCTGCTCCGCCATTCAATGAGATCATGGCTGATCTTCTGCCTCAATTCCATTCACCGGCCTTATTGCCATATCCCTTGTTGCCTTTACTAGTCAGAAATCTATCGACTTCTGTTTTGAATATACCCAATTACTGTGCCTTCACAGCACTCTGGGGTAGAGAATTCCAAAGATTCACCACCCTCTGAAGAAATTTCTTTTCATCTCAGTCCTGAATGGCCTACCCTTTATCCTGAGGCTGTGGCCCCTGGTTCTCGACTCCCCAGCTAAGGGAAACATTCTCCCAGCATCCATCCTATCAAGCCCTGTAATAATTTTGTATGCTTCAATGAGATCCCCTCTCATTCTTCTGAAATCAAGAGAATACAGGCCTAGTTTACTCAATCTCTTTTCATACGGCAGTCCCGTCATCCCAGGAATCAATCTCGTGAACCTTCGTTGCACTCCCTCTATGGCAAGTATATCCTTCCTTAGGTAAGGAGACCAAAATTGTACACAGTACTCCAGGTGTGGTCTCACCAAGGCCCTATATAATTGGAGTAAGACTTCTTTACTCCTGTACTCAAATCCTCTTGTAATGAAGGCCAGCATACCATTTGCCTTCCTAATGGCTTGCTGCACCTGCACATTCACTTTCAGTGACTCATGTACAAGGATACCCAGGTCCCTTTGAGCATCTGCATTCCCCAATCTTTCAGCATTTAGGAAATACTCTGCCTTTCTGTTTTTTCTACCAAAGTGGATAACTTCACATTTATGCACATTATATTCCATCTGCCATGTTCTCGCCCACTCACTGAGCCTGTCGAGATCCCCTTGAAGCCTCTTCACAACTGACACCTAGCTTTGTATCATCAGCAAATTTGGAAATGTTACATTTAGTCCCCTCATCCAAATCATTGATATAGATTGTGAATAGCTGGGGCCCAAGCACCGATCCTTGTGGTACCCCCCACTAGTCACAGCCTGCCATCCTGAAAAAGACCCGTTTATCCCTACTCTTTGTTTTCTGTCTGTTAACCAATTCATGCTAGTATATTACCCCCAATTCCATGTGCCCTAATTTTGTTCACCAACCTCTTGTGTGGGACTTTATCGAAGGCCTTCTGAAAATCCAGATACACCACATAAGAACATAAGAAATAGGAGCAGGAGTAGGCCAATCGGCCCCTCGAGCCTGCTCCGCCATTCAATAAGATCATGGCTGATCTGATCCTAACCGCCAATCTACTATCTACTATCACAGAACCATCTCCTGCATCCAGCAGAACTGCACACACGAAATAGGAGCAGAATCAGGCTACACGGTCTCCACTACCCACAGGGCCATGACCGATCCGAACCTAGACTCATGTCCAAATTCCTGCCCGCTCCCCGTAACCCTTAATGCCCTTTACTTCTAGGAAACTGTCTATTTCTGTTTTAAATTTATTTAATGATGTAGCTTCTACAGCTTTTTGTGGCAGCATATTCCATGGACCTACCACCCTCTGAGTGAAGTAGTTCCTCCTCATCTCAGTTTTGAAAGAGCAGCCCCTTATTCTAAGACTATGTCCCCTAGTTCTAGTCTCACCCGTCATCGGGAACATCCTCCCCGCATCCACCCGATCCAACCCCTTCACAATCTTATATGTTTCAATAAGATCGCCTCTCATTCTTCTGAACTCCAATGAGTAGAGTCCCAATCTACCCAACCTCTCCTCATATGACCAACCCCTCATCCCCGGGATTAACCGAGTGAACCTTTTTTGCACTGCCTCGAGAGCAAGGATGTCTTTCCTTAAGTAAGGACACCAAAACTGTATGCAGTATTCCAGGTGCGGTCTCACCAATACCTTGTACAACTGAAGCAATACCTCCCTATTTTTATATTCTATCCCCCTAGCAATGAAAGCCAACATTCCATTTGCCTTCTTAATCACTTGCTGCACCTGCATACTAACCTTTTGAGTTTCGTGCACCAGGACCCCCAGATCCCTTTACACTTCAGTACTCTCCAGTTTCTTGCCATTAAGATAATAAATTGCTCTAGGATTTTTCCTGCCAAAGTGCATCACCTCACACTTTCCAGTGTTGTATTCCATCTGCCAAATCTCTGCCCACTTACTTAGCCTGTCTATGTCCCCTTGCAGGTTTTTTATGTCCTCCTCACTCACTACTTTCCCTCCCATCTTTGTATCATCTGCAAATTTTGATATGTTACACTTGGTCCCTTCCTCCAAATCGTTAATATAGATTGTAAAGAGTTGGGGACCCAGCACTGACCCCTGTGGAACACCACTAGTTACTGATTGCCAGTCTGAGAATGAACCATTTATCCCAACTCTTTGCTTTCTGTTAGATAGCCAATCCTCTATCCATGCCAGAATATTACCCCCAATCCCGTGATTTTTTACCTTAAGCAATAATCTTTTGTGTGGCACCTTGTCAAATGCCTTTTGGAAGTCTGAATACACTACGTCCACTGGTTCCCCTTTATCCACTCTATATGTTACTTCCTCAAAGAACTCCAGCAAATTTGTCAAACATGACTTCCCCTTCGTAAAACCATGCTGACTTTGTCCTATTAAATTATGATTATCCAAATGTCCTGTTACTGTTTCCTTAATAATGGACTCCAAAATTTTACCCACCACAGATGTTAGGCTAACCGGTCTATAGTTACCAGCCTTCTGTCTACTGCCCTTTTTAAATAAGGGTGTTACATTAGCAGTTTTCCAGTCTGCCGGGACCTTAGCGGAATCCAGGGAGTTTTGAAAAATTTATTACCAATGCATCTACAATCCCTACCGCCACTTCCTTCAAGACTCTATGATGTAAGCCATCAGGTCCAGGTGATTTATCCGCCTTGAGTCCCATTATTTTACCGAGTACCACTTCCTTAGTGATTTTGATCGTGTTTAGCTCCTCTCCCCCTATAGCCCCCTGTTTGTCCAGTGTTGGGATATTCTTAGTGTCCTCTACTGTAAAGACTGATACAAAATATTCATTCAGTGTTTTTGCCATCTCCATATTTCCCACCATTAATTTCCCGGTCACATCCTCTAAGGGACCAACATTTACTTTAGCCACCCTTTTTCTTTTTATATAACTATAAAAACTCTTACTATCTGTTTTTATATTTTTTGCTAATTTACTTTCATAATCTATCTTCCCTTTCTTAATCAATCTTTTTGTTATTTTTTGCTGCCTTTTAAAGTTTTCCCAATCCTCTGTCCTCCCACTAGATTTCGCTACCTTATATGCCCTTGTTTTTAGTCGAATACTATCCTTAATTTCTTTACTAAGCCACGGATGACTGTCCTTTCTTTTACACCCTTTTCTTTTCAGTGGAATATATATTTTTTGGAAGTTGTAAAATAACTCCTTGATTGTACACCACTGATCATGTGTCGTCTTACCCTTTAATCTATTTTCCCAATCCACTCTACTCAATTCCGCTCGCATACCTTCATAGTCTCCTTTATTCAATCTACTGGTTCCCCTTTGTCTACTCCACTAGTTACATCCTCAAAGAACTCCAATAGGTTTGTCAAACAGGATTTCCCTTTCATAAATCCATGTTGACTCTGCCCAATCTTACTATTAGTTTCTAAGTGCCCAGTTATTGCATCCTTTATACTAGATTCCAGCATTTTTTCCAACTACTAATGTGAGGCTAACAGGTCTGTAGTTCCCCGTTTTCCCTCTCCCTCCTTTCTTAAATAGTGGGGTTACATTTGCTATCCTCCAATCTGCAGGAACTGTTCCAGAATCTATAGAATTTTGGAAGATGACAACCAATGCGTCCACTATCCCAATGGCCACCTCTTTCAAAACCCTAGGATGTAGGTCATCCGGTCCTTGGGATTTATCGACTTTTAGTCCCATTAATTTTGCTAGTACTATTTTTTTTACTAGTAATAATTTCTTTAAGTTCCTCATTCTCGTCACACCCTTGGTTTTCTCGTATTTCTGGGAGGTTTTTTGTGTCTTCCTCCGTGAAGACAGAAATAAAGTATTTATTTAATTTATGTGCCATTTCCTCATTCCCCATCTCTGACTGTAAAGGATCTACATTTACCTTCGCCAGTCTTTTCCTTTTCACATACCGATAGAAGCTTTTACAATCCGTTTTTATATTTTTCGCTAGTTTGTGCTCATATTCCATTTTCCCTTTATCAATTTCTTGGTCCCCCTTTGCTGATTTCTAAAAAGATCCCAATCCTCAGGCTGACCGCTTTTTCTGGCAACTTTATAAGCTTCCTCCTTTGATTTAATACTAGCTTTAATTTGTGTGTGCAAATTGTCTGTTATGTTGGCTTACATAACAGTGACTATACTGCAAAAGTAATTCATTGGTTGGGAAGTGCTTTGTGTCGTCTTGAGGACATGAAGGCGGTTATATAAATACAATGGTGAGAGGCTCACCCAACCTACTGTTCCAGTACTGTCCAACATTTTGATCATTGGGAAACTCCCCAAAATCCTTCAAAAATATTTCAGAACTTGATTGGATTTCAGAATAGAAGCTGAACTACTCCAAAACAGAGAAGTGCTGCCAGTGCTGCAGGCAGACAGACACACGACTTCCTGCCCATGCCTTCAGACTTCTTAGATTATGGTTTGCGAGGCCACAACAGCCATGATTGATCTGGCAATCCCCTCCGGCCTAGTTTTGTGTTTGCTTGGCCTTCTACCCAAGCCTATCAGCACACAAGTTACCACATACTGATCTAAAAAGCAATCCTGATAAGTTATAGAAACCTACCCCATCTTTGCCACTTAAATTCATTTCACTCCTGTCTATCTCTAGATAATTAAAGTCACCATTATTTTGGCCCAATTTTTGCAATTTGTCGACATATCCTTCCCTCTCTCCTTTCCGTTGTTTAGCAATAATAGGAACTTCTGAATACTTGGTTGGCCGGGGCCCTCAGGTTAGGGAGGTGAAAAAGTCAGCCAGGATTTCAGCTCTTGACCGCTTTCCAGCCAGCTGTAGTGTGTATGTGAATGTCAGGAGAGGACAGATGTGATGCCCCCACAGACAGATGGTAGAAACCCCTCCCTTTCTTAGTCACTTACCTTGCTTTTACCCATGTCTATGTTCGATAATTAAAGTCACCCATTTGTACAGCCCAGTTACTTGTAGATTTTTCTCTAATTTGTCTACATAGCTCTTCCTCTGTCTCCTTTGCATTGTTCAGAGGTGCAGAATAAACACCCAATAGAGTAACATCTCCATTCTTATTCTTTAACTCAACAACAACAACTTGTATTTATAGTAAAACGTCCCAGGGCGCTTCACAGGAGTGTTATAAAACAAAATTTGACACTGAGCCACATAAGGAGATATTAGGGCAGCTGACCAAAAGCTTGGTCAAAGAGGTAGGTTTTAAGGAATGTTTTTAAAGGAGGGAAGTGAGGTAGAGAGGTGGAGAGGTTTAGGGAGGGAATTCCAGAGCTTAGGGCCTTGGCAGCTGAAGGCACGGCCACCAATGGTGGAACAATTAAAATCAGGGATGCTCAAGAGGCCAGAATTAGAGGAGCGCAGATATAAGAACATAAGAAGTAGGAGCAGGAGTAGGCCATATGGCCCCTCAGGGCCTGCTCCGCCATTCAATAGGATCATGGCTGATCCGAACCTAGACTCACGTCCACTTCCCTGCCCCGCTCCCCATAACCCTTAATTCCCTTATCAGCTAGGAAACTGTCTATCTCCGTTTTAAATTTATTTAATGTCGCAGCTTCCACAGCTCTCTGAGGTAGCAAATTCCATAGATTTACTACCCTCTGAGTGAAGAAGTTTTTCCTCATCTCAGTTTTGAAACGGCAGCCCCTTATTCTAAGATTATGCCCCCTAGTTCTAGTCTCACCCATCAGTGGAAACATCCTCCCCGCCTCCACCCGATCAAGCCCCCTCACAATCTTATATGTTTCGATAAGATCGCCTCTCATTCTTCTGAATTCCAATGAGTAGAGGCCCAACCTACTCGACCTTTCCTCATAAGTCAACCCCCTCATCTCCGGAATCAACCGAGTGAACCTTCTCTGAACTGCCTCGAGAGCAAGTATATCTTTTCTTAAATATGGAAACCAAAACTGTACGCAGTATTCCAGGTGTGGCCTCACCAGTACCTTGTATAACTGAAGCAAGACTTCCCTGCTTTTATACTCCATCCCCCTTGCAATAAAAGCCAAGATTCCATTGGCCTTCCTGATCACCTGCTGTACCTGCATACTAACCTTCTGTGTTTCATGCACCAGGACCCCCAGATCCCTTTGTACTGTAGCACTTTGCAGTTTCTTTCCATTTAGATAATAACTTGCTCTTTGATTTTCTCTGCCAAAGTGCATAACCTCACACTTTCCAACATTATATTCCATCTGCCAAATTTCCGCCCACTCACTTAGCCTGTCTATGTCCCCTTGCAGGTTTTTTATGTCCTCCTCACTCACTGTTTTTCCTCCCATCTTTGTATCGTCAGCAAACTTGGATACGTCGCACTTGGTCCCCTCCTCCAAATCGTTAATATAGATTGTAAAGAGTTGGGGTCCCAGCACTGACCCTTGCGGAACACCACTAGTTACTGATTGCCAACCCGAGAATGAACCATTTATCCCAACTCTCTGTTTTCTGTTAGATAGCCAATCTTCCACCCATGCCAGTATATTACCCCCAACCCCGTGATTTTTTAATCTTGTGCAGTAATCTTGTGTGGCACCTTATCAAATGCCTTTTGGAAGTCCAAATACACCACATCCACTGGTTCCCCTTTATCCACCCTGTTTGTTACGTCCTCAAAGAATGAGCAAATTTGTCAAGCATGATTTCCCCTTCATAAAACCATGCTGACTCTGTCCGATTAAATTATGCTTATCCAAATGTCCTGTTACTGCTTCCTTAATAATGGATTCCAACATTTTACCAACCACAGATGTTAGGCTAACTGGTCTATAGTTTCCAGCCTTTTGTCTACCTCCCTTTTTAAATAAGGGCGTTACATTAGCAGTTTTCCAATCTGCTGGGACCTTTCCCGAATCCAGGGAGTTTTGGAAAATTACCACCAATGCATCCGCAATCCCTACCGCTGTTGCTCTCAAGACCCTAGGATGTAAGCCATCAGGGCCAGGGGATTTATCTGCCTTAAGTCCCATTATCTTACCGAGTACCATCTCCTTAGTGATTGTAATCGTGTTTAGCTCCTCCCACCCTATAGCCCTGAGGATTGTGGGGCTGGAGGAGATTACAGAGATAGGGAGGAGTGAGGCCATGGAGAGATTTGAAAACAAGGATGAGACTTTTTAAAATCGAGGCGTTGCTTAACCGGGAGCCAATGTAAGTGAGCGAGTACAGGGGTGATGTGTGAATGGGACTTGGTGCGAGTTAGGACAGGAGCAGCAGCAGAGTTTTGGATAACCTCAAATTTACGGAGGGTAGAATGTGGTAGGCTGGCCAGGAGTGCGCTGGAATAGTCGAGTCTAGAGGTAACAAAGGCATGAATGAGGGTTTCAGCAGATGAGCTGAGGCAGGGGTGGAGTCGAGTGATGTTCCAGAGATGGAAATAGGCTCTAACAATCAATTCAGCTTTTGCATCATTTCCTGTATCATCCTTATGTTGTATCACTGCTTTTTGTCCCACTCTCTCTTCTGAATATTTTGTAACCAGGAATTTTTAGCTTATGTGAAAAATGTTCTTGCAAAGGAACCACGGGCCATTTAATCTCCATTAACAAAAAAACCCAATAAAAGCAGGCATACCAACTAATTAGATTGTCATTTTCCCACATAAAATAAGCAAATCCATGCAAAAGATTTCACATGCAGACATCAGCACAGTATTATCCCAATTATGCAGCAATAATTACATTGTTTTTATGCAGATCTTTTACAATAATGCCAGTATTTAATAAACATTCCGTTATTTAAAAAAAACCTCATTCCATTACAAAGAATGATATAAACATCACATCATACCTTGCAAATACCCTGTCTTTGTTTGCTTTCTCTTTTCCATATTGCACAGACTGGACCTCTGTCCTCCCACTGCAAACAAAAATCAAATTCAGATTTTTCTTAATATACCGAACTCACTTTAAAAGACAATACTGTGACAAAGTTTTAATTTCCCAAGTTTTATTGTAACTTATTCATACCAGAAGAAAATGTATGATGCACTTTTTACAATGTACACTTCCATTAGAGTTTATTAGAGTTTTTTGAGGATGTAACTAGCACGGTAGATAAAGGGGAACCAGTGGATGTAGTATATTTGGATTTCCAAAAGGCATTCGATAAGGTGCCACATAAAAGGTTATTACACAAGATTAGGGCTCATGGGGTTGGGGGTAATATAGTAGCATGGACAGAGGATTGGCTAATGGACAGAAAACAGAGAGTAGGGATAAACGGATCTTTTTCAGGTTGGCAGGCTGTAACTAGTGGGGTGCCACAAGGATCAGTGTTGGGGCCTCAGCTATTTACAATCTATATTAATGACCTAGATGAAAGGACCGAGTGTACTGTAGCCAAGTTTGCTGATGATACAAAGCTAGGTGGGACAGTAAGCTGTGAGGAGAACACAGTCTGCAAAGGGATATAGATAGACTAAGTGAGTGGGCAGTAAGGAGGCAGATGGAGTATAATGTAGGGAAATGTGAGGTTATTCACTTTGGTAGGAAGAATAGAAAAACAGAATATATTTTTTAAATGGTGAGAAACTTTCAAATGTTGGTGTTCAGAGAGATTTGGGCGTCCTCGTGCAAGAAACACAGAAAGCTGGCATGCAGGTACAGCAAGCAATAAGGAAGGCAAATGGCACGTTGGCATCTATTGCAAGGGGTTTGGAGTATAAGAGTAAGGAAGTCTTGCTACAATTGTACAGGGCCTTGGTGAGACCACACCTGAAGTACTGTGCACAGTTTTGGTCTCCTTATCTAAGGAAGGATATACTTGCCTTGGAGGCGGTACAACGAAGGTTCACTAGATTGATTCCTGGGATGAGAGGGCTGTCCTATGATGAGAGATTGTGTAGAATGGGCCTATACTCTCTGGAGTTTAGAAGAATGAGAGGTGATCTCATTGAAACATACAAGATTCTGAAGGGGATTGACAGGGTAGATGCTGAGAGGTTGTTTCCCTGGCTGGAGTGTCAAGAACGAGGGGGCATAGTCTCAGGATAAGGGGTAGGCTATTTAATACTGAGATGAGGAGGAATTTCTTCACTCAGAGGGTTGTGAATCTTTGGAATTTTCTGCCCCAGAGGGCTGTGAATTGTGAGTCTGAGTATATTCAAGGCTGAGATAGATAGATTTTTGGACTTTAGGGGAATCAAGGGATATGGAGATCGGGCGGGAAAGTGGAGTTGAGGTCGATGATCAGCCATGATCTTATTGAATCTGGCTTGAGGGGCCGTATGGCCTACTCCTGCTCTTATTTCTTATGTAAACAGTCTGCATTCATGCTAACAGAGTATGCAGAAGTTAAGGATTGCATTTACTGCTAAATGGTGATACCATGACTATACTGTTGGCCTCTCGAAGGATCTGCCTGCTCCACAAAGCTCTGGATATTTCAAGCTAACATTTGAGTTGCATTGCACATAGGACAGTAAAATTATGCGGCAAAAATTTATGGAAGACTGGGTTGTAAATTGATAGAATATTGGAAAGTTTAAACACCAGTTCGGATCCAATACTAGATAAACGTTAGTTTCCTACCATATGGAGTAGTACGCAGAACTAATTGATTTCCACCCAGAGGGTGGTGGGGGTGTGGAAAACTCTGCCTGAAAGGATGGTAGAGGCAGAAACGCTCATCCCATTTAAAAAAAGTACTTGGATATGCACTTGAAGTACCATAACCTACAAGGCTACAGACCAAGAGCTGGAAAGCGAGATTAGGCTGGATAGCTCTTTTTTGGCCGGCAGAGACACAATGGGTCGAATGGCCGCCTTCTGTGCAGTAAATTTCTATGATTCTATGATTTAGAAAATAAACTTTGCCTAGATATTTTCAAAATGTAACAGCTTCTGTATCATTTTAGTCAGCAATCTTCCACGGGTGAATTCTAAAATCTTTTGTTTTGTTGTTTTAGGAATTTGGGTTTATATTAAACATGAAGAATATTTTTAAAACTTACCCTTTCGTACAACAGAGCTGTTGCTGCTGCTATACATTTTACTTGCCAGCAAAGCTTCCAGATTTCATGAGTCTTTTTCCCCCCCACCAATATGCAGATACACCATCATTGCCTGTAACACTGCATATTATATCTGTTCGTCTCGATAGGTTTATGTGGGAAGGTTTAATTTTTTTTTTTTAAACTTGGAATTCAACACACAGGTCAATGTTAAAATTTGATCATCCAATTAGATACAAATTGAAAACTTTAGACACAGAGATCTTAGTTCATTATAATTTGGGAAGCAAAGGTTACCAGCAATTGACAACTACAACTTTTAACAGAGCTTTCAATTGTTTGGCATAATATATAAAATTTTGAGATGGTCAGATACTAAAAGGGTGCACTGTAGTTTCTTGGATTGGGCTTGATAATGACATGAAAGGAGCAATTGCTTGCTGATAAAACACAAGATTGCATTCCCCACAGCACAGTCATGCTGCTTTATACAGTAGGGAATTCTGAACTACTCAACAGACTCACTGAAGTTAATGGACACAAATTTAGATGCAAGCGTAGCAAAGAACACAGTTAAAAAATATTAAAGCCAGAAGAGAACCTTGTTTTAAAGTTGCTGCGTGTGACTGGTCAGGTTTCTGAGTGGCAAAGGAATAGCCATATTTTTTTTTTAAATGCAGCACAGAAAGGGGCTCAAAAAAATAAGGACCTCAACCTGTTGCAATAAAAGCTGAGCTACCCCAATAAAATTAAAACCATTGACCAGTATAAACAAATACTTGCTTCAGCGAATATCGCCAGGCAAGACCATAACCTGACAAGAGGCAATAGCTTTGTCAATACGCTTTATTGTGCAATAAAAACCGTAACAATATTTTTCATGAACGAAAAATGGTTATTCCAAATAAAAGCTAAAATCATTGTACGTTACTGCATAACTTAATGGCTTTGCCAGTAACTAATAAAAGTGACAAATCTTTAGCACCTACCAGTATCGGAACTTTGACCCCAATGTAAAGTAATGTGCAAAAAAGTTCTTCTGTGGAGGTACTGGTCTTTCTAGCCGGAAGAATGTATGATGCTCCACACAAGCCTTCCACAAATTCTTACAAGCTCGGTAGTTCCCCATATTAAACCCTAGTAATGTTTCTCTTGAGTCATGCTGATAGGGAAAAAGTTAAGAAGGTTAATTGACTAAGTGCAAATATTTCTTTAGAATCTCTGTTCAGCTTGGTTAGCAATGTCGTAAAACCGGATAGATGTGTCTAATTTTCTTTTAAAAAGTTCCACTGGTGCAATATGATCAGTCAACAATGTTGGATAGTAAATGGCCAATTACACCCCTTTCCAAATAAAATATTAGTATTCTGGGGTCTTGAACACAGATTAATTGAAAACTATTAGCAAAAAACAGTTCATAAATTTATATGTCAAGCATCAATGTGTGGAATGCAAAACACCTTTACATTAAGATTCTTCAATCTCCTGGCTATCATGCTGGGCAAGGCTTGACCCAAACATTATTAGCTAGTTTATTGATTTAGTGTTGGTGCCACCAGCTCCCAATGCACTGGTCTTGTGCAGTAGGCAGCTACCCTAAAGTAAACTTGTCGGACTGGCTCAGGCTGGCCAGCGGCAAGACCCATCAGCTTTAGTGAATGCAGTAAGTTTACTCTGGCGCTGCACGAGTCCCACTTGTCAGCAACACCAGTACACCATCAAACAATATAAAAGCAGCTATATAATTACATAGCAGCTACAGCACAGAAACAGGTCTTTTGGCCCAACTGATCATCGCAGGTGTTCACATCTCACACAAGCCTCCTCCCACTCTAATTACCTCTTTCCATCCTGTCCCCTTGCCCACTATTCCCTTCTCTCTCATGTATGCATCAAGCATCCCTTTAAATGTATCAAGGCTATTTGCTTGGTGCACACGAGGGCGTGGGGAATAGAGGGATAGTAGGATGATGGCCAGCACAAGTCCTGTGCATCGGGAGCTGTTGTTATAGTTTCCCTTTGAGGCAAGTACTTTCCTTTAGTAAGTTCATGCTTATTAGTTGCTGCCTAGCCAGCTGTAATTAACAAAAAAAACTACAGCCAACATGTTAACCTGTCTCTTTTTCAGATACTGATTGACCTGCTGTGTATTTCCAATATTCAGATTCCAGCATTCATAATTCATCTTTTTATCTCTGAAATGGAACTAATCTTCGTTCCAGAGATCATTTGTGTAACCTTTTTATTCACTTCAAAGAAATGAACATGTGGGTCCAACTGCAGGATGGGGGATTGATCCATGGCACATCCCCTCCCCCATGGAAGTATGCTTGCTCTATAAAATAGATATCTGTTGGTGCACTCTCTTTATGACCAAAGACTGTATCGGCTTTCTGTCCTTCTCTCCTCAGAGTACTTGACAGATTCTAATGCTCCTGCTCCATAAAAGCGGCATTACATATGCCGGGACTTTAAATAGATTACAGAGGGAGATACACCCTGCAATCACTCAAGTACATTTGGTCCTTTGAAATGGGTGAATGCAGGGATGTGAAAATGTTAAAATTGAATTGTTTCAGTAATAACTAAATGCTGTAATTTATCCAAGGATGTGCTTATAGTTCTTGGTATTCACTCCCGTACTTTGTTTTGTAAAAATGCCAGGTATGCAATAGCATTATTGCACAAAATCCAATGATTAAAATTTAAAATTTGTCAGATCATACTCTGCAGATGTAGTCATATAATAAGCGATTTAAAGAAAATGATTGTTTCTCTTATAATTTCTCCCCAAGGACTACCTTCGGAAAAAACCCTACAAATCTTATCAAACTAAGTCTTAAAATAAGTACGTCACCAGCATAGATCTTAGTGTGTAGATATGTACAGAACAAATTACAACAGATCCATTACAACTGCTGCCAATTCAGGTACGCATACAATACATAGGACACAGGCCAAGCAAGCAAGGCCTCGCTATCAGTGTATTAACAGGCACGGGTCATAATTCCGACATTAGTGCATTCAAATCAATTACTGATAATAGTCCCGCATAAAACATTCCAATAACAAAATATCATGTTTTGAATGTTCTAATGTATAAATTATTAGCGTAGAAAGCTGCACAATTTAATTTTTTATGAGGCAATTCAACAGATCACAGAGCAAAACTAATGTTCTATCAAAATACAATGGTCATCAATAGATGCCAAATGATCTTAAATCTGCAATATTCATCATTACTGGGATTGAATTTCACAAGAAATTACTGGTGTTGGACATGTATTAGCTCTAGCTGTAAAATAAGATTTGCTGAGTTACTGGTTGAAATAATTTATAACACATTAAAGCTATGCTGTATATTTCAGTCTCAGATGATAGAGCACAGCCCTCATCTACAGGCTAAAATGTCGTGCAACTTAAATTGGCCGATTTGTCTTGTAAGATGGCTATTCCCATTTATAGATTACATAATGCACCACCCTGCACATCACAGTGCAACCTGAACAAATCTCACTCAGCAAGATATTTCAAGAATTCGGTTATTGTTTTGATTAAGGCACAATGCCATCTAGTGACTCAGTGGGGCTTGATACTTCATTGTTTTTCAAAATCATAAATCATGCGCAGTATAGTTCGCTATTCCAACTGGGATTTGATCAGATAAAGTGGAGTTAAAAAAAATGCAATTTTACCCTATTTTTCATACAATTTCTTCCCAGTCTTCAATTCTTCCTGGTGCATACAACCTTTTGAGAGACTGGGCCCTGGAAATGTCTGTAGTTCAGCAATGCCATGCAAACTATTTTGATTTTCCAACTGAGATTTGGAGCATATGTGGAGAACCACCAGTTTGAGAGTCAAAGTCCTACTACTCAACAATGTAGTACAAGGCTCAAGGGGAAAATTCTCTCCAATTCATAAATAAAACAAAAGAGACTGTGATTGCCACCAGAAATATTTAAGAATTGCAATTAGTAGAAAGATTTTTTCTTAAGATTGTTTCCATTCTATATGGTACAGCAATTATTTAAGAAGAATAAAATTTGCAGAGCCATCATTTTTCTTTAGTCACCAACTGTAACCCTTGGCCAGAAAAACTGCAATACTTAAACAGCGTATGCAACATTTATCAAATAATCGTGCCGAACACAAATTTTACAGTTGACATACTCTGAATGCTACAATGAGTAATGTATTAGTTTTTGATAACACCAATAGTTAGTTGAGGAATAAAAATAAAACATACAATTAAATGGTCTTAGCATTCAACTGGCAAAACTGTTGCCAAAGTGGGTTTGTTCGGTGTAAAACAAGTGCATATTTCAGTTTTACCCACTTCAAATCAAGGTTGCGAACTCCTTTAAGCATAATACAAATAACACCAACAGACACACACACCCCCCAACAGTACTAAAACCCTGTGCATGAAAATGATGCTCTGGCATGATACATTGATACACAAATATTCCATTTGCAGAGATACAATTCTTGAAGTGTATATATGGATAAAATATCTTGCATTTTTTGTTTTCTGTAGTTTTGTATCTCAAATATTACACACCCATTCTTCTTGTGTGCCTCCTAAATCACTTCTCTACTGTCCATCAATACTGAGTCAAATCTGTGCAGTCAACTGCACAACAGCAGTATAAATAATTGAAAGGGAAAGGTTAAAGGCCTCATCTTTTAGCAAGACAGACAGCACACAAAGCCCATAATTGATATTCAAACTAATTTTATTAATTTAAGTCATACCCTCAGATAGCTAGGTGTTCCACTTACATGTATTTTGAACATGTTGGTCAGGGTTTTCTGCTTCTACTCACCAGTTTGAGATTTTCTGCCCATTAAAGTGAACGAGTAGAATATTACAGGCTGGTAAGCAGAAAACCCAGGCCATACGTATGTTTTCTAATGACCAAGAATACTAATACACCTCCATCCCCCACCAGGATGGCCTGAGGGCGCTCCGCTTCTTCCTTGAACAGAGGCCCAACTAGTCCCCATCCACCACCACCCTCCTCCGCCTGGCTGAACTTGTTCTCACATTGAACAACTTCTCCTTTGACTCCACTCATTTCCTCCAAATCAAAGGTGTTGCTATGGGTACCCGCATGGGTCCTAGCTATGCCTGCCTTTTCGTGGGATATGTGGAACACTCTTTGTTCCAGTCCTACTCGGGTCCCCTCCCTCACCTCTTTTTCCGGTACATTGATGACTGTATTGGTGCCGTCTCCTGCTCTCGCCCTGAACTAGAAAATTTCATTCACTTTGCTTCCAATTTCTACCCTTCCCTTCACATGGTCCATCTCCGACTCTTCCCTTCCCTTCCTCGACTTCTCCGTCTCCATCTCTGGGGATAGTTTATTGACAAACATTCACTACAAGCCCACTGACTCCCACAGCTACCTGGACTACACTTTCTCCCACCTGCCTCCTGTAAGGACTCTATTCCATTCTCCCAGTTTCTCAGTCTCATCTGCTCTGACGATGCCACCTTCCATACCAGTGCTTCCGACATGTCTTCCTTTTTCCTCAACCGAGGATTCCCCTCTACTGTGGTTGACACGGCCCTCGACCGTTCTATCTCCCGTACTTCTGCCCTCACCCCTGCCCCTCCCGGAACCACGATAGAGTTCCCCTTGTCCTCACCTTTCACCCCACCAGCCTTCACATTCAACGGATCATCCTCCGCCACTTCCAGCGTGATCCCACCACCAAACGCATCTTCCCCTCACCTCCCCTTTCAGCATTTCGTAGACCACT
The DNA here is from genome assembly GCA_030390025.1 of Squalus acanthias. Taxonomy (NCBI): domain Eukaryota; kingdom Metazoa; phylum Chordata; class Chondrichthyes; order Squaliformes; family Squalidae; genus Squalus; species Squalus acanthias. The sequence goes on from CM059427.1 coordinate 67,921,538, forward strand.
CCCTCCACGACACCCTAGTCCACTCCTCTAACGCCCCCAGCACCCCTTCCCCCGGCACCTTCCCGTGCAAGCGCAGGAGATGCAACACATGCCCTTATACCTCTCCCCTTCCCACTGTCCAGGGCCCCAAACACCCCTTCCAGGTGAAACAGCGATTTACTTGTACTTCTTGCAATTTAGTATACTGTATTCGCTGCTCACGATGTGGTCTCCTCTACATTGGGGAGACCAAATGCAGATTGGGTGACCGCTTTGCGGAACACCTCCGTTCAGTCCGTAAGGGGGACCCCGAGCTTCCGGTCACCTGTCACTTTAATTCACCGCTCCATTCCCACTCAGACCTCACCGTCCTCGGCCTCTTGCATTGTTCCACGGAAGCTCAGCATAAGCTCAAGGAACAGCACCTCAGCTTTCGATTAGGCACTCTACAGCCTTCTGGACTCAGCATAGAGTTCTACAATTTCAGATCATAACCTCGGCCCCTATCACATATATATATATTTTTTATCCACACTTTTTGTTTGTGCCTTTTTTTCTTCTCTCCCACATGGCAGCTGTCCTTCATTCTGCCAGCGCAATTCACACTTCATCTAGAGCCATCCTTTGTTCCTTAACCTGTCCCATTACCATCTCCTCTTGCCTTGAATATCTCTTAATGCCTCTTTACTTCTCCTAACTTCCATCCCATCACTGACCTTCCCTTTTGTTCTTTCATCCCTCCCCCATTTCCCAGCCCCTAATCTTGCTTCAAAATCTGTTCCATTTCCTGCTTTTTTCCAGTTCTGACGAAAGGTCTTTGACCTGAAACGTTCACTCTGTTTCTCTCTCCACAGATGCTACCTGGCCTGCTGAGTTTTTCCAGCGTTTTCTGTTATTACTAATTTCTATACCTTGGCTAGGACTCATTTAGAATACGGTATCCAGTTTTGGCCCGCTCACATGGTGGGTGATAGTAAGGCTTTGGAAAAGGTTCAAAGGAGAGCCACGAGAATGATTCCCAGCTTAAAACACCTTCGCGACCCAGATAGGCTTAAAACGCTGGGTCTATATACTTTAAAGAAGTGTAAACTCAGGGGAGGTTTGATAGAAGTCTATAAAAAAAATGAAAGGACTAGATTGTGTGCACGCTGAAAAATTGTCAATGAGGTAGTTTGGGGAGGACCAGGGGTCATGCGCATACATGTCGTAAGGGAATAGGTTAGATGTTACGCAGGTGGTTCTTTTCCCAGCAAATAGTATAGAAGACCTATGGAACAAGTTGCTGGCTTGTGCGTAGAATGCTGATTAAATGTATTCCTTCAAGAGTGAGGTGGACCCGTTCCTGTCTGGGGCAGAGATCGAATCATACAAGAGGTATGTATCAAATAATGCAAGTCATGGTCAATGTGATGCTCTGGATTCATTTTGATCACCTAGAGAGATTGGAGAGGGGTTTTCCAGGTTTCTTTTTCCCCTAATTGAGTTTTTGATCAGTTTTTTCGCCTCTCAGAGGCGACTACGTGGCACCGAGTGTGTAAGGAGTCTCGACGTGATGCACAAGGCATTACAACTGTATGGTACAGGCTAGATGCACCAGCTAGTTTTTTCCTGTCCAACGTTTTTTGTACAGCTCAGTTTCATGCACAGTACTGAGGGCCATATGTTCCCCTTTCATCTTTCCCCCTCAAATGCTCACAATTCACATCCATTTAGCTACTGCATGTCTAGTGAGCATTAAAACTCATTGAAAGCAGTTCTAAACCAGTTTGAAGTATGAAGCAACACATGACTGTACACAAAAATAGATTTGTATTTAACTGTGCACAGGGTAATCAGTGACACATTAAGATCTACTACTCATCTTTTATTCCTCCTTGAAGCTGTTTCAGGCTAGAGACAGTACATAGTACAAATAGAGGTTACTCACCAATTCTCTTCTAAGCTGAATGAAGAACTGTTTGCATTTAAATGATATTTTTACAATCTTCAACCTGTATGAAAGGAAACATTTAGTATTAGTAATATTTCAACCAATAATGCCTCAAGGAGCATCACTCCTTAAAAAAATTAAGTTAGAAAGAAAAAAGGTGCATTTATATAGCACCTTCCACAGCCTCGGGATATTCCAAGGTGCTTCACAGCCAATTAATTAGTTTTGAAATGCGGTCAATGTTGTAATGTAGGAAAAGGTGGAAGCCAAAATTTGCAAGGTTCCACAAGTGACTGATTAAACTATTTTAGTCGTGTTGGTTGAAGGATAAATGTTGGCCAAGATACCAGGAGAACTCTCCTGCTCTGCTTTGAATAGGCAATTTTCCCTTTAATTTTTTTTGGGTGTGCGGCCCTTTTAACAGGCTGCGCGGCCCATTCAAATTTCTGCACGTGCGGTTTTTCCTATTTTAAAGCTGGCAAGTGGCCTGCGCAGGAGCTCCAGGCAGCCGCGCAGCTTAAAGGGATCATTGGCCATGGGATCTTTTACGTCCACCCGAGGCGCCAGACAGGACCCTGAACTCAGCTGAAAAATGGCAACTCCAACAGTTCAGTGTTCCCCCAGTGCTGCAATGTGGATCAGCCGAGATATGTGCTCAAGTCCTAGAGTGGAGCATGAACCCATGACCTTCTGACTTAGAGGTGAGAATGCTACCACTGACAACTGTTGGATTAACTTAATTTTGAAAACGGTTTTAAAAACAAACTACTACTAATATCAGAGCAGTTAAGGCAGAAATTACCAAGGGGATAAATGAATTAACCTACACACCTGAAATGACAAACACTGAAGTGCTTTGATTTAATGATTAATTCATTAGTTCAGCTCCCTTACACATTGGTAATTTAGCCCAGTTTCACCCAATTATGTCATCAGTATAACTTTTTTGTTTTATCTAGCAGAAACAAAAACTAAATCTGGATGTAATTGGAATTCTTTGCAATACGTGGAAAAGGGAACTAATACACTTTTTTTTAAAAGGCGCTTTTACCTCACAATCCGAGTTATGGGAGTGATCTGATCTCAACATTTCTCATTTAGATTTAGCTGCAAATGTAACACAATCCCTTTGGGAGCCAATTGGTGTACATTCAACACAATTTTACTGTGCATGCACAATGGATCTGATATAGGGAACTGACAACACCTAGAATGGTGCACTGGGTGTGGAATCTTTAGCAGTGCAATTTAAATTAATTTAGGAAAGACACACATACACAGTGGCAGCATGTAATGGTTAAGTATTCATAATTAGTATCTGCATGCAGCAGACTCAAGAATGAAGATGGAGTCAGTTGTGTATATGCACATTTGCATCGTGATGTGGACGATGATGCACAGAATCAACTCAACATGTTTATTTGGCTGGGAAGGGGTGGGGGGGAGCCATTGGGTAGATGGCAAAACCCATGATAGAGGGTTTATGCTGTAGCTGATTGCACTCTTAAATATAAATGACCCAGATTGTGTACAGTTATTAGCATGAAACCACAAGTCTGCAAATTAACATTTTCATATAATGAATGCAGTTTAACCTGCCTAAGCATGTCTGCAAATTATAATTAAATACATTTAAGTTGGACACTATAGTGGAAATATTGAAGAAAATGTTGTGGTTCAATACATTTCTATAATCTGTACAATGTTCTATAATTGAAATAAACATTAACAGGACTTCTTAAATGTATTCGTTAGATATTCTCGCACTGAAAGAAAGACTTGCATTTATATAGTGCCTTTCATGACCACCGTACGTCCCAAAGTGCTTAACAGCCAATTAAGTACTTTTTGAAGTGTAGTCACTGTTGTAATTTAGGAAACATGGCAGCCAATTTGCGCACAGCAAGCTCCCACAAACAGCAATGTGATAATGGCCAGATCATCTGTTTTAGTGATGTTGATTGAGGGATAAATATTTGCCAGGACACCGGGGTTAACTCCCCTGCTCTTCTTCGAAATAGTGCCATGGGATCTTTTACGTCCACTCGAGAGCGCAGACGCAAAACGTCTCATCCGAAAGAAGGCAGCATTCCCTCAGTACTGCACTGGAGTGTCAGCCTAGTTTTTTGTGCTCAAGTCTCTGGAGTAAATGAATGCAAAATCCTATGGATGCCTACAAGGCCCTCTGCCTTAGTACATGTTTTTCTTTAAGACAGTCAGTCTAAGTAAGGCTGCATAAGCAGGCAGGTTATTGATGGAAAACTTTAAGAACCAAGGAGGTTAGAAATGACATCTGCTCTAAATTTGAATTCGACTCCTTTTAACCTGTACCCATTTGCTCCAAAATTCTGGCATACCTAGTAGTGTTTAGAAGTTAATTTATAACCAGATTTTTTGCAACTGCACTGCTCATTTGCACTTAATGTCACAGGAATTATTTTATGATCCATACTGTTGCTTAAATCACTAATTCAATTACAGGGCGATTTCTGGTAGTTTCCAGAATGGGTCATAGAAGTCAAAGTATCAATGGCTGCTGAATAAGCAAGAAATCTCTGATTATAGCACAAGAAATTGGAATATAATAAAGGGTTAAAACTGTGAATAAGCAAATTAACAAAGCTTAAACCCTGAAAAAGCCAATGCACTATGCAGATTTATGTGGTTCATATGCCAAATGCATATATATTGGGATGAAGGACTGTAAACATGCAGTTTACTTGATCGTATAGCAGGCACTAAAGGCAGTGTCATGAAAGATCAAGCTAAAACAGAATTATTCTAGTTTATTCTCGAGAGGTTAACAAAAGTCATGTGGCGCAGAGGAACTATAACCAAATTTAAGTAAAGCTAAAGGTTCTTTTTTTAAGATGGAACTTTATCCAGTTTACATAAATGACAAATGAATTATATACAATGGCCCAAAATTTGCTGTAACTGGTCAGCGAACGGCGGCTGTTGATAGTCAGACTTGCCCGTGCCAGTTTAATCATTTTGATATTTTGCGCGGCAAGTTCCCGACAGTGCGAGATGGAAACGGATGGAAAGAGCAAGCAACTGTGTATCGCCTTAAACAATCAGATTGAAAGATTGTGAAATTAACAGCGCAAGGGCTGAGAAGGAAGTGTAAATTAGAGTGGGTGAATTCAATGTCAAATCAGCTACAGAAATCGAAATTGAGGGAAAGACTGGCTTAAGAGAGAGAAAAGAAAGACCGAAAGAAAAAATAAAATAAAATATATAATTTTTAAAAACAATTAAAACCTGAAGGAATGAGACTCCACACTTGTTCTAGTTAATTTTCAGTGCCAGAGGTGTTGACTGGCAGCAATTAACACCTATCGCATCATTAAAAGGGTACTTAAGACTTGAAATGACTAGACTTAACGTTCTGTGGTGAGTTTACTTCGTATCTATCGTGCAAGTACAGGAACTTCACACCGATCAATGCATTTGAATGGGAGCCAGACAGTAAGATACTGTTTGTGTAACGGTGCATCTCCGACAGCAATTTTGATTTCTGCGTTTAATCATGCATCTGTCCTCGCCGTTTTTTTGACAGCAAATTTTGGGCCATTAGTTTCTATCCTTATAAATTTCTCCGAACACAGCACATGTGCAAAGATTATCTGCCATCAATTCAATGTCCATCAAAAGATAGGCAATGACTCTCCTCCCCTCCTCCCAGACACGCCCTCATTCCCACTTAAATTTCTGACTCAGCTGTGGTCAGGTTTCCCAACATTTCAGTTTTCAAAACCCCAATTCAGAGGCACATTGCCAAAGTTTCATTCATAATATTCCACTGTACACATGCAAAGTCACGTTGAAGATATATTTACCACGTTGATGTGTATACCTGAACTCTCTTCCTCCCCTCGTCAGAATCTTACTAGTTCGGGGATTCTGTCTACACCTCTTAATGTGGTTCGCTCAAAAAAAGGCGGAATTATCCAGTAGAGCGAATTAACCAAATTTTAATAGCAGCACACCAAAACACTACAGAAACACCAAAAATGCGCAGTACAAGCTGCACAATGTAAAGTCATTCTGCAAAATACGGATTGTGGCTTGCTTCTTTCCGACAGCACATTTCTCTGCACGAAATACAATTGACAGTTTTGTAGAGAAAAGCTCCATATGGACAACTGGCTCATTCGTCAACAACTTCCTGGCAACTGCACATACAATATTTGGACGTCTAAGCTGGTGGAGGCTAGTTTCTAAACCTATTCTTGATCGCTGAATCTTCTTGTTTGGGCTTCTTCCCCGACTCCCACAAGCAGCAGCATGCTCCTGCACAGCATTAATAATTTGTACGGTCACCAATTCGATCAGGATTTCCTCATAGATTCAAAACTCAAGTCTGCTGGCAGTCGCAACAGCATACTTAAGCATTCAGAGTTTCACTGCTTCAGAGACGTCTCTGGTGCCTGTGTGGAATCCTTGACCGTCAGTCTGTGCTGTTGCTTCCTCTGCTCATAGGAGAGCTTACAGTGCCAACAGCAGTTGGTGATGAATTCTGCTTTTGGACGCAGGCATTCCACGTGAATGCCACCGTTGTCAACCATCAAGGCAACTTTTCTGCCTTGGGATGCCATGCTTTGTTCAAAGTGATATTCCTCAAAAACAGCATGAGTTATCCGTGCCTTATACAGGAAACTCTTTATTAACCGGCACCCAAATATCCGGAAATCTCTCTTAACCGGCAAAATTCTTGAGTAGGTAACCGGGGTTTTCCTTCATCTCTCGTTTAAAATTAACTTTAAAATAAACCGAGGCGTTTGCCTTGTATCGGAGCGTGTAGATTGGGAGGGGAATGTGCAGCCCGGGTAGGCAGCGGACACGACAGATGGTCAGCTGGCGGTCCCCAGGGAGACGGAGCTCCGAATGCAGGCGTATGTCAATGTGTACGGGGCTCTCGTACGTTGGGAGATATAACTCGCCGTTATCCGGACTTTTTGATTAACCGGTACCACGCCGGTCCCGGTTAATAAAGAGTTTCCTGTAGTTGTTTCTGCAGGTTACAAAATGTCTTAACATCCTGAAAACATCGGTGGGGGGAGGGTGGAGGCCTAGAATTCCCAATGACTAGCAGCTTTCCTCTCCCCTGGTTATGCTAGCACATACCAATATTGCTAATTCACTTTAGTGTTTTTTCCCCCCCACTGAACAATTTTGGTGATGAAAACTATCATTCAGCTTGGATGCAGCATGTAAAAAAGCCAGTAACCTTGGCATTAAATAGGTCTTCCAAATGATGTGATAAATATCAGGAATTTTATTGCACACCCGTGTTGATCCTTTCTCTGGGAATGTCGGGCTTGCTTTCCCATGTGTGGAGCTGGACATGACTGCAGGTCAGTTTTGAAAGTGGCTGATCCACGATGCAAAATACAGGGTTGGTTCCAAATTCTTCAGCAAATTCATTCCTCTTTTGCCGTGAGACAAGTTCAGGTAGCCATGAAAGGTTAGCTGCTCTGTTGATTATGGGTTTCAAATTCAAATTAAGCAACAGATTCTGCTCCTCAGGGTTCATTTGCAGTGGGAATTCAGATTCAAATTAAAAAATTTGAATTGAGGTATCCATTAAATAGTAAATTTTGAAAGCATGTTCATCAATGGATGACATTTATGTGCTATTTCAATCAAAACAAGAGTAGACCGTATTTCCTTTCACGGTTCTTGTCCCAAAATGGACAACTTCACATTTCTCTATATTGAACTGCATTTGTCCAGGTCATCCTGTAGTCTCCTGCCTTCTTCCTCAGTTTGCTGCAACTTCTAATTTGGTATCAGTAAACATCAATACATTATTCCTCTTCTGCTCAATTCCAAATCATTATATAAGCTAGTAAATCTCCCGTGGTGTTCCACATGGTACCGAGAATACAGTCCCACTCATAAGTTTGTTGGCCTCATGATGCTGTTGCTATCAGTCTCTGCTCTTCTCCACTGCCTTTTTGTTTCTCTGTCCTCTTTTGCTTCCCTCTTCCTTTCTTTAAAATGTGGGAAGTGGTCAATGGCATGGCAGGGAAAAGAACCGTTGACAGCTGCAGGTTGCATTTGACAGTGGTGCGTTGCAAGTAAAATATGCATATCAGCAGCTCCTGTTCTCTCCCTAATCACTCGTGCTTCCTCCCAACCCCTTGCTCCCATACGACTGCTACCCCTTTACCCCCTTCCCTTACTACTTCAATTGCTTCCCCCTTTGAACTATCCTGTTAAGCCATTTATCCTCCGATTCCCATCATTCTGTTGTCACTCACTTCACCTGTAATGCTCCATCCACCGGCTGGCCACTCCCACTCATTTCCCACAAGGGCTGCTAGCGCGAAGCCAGAAGCCTCCCAACCCTGTTTTCCTCGTCTCTTCCCATTCATTTCCTCAAAGAGGCTTTGTTTGCTTTCAAAATTCAATTTACAGTGTCTCACTGTCAATAATTAAAATGCTTACATGTTCTGCCAATAAAAAACAGATGAGAATTACAGGCTGTTTTTTTTTTAAAAAGGAACTAAATTAGGATGAGAATATTTTAGGAATATAGGAACAGGAATAGGCCATTCAGCCCTTGAGCCTGCTGCGCTATTCATTTAGATCATGGCTGATCTGTATCTCAACTTCATTTATGTCCATATCCCTTGATACCCTTACCTTACAGAAATCAATCAGTCTCGAAAGGTCCAATTGTCTCAGCATCCACTGCCTTTTTCAGGAAAGAATTCCAGATTTACTACTCTGTGTGAAAGTGCTTCCTGACTTCACTCCTAAATGGCTTAGCCTTAACTTTAAGATTGTCTCCTCGTTCTTGATTCTGCCACCAAAGGAAATAGTTTCTCTGTATCTACACTATCGAATCCTTTTAACATTTTAAACACCTCGATCAGTTCACCCCTCATTCTTCTATACTCATGGGAATAAAATCCAAGTTTATGCAACCTGTCCTCATAATTTAATCCTCGAAGCCTTGGTATCATTCTGGTGAACCTGCGCTGCACCCCACTCCAAGGCCAATATATCCTTCCTGAGGTGCGGTGCCCAAAACTGAATGCAGTATTCCAGGTAGGGTCTAACCAAGGCTCTAGACAACTGAAGCATAGCTTCCTTCCCATTGTACTCCAACTCTAGAGAGAAAGGCCAACATTCCATTCGCCTTTTTGATTGCTTTTTGTACCTGGCTACCGTTTAGAAAATATTGCGATTTATCTTTCTTAGGTCCAAAGTGGATGACCTCACACTTGCCCACATTGAACTCCATTTGCCATAATGTTGCCAACTCACTTAATCGGTCTATGACCTTTTGCAACTTCCTGCTCCCACCTGCACTACTTACTGTCCGTCCTAGCTTAGTGTCATCTGTAAACTTGGATATACAACTCTACACTCCTTCATCCAAGTCATTAATAAATATGGTGAAAAGTTGAGGCCCCAGAACAGATCCATGAGGAACACTACTTGTCCTATCCTGCTAATCAGAGTTCATAATACTCTTTATCTTCACTCTGTCCCCCATCTCCCAACCAATTTCCAACCCAAGTCAAAAAGCTACCTCCAATTCAGTATGTCCTCATTTTAATAATCTTGTGTGGAACCTTATCAAATGCCTTCTGGAAGTCCATATAGAGAACGTCCATAGACACTCCCTTGTCTACCTTGTTAGCGACCTCCTCAAAAAATTAAATTAGATTAGTCAGATATGACGTACCTTTAACAAAGCCATGCTGGCTCTCTCTTCTGATCAGCTCATATTTGTTCAAGTGCTCAGTCACTCTGTCTCTAATGACAGATTCTAGTAGCTTCCCCACAACCGATGTTAAACTGACAGGCTTGTAGTACCTGGTTTCTCTCTCCCACCCTCTTTAAATAACGGGAGTGACATTAGCAATTTTCCAGTCTAACGGCACAATTCACGAATCGAGAGCGCTTTGAATGATTACAACTGACGCTTTTGCAATTTCCTCGCCTACGCCTAGGGTGGAAACCATCAGGTTCTGGAGATTTATCTACCTCAAGTCTCATTATTTTCTCCATTACCATTAAAAAAAAACTTGTATTGAATTCATTAAGATCCTCCCTTGATTTATTTTCAGTTTTGCTTCTATCACTATTTTATCCCATTTGAGAACAGATACAAAGCATTTGGTTTAATAAATCTGTCATTACCTTGATATGACCATATCAACCGCATGCGTCTTTATGGGCACACATCTTTCCATAGCCACTTTCTTTCACATTAATACATTTACAAAAACTTTTACTATTAGCCTTTATTTTGTTGCCATTTTTTTCTTCAAATTCCCTTGTTGTAGCTCTCAATATTTTCTTTGTCCCTCTTTTCTATATTTCTACCAGTCCTCCAGATTACCACTTTTCTTGGCATTTGTCTAAGTCACTTCATTTCGTTTTATACTGCGGCTTACCACAAATGTTGACCATGATTGCTTGACCATACAAGTGGAATTTTTGCTCTTTAGGGGTATGTATTGGTCGCATATTGTAATACTTATCTGAATACCTCCCACTGTTTTTCTGTAGGTTTACCTGTTGACACCTCAGCCAGTTTAATGTGGGCAGCTTACAACTCATTGTTCAAAGTCAGCCATAATCAAGTTTAAAATATTAGTTTGTTGGGATCTTTCTCCTTCTCAAACCTAATGTCAAACTCCATCATGTTATGGTAATTGTTTTGCAAAACGCTCCCTTACTGTCACATTAATTTATTTATTCTGGCTCGTTACTCATTACTAAATCTAGTATGGCCTTGTCAGTTCTAAAGCGTATTGTTTCAGAAAACTGCCATGGATACGCCCTAGAAATTAATTGCCTTTACGACTTAAGCTGTTTTGCATCTATCAGCTTATGTTAAAAGTAAAATCTCCCATCTAGCCACTTTATCTTTGTTATATGCTTCTCCGATCTCCATATTTATACATCCCACTACTGCATCACTGTTGTCAGGTTGTCTGTGGACAACTCCCAAGAGTCTTGAATCCTTTGCTGTTGTTTTAAAATTCTACCCAGTGTTTCCACTGCCTGCTCACCCTTACTGATATACTTTCTTTTAACAGCTGTACTTTTGTTGTCTAGCAATATTGCAACTACTGCTGTTTCCCCCATTTCCCAGTCTTTTCTCAAGACCTTATAACTTGGATTATTAAGCTCCTATTCATGCCTAGCTTGTAGCCAGGTCTCTGCAATGGCTACGTCATCATGCCCTCATACCCTTTGAGCTGAATTTGTGCTTCTAATTCACTTGTTTTATTCCTTATGCTACATGCATTTGTATAGAGAACTCTGATTATATCATGTCTATTATTAATTCCTATACTATTATCTGAACTTTTTTTTCATTTTTCTTTTTGCACTCATCTCTTTTTTTTCATCTTTAGGTCATCAGTTTTACCATTATTTCTAGCCGAACCCGCCATCTTCTCCCCCTCACTTATTGTTTTCAAGTTCTACCTACAGCCCTATTTATCTTTTCAGCCAAGACCATGGTCCCAGCATGGTTCAGGTGCAGCCCATCCCAGCACTGATGCCAATGTCCCAAGAAATGAAGCCCCTCTTTCCCACACCAGTCTTTCAGCCACCTTCCTGATCCGTTTATCCCTATGGCAATTTGCACGTGGCTCAGGTAATAATCTTGATTACTACCGTCGAGGTCCTGCTTTTTAATTTAGCTCCTGATATTCTCTCAGCAGAACCTCCTCCCTGTACTTTTCTATGTTGTTGGTTCCGACATGGGCCAACAACGTAGGAAATTTTAGATTAAGTGTCTTTCTAAAGCTTATAGAACACAGAGTGTGCAATAATCTATTGTTTTACTCGCATACACCAGTACAAAATAGTCTGGGTTAAAAAACACTCAACAGAATATAAATTAAAAAAAAAACAACTCATCAGAAACTGCTCGAAGCTAAAGAAAAATACTCCAACAATTCAGCTGACTGAATGGTACCGATGCATCCTGGGAAACTGGGTGCACTGCACATGCTCAGGCTGCACAATGTGAATTCAAGCAACTGCACCACTGTTTTAGATAAAAATATCATGTTCAAGCCCAGGCTTTTGGAAGAGGTTCAGTATTCAAGTAAAAACTTAATGAAGGCATTAAAAAGACACAAAAGACAATTCAACAGATAAAGTTAATTGTTATTGTGAAACACATAATTTGCTGAACGTTTTATTTTTGTTTCAAACCTTATTTTGGAACATAGAAATTGCAGTTATGGAGAAAAATGTCAAGATCTTGCTAAATTTCCTCTTGCATCATACGCCTGATTTTTTTTTTTAAACTAGCCTCAGAAAGCACTTCATCAAACACATCCTGAAAATGCAGACACCACATCTATCCTTTCACTTCAAAAACCCCCCTCAAATTTGTCAAACATGACTTGCCTTTAACAAATCTGTGCTGGCTGCTCTTGATTAACCTGCACATTTCTAAATTCTCACTTATTTGAATCTGAATTTATAGATTTGAACGAGTTTGCCCACAAGCAACATTGGACTAACTAACTAGTTACCTAGTTTATCCATCTCTCCTTTCTTGAACAAAGGGGTTACCATTGGCTACTACCGATCCCAGTGGAACAATCTGCCTATTTAAGGAGATTGAAAGAAACTATGGCCCTCTGCTATTTCCTCTCTAACTTCTTTAAGTCTAGGGTGCATACCTTCAGGGCAAGGCACCTAATCCAGCTTGTGTTCGACTCATTTTTTCCAAAACCATTTCTTTTCAACAATTATCTTACATTGATTCTTCTTCTGCTGGTCATTATTCCCTTTCACTTTCCTAGTACATTTTCTATTTCAAAAAAGGGTCCCACAATAATTAGTCAGTAACAGTCAAAATATCTCTCGCTTCTTCACACGATGTCCTAAAAATATCTGACTGTTGCAAAAGTTCACAAAGTCGGTTTTAAATCGCATTGTACATATCATGGCAATACTACATCTTGGCAAGGCAGCTGAAGATGTACATCATAACCTATCAACTTCAATGGCATCTATTAATCTTTCATCTGTACCATCCTGCCTTTACCACATGAAGTATATTGATGGCTTAATGGAGTCAAGAGCTTAACAAAAAAGGCTTGGCAGTGAATTTATGGTAGCAGTTCCAGTGACAGTTTTCACCCTCAATTTACATCAGAATTACTTGACAGGATGACTTGCCTTTTAACACCTTGTCCATTGTCTGTTACGCTATATAAATATGGGACTCCTTATTCAGAAGCAAAAATGGTTCAGCTTTTGCACAATAAAGTTGGATTCCTGCCATGAATGATGCTGACTTTACAGCACTACACAGATAGGGCTCGATTTTACCAGCCCTGAGGAGGCAGGTTTGGAGGCGTGTCAGCTGGTAAAAATCGGAAAAAATGGCTTCAGACACCCGCCTCCATCCTGCCCCCAGCGATTTTCCAGAGTGTCTGTTCAGCTGCTTCCTAACTGACCCGACTCCAACCGGTGGGACCGGTACTTAAGGCAGTTAAGAGCCTGTTAACTGCCTTGATAATCCTATTTTGACAGAGGTTTCCGATTTTCCTGCCTCTGGCTCCTGTTTCCCGTCTTGTCAGAAACAGTCCTGCTGCAAGGAGGCGAGTTGGTGGAGGACATGATCTGTAGTGATTATTGGTGCAGAACTTTAAAAGCGCTCCTGTAACATGGCTGGCATTCAAATGCAACAACTTTGTTGTTGGAGGTTTGGGATAAGATTTTGCAAATCTACTGACCTTGTGACTGGTCAAGCTGACACACATCTGCTGTTTGAACTGATTGGGAATAATTTCAGGCCACTTTGAGTGTGCGCTGGCAAGCTTCTTGCCTCAACTGAAATCTATAACAACGGGATAGGAACTATTTACATCCACTCATCCTGGTCGCCAGATTCGGAGGAAGAGCAGCGCGGTTTAGTGCTGGCGGATGAACAAGTGGCTCAGCACACAGCCTCCTTGGAGGAAGATGAAGAGGACGAGGAGCGACGCCTTGCGGGGTCGGATGTGGCCAATCCAGCAGCAGGCGACCACATTGCTGGCAGTCAGGCAAGGGATGTACTCATCCATGCCAGATTCGCGTAATCTTACGCTTCAACCACAGGTGGCTGGCACATGGAGATGAATATAAGTCCGACATTCTCAAAACCCCAGGCATCATCTGTCCAATAAACGGTGGTTTGCACTCAGTGTCACCACCAACATTCTACATGGAAATCACCGAGCCCTCACTCTTGAACTTCCATTTCCCAGAACACAGAGGCCACACTTTAGGTGATCTCAGCAGATCATTGAACCTTTTTCCACACTGAACCCATGTGCGTCTGCACACAGACCTCGAGCTCACCTCCTCAGCAATTTGCAGCCAAGTTGCCTTGGTTTGCTGAGGAGGCCTCCTCCTTCCTTTCCAGGGAAGAGGAGCTCCTGACGTCCTCTAACTCACTCAACAAAAGCATGGAGAGAGCCCTCATTGAACCTGGGTGCAGCCTTAGTTATTGGGGCTGCTGTTCCTGCAGCAGCCAGCACCTTTAAGAGAAAAAAGCATTAATATCACTAAGCCAATGATTGGAACAAATCTGGCATCTTTTTCATTTCATAGTCAGATTATAAATTGAGATATACAAAAAAAATCATAAAAATCTTTCTGCAAAAACATGACCAGCAATTTCATTCATTAAATTTTGTTCAGAACAGACGCTGTCAACTCCCCTTTCTATATGCTATAGCACCAAACCATCACTGACATTTTTCCCAAAGGGGACATGGCCCCTTTAAATTTTCTTTCAAACAACGCGTCATCAGACGCAAGAAACTGACAGCCTCCAAGCAATTGCCTGGAGGGACCAGCAATTCGGCCGTAACGAGGCTAATCAACGCAAAATGGTTATTTCTGGGAGGCGGCTGCTGGGAGTGGGTCGGAAACTCTCCGAGCAGCATACCCGCACTCAAGCCGCCTCCATTAGTAAAATCGCGGCCATAATCTCCACTTTCTTTCCCCTACCCCCAACCCACCCATCAGGCAACAGGATACGGTGCCAGGAACATTGAATAGTCTAATTCCACTGCCAACAGGTACAAACCTACAACACTGCTAGCTTATTTGGATTTGGTTCTAAATCACATCATTGCAATCCTGGTCTTATTATATAGCAAACAAAGGAATTTCATAGGAGGTGTTACATAATCATTACCAATGCTGCATAGTTCAATATCAACCCGCATGGGGTGGTAGGGAAGCTACTGTCTCAGGTGACCTTTTACCCAAAATGCATTTTAAAACACCTTACCCTATTCATGGAAAACAATGGGGTGAGTTTTGAACTGTGACACTGCACATCATTTTACCGCCCAGACTCAAACTGTAGCCCTGATAATGAATCTCAATAGTGTAGCATATTTTTTTTTTTTTTTAAATAGAAGCATAGAAGATAGGAGCAGGAGCAGGCCATTCGGCCCCTCGAGCCTGCTCCGCCATTTAATGAGATCATGGCTGATCATCCAAATTCAGTACCCTGTCCCTGCTTTCTCCCCATATCCCTTGATCCCTTTAGCCTTAAGAAATATATCTATCTCCTTCTTGAATATATTTAATGAATTGGCCTCAACTGCCTTCTGTGGTAGAGAATTCCACAGGTTCATCACTCTCTGGGTGAAGAAATTCCTCCTCATCTCTGTCCTAAATGGCTTACCCCTTATCCTTAGACTGTGACCCCTGGTTCTGGACTCCCCCGCCATCGGGAACATCCTTCCTGCATCTCGTCTGTCTTGTCCTGTTAGAATTTTATAAGTTTCAATGAGATCCCCTCCCATTCTTCGAAACTCTAGCGAATATAAGCCTAATCGACCCAATCTCTCTTCATACGTCATTCCTGTCATCCCAGGTATCAGTCTGGTGAATCTTCGCTGCACTCCCTCCATGGCAAGAACATCCTTCCTCAGATAAGGCGACCAAAACTGCACACAATATTCAAGGTGTGGTCTCACCAAGGCCTTGTACAACTGCAGCAAGACATCCTTGCTCCTGTACTCGAATCCTCTCGCTATGAAGGCCAACATACCATTTGCCTTCTTAACCGCCTGCTGCACCTGCATGCTTACCTTCAGCGACTGGTGCACAAGGACACCCAGGTCTCGTTGCACTTCCCCTTTTCCCAATCTATTGCCGTTCAGATAATAATCTGTCTTCCTGTTTTTGCCACCAAAGTGGATAACCTTGCATTTATCCACATTATACTGCATCTGCCATATCACCCAACCTGTCCAAATCATACTGGAGTTTCTCTGCATCCTCCTCACAGCACACACGCCCACCCAGCTTTGTGTCGTCTGCAAACTGAGAGATATCACATCTAGTGCCCTCGTCTAGATCATTAATATATATTGTGAATAGCTGGGGTCCTAGCACCGATCCCTGCGGTACCCCACTAGTCACTGCCTGCCATTCGGAAAAAGACCCGTTTATTCCAACTCTCTGCTTCCTGTCTGCCAACCAGTTCTCTATCCAAATCAGTACCTTACCCCCAATCTCATGTGCTTTAACTTTGCACGCTAATCTCTTATGCGGGACCTTATTGAAAGCCTTCTGAAAGTCCAAATACACCACATCCACTGGTTCTCCCTTATCTATTCTACCAGTTACATCCTCAAAAAATTCCAGTAGATTTGTCAGGCATGATTTACCTTTTGTAAATCCATGTTGACTTTGTCTGATCCTGATGCGGAGATGCCGGCGTTGGACTGGGGTGGACAAAAATGAGAAGTCGCACAACACCAGGTTATAGTCCAACAGATTTATTTAAAATTACAAGCTTTCGGAGCTGTCGCCCCTTCCTCAGGTAAAGTTACAATGAGTGGATCTACAATATTTCACAGTATATAAACACAAACTGCAGATACAATCTTTCAGGGAAGGTGTCCTTACAGCAAAGACACACCAAGAGCACAGCCAAGACAATGAGATGTGTCACAGGGGGTCCAACGTGTCAAATCCTGCTGTCTGCAGTTTTGTTTTGTGGAGTTTTTTTTGTGTTTTTTTTTAAAACTGGAAAGACAGACAACGATGTCGAGTCACGTTCTGTAGCGTGACATGAACCCGATATCCCTATTGAGGCCGTCCTCATGGGTGCGGAACTTGGCTATCAGTTTCTGCTCGATGATTTTGCATTGTCGTGTGTCTCGAAGGCCGCCTTGGAGAACGCTAACCCGCAGATCCGAGGCTGAATGTCCTTGACTGCTGAAGTGTTCCCCGACTGGGAGGTGACAATCCTGCCTGGCGATTGTTGCGCGGTGTCCGTTCATACGTTGTCTCAGTGTCTACATGGTCTCGATGTACCATGCTCTGGGGCATCCTTTCCTGCAACGTATCAGGTAGACAACACTGGCCGAGTCACATGAGTATGTACCATGTACCTGGTGGGTAGTGTCCTCACATGTGATAATGGTATCTGTGTTGATGATCTGGCATGTCTTGCAGAGGTTGCCGTGGCAGGGTTGTGTGGTGTCGTGGTCGCTGTTCTCCTGACAGCTGGGTAATTTGCTGCGAACGATGGTACTTTTGAGGTTAGGCGGCTACTTGAAGGCGAGTAGTGGAGGCATGGGGATGGCCTTAGCAAGGTGTTCGTCGTCATCGATGACATGTTGAAGGCTGCGAAGAACATGGTGTAGTTTCTCCGCTCCAGGGAAGTACTGGACGACGTAGGGTACTCTGTTGGTTGTGTCCCGTGTTCGCCTTCTGAGGAGGTCTATGCGGTTTTTCGCTGTGGCCCGTCGGAACTGTCGATCGACGAGTCGAGCGTCATATCCCGTTCTTACGAGGGCGTCTTTCAGTGTCCGTAGGTGTCCATCGCGTTCCTCCTCGTCTGAGCAGATCCTGTGTATTCGCAGGGCTTGTCCATAGGGGATGGCTTCTTTAACGTGGTTAGGGTGGAAGCTGGAGAAGTGGAGCATCGTGAGGTTGTCCGTGGGCTTGCGGTAGAGTGAAGTGCTGAGGCGTCCGTCTTTGATGGAGATTCGTGTGTCCAAGAATGAAACCGATTCTGAGGAGTCGTCCATGGTGAGTTTGATGGTGGGATGGAACCTGTTGATGTTATCGTGTAGTCCTTTCAGTGATCCTTCGCCGTGGGCCCAAAGGAAGAAGATGTCATCTATGTATCTGGTGTACAGCGTTGGTTGGAGGTCCTGTGCAGCGAAGAAGTCTTGCTCGAACTTGTGCATGAAGATGTTGGCGTATTGGGGTAAAAAAAAACACAAAAAAAACTGCAGACAGCAGGATTTGACACGTTGGACCCCGTGACACATCTCATTGTCTTGGCTGTGCTCTTGGTGTGTCTTTGATGTAAGGACACCTTCCCTGAAAGATTGTATCTCTGCAGTTTCTGTGTTTATCTACTGTGAAATATTGTAGATCCACTCATTGTAACTTTACCTGAGGAAGGGGCGACAGCTCCGAAAGCTTGTAATTTTAAATAAATCTGTTGGACTATAACCTGGTGTTGTGCGACTTCTCATTTTTGTCTGATCCTGTCACTGTTTTCCAAGTGCTCTGCTATTACATCTTTTATAATGGACTCTAGCATTTTCCCCACTACCGATGTCAGGCTATAATTCCCCGTTTTTTCTCTACCACCTTTTTTAAATAGTGGGGTTACATTCGCAACCCACCAATCCATGGGAACTGTTCCACAGTCTATAGAATTTTGAAAGATGACCAGCAATGCATCTACTATTTCTAGGGCCACTTCCTTAAGTATCCTAGGATGTAGATCATCAGACCCTGGGGATTTATCGGCCTTCAATCCCATCAATTTCCCTAACACCATTTCCCTACAAATACTGATTTCATTCAATTCCTCCCTCTCATTGGACCCTATGTTCCCCGACATCTCTGGGAGTTTGTGTCCTCCTTTGTGAAGACAGAACCAAAGTATGTATTTAATTGGTCCGCTATTTCTTTGTTCCCCATTATAAATTCCCCTGATTCTGACTGCAAGGGACCTATGCTTGACTTCACCAATCTTTTTCTCTTCACATACCTATAGAAGCTTTTACAGTCAGTTTTTATGTTCCCTGCAAGCTTACTCTCATTCTATTTCCCCCCTCTTAATTAATCCCTTTGTCCTCCTTTGCTGAATCCTAAACTGCTCCCAATCCTCAGGTTTGCTGCTTTTTCTGGCCAATTTATATGTCCTTTCCTTGGATTTTATGCTATCCCTAATTTCCCTTGTTAGCCACGGTTGAGTCACCTTTTTTGTTTTATTCTTATGCCAAACTGGGATGAACAAATTCTGTAGTTCATCCATGCGATCTTTAAATGTTTGCCATTGCCTATCCACCGTCAACCCTTTAAGTAACGCTCCCCAATCCATCCTAGCCAACTCGCACCACATACCATTGTAGTTTCCTTTATTTAAATTCAGGACCCTAGTCTGAGTCAACCACTTCAGTCTCCATCTTAATGAAGAATTCTATCATATTATGATCGCTCCTCCCCAAGGGGCCTCGTACAACAAGATTGCTAATTAATCCTTTCTCATTACATAATACCCAGTCTGAGATGGCCTGATCTCTAGTTGGTTCCTCGACATATTGGTCCAGGAAATCATCCCGTATACACTCTAGGAATTCCTCCTCCACAGTATTGTTATTAACTTGGTTAGCCCAATCTATATGTAGATTAAAGTCACCCATAATAACTGCTGTGCCCTTATTGCATACATCTCTAATTTCCCATTTAATGCCATCCCCAACCTCAGCATTACTATTTGGGGGTCTGTATACAACTCCCACTAACGTTTTCTGACCCTTGGTATTGCTCAGCTCTACCCATACAGATTCCACATCATCAGAGCTAATATCCTTCCTTACTATTGTGTTAACCTCCTCTTTAACCAGCAATGGTACCCCACCTCCTTTTCCTTTTTGTCTGTCCTTCCTGAATATTGAATACCCCTGGATGTTGAATTCCCAGCCTTGGTCACCCTGGAGCCATGTCTCCATAATCCCAATATCATATCCGTTTACATATATTTGCGCAGCTAATTTATCCACCTTATTACGAATGCTCCTCGCCTTAAGACACAAAGCCTACAGGCTTGTTTTTTTAACACTCTTAGTCCTTTTAGAATTATTATTTACTGTGGCCCTGTTTGATTTACACCCTTGATTTCTCTGCCTTCCACTTTTGCTTTTCTCCTTTCTGTCTTTTGCTTCTATCCTTGCTTCCCTTTCCTCTGTTTCCCTGCACAGGTTCCCAACCCCCTGCCATTTTAATTTTGTGTACACTTCCAGATTACAAAACCTTACTTGCTGCTATCACAGTTTTGTCGCACTTTTGTGTCAGCTTTTTATATTATAAATTCCTACATCTACATTTATAATGGAAATTGCCTAGGTCAACATCATTCTGTAAATCAACTCTTCCACCAGTAATGGCACTGTGGCACCTCAGTTTTGTATTTCCCAGCAACTCCGGCTGTATTGCGGAGAAATTCCTATGCT
This sequence comes from Squalus acanthias, assembly GCA_030390025.1. NCBI lineage: Eukaryota > Metazoa > Chordata > Chondrichthyes > Squaliformes > Squalidae > Squalus > Squalus acanthias. The sequence continues at coordinate 67,941,941 of CM059427.1, forward strand.
CCAACCCACTACCTCTGCTTTAAGTTTTGAACTCTAAATATATGATCAGATAAAATCAAAGTTATTATATAAAGCAAGGGCAGAATGTAGAACTTTAAAATGGGGACTGAATTACATCTGTGCAACCTGGTCCAATTATCCCCCATCCTCTAATCTCACTTGACCTGACCTTGACTTCTGCATGCAATTCCACATGTCATCAGCTAGTATAGAATAAAAACAAAGTACAGAAGAAAGGCTATATGCTTTCCAATGACCCATCACAAGCTGCATGGTCAATGTTGATCTCAGTCTTACTCACACTTCAGTGAGGTGAATTAATCACTGATACTTCGAGAAAAACCCCTCTCTGATCCTCAACACTGATTGGGCAAATAGGATGATCAACCACCACAATTTACATTATTTAACTCCGACAGGTTGCATTCTACAGATTACATTCACAATGCCCAGTCTCCCTCATAGCATTTGATAATCTAGAACTACACTTATCCACCTCAGTGTCAATTCCTTCCTTAACCAGATATTTTTTCAAGTCTTTTTTTTTTATAAAAGGAGTTAACCAGATTACAATTACTTTTGATATCTATTTTACATTTCATATTTAAATGCTGAAAAATATGCAGACTTCTGTGATCAGCCTAACAATCAACTTATCCATATCTTAGTATTTTGAACACCTGAATCAGGCCTCTTCTGTTTTTTCCAAATGAAAATTTCAATTCCGTGTGCCTTTCCTTCCAACTTATAAATTTAAATCCCAGAATAATTCTGGCCATTCTCCTCTGAACCTTCTCCATTGCAATGCAATTGGATTGTTAGCAGAATTGCACACAGTAGTCCAAATATGGCCGTACCAGTTATTCAAGTTTATATTTATTTTTACCTAAAGTTTAAAAAAAATCCGAAATATACTTCAGTACTTAACTGACCTAGTTGATATTTCTGATAGAATATATTAAGGGGATTAGTTGATAACCGCACGGAGTCTCTTTACACTTCTGAACATCTATCCATTGCATTTTACACCTTCTGTATGAAAGTCTCTTACTTTGTATTCCACCACTGTAAATTCCATTTGGCATTCCTTCGCTTACCTCATCTCCTGAATTTTTGTAGAGATTCCATTGAATTCCAGTTACCTGACAACATACCTGGTGTCAAAGCTGATATTAAAAGTACTCTCTTCCATATCAATTCTATATAATGCAAGTAGCAAGGGGATGAATAGTGGAAATTCATTAGCAAATGTCTTTTCCCTCTACACCTCTTCTCAGACTACTGCCCATTCACCATCTCCTTTCTAATGCCAAACCAATTTTCAATCCTGCTAACGTGCCATCAAATCCACGGCAATTTTTCTTCATAAGCTTCAGTTGGAAAATCTCATTAAACACCTGATGAAAATCCATGTAATCTGATCCACTGAATAGCCTTCATCCTTGTGTAATTATTGCTCAAAAAGATATTAGGTCATCATTGACTGAAGTAAGCATTCAGACGTCATTGTAAACAGACACAAAGCCAGATTATTATAAAACTTTAATAAGCCAGTGAGAATATTAAAAAAGGTACAAGTGGCAACTGTTTTCAGGAAAGTAGTTTCATTTACACCAAAATGTAAAAACAACAATTGAGAATACAAGTTTTTTCCAACCTACCTTATTATTCAGCAAAACTTTTATACAAGTTACAACAGCTACCAAGACTCTTAAGATTTGTACTGAAAGGCTCTAATTTGCTTAACATTTTAGCTTGTCTTTCAAAACCACCATTTAGTCGACTGGAAGAATTGACATCTTGGAAACTGTAATCTCATCTTGCACCGAATTCATAACTTCACCAATTACTTATTTGCCACTCAAAGGCCTGAAGAGCTACTACACAGTACACATTGAACAGAGATTTTCTGAATTAGGATACGGTTTTCTTGTCCTTTCTCCTCTTGGACTTGCATTTTTCTTGGATTTGGGGGAATGGAGGACAAAGAGCACAGATCAGCTTTAAATGTAATGTATTTTAATACGTAATGGGTTATGCTGCTGCCTGCCGACAAAAGCAGCAGCTGAATACTCGCTTGCCCAGCAACAACGTTTTACAAGACTCTGTTTAGAAATTTAGTTTTTGAACCTCAAACAATCCATTGTAATTTGCATACAATAGGTAAAAGATGTGAAGACTAAGGTAACATGCTAAATTGATCATTCAGCTGCCCACAGATTTAAAAACAGTGGGCAAGTCCAATTCTTGGGTGGCAATCATTATGCTGTTCTGACACGCGGTGGGATGGAATGCATTATGCCCAGAAGGAAAGGCGTCACACTGACATATCATTAATAGGATGACAATATACTTGAGATCAAGCTTCAAGACATATCAGGAAAACAAAGAGTTCAACATAAAACTAATAACTTGAGCTACATAATAATGAAAAGGCTTCCAAAATCCCCAGGCAATTCATGGCTCTTATATTTGCAACAGAACAAATGAAACAAAGCAAGTGCAGTTAAGCTGAAAGGATATTATAAAAGTGAATGCACTATTTGTAATAAGATGTCATAAGTATACTGTCATTGACAAGCTTATATTCAAGTACATGTTTAATCTTGAAATGATAATCGAGGCACTGCTGACTTCACATTAACATAAACATAAAAGATTTGAAAATTAATTTTTCTAAAAAGATCAAAAATGCTCACATAGCATATCAAGCCACCTTATAGAATTTCAGGAAAGCATTATAAAATAGACAAATATCCTTTCTTAAAGTATTTTAAGGTCATAAAGAAGTTGGAAAGAACTGCAGAATAAAGGAATAGTCTAGTAAAGTGTTCTGGAAGTACACTTCTTTTACTGCCCATTATCTAGGTACACGATACAGTGCCCAGGGGATGTAACAATAAGACTCTTTGTTGTTGTGTAAAGCACATCTTATGTCTACAGGAGTCTCTCCTCATCTTTCAGAAGGTGGACTGAAATACTATAGAGATATAAAGCCAACTGTAAACCAAAAAACTGGTTTACTTTATACAGGGCTGATTTTTTTTTTTCCATTGAAATTCAGTCTATTCCAGATCACTCCTTGTAATATGGAAAACAACATATGCCACTACTACTGCTCATGGGTTTGGTTCAATTTTTCACAGGATGTGGGTGTCACTGGCAAGGTTAGCATTTATTGCCCATCCCAAATTGCCCTTGAACAACTGAATGGCTTGCTAGGCCATTTCAGAGGGCAGTTCAGAGTCAACCACATTGCTGTGGGTCTAGAGTCACATATAGGCCAGACCGGGTGAGGACAGCAGATTTCCTTCCCTCAAGGACATTAGTGAACCAGATGGGTTTTTACGACAATCCAGTAGTTTCATGGTCACCATTACCGATACTAACTTTTTATTCCAGATTTATTTAATTAATTGAATTTAAATTCCACAGCTGCCGTGGTGGGATTTGAACTCACGTCTCCAGATCATTAGTCCAGGCCTCTTGATTACTAGTCCAGTAACATAACCACTATGCTACAGACTAGCAATCACTGAAACTAGATGACATGAAACTTAGGAAGCCAGTACACTCCCTGTCAGATTGCTCCCCACTTAGACTTCAGACTGACTGACTTTCTTTCCAGCTAGAGAGGAAGCCAAAAACTTGTGTGTGTTAGGAATTAGCGCATTGCACGACCAAGTAAAACCAGCATTTCAAAAGAATTAGCTTCGCCATCCCCTCCTCCCCCAACAGAGGCTACATCACCTGACCAGCTAGGATTCATGCTGAGCTCAATGTATTAATAACCCCATTGTCTTAAACTAATATGGTACGTGAGAAACAATTCAGTTAGCCATTGCTTCTGGACTCAGCTAATCGATCTAATCCACATTCCCAGATAGCTTGTGGGGATTTAACTCCTCATGCACCAAATTTAAGTCACCATCTTAATATAAATTAACCCAAAATCCCTCTTAAGCCAAATAGGCAAAAAGCTCTAAACGTGACCAGTGTTGAACAGGTGCATCTGGCAAATCTGTTTTCAGGAGTCACGTACAAGCATTTTAGCCTTTCAACACAAATCTTTATGAAGAGATAGAGCCAAGGATCACAAGCATTCCAAAATTGTTCTTTATGACATAGCCACCCCAGACAAGTTTAAAGGGCTCAAAACCAATAAATACCTAGTTACAGACATTATATACAAGGGTGCTAATTGAGAAGAAGTGCCCAATCTACAAAGTGCTGGCAGTCATCATGAGCGAGTTGATGAATACAGGCAAGGTTCCACTAGACAGGAAATAAGAAAGGCAACAAAAAACCCATGGTTATGCCAGTTCTGAAATATAATTCTACGGGATGACAGTAATGTTTGAGGACAACAGCAGCAGGTAGTTTTTGGAAGATGTAACAGATTAAATATATATCAACAACATAGTCATTTCTCCAAGGGTGATAAAATCCCTGGTGGAACATCGATTGACTATCCAGTGGATTGTCTTTATTGGCAAGACTGTGATGAAATGTATCTTATTGTGACCACAGTTAGGCAGCATCTTAGAGGAAGACATGGCACACTTCAGTTTTATAACTATTTGCGCTAAAAGTGGTAAAATGGGTGGTTATCAATCAACAGCCTATTGTTACACTAAATATACAATGGTCCCGTAGAGACATCGACAGAAGCATTCTCCGCCAAGTTTGCTCAAAGGCTTTTACTAATGACATTTGATTTGTCTAACATTTAAGGCATAAACATCCTGCCCGTTGTAATAAAAGAGAACTGAGACGGCAGACCCCAAGAAGCAGCCCAAGGCCAATTCAATATGGTCCGAGGAAGAGGATGACACGTTATGACAACTAGGGTGAGAATTTACAGGCACTTGGAATATAAATGTACTTACAGCCAACAAATTGGGCACAAAGTCAAACAAGCGATATCCAATAAATGGAAAACCTTCAAGTCAGAGTTGTTTCAGGTCTGTAAAAGTCACTGCTGAGAATGAAGGAACAAAACCAAAATTCTTTGAGGCTTTGGTAGAGGGCGCTAAAGAACCAATTTGCAATGTTGATATGGGTACCTGTCAAGACACTATGGCCCGGATTTTGCGCTCCCAATGTCGTAAGCCTTCAGAAAGGCCCTACAAGTTCCAGGTTTCCGCATGCGCGAAAACCCGGAACTTGCGATCTGTCAAGGTGCGTCTCGACGGATTATCCGCACCGGCTCAAAAATCACTTTCGCTGGTGCAGAGTTGGGCTATTTGCTTCTGAACTGCCTGCGTCCCTGGGATCCATGGTCCTTTATGCATGCGTACGCCTACAGGCCCACGATCCGAAGTCTCCGAAGCCCGGGACCTTGAAGGTAAGTGCGGATTTATTTTATTTTATTTTTATTTTTATTTTTTAAATCGGGTCGGAGGCGCACTCCAACCCGATAAAAACATTCCGACCCATTGAAAGCAGGAAGTGAATTCATGCAAATGTATAACCTCCATAATGAAGTAGAAGGTTTAACTCTGTATTGGTGGGGGGGTGGGGGGATGAGAAAGGAAAAGCTCTGCGAAAGAATCTTCCTGCAGCTTTTCGATGTACAAGGCCTGTGCCTATCGATAGATCTAATGGATGTTCCATAATGACTCCCAAAAGATTCTTTTCACTCAGAGGGTTGTGAATCTTTGGAATTCTCTACCCCAAAGGGCTGTGGATGCTGAATCATTGAGCATATTTAAGGCTGAGATATAGATTTTTGGACTCTAGGGTAATCAAAGGATATGGAGATCAGGCAGGAAAGTGGAGTTGAGGTTGAGGTTGAAGATCAGCCATGATCTTATTGAATGGCGGAGCAGGCTCGAGGGGCCGTATGGCCTACTCCTGCTCCTATTTCTTATGTTCTTGTATCAATACTAGTACATGTAAACATTATGCAGCTAAGGCAGTATTTAGGAGGAATTGACTATTACGTAAGAAAGATTGGAAAAGGCTCACATAACAATTAATGGGAACTCCCTCAGAAATTAATTGCCTGCTTAGTTTGGCAGAATTACAAGAACATCTCTGGTGTAAACCGTTGACTGTGAATGATAACTGCAACATCCAGACATTTGCAAAATCTATTGGGATAATGAGATTGCAACTTTTCACCATTGATAGCTTTTAATGAATACCGTGAGATTTTTTTTTATTATAAAGCCTTCATGTGCCATATTTTCAGATTGATGTTGCTTTTAACACTAGACATCATCTTCGTCAATTATTAATTTAACTTTGTCACCAATTTGATCAAATTTGACAGTGTGGTTGGATCACCAACACCTCGAATAAGTATTCTCCTTTGCATGTTATCAAAAGAACCAGAGGAGATGGAGAATTATTTTACGTAATGAGTTATGATGATCTGGAATGCATTGACTGAAAATGTGGTGGAAGCAGATTCAATAACTTTCAAAAGGGAATTGGATAAATACTTGAAGGGGTAAAATTTGCAGGGCTGTGGGGAAAATGCACGTGAGTGGGACTAATGGAATAGTTCTTTCAAAGAGCTGAATGGTCTCTTTCTGTGCTGTATCATTCTATGATTCTCTGAAATCCAATCACTGAAGAGCAGCAAACAACAAAGTATACGGAGTTAGGGCACAGATCAGCCATGAGAACATTGAATGGCGGAACAGGCTCATGGGGCTAAATGGCCTACTCCTGTTACTACGTTCCTAAAGCAACCAGAGTCCTGAGCGATAACATATCTATAGAGGTCGTGTCTGAAGCATTCCTGCTAAAGCTGTATAGTGCTCTGCTCAGGCCAATTTTGATTACCGCATTCAGTAAGGCAGAAGGTAAACACCTTAGTCCTGGAATGGGGCAGAAAAGTGCCACAAGGTGTTCTCCACTGTCTGACATCTACATTATGAGTAAAGATTGGAAAAACATGCAGTCCTAGCCTTGATGATCACAATAAGAGAGGTTGGAGGTAAATAACAGAAATATTTCAAATTAAATTACGTCTGTTCAAGACAACATCGGTACAAACTAGTAAAATGCAAGTTCAGGAGGGATGTCAGGAAGTCAAGAAGCACTTCAGACAAAGTGATTAATATCTAGAATGGTCTTGCAAGTAGAGTAGTGGAGGGAGTTCGATGCAGTGATGGAGTGGGGAGGGGCACAAGTTTTGATAGAAAGATGAGCTATATTGACTATGGTCTTCACCTGTACTTCATATTTGTGACACTGGAAAACTGCTGGATGTTAGAAAGGCCACATGACTCTTCGGCAGAGTTTTGAACTAAAAATGTATTAAACATACATACATTGATGCTGAACTTTTTTTGACCGAGTTGTGGTGACGGAGCCAAAGCTACAAATTAGGATCAAATCAACCATTTGGAAATAAAAACACTATTTTTGCTACTAAGAAAAACACTGAATCATCTTGAGTGGGGTGGGGGGGGGGGGGGGGGGGAGGATGGAAGATTCCTTTTATCTCCATGGTGCAGCTTGCATGTCTATTTAGTTTATCACCAATTACAAAAAGGCATTTGACAAAATGGGCAGTAACAACTGAAGTTGCATTTTGGGTTCATAATTCTGAACCAAATGCTGCATTTTAATCATAGAACGTTACAGCACAAAAAGAGGCCATTTGGCCCATCAAGTCTGTACAAGTCAACTCCTCTAATCCCACGGTTTTCTTTGCTCCTTTTTAAATGTTCCTGTTTTACGCAACTATTTCAAAAGAATGAATGGTCTCCGCTTTAACAACTGTTTGCAGCAGAGAATTCTACACTCTAATGAGCCCAGCACGTGAGTGCAAAAGACAAGGCTGAAGCGTTTGCAACCATCTTCAGCCAGAAGTGCCGAGTGGATGATCCATATCGGCCTACTCCTGAGGTCCCCACCGCCACAGAAGCCAGTCTTCAGCCAATTCGATTCACTCCACGTGATATCAAGAAACAGTTGACTGCACTGGATGCAGCAAAGGCTATGGGCCCCGACAGTCGTGCTGAAGACTTGTGCTCCAGAACTAGCTGTGCCTCTAGCCAAGCTGTTCCAGCTATAACACTGGCAGCTATCCAACAATGTGGAAAACTACCCAGGTATGTACTGTCCACAAAAAGCAGGACAAATCCAATCCGGCCAATTACCGCCCCATCAGTCTACCCTCAATCATCAGCAAAGTGATGAAAGGTGTCGTCGACAGTGCTATCGAGTAGCACTTACTCACCAATAACCTGCTCACTGATGCTCAGTTTGGGTTCTGCCAGGACCAATCAGCTCCAGACCTCATTACAGCCTTGGTCCCAACATGGACAAAGGAGCTGAATTCCAGAGGTGAGGCGAGAGTGACTGCCCTTGACATCAAGACAGCATTTGACCGAGTGTGGCATCAAGGAGCCCTAGTAAAACTAAAGTCAATGGGAATCAGGGGGAAAACGCTCCACTAGCTGGAGTCATACCTAGCACAAAGGAAGATGGTTGTGGTGGTTGGAGGTCAATCATCACAGCCCCAGGACATCGCTACAGGATTTCCTCAGGGCAGTGTCCTAGGTCCAACCATCTTCAGCTGCTTCATCAATGACCTTCCCATCATCATAAGGTCAGAAGTGGGGATGTTCGCTGATGACTGCACAGTGTTCAGTGCCATTCGCAACTCCTCAGATAATGAAGCAGTCTTTGCCTGCATGCAGCAAGACCTGGACGACATTCAGGCTTGGGCTGATAAGTGGCAGGTAACATTCGTGTCACACAAGTGCCAGGCAATGACTATCTCCAACAAGCAAGCGTCTAACAACCGCCCCATGACATTCCCATCGCCGAATCCCCCATCAATATCCTGGGAGGGGTCACCATTGACCAGAACCCTAACTGGACCAGCCACATAAATACTGTGGCAAGAGCAGGTCAGAGGCTGGGTATTCTGCGGTGAGTATCTCACCTCCTGACTCCCCAAAGCCTTTCCACCATCTACAAGGCACAAGTCAGGAGTGTGATGGAATATTATCCACTTGCCTGGATGAGTGCAGCTCCAACAACACTCAAGAAGCTCGACACCACCCAGTACAAAGCAGCCCACTTGATTGGCACCCCATCCACCACCTTAAACATTCACTCCCTCCATCACCGGTGTACCGTGGCTGCAGTGTGCATCATCTACACAATACACTGCAGCAACTCGCCAAGGCTTCTTCGGCAGCACCTCCCAAACCCGCAATCTCTTCCACCTAGAAGGACAAGGGCAGCAGGCGCATGGAACACCACCACCTCCGAGTTCCCCTCCAAGTCACACACCATCCTGTCTTGCAAGTATACCGCCGATCCTTCATCGTCGCTGGGTCAAAATCCTGGAACTCCCTACCTAACAGCACTGTGGGAGCACCTTCACCACACTGACTGCAGCGGTTCAAGGCGGCGGTTCACCACCACCTTCTCAAGGGCAACTAGGGATGGGCAATAAATGCTGGCCTTGCCAGTGACGCCTATATTTACTGACAATATGTATACGTAGTTAAAAGATTTATCCACTTTGATACTGGCAGTCAAGATTTTGCAAAAAAATACATAACTGACAGCCAGTGTGCCATCAAAATGGATAAATCTATTAGCTACCTATACTTAGACATAGATACACATATGTGCATATGTATATAATGTTTATCTATATTATATCCTGTACACACATGCAGAGATATACACTCACACCAATACATAATATGTAACTATATAGCCAAATCAGTAGAAAGTCAGGAAATCCTGCTCAACTTTTATAGTGCTCTGGTAAGACCACACAACAACAACTTGCATTTGTATAGTGCTGTTAATGTAGTAAAATGTCCCAAGGTAACAAAAATTCTTAAAACACCTCAAGAATTGTGTCTAGTTCTGATCACAGAGACGCACAGGAGAAATTCAAGTTGTGGAGGCAGTGCAGAGAGCCATAAAGCTGATTGTAACCCTGGCCTCGAACACTGGCAAAGAAAAAGAAACGTGAACTTTTCAGCCTTGAAAGGAGGTGTTTGAGAGATGAGCTTTTAAACATATACGAGAGTAAATGGTATTGAAAAGGCAAACTGGAAAATTACTTTAAACTAAATTGAAAGTAGGAAAGAATGGAGAGGTTCAAAATAGCAAAAGGCAAATTTAGGACTGATATTAGCAAGTAGTTCTTCAGGCAGAGCAATCAATATATGAAATGGACTCCCAGATAGAGTACTGGAGGCGAAAGCCGTGGAAACATTAATAACTGAATGCTGCAATGGGGGAACTTGAGGGGGTTTCTGGATAGATGAACTGAATAGTCTTTTTCATCCATAATTATCATGTGAAGTGTAATGCTAACCTAATGCACTTCCCAACAAGACTACTAAATGTTTATTACATTGAGATCTAGATAAAAATAATGCATTAATTCTGGTTATTTGCTAGAAAATGCTATAAATTAAGCATATTATATAAATGATCTGATAATTTAGGGCTATAGACTTTCAAACTGATTCTTTTTGAATTCTTTGCAAATTCTCCAACAGAAGTTTACAAAAGGAAAACAAACATGCTTATTTTAAAGAAACTTTAAACCAACAACTTTCTTTGATATAATGCCTTTAATGCACAAACATGTCCCAAGGTGCTTTAGAGAGGCATAAGGAAAAGTGAATGTCAGCCGAAACAAGATTAGGAAGGGTGATCAAAAAGCTTGGTCAAAGGTGAGTTTTAAGAAGGTCTCGAAAGAGAGGCAGAGAGCGCTTACCATGGAAAGTAGTTAATTCGTACCCTGCTCTTGTAAATTACAATCCCACTTGACAGCACACCAATCATAATTTCTGTGTTACTTTGATCCTAAAAAAAGAGATAATTTCATGTCAAACTTTGTCTCTATAATTGCTGGCAAAGATTGAAGGCATAAATCTATAGACTTTGCCTTTACCTCTAGATGAATTATCCTTCATCCCCATACTTACAAAATCATGCAATTATCAAAATTATGAACAGCAACTTAAACTAAAACAAAGTTGGAAATGTACCATACTTCAGTTAATGGGCGACACACTGGATTGCTCACATTCATTGTGGCATTTGCAGCTTGTGCAAATTTAAATCATTTTGGTTTTATTTTGATAAAGGGTGGGATTGTTTGGCGTTCCATATCTCAACCAAACAAAAGATGGGTTAATAGTCAATGGGGAAGGCTACCTACTTCCCTTTATTACTGAGATAGGGGCTCAATTTTCTTCACTAGACAGAATAGTGCTTTATTCTAGTTTCATCGGGTACATCGTACAAAAAAAAAGTACTATAATCTTTCGCAGGATCTGTACTGAGAATCCAGGGCAAGTGGAAAAAGGAAGAGAGTTGCTGTCCTATCTTCCTCCTCCCACCCAGAACACTGGAAGTCTGCCATTGGCTATGGTCATTGAATCTGCAGTAACCTCTTGTTTCTGAGGTCAGAGATAATGCAGTCTCTGAATAATGCGGCAAATTACTTTTACATGGAGACTCAAACTTGCTAGCTTTGTCCCTGTTCAGGATGCTTGCTGCAACATGCTGCACCCCTACGAGATGTTGTCATTACCAATTCCAAATTTGCATGAAATTAAGACTGAGGAAGCAGACTGAAGTCCATCCCTATTTATGTGCCTGACTACTGAAGTTGTTGTTCCGTACCCTTCACCTGATGTCAACTTGCTTCTATAGAAACATCAAGGCTAACTCAGACTGCCTGAAGCTCAAACCCAAGTATCATGAGCTGCATAAGAGGTCCCATATTGAGTGCAGGCATCTCCAAAGGGGTTCCATCTGGAGAAGGAGGTGCCAGTCACTCGTATGAGAAATGGAAGTAGGGACTGCTCATACAATCAATCAATGTTCACCGCTGAAGAACCACTTTATATACCTTATAGAATCAAAGAACAGATTATAACTAAAGTAGGATTAAACATCCAGGGCTGTGTATTAATATGTATCTCAATCCAGTTCTTTCAGCAACTCAAGAATTCAACACAGTGTGGATATGCGCAAGTGTTGAACATTATGCAAATGTGCATTCCTGTCTGAAATTTAACCACTGATGCCTCTTGCATAGTTAACAGTCTCATTAAATTACACACCATAAGCAATGGTTTAAGTTAATAATTTAATTTTAGCTTACAACATAACTGCATTACTGAATTCCATCTATGGAACTTGGATCTAACTATTTGTATAAATGGTGTTAAAGATATAGTGAGTATCCAATTTCATTCACCAAGATCTCTTCCAAATACAAAATCATTTTTGAGATGTCTTTTGGGGTTGGGGGAAGGGGTCTTTATTTTAATGATGGCCTAATCCAGTATTGTACAATACATTAGCCACTAGCGCTTAATTGAGAATCCAAATGTGGCTAATTCCATTTCTGATTAATAAATTAAAAAAATAGATACTGTTGTTGGGCACATGATCTCAATATTCACATTCTTGCGGCATATGCACATGTACTTTAACCTTTTTGTGCGTTTGTTGGGAAAATGGAAAGCGAAAAGCAAGAGTGTGTGCGTGTGTTTTTGATCGAGTGCTTTACTTCCGTGGTTACTGAATGGTGTTAGATATTTTTAAGTAATTACGCACCTGAAGTACATTTACATGTGTAGCCACACCCGTAGCTCGTCAGCAATTTATATTGGACAACACTGGCCTAACCAAGAATTCACTGCATGGAGAATCACTGACTTACTGTTCTGTGGTCCAATATAATGGCAGACCAAAATGGATCAACCTAGATGATTAATTCACCAATTTGAACTTGACAGTCATCCCTCCCCCAACCATCACAGCAAGTATATCATATACCATCCCCCATTTATGTTGTCTGAAATTAGAAGAAAAAGAAACACAAAGCTCCTTAAATTCAGTTTATGATCTCACTCTAACAAATAGACACCTTTGGTGAGCATGTGAAAATTTAGGCACAAATCATTTAAAAAACTTGATAAACCATAACATTTTACATTAACTGTACTTTACAGAAGCAAAGATAAGCTTAAGTTTCCTCAATGGGTACATCTTGAAGCCATGTGACAAGGGCCAAATTTAAACTTACCCTTGCATAGTGCAATTCGACTCCATATAGTTCTAAGCTGCGTGCTGTATTTAAGTAATTTAATTCCGATTCTGCGGGAGACAGTCCTCTGTTTTTGAAAAAAAAGCACATTTAAATTAAGCAGTGCAACAACGCATGTAATACTCAAGGGTTTTAAAACATTTAAAAAAAGCACTACAGCTTGAAACAAAGAATACATATTGTAATAACTCACTTATGCTGCTGATGCAATTTTGCTATTTCTTTTTCAAAGTCTTGAGGCTGATTGGAGATAAAAGAATAATCGGCGAGGTAGCCTGGCAAGTGCTCTGAATTGTTGTAGTCTCCCAGTTCAGCTTTAAAAAAAATTAAATTGCAAGAGTTAGAAGCAAATTGTCTTGCTTGTCCTGAACTAAATAGTTTTAATGTTGGAAAAACTTAGATGATACTTTTTTCTTCCAACTCTCTTCGCCCCCTTCCACGGACACTGGTCACCCTAAAAATCTTGCTAAAGAGACTTCTCTTCATCGGTGAGATTTAGCAGGCTATTTTATCATGGGAGCATCACTGGGTAAACAAATCTTGTCCTCATCACACACACAAGACACACTTTCTCGTAGGGGGTCAGGAGCAGGAATCCAGGATGACTTATGCCAATTATAGAGCACTCGTTGCACTAATTCAGTACAGACCAGGGAGTGAAATTGGAGACTTTTTGGTATATTAGGTTCAGCTAATCTTTGTGTAAACCCATTGACCCACCAAGGACAAGTTACAGTTTTTAACTAGTGTTAAAGCTTTTATTCTTTGATGCTGCGCTGGATGGAGAATATATCTGTCTGTCTCATTTTGAAGGGCTGTTTCCAGTTTGCATATTAATAAAGACTGTCTAGGTAATTGGACTTCAGAATATTGCTTGAACAAATCTTATGAAATCCATTTCACATTATATTTTACAGTTTAATAAATCTGGTTGGACTAATTGCAGAAAGAAATGGTGGCAACTACCAAAGGCTGGAGAGGATAAGATCAACAACAGTGTGATGGAATAAACACCGAATGAATGGAGCTGACTGGACAACTCAAGTGAGAACAAATTATTAGCCTTAAACTTGAAAATACTGCACAAATCTTCCACTGCACAAATATAACCCGTTTATAAATACATGAAGTAACTTTTGAACTGAAATAATTTCAAATATTTTATTCGTCATAAGTCTACTGATACTCCTCACATTTTTATTACAAATATTTGGAAGGGCAGATTAATTGCCGCCTCCCGACTTGGCATGGCTCAGGTTGGGAGCTGAACAGAATGGACGATCAATGCTGCCTCCTCCCACTCAATGCCATTGCATAACAGTGCTCAGAAGAGCAATGCCATCATACCACTAATGTTTAGGCTTTAAAGTATGTTACGATTCTGTAATCTAATAAAGGAAGGGTTTAAGAGCTTATTAATCTTAATGGTATTGTGTTTGAGATCAGTAATAAATATGCCACTTTTAATAGAATACATACTTGAATACTCTCAAAAATACTGTGTAAAGGCAACCACCGTAAGGATATGGAAATAGGGAGAAAAGACACACACACGGAAGGGAGAAGAGTCATTCATTTGCAGTGGATATTAATTGAACAATTAACTTCTGCCGAGGCAACAGGTGTCTAAATAAAATTTAATGCAGTTAACTGAGTAATCAACATGGGGATTTGCTCATACAGTTCATTTGCTCCAAATAGATAAATAGGGACAGCATTCCCTTTCCTTTGAATGAGAGGAACTTTTGCTTGCTGAGAGATGAACCATAAATACATGGTGAAATACACACATCAATAACTTACAGCTTCACCTAAAGCAATCAATGCTTCTATTTTAAGAAACTGCATAAAAATTGGAGGGTAGTTAAACATGTTTATTGAAAATTTATAAATTAAGGACTGAGATGAGATCTCTAGAGAAGGCAAAAGAAATAAAAGCCTCTCGAGCTAATAAGTAGGCAGAGGACAGAGTTAAAAATATGGGTCTATTAGGAGCCCTCAGGGCAGGTAAAGTAGATAATATTTTACATGAGGAGTTAAGGGTATGCATAGAAAATAATGCGTAACTTTTAACCAATCCAGTGTAAACTGAGAATGCCCTAGTCAAAGTATGGCAACAGAGTAACTATTAGATTTGTTTCAAGATTGTTGCTTGTACAATGCCACATTAAAGGGAACTTGCATCTAGACCTTATAAGTACTGTATTCCATAATATGCAAAAACTGGAACCTCTGGGATCAAGTGACCACAATACGCATAAATTTTACAAGGAATTAACTAAAAAAACTAAGTGGAAAGTTTTACTGAGATCTCAGTGGAGAATTAAATGGAAAACTTTTAAAATGCAAGACGAGGATAGACCCAAGAAAAATAAGCAAAACTTCAAAATAGAGGAGATACATACAAAAACCATAAGAAAAAAGATGCATACAGCACTTAGTGGGGGATAAAAAAAAGAGAACTTTGAAAAATGTGAAACAGACTAAAGAAAGGTAAGTATTAGCATATAAATAGGGCCTTCGAGATGAACATGAGTGAAGTTAAGCACAACATTCTTTTTCCAGTATTACAAGAATGGCTGAGGGAGGAATTAGAATGAGGAGAAAGATGGGAGAATTTCAGGATTGAGAGAAGATAGAATAACTTTTTAAAGAATTCACTAAAGAGGAAAATACTGAATTTCCAATTTATGCAGTACAATGAATAACTGAAAACATTGATATTGGTTAGAAATGTATTTTAACAAATCCCATTAGAGACAGGGTTGGGTTAACAACAGCTTACATTTCTATAGTTCTATAGTTTCACATGGAGGAAAACAGTGTATACCAAGTAGGAGCATAGCAGCTGTATGAGCAATGATGAAACAGAGGAAACTGGGGTCAAGGCGAAGCCCAGTGTTAGAGGCATAGCGCTGCGTTTGTAGATGCAAGGCAGGAGGAAATCATGAGGTGGGACAAAGCTATGGGGGATTTGAAGCAAGGGTAAAGAATCTGAAATCAGCTTCCTGGCACGCAGAGAACCAATGGAGTTTGAAGAGTGCGGGGCTGATGAGAATATAGGAATGTGTGGGGGCCAGGATGCAGGTTGCAGCATTATGGATGAGGAAGGTTGTAGAGGATGAGGCGGGGGCTAGCTAGGAGAGTTACAGAAGTTGATCCACAAAATGAAGGCGGCGTGAATTAGGGGGGGGGTTGAGGAGTTGGAGAAAAGTGGTCTTTGCACTAGAGCAGATGTTGGGGGTGGGAAGTGGTGGTTGGGGTCAGCTGGGAGGTTGATAAAAGTTAAGGCTAGCGGGAGGTAAAAAGGATGGCTTTGGTTTCATTAACATTAAGCTGGAGGAAATTTTGTCTCATCCAGGTTTTGATGTTGAACAGGCAGTTGGAGCGTGTAGCAACAGTCTTTGGAATCAACGGAACAGGCTGTCGTCAGCATACATGTGAAATCTGACACCATATTTCCAAGGATATCGCAAAGAGGTAGCATGTAAATGGCGAAGAGGATGAGACAAGGAGTACATCAGAGGTGACCGTGCAAGTAGAAAAGCCGTTAAAGGCAACAGAGTGCCTACATTGCGACAGGTATGAGTGGAAGCAGAAGAGAACAGTGATAGAGGTGGAATGCAGAGAACAGATGCTGAAGGAGGATGGACTGGTCAATAGTGTTGTTGGCAGTGGAGTGGTGCAGTAAGATCCGAGACAGGAAGCAATGGCACAGCTGCATAGGATGTTGAAAAGTAAAGGAAAATTCAAAGGGGCAAATGAAGTCACAACAGAGGAAACCAAAATGTTATTCCACAAGGAACGGAATTTGTTAAGCATATACTTACACTGAACAGAGTAAGAGGCCAGAAGGGCTGCAATGTTGTATGGACAAGGCAACCTGGAAAAGGGGACAATTGAAAAATATTTGTTAATCCACAGCAATTATGATTGCTTGGACATTTGAACACTCATAGTAGGACAGAGGTTCCCAAATTTGCCAAACCTCTGTTCAGAGATTCACGTCCCATTCACACACTGTTTTTCCAATAAATATTTTGTAGTCCCTGAGGAGATGGCAGGGTTCAATCCCATTAGTTTCAAAAACTGGGGGTGGAAAAAATCATCAAAATATTCACCTGCCTTCATCATGTACCTCAAGTCACCAGCTGCCTCAGGGATCTCTACTTTTTATGCAGAAATCCGGAGATGCCACAGATATATCTTTCACTTTAATCAATGTAGCCTTGCAGAGTCAGCAGAAGGGCATTATGGGGGGGGGGATCTCAGCACAGTTGCTTGAATCCCTGCAACAGTAACCGATTACTATTGCACCACAAGCAACTCCTAGGTCCAATTGTCCACTTCTAGAAATCAGAAGGGATCCCACGGTACAGGAAACTCTTTATTAACCGGCACCGACAGGACTGGCGTGGTGCCGGTTAATCAAAAAGTCCGGATAATGGAGAGTTAGTTATATCTCCCAACGTACGAGAGCCCCGTACACATTGACATGCGCCTGCATTCGGAGCTCCGTCTCCCCGGGGACCACCAGCTGACCATCTGTCGTGTCCGCTGCCTACCCGGGCTGCACATTCCCCTCCCAATCTACACGCTCCGATACAAGGCAAACGCCTCGGGGGTTTTTTTTAAAGTTAATTTTAAACGAGAGATGAAGGAAAACCCCGGTTACCTACTCAAGAATTTTGCCGGTTAAGAGAGATTTCCGGATATTTGGGTGCCGGTTAATAAAGAGTTTCCTGTACTAAGATTGCCCCATAATGCACCTCTGCTGAGTATGCGAGGCTGTACCGGTGGCTCTCGTTCTTGCCCAGCCCATCCTCCTTGTGGCCCCAAGATAAATTTGGCAGCCCCCCCACCCCAGATTGGGACCCTCTGCAGTAGGACATTATGCACCTAATACCTTTCAAAAAAACACTGGATACAAACTAGCTCTAAACACTGTTAATGTTAATCACAGTTCCTGTGGAGTTTTTTTTAAAAAAGAGAACAGTTTTGTTTGAATGACAATTTTTTCCCCAAAAGTGTAACTCAGTAAGGTTTCACTAGATAAAATTTCTTGTACTTCAAAAGGAGTATACTTAAGTATAATCTGGTTAATCCCACACAATTTTCAAAACCAAAGCCACTTCACAGCTATGATTTGTAAGCAGTCCTTTTAGTATACTCGTCCCTGTAAACCCTACAATTGTTAAAATAGGAAGATAGAAAATACCATTACAATATATGAACATTCAGGCATTATACTAGTTTTATGACTCAATACCATAACAAAATAATATGGTAAACTCATTATGAATGCACTATAATAAACACCATGAACCATAGTGCTGGATTTAGACAAGTGAGATATGTCTCTATGTGGAGAGTGTGTACTCCATATTGGGCAAACAGAAACCCAACAGTCGCATGTAGATTACTTAGTTTGAATTGCATACTAAATGTTGTTGATGGGTTTCTGTACGTCAAATGCCCATTTGATAAAAAAATTCATTTAGAAATTTGTTCAGAGCCCTTTTTACCACTAAATCTTACTAATTAAACTTAGGACTTCACAAGAATGGCTTGTTGGGCAATTTCCTGCAAGTTTCTAATCAAAATGGATACTGAAGTGTAAATAATGTCATACTTTTAACTTGCTTTATGTTACACACTACCTCTGCATTTGTTTTCCGAATGAGCTAGAGCCAAAGCAGCTTACAGGGTAGGAGGAGGCCATTGGGTTCATCATGTCTGTGCCGGCTCTTAGCATGAGCAATCCAAAACCAATTCCATTCCACAGCTCTATCCTCTGCATCACACTTATCCAC
Organism: Squalus acanthias; assembly: GCA_030390025.1. Classification (NCBI taxonomy): domain Eukaryota; kingdom Metazoa; phylum Chordata; class Chondrichthyes; order Squaliformes; family Squalidae; genus Squalus; species Squalus acanthias. Next base: position 67,960,823 of record CM059427.1, read on the forward strand.
TTCTTTAAATAATGCAATAGTCTCTGCCTCAACTACACTGTGACAACACATTCCATGCTCCAACACTTTGCGGAAACAAATTTTTCCTGAACACGCTCCTCACTTTCAGTGAGGATTGAAAATTGATTATCGTCGCCCCTCTTCTTCCCTAATTTTCTCCTTGCTGAAGAGGTGAAATGCTTGCTCGGAAATTGTTCCACAAGGCTCTGCTATCATGTCCACTTGGCTATAATTCATCAGTGAACTGTCTGTGAGACTGCAAGTGTTGAGCTCTTCCTTCAATGTTCAGATATGTGCACCTCCAACCAGCGCCACTGAACAGTTTTCAGGAGTGAGAACGGGGACCGATTTTCCCATCCCTAGGACTGTAACACAGCTGCTGAGATTAGTTAACTCAGCACAGATAGGAGATCAAACCTGGGACCTTTTTGGTCTGTGTGGCTCCGCCGCTCACCAGATAAACTCACTGTGCCGATGGCGGATTTTTGTTGCTATTAAAATGGAATACTGGACAAAGGTGAATTTTACAGAAACACATCAGACAGTAAGTCGATCACGTGTCAATGCAGTGTACCTAGACTGCAGTTCAGGGCCATGGTGCAGGCAGGATGAAGAGAAAAGTGTGCAGCCACAGTCTGCTTAGCTTTTCCACATGCAAACTGCCAATCTTGGAACAGCATTAGGAGGGATGCTCCGACCACATCTTTTACATAATAAATTTCAATGGTGGAATCACAAGATGAGCAATTTTACTGTTATCAATTAAGCTTTTTTTTTTTAAGTACAAGTGTTAACTAAACAGTGAATGCAAGTGAAAACACTACGAATAGATAAAAATGAATTACCATTAGCTCTCGATTTTCTCTCCAGTGAGTTTTCCGTGCTCTCCTTTTCCTCACTAACTGCATTGTCGACCCTGTTCTGAGCTTCAAATCTTAAGCTAGACAACAAAACCACCCATTTCCACCCACTGTCAGGCAACACCAATTTTCTAACCTGCTTTGATATGTAGCTCCACAATTCCCATGCATTTCACCTTGCGCAATTCAACTGACACCATTCTCAGAGCACCAGGTATCAATATATCAGGTATTGATTGCCTGACCACCCAGCTACTCAGCACTTAGCTGTCCTGAATTTCAATGAAAAAAAAATCAGGTGAAATGCTAGATGTTAAGTGACCGACCACTTTTACTAGCAACTCAGAAACTAAGCTTGGTAAACTGCTTTTAATCAATTTAAGATGCGTTTGGCATTGCTTTTGTGCAGTATTGTAAAAAATAATTGAAATGTTCCTAAATTCTTGACAGACTTGCTGTAAAATCTACAATCTCACGCCTCAGAATCTCGATGTTGCTGCAGAAGTTGACTTCTAGGTATTGCAGAATTCTACTACAGAACTCTAAATAAACCACATAGGCAAGAAATCAAATTATACAGAGTACTGTTTGCAGTTGTGGACCAACTATTGACCAGAGCACTGCTGAATGACAGGATGCCGAGAAAAGAACATCTGCATCAGGAGGCTATGATTTACGACAACAACGTGCATTTATAGAGGACCTTTAATGTACATATAATGTCCCAAGGGATTTGACAGAGTAGTAGCACGAGGGGGGGGGAAGAGTGTGTCTGGAGTATGTGTTTAGGAGGGATGATTGAAGAGCTGGGAGAAAATATGGGTTTTAATTGATTTTTAAAGGAAGGAGAAAGGTAGAGTCTTGGAAGGGAGCCTCCTGGCTAAACCATAACATTGGTTTCATGATACATTTGGAGTTCATATTAAAATGGAAAAGGTTTCCTCCAGGCTACATATGTCAGCTCTTTAGGCAACAGGATTAGCTGCTAAAATAACTTTTTCAAAAGTTACAACAATGATACTCACCTTCCACTAAGAATATCTTGTTTAAGTTGCAGAAAATATTGGTACCTGGTGAAAAATAAAAATGCATATTTTAGGTCATAAAATATAGTGCAAGATACAAAAGCAAGAACTTTCCACACAGGTAATGATTTTCATCCATAACTAAGTTCAGTGCATGACTTAAATGCACTAGAAACATTAGAAACATTAAGTCATGCAGTCCATCATACTTGTACTGGGAGGTTAGCTCTTCAACTTCAAGTTATCTAATTCGGTAACAACTATCAATTTGAACTGGGGCATGATTGTTGAACGGAGCTGGTTTTTAACCCTTTATGTACTGTGATAGAATTAATGAAGCCAACACCATGCTAAATCTTAAACAAAAATTGTTTCATTTTTGCCACTATCATTTACAAAACTGTTCAGTCTTGAAAATCTCCATTTGGTTCCCCCATAACCTGTTCCAGTGTGAAAATTCCCAATTTTGAACTTGGCTTCATAAACTATAATTTCTCATTTCAGTGCATCCTAACTGTATTTTTCCCACAGCTCTAATATCCTTCCAATAATGGGCTTCCCTGAACAGTGTGCAAATTATAAATATCACACTAGTTTAACAAGCGTTGCTTTGAGGCATTTGCCCGAAAAGTGGTGGTGGGGTGGGGGAGAAAGAGAAGAGGATGTACGCCTCCAGTTTTCAGTTATCATACATAATAACTGTCATTCATATTTTCTGCTTGAAGTAAAATATTGGCCTCCTGTCCTAGCAAATCCTCTAACGCATTTTTCACATCAGGCAGACGCGTCACTAGAAAGCAATCCAGCTACCCAGCCTGCTCCCAATGCATCCTAAAGAACATTACATGCATTACCTCAGTAGACATCAACAGTAAAACTCACTAACTTTTGCTTACGCAACATTCAGGCGTAGAATCATAGAATGATACAGCACGGAAGGAGGCCATTCGGCACATTGTGCCTGTTTGAAACAGCTACCCAGTTAGTCCCACTCCCCTACTCGTTCTCCATAGCCCTGCAGATTTTTCCCCTTAACCAATTCCCTTTTGAAAGTTATTATTGAATTTGCTTCCACTATCCTTTCAAGCAATACATTCCAGATCATAACTCGGTATAAAAATGTTCTTCTCATGTCACCTCTGGTTCTTTTGCCAACATGGATACCAAGAGATACGGTTATTTGCTGCTGAGTGTAATAAATTCTCCTCAGGTGCAGGAAAAAAATGGCTTCAGAAATGTGCATTTAGACTTCATGCAAGTACAGAGAAAGAATATTGAAAATTTTACACTGACTGTTAGAAGCTTTTTTTTGTTGCATAAAAGGCCTTCAAAATCATTGTGAAAGAACAGAAAATCACCAGCACTAATGCAGTTCCTTCACCATATTTAGTGACTTATGCTTGCTGTTCCTCTAGCTGGTCACCTGGTGGTGGCATAAGCACTCAAAGAAAACATAAAAGTATTCTTTACAGGACCCAGATTTGTCTATTAGTCGAACTATTAAAACAAAATCAGACACATAACAAGGAGAGGAACGCTACACAGAATAAAAAGCACTGCTGTTTACCAATTGAAACTGTCAGTTAAACTTTACTAAAATACCAACTTCAACATGATGCTTCTTTGTATTTGCATGAACTGCCTTTGGCAGAAAGTCTACTTTACAATTAGTGCCTTTACAGATACGGATATGAAACAACTAAATGGTATATTTGCAGTCTGCATTTACAAAAGATATTAAAGCTCGTCGTAGGTCACTGCATACATCAGTAACCCACTGTTATGTCATTACCTGTTGCTAAGCTTATGATCCAAGTACATTTCCTTGACCTCAATGTCTTAAGATCCTAGGCTAAATTAGTATGCAAATTTAAATTGCTGTCGGTTGCACAATATAAATATCAGGGCTTCCTATATTTGAAAGGGTTGATTGCCCAGTCTAAACTTTTTTTAGTTACTTGACTAACAAATCCATTGGTCTCCAAATTTGAGAATCTTTATCTTTGCAAAGAAAAATGCATGGTTGTGCTGTATTGGTGACACCCTCATCAGGCTCTACACTTGCGTAACATTTTATTCTTATATTGCATATAGATGTCAATCGTATATTTATTTAAAATTCGTACCATTTAGCTTGCCTAAAATCATGATTACAAACCAAGTTTATGCAACTTGTCCTCAAATTAACCCTTTAAGCCCTGGTATCATTCTGGTAAATCTGCACTACACCCCTCCACGGCCAATAGGTCCTTCTTGAAGTGTGGTGCCCAAAACTGATGCAGTATTTCAGATGGGGGTCTGATCGAGGCTCTGTACAACAGGAAAGAAAATCTTAATTCTGAATAAACAGCACTTCAAACAATTGGGGGACTTTGGGAACATTCAATGATACAGTTTTAACAAACTGACTTAGTTACTTCAAACTTGGGGTAGCGAGATAATGCAGCAAAATCAATCATTGTCCTTTCAGATTTCAAACATGGATTTGAATCCATCACGACTGACTTGAGGTCATCTCTCTTTACAGCTAAAAGAGAGCGATGTGAAACAAATGTAGACGACCTGAAACTAGCTAGTAATGAGTGCGAGTGTCCATGATTAAGTATATTATTCTGATTTGGCAATCTCACTCAACAGCACAAGGATGTGGTAAATAGGAGAGGTTGGAAGGTTCCAAAGTTTGTGCTCAAGACAAATTGTTGGGAAAGTGGATTCAGCCTGTGTTTCTGATTAGGCTATTCCTGAGGGAATATTCCCCGCTTACAATAGGTGCCCAGAAAAAGCATTCCATTCCTATTAAACACAGGTCTCCCATCTTGAAATATAAATCTTGCAACGATCATGGGCTCAATCCCCACTGCAAAGACTTGAGCACATAGTCTAGGCTGACATTCAGCACAGCACTGAGGCGGGTGCTGCCTCATTGGGATTGCAGTCTTTTGGATGAGATGTTACACCATGACCCCATCTGCCTGTTCAGGTGGATGATCCCATGGCACTATTCCAAGAAGAGCACGGGAGTTTTCTGGTATCCTGGCCAATATTTTATCTCAATCAGCTCCAAAACAGATTAACTGTTCATTTATCTCATTGCCGTTTGTTGATCCTTGCTGTGTGCAAATTAGCTGCCACATGTACCTACACAACAGTGACTACACTTCAAAATAATTGGTTATGAAGCACCTCGGAATGCCTTGAGGATGCAAAAGGCACAACATAAAATCCTTCCTTTATATATAAAAGAATACTACCACAATTTGCTGCAAAATGTGAACAATCTTCTTTATTAAATGCAATCCCCAGACCTTTTTTTCTTCAATGGAAAACTGAAAATCAAAACTTGACTATCCTGTTTCTATTAGCTCCATGATCAAGAGCAAGATCTCACCTTTGCAGCGACTCACATTGAAGCCAAATCCCTTGGGGGATTTTCAGTACAAGAGTCAAAAAAACTTTAGGGGGAGAGAAACCTAAAAGTAGATCTCTGCGTCCAACGGGGCTAAAGGTCACGAGTGGTATTTGGTGGAACATTGTGAATAAACTGAAATGGTGAATTACAATTAAAAGGTCCTGGTCATTAATCTTACAAACTCTTAACCCTCTCCATCCCCCACCCCACCATCTCCCCTTTACTTATTTTCAGCACCCACCTTGTGTATTCCTCTTGTAGCTTATTGAGATCGGTCACAAAAAATTTGACTCTAAAATTCAAGTTATATGGGGATCCTCCTACAATTAAAAAAAAAAACAGCATTTGACTCCAGAATTACAGGCTTGAACTAGTGATTTCCAGCAGTAAAAGAGACAGAATGGTTTTACTTACTTTTTAGCTGCTTTCTGACGGATTTGTTTGGATCTAGCCATCGCTGTAAAACATTTAAAAAAAAAATCACAACCTGAATGGCGCAATGTAACATTTCCTACTGAGTTGGCTTACAAAAATCTACCTGCAAAACAATTACTGAAAGTTGTGGAAACCAGAGGGCACTCAAATTGTCTCAATAAAAAAGAGAAAAAACAACATATGCAAACATCACTGTAAAGTAAAATGACCTAATATAAAACAGAGCTTTTAATGCAAATGTTCTTGCGTAGTTTTTTTAAATTGTGTAATCTACTGCGAAGTGTTTAGTGAGACGACATCTCTGAAGTAATTTGTTTTGCAAATGGTTCAACCAGTGGCATTTGAAAAAGATCAAAGTGGGGGTGTATGTGCACAAATCGTTGAAGGGCAGGCTGAGAAAGCAGTTAAAAAGGCTTATGGGATCCTGGACTTCATAATAGGAGGTATAGAGTACAAAAGTGTGGCCCCAACTGAAGTATTGTGTCCAATTCTGGGCACCACACTTTAGGAAGGATGTGAGGGTGCAGAAAAGATTTACGAGAATGGTTCCAGGAATGAGGGGCTTCAGTTACGTTGATAGACTGGAGAAGCTGGGGTTGTTCTCCTTGGAGCGGAGAAGATTGAGAGGAGATTTGATAGAAGTGTTCAAAATCATGAGGGGTCTGGACAGAGTAGATAGAGAGAAACTCTTCCCATTGGCAGAAGGGTCGAGAACCAGAGACACAGATTTAAGGTGATTGGTAAAAGAACCAAAGGCGACATAAGAAAAAACTTTACGCAGCGAGTGGTTAGGATCTGGATGGTACTGCCTGAAAGGGTGGTGGAGGCAGGCTCAATTTTATCTTTCAAAAGGGAGTTGGATAAATATCTAAAAGAAAAAGAAATTGCAGGGCTACAGGGAAAGGGCAGGGGAGTGGGACTAGTTGTGAGTTGGCACAGGCTCGATGGGCTGAATGGCCTTCTTCCATGCTGTAACCATTCTATGAAGTGGTGCTGGGGCAAAGAGACCAATATTTTGTATTCAAGCAAAATACCACCATAATTTTTCCCTCTGCTGTCTCCCTCCCTTCTCTGAAGTGTTTGAGGAATAGGGAAAAGGAAAAGTGCAAAAGGGGCAAACTGCATTTTAAGATAAGCTATTATATAAGCAATATAAACTAAAGGGTATAATTCTAAATGGGTTGCATGAACAGAGACACCTGGGGGTATATGTGCACAAATCGTTGATGGTGGCAGGGCAGGTTGAGAAAGTGGTAAAGCCTACGGGATCCTGGGCTTCATAAATAGAGGCAGAGAGTACAAAAGCAAGGAAGTTATGATGAACCTTTATAAAACACTGGTTCGGCCTCAACTGGAGTACTGTGTCCAATTCTGGGCACCGCACTTTAGGAAGGATGTGAAGTTGCAGAAAAGATTTACAAGAATGGTTCCGGGGATGAGGGACTTCAGTTACGTGGATAGACTGGAGAAGCTGGGGTTGTTCTCCTTAGAGCAGAGAAGGTTGAGAGAGATTTGATAAGGGTGTTCAAAATCATGAGGGGTCTGGACAGAGTAGATAGAGAGAAACTGTTCCCATTGGCAGAAGGGTCAAGAACCAGAAGAGACAGATTTAAGGTGATTGGCAGAAGAATCAAAGGCGACATGAGGAAAAACTTTTTTACGCAGCGAGTGGTTAGGATCTGGAATGTACTGCCTGAAAGGGTGGTGGAGGCAGATTCAATTGTGGCATTCAAAAGGGAGTTGGATAAATACCTGAAAGAAAAAAATTTGCAGGGCTACGGGGAAAGGGCAGGGGGAGTGGAACTAGCTGAAGTGCTCTTGGAGAGAGCTGGCACGGGCTCAACAGGCCGAATGGCCTCCTTCTGTGCTGTAACCATTCTACGATTCGATAAAAATGTTCCCATGGTTTAAAATAAAATTCACTGTGCCTTGTAAGATTTCAATCTTGAAATACTATTAAAATAGCACGTGCAACTATAATGCTATTTTTCAATTTATTTCGATGAATAGCATCTGCATTTAAAAGCTTCTGGTAGATTACAAATTAAATTCTTCAAAAATATTCTACATTTTTTGTAATATGTACCATGATTTCGCCCCAACATATAAACATGCACTTTTCTCAGCCCAAAAATGCACTTACATGTTTCCAGCCCCCTTTTCAAAATAAATTAGTTTGATTTGTCCCTACAAAAGAGGCATTTAGTTTCAAGCCAGTATTTTTCAAGAATTGCAATAATCCATGCCTTTAAGAAATTTGCAGCATAATGTTGCCATTTTGCTCAGATGATGATCACACTTGCTCGTATAGGAGGCTTCATTTTAAAGTTCCTTGACCAGAAGGAGCACCAAATTAGAGCACTAACAAGATAATTTACAGACAAGGAAGGCATTTAGCCAATCTTAGTTCATCCACCCAAAGAGGTCATAACGTCACTCTTCCACTGTAGCATCCGATTGTTTCTTAAATGACTAGGGTTTTTACCTCCACTACTCTATCTGGAAGTTTATTCCACACATTGATCATTCTTTGAATAAAGAATTTCCTGGTACATTTTATCTATTACTAGTTTTAACATGTCCCGTAGTTACAGCCATGCTTCTGTGACCTCTGCTATTCCAATGCTCTCCTAACCAGCCTCCCATCTTCCACCCTAAATAAACTTGAGCTCATCCAAAACTCTGCTGCCTGCAGCCTAACTTGCACAGAGTCCCATTTACCCATCGCCCCCGTGCTCGCTGACCTACATTGGCTTCCACTCTAGCCTCGATTTTAAAATGCTCAAATCCCTCCAAGGCCTCTCACTCCTCTATCTCTGTAACCACATACAACCCACAGAGAAATCTGTGTTCCTCCAACTCTGGCCTCTTGTACATCCCCCATTTTCTTCACCACACCATTGGTAGCCGTGCCTTCAGCCGTCTCGGCCCCAAGCTCTGGCATTGCCTCCCTAAACCTCTCTGCCTCTCTCTTGTCCTTTAAGACAATTCATAATACCTCCCTCTTTAATCAAGCATTTGGTCACCTGTTCCAATATCGCTTTGTGTCTCAGTGTCAAATTTTTTCTGATTACATTACGGTGAAGCGCCTTGGGCTGTTTGACTATGATTGACCATGCCATTCTCCTCCACCGCCTCTCCTCCGTCGTCCAGCTGGGTGGGACTGCTCTCGCCTGGTTTCATTCTTATTTATTCAGTCAGAGCCAGAGAATCAACTGCAATGGCTTCTGTCCCTGCTCCCACACCATTACCTCTGGAGTCCTTGGACCACTCCTTGTTTTCTCATCGACATGCTGCCCCTCCGGGGCATCATCCATAAACACAACGGTTTAGGTTCCACATGTACGCAGACAACACCCAACTCTACTTCAGCGCCACCTCTCTCGGCCCCGCCACTTTCTTTGATTTGTCACACTGCTTGTCCAACATCCAGTACTGGATGAGCAGAAATTCCCTCCAACTAAAGCCATTGTCTTCGATCCCCACCACAAACTCCATTCCCTAGCCACTGACCCCATCCTTCTCCCTGGCAACTGTGAGGCTGAACCAGACCGTTTGCAGCCTTGGTGTCATATTTGACACCATATCCGACCACATATCCACTCCATCACCAAGACCACCTACGTCCACCTCCGTAACATCTCTCGACTCCGCCCCGCCTCAGCTTATCTGCTGCTGAAACCATCATCCATGCCGTTGTACCTCTAGACTAGGCTGGCCTCCCATCTTCCACTCTCCATTAATTTGAGCTTGTTTGGGACGCTTTACTACGTTACAGGCACTCTCCAGTGGCTGGAGTGAGAACTTTCACAAAGGAAGATGGTTGTGGTTGTTGGAGGTCAAATCATTTCAGCCCAGCGTCCTAAGCTGAACTATCTTCAGCTGCTTCATCAATGACCTCTCTATCGTAAGGTCAGAAGTGGGGCTGTTCGCTGATGATTGCAATATTCAGCTCCAGTCACAATTCCTCACATAATGAAGCAAGACCTGGACAACATCCAGGCTTGGGCTGAAAAGGGGCAAGTAACACTCACGCCACATAAGTGTCAGGCAATTACCATCTGCAACAAGAGAGCTGAACCACCTTCATTTGAAATTCAATGGTATTACCATTACAGAGTACCCCACCATCAACATCCTGGGGCTCACCATTAACTTAACTGAACCAGCAAATAAATGCCATGGCTGCAAGAGCAAGTCAGAGGCTGGGTTTTCTGCAGTGAGTGTCTCACCTCCGGATTTCCCAAAGCCTCTCCACCACCCGAGTCACAAGTGCAACGGATTGCAACATTCAACACCATCCACAAGAAACAGACCGCTTAATCAGCACGCCATCCACCTGACCTAAACATTCACCTCTCCACCACCGGTGCATCTTGGCTGCATTGTGCACTGTCTAAAGGATGCACTGCAACAACTCACCAAGGCTTCTTCGGCAGCGCCTCCCAAATCCACGACCTCCATTACCTAGAAGGACAAGGGCAGCAGGAGTATGGCAACTCCATCACCTCGAAGTTCCCCTCCAAGTCACACATCGTTCTGACTTGGACATACATTGCCATTCCTTCATAGGTCGCTGGGTCAAAATCCTAGAGCTCCCTACCCAACTGCATTTGGGGAGCATCTTCATCACGTGGACCACAGCGATTTAAGAAGGTGGCCAACATTTTCTGAGGGCAATTAAGGATGGGCAATGTATGCCAGCCTTGCCAGCTATGCCCACATCGCAAAAAAAATTGTTTCCATTATTTTACATTTTGATCACAAGGAACCCAGCTACAAGTATCTCAGCAGTGAAAGTTTATGGTTGATTAGAGTACACAGCACAGGGAGGAAATTAGATTCATTAGTGTCTCACACACACATTTCTGGTTGGACGAGGATCAAACTAGGCAGTGTAAAATACAATGTTAGTTTTACAGGAACACCCATCAGTGCAAAATACAGTTAAGTGACTACTTCCTCAAACTCATGCTGAACTTCTTTATGTTACACCATCAGAATTGCCAAGTTACACAAAGATCGGCCAAATATGACATCAAATTCGCACAACACAGGTACTATATAAATGCCCTTTTATTTAAAAAAGATCATTACTCTTGCCAAGGAAGCCTACAGTCTGGATAAGCTTTGGCAGCAAAAACATATTGCTCTGTTATTGCAGTGGCATGTTTGAAGTTTAAAAAATGTAATCAGCTCATTTTTAAATGAAAAACTTCCACATCTTGGCATGGTTAACATTAAACCACAAAGATTTACATTAACCTGAAGTTGCAAACCCACATGTGAACATATTTTTTTAAATTTTATTTACTAGTCAATTACAGTTTGTGAATTTATTCCAAGGAGGGACACTGAAAGCAATACTCACAGGGCTGTCTGTTGCATCATCTGCCAGTTGTAAACCAAAGTAGTCTCGCTCAGTCAGATCAAGGTGTCTGAAGACTAAATCCAATAGGATATGTCCCTGATCGTGTTTCTGGAAAGCAAAAATAGAACAGCCATAAATCTCTCTCAAATAATTTAGTATCACATTGCAGATGAATTTGCAACCACTAAATTACAATGCAACTTGAAGACCATGGGCTGTATTTTCTGATCGGAGGCTTCCTGTCTACCCGAGGGCTCCCGAGGTCCGGACATTTCCGCTCCTGGGCCTCTCCAACTTGAAATGCGCAGGGCCCATGTATCCCAGAGGCGCATGCGGTTCGCAAGCGTCCCTGGGATCACGTGGGCCATGGGGAGCCAATAGGAGACAGGAATCTCCCTTCATACACTTGACTAGATAGACCTGTCAAATATATGAATGGAGATCACCCCAAAAACACAAACATTAAATAAATTTTTAAAAAAATCACATTTATAAAATTAGGTGAAATCACAATAAATTAAATATTTTAAACAAATACTTAATTTTTTGAAAAACAGTTTTTTACGGGGCTAAAAATAAACTTATGTTTTTTTTTAAAGTATTTTTTAAATGATAAATGAGTGATTTTTAAAAAAACTTTTTTTCAAATCTTATGCTGGTAAAAGCAGGCCTTACGCCTGCTTTTACCAGGCGTAAGATTTCGAAGGGTTTTCTGCGGGCGGAGGTTCTCCAGAAAGCGGAACTATCCGCCTGCAGAGGCCCTTCTCCAGAGCAGGCGTCCGATCGGTCAAGAGCATTCTTGACAGATCGGAAATGCTGGTTTTCAGCGCATGCGCTTAGCACGCCTGAAACCGGCATTTCCGATGTCCCTACGGGTGTGCACACAGCACGTACACACCCATAGGGATCGGAATATCCGACCCCATGTACTTCTCTCGAGCTGCCAATCAATCACGTGTGTATAATGCACCATTACTGTTGGAAAACTCTGAATCTGAAACACTTCACTCAACAGTTCACACTTCATGTACAACAGATGGCATATTATTGTACCTTGTTAGAACAAACCTATTGTACCAGTTTTTCTTGGTAGCAGTTAAAGACCTACTATAATCAATAGAGATCAAGGACCACAAATAGTTCATTTTTTTCCAAATAACTGCATTTATTGGATTGTGCAAACACACTGCTTAATTTATACAACCATAAAACATTACATCTCTGCATTGCCACGTTTAGGAGGTGGTCCACATACTGCTCTGCCAAATCTGGCTGGAATGTTCAATTACTGAGACATGAAAATCTCACATTCTCCTGGCAGACACTAGAGTATCAAAATGGCAGCTTTCCAATAACACATGAATTCATAGTTCAGAGGGAGGGGAGTATTATCTTACACCAGACCAGACTTGGATCCCATGCTAAGTGAAGGTTTTCTAAACCACTTGCATGATTCTAAAAACAAAGCACTGTTATGAAATGAAGCCCACCTTTTGGTTATGAAGGGAAAAGAAGATACGATTATATTCTTTCCCCCTCAGTGCCCAGTAGTGTGGCCCTCAGCACCAAACCACACTTTGGTCGTCTCTTCCCCCTACTCCTCTGGCACCTTCTCCTCCTTCGAGCAAGTCACCTTGTTCTACCCCCTTGCCTCCTTTAAACTCCTCATTCTCTACCACCCAAACCCCATCTCATGATTCCCCTTGAGCTAGTCTCCCAAAGCCTCTTTAGAGTGACTCTTCATCCTCGGTGATTTCAATCTCCATCTCAACTTGTCTTGCTCTCTCACCACTGATTTCACTTCCTGTCCTCCCTAAATCTTTCCTTCCATATAAACTCTTCTACCCATATTCACAGCCATCTCCTCAACCATATGATCTCACATGGTCTCTCTACTCGCGTGGTCTTTATCACAGACAAGGCCTTCTCGGACATCATCCTTTATCTCTCAACCCACATCTCCCTTCTGCTTGCCAATCCCACTTGTCTACCCCTGGAAAAAAAATCTCTCCAAGTCACTTACACCTGCTCTTTCAAAATCCTAGCTCCCTTATCTTTGGACTTTCATTCTCCACAATACTTCCGTCGCTGACAATTTGCTAAACCACTGCTTTAGCCAACTATTACCGGATCTGACTTATCACAAAGCACATCTCTCCCAAGCACCAGCTCAGGTACATCCACCCCAGGGGAATTAGAGAGTAAGCCAGAGGGCAGTGTACTGGGTGACAGAACAAAAGTGAGGAGTCGCTGGCGGTGGTGGCATATGAAGAGGACAATGTTGCTGGCCAGTGGGTCAGCATCACTTCTTGACTAAACAGCCTAGGAATCTAAAGCTTGTGCGTCCCACTCTTAAAAGATGCCAGCAGAGAATCGAGCTTTGGAGGCTCGATTTAAGAAGAAGATAGCAAGCTGCAGACAGTAACTTGAGTGGAAAAGTTCATCAGCAGCATGTGCAATACAAAGGACAATTTAACAACACTGCAGGCTAGCATGAATTATGGGGTCCTCCCCATGAACTACCACACTAGTCCCAAAGGGAAGTTTGCGCTTCATCCTTGGATGCTCAAACTTACGACAGAAGTCTGGGATGCTAGATTGGAGAGGGCTGTCTCTTCCAGTTTCCACAGGCTTGTTAGCAGTAACTGACAACCACAAGGTGGAGCTTTGCTAATTTTATTGATACCATGAGGTTTTTTTTCCCTGATCAGTGGCCATGTTGAGTCAGTGTCCAGTAGTAGTCATAATGAGAATCAGCATGGATGATGGCACCATTTCCGAATAGCACCAAATGCTTGTTTCCCCCCCACGCCCCAACCTACTCCCCCCCTTCCCTCCAATGCTGCACATGTAATAGAAAGGTTGTAGAGAAGGCTGCCCAAGTAACAGTGTAAGTGCAGCTTGCAGCAGGCCCATATCAGGACTTTGCTGCTCCAAGACACGGTCCACCTCAGTCCCAAGAGGCTGCAATAGGAATTAGTAGCCAGCCACCAAGTATGCTGCTACTCTGGTACCTAAGAGAAGTACACATCACAAACTGGCAGCAAAAGGAAGCACAGTGGTAAGAAGCTCAAGACATGCGCACACCCTTCCTCCCACAATGGGTATCAAATAAAATTTTGGCAGCACTGAAGTTGTGCACGCACAGATCGTTCGTGGAAAGGTACAAAAGTTGCTTTCTTTAGATGACATGAATGGGGGCTTTGTGAGTTGTTGTACAAGAGAGAAGAGTCTGTGAATGATGGTATATTTGTGCAGGGAGGAGGAAGATGTACACAAGACTGTTAATGCACTGACTAAATACAGTAGTCAAAAAAGATGTCTTGTACGAGAGTGGCGCAAATCTCTTGCAGTTGGTAATGGGCTGCCTGCTACATCCTGTTTAGACTATTGCTGTTCTTCTTGCAGATTCCCTTGGTACCTGTGGGAGTCAATTCTTAGATATTTGTGAAGCTCCTTGGGTCAGTTTATGTTAAAGGTGCTATATAAAATGCAAGTTGTTGGTGCATGAATTGACCTCATTGTACCAATGCTCAGCTCATGTCCTGGGAAACTGGAAATCATGAGACACAGCTGCAGAGGATAGCTAGCGTAGAAGACAACCAGAGACTTACCCTTTTGGATCAAATAGTACCACCCAGTGGACTGCCTTAAAATGCAGGCATCATAGCAACTCCCAGGGAAGCGAGCATTCACTTCCATGATGTGGTTCTGCAGGTCACTTAAAAGTTGCACATGGAGAAACTGGAATCTTTTCCTTGATCAAGGAAGCTTTGAAGACCAAGTGAGTAAAATCTAGGTCTCTTTGGACCGTCAGGAATCCTGCCAATCAGACAGCGGTACCCCGTCATGCTGTTAGTTGCCCATGAGGAAGGGGACAAAATTACTTGCTCCGATAAACAATGCATCCATGACTTGTTTAATGAATCTGTGCACAGCTGATTGCCTAATGTTACTTATGTCCCCAATGGCAGCCTGTAATGACCTTGTATAAATTAAGGGAGAAAAAGGTCACGACCTGGTATCAATGCATTTTATGTGATTAGTGATGGTGACCAATACTTGGACAGCTTTATTACACTGGTGTTATCTGCCCACCAATGAGAAATTTCTGTGAATTTATTAACCACCCCCAACAGCTGAGATGTGCTGAATGAAGCTTGGTAACGTCCCTGTGCCAAAAGATTCAGTTACAAGCATCTGAAGGAGCCCATCCGAGACAAGGATGGCTGCCATCATCAGCCTCATAGTTCTGAGGCTGACTTTAATCTGGCTGCTCAGAGAATGCCAGCTGCTTCTGGATGTCCAGGGAATCTTGTTCTTACTTTAATAAGTCTCTTGACTTCCTGCACTGCACAGACTTTGATGGCCCTGGATGTTTAAAGTCTGCCCATTTTAAATTCCAGACTAACTGTTGCAGTTGACCAATGCAATTTTTAGATAGTTTAGAAGTTTCCTGGGAAGGTTCCACCTGGTATTTTTCAATGTCTATTAGGAGACTCAATTACCTGAAAGTGAGGACAATGAGTTGGACAATACTCCAGGCTCCTCTCTTCACACGCACTATTCATCACTGCTCTACATAAGAGAGTCAGCTCAGACATCAATGGTGATAGATTTATGTAACACTCCTTTCTAGACTAACTGACTTGCCTGAATAATTGGTAGTGTGACCTTTCTGAATTTCTCACTTTGAGAGGAGACTGCTCAGCTCGAGAGTTCAGAGGCCAGAAGCCTAGACGTTTGGGAAATACAAAGTAAGAATAGATTTCTTGAAGTTTCATGTTTAAAATGTTATTAAGCAAAGTGCATAATGTTAAGTTGGTTACTGTACTAGCTGGCAATTTTCTTCAGATCAGAATACAAGCAGGAGGATGGCGAGATTCAGCAACATTGGATGGGTGGATTAGAGGCACAATTAAAATAATGATATGAGTACAGGAAACTCTATTAACCGGCACCGACGGGACCGGCGTGGTGCCGGTTAATCAAACAGTCCGGATAACGGAGAGTTATATCTCCCAACGTACGAGAGCCCCGTACACACTGACATGCGCCTGCATTCGGAGCTCCGTCTCCCCGGGGACCGCCAGCTGACCATCTGTCGTGTCCGCTGCCTACCCGGGCTGCACATTCCCCTCCCAATCTACACGCTCCGATACAAGGCAAATGCCTCGGGGGGTTTTTTTAAAGTTATTTTTTAGAGGAGAGATGATGGAAAACCCCGGTTACCTACTCAAGAATTTTGCCGGTTAAGAGAGATTTCCGGTTATTTGGGTGCCGGTTAAAAGAGAGTTTCCTGTACTGCTTAAATACATTCAATGTCTGACTGCAGGGACTTTATTAAGGAATAAAAGACTTGTATAGCACCTTTCATCTCATCAGGATGCCCCAAAACACTTAACAACGACTAGACTTCAAAAAAGTACTTAATTGGTTCTAATGTAGGCAAAAATAGCAATTTGCATACAGCAAGGTTCCACAAACAGCAATGAGATAAATGACTTGATAATTTGTTTTAGTGATGTTGGTTGAGGGATAAACATTAGCCAGAACACAGAACTCTCTTGCTTTTACTACCATGAGAGTTGTTTTATGTCCACCTGGGAGTATAGACAGGGGCTCGATTTAATGTCTTACCTGAAAGGTAGCAGCCCCAACTGGGCAGCACTCCGGTTATTTTCCACGGTAACTGAATTTTGCCCATTAAGCAACTCACTTGCTCCTGCAACATTGACTTGGCTACACCAGGTAGCATAACCTGTGAATTCCGAGTCACCGATCTAACTGTAAACAAAGCATTCAACAATGCTTTGCAAAGGAGAATGCCACTGGCTTTACATGGGCACTGATAAACTGGCACCAACAGACTGCCTGCAGAAACCTGGACTGCTTAAGAACAAAAGAAACAGGAGCAGGCCAATCAGCCCCTCGAGCCTGCTCCGCCATTCAATAAGATCATGGCTGATCCAATCTTGGCCTCAACACCACTTTCCTGCGCTCTCCCCATATCCCTTGACTCTTGTAGTTCAAATGTCTGTCAATCTCCACCTTGAATATATTCAATGACTCCGCCTCCACAGCTCTCTGGGGTAGAGAATTCCAAAGATTCACGACCCTCAGAAAAGAAATTCCTCCTCATCTCCATCTTAAATGGGCGACCCCTTATTCTGAAACTATGCCCCCTAGTTCTAGATACGTCCACTAGGGGAAATATCTTCCCTGTCAATCCCCCTCAGAATCTTATGTTTCAATAAAATCACCTCTCATTCTTCTAAACTCCAATGAGTATAGGCCCAACCTGCTCAACCTTCCGTCATACATCAATCCCTTCATCCCAGGAATCAACCTAGTGAACCTTCACTGCACTGCCTCCAATGCAAGTATATCCTTCCTTAAATATGGAGACCAAAACTGTACGCAGTACTCCAGGTGCGGTCTCACCAGCGCCCTGTAAAGTTGCATCAAAACTTCCCTACTTTTATACTCCATACCCCTTGCAATAAAGGCCAACATTTCATTAGCCTTCCTAATTACTTGCTGTACCTGCATGCTAACTTTGTGTTTCATGTACTAGGACCCCCAGATCCCTTTATACCCTCACTCCATTTAAATAATAATTTGCTTTTTCATTCTTCCTTCCAAAGTGGATAACCTCACATTTTCCCACATTATACTCCATCAGCCAAATTTTTGCCCACTCACTTAACCTATCTATATCCCTTTGCAGACTGTGTCCTCCTCACAACTTGCTAACCCACCTATCTTTGTATCAGCAGCAAATTTGGCTACAGTACACTCGGTCCCTTCATCCAAGTCATTAATATAGATTGTAAATAGTTGAGGCCCCAACACTGATCTCTGTGGCACCCCACTAGTTACCAACCGGAAAATGACCCATTTATCCCAACTCTCTGTTTTCTGTTAGTTAGCCAATCCCCTGCAAGGCAAGTGATTTCACCTTAAAGTATTCATTGACTATGAAGCGCTTTGATATGTCTTGATGTAAAACACAAGTTTCCTCTTACTTTCTCAAATGGAAAATATCAAACTGCAGTGTATTTAATTATAGGCATTTTTACATTCACCTTTCACCAGTATGAAAATAATAGACAAAGGTCATTGACTTGAGAAACTTTGACCTGTTGGACCTGCCTGTTTTCTCACCTCAAGCATGTACTGAAAATACTTTGCAGCAAGTCCTTCAGGTTACAAAGTATCAAATGTAAAGCATACATCACTTTAAAAGCAGAAACCAAGACAGATCATACAATTGTCTTAATTTCATATGAAACCTCAATTCAGAACCCGACTACCAATCCTGCGATATTGTAAATGAGTCCTCCATGCATTATGAAGAAAAACGTCAGTTACATTTTCCAAACCCGTGACAAGAAAACTTAATTTTGCATTCAAAAATATATAATTACATTTGTGAGAAACACACATCAAAGCCTATAGGAGAAACAATGTGTCATGCTTCTCATTGGTTCAACTTTACCATACTATTTTGCTGAAATAAAGACCACAGAAAAACAACTTCCAATTCCAACCAATCACATTGCTGCTTTTAGCAACGATTCCAGGTGCCAATGTTACTTCTGACCCAGCTGAATAGGACTAAAACCAACAAAATTACCCATTTATTTCCTTTGTGGCTTCTGCATTCCTACATTATGTTTCTTTCCAGCAGCCTAACTGTCTCTCTGGCACATGGAGCTCACGGTTTCTCATTGCCAGCAATTTCATCTGGTCTTTGCACCCGGTTTGTTTGCCTTATAGTGAAGTCCAAAGTGCACATGCAGACTCCCATTATTTACCAAAAAATGTCCCTTTATCTTCTACCCAAAATTCTTGTATTCTCTCATGTAGTTTTGGTCTTCTCCCTACGAATTTCTGATTTTTCTTGCTGCCATTCGAATTTGGCCTGACCAACTTCCCCGCATGCTCATTCACCTATTCCGCTTCATTCCGTGTCAGCTGTGGCTCAGTGGGTAGCACACTCACCCCTGAGTCAGAAGGTTGTGGGTTCAAGTCCCACTCCAGGGACTTGAGTACAAAAATCTAGGCTGACACTCCAGTGCAGTGCTGAGGTAGTGCTGCACTGTTGGAGGTGCCGCCTTTCGGATGAGATGTTAAACCGAGGCCCCGTCTGCTCTTTCAGGTGGACGTAAAAGATCCCGTGGCACTATTTCAGAAGAAGAGTAGGGGAGTTATCCCCGGTGTCCTGGCCAATATTTATCCCTCAATCAACATCACTAAAACAGATTATCTGGTCATTATCACATTGCTGTTTGTGGGAGCTTGCTGTGTGCAA
Source organism: Squalus acanthias (assembly GCA_030390025.1). NCBI lineage: Eukaryota > Metazoa > Chordata > Chondrichthyes > Squaliformes > Squalidae > Squalus > Squalus acanthias. The sequence continues at coordinate 67,980,240 of CM059427.1, forward strand.
ATTGGCTGCCGCGTTTCCTGTATTACAATAGTGACTACAGTTCAGAAAGTACTTCATTGACTGTAGAATGCTTTGGTACGTCCGGAGGTCATGAAAGGCGTTACATAAATGCAAGTCTTTCTTTCACCATGAGAATTGGTTGCTTTATCCAAATGTTTTCAGTCAGTTCATGACCAAACTACAAATATTTCAAAATGAGCTAGATTAACTTGACTGCAAGTATGAGCCAGCATTTTTGTTTTAAAGACAGTTTCCACCTTATCTGTCCAAACACCATGACTATATTTTAAGATGCGACTGTACCCAAGCAAAATGATCAGCTGCATGACAAATTGAAATTTGACAGCCAATTTGGTGTCATTGTCGTACCCTAAGAAAGGACAAAGCATAAATGATCAAACAAGTGTTCAGAATACTAAAGCAACAGGAGAATGTTTAGCCATAGTATCTCAAGTGCTTGTTGTATTGGTTGAGATTGAGTTAACACCCATCATGTTTCACCAGTAAGTTCAAGTTCCAGACTGATAATTATAAACCAGCCCCTGGACAACAAGCAGTCCACAAATTAGATAAAAATCCTAAATTTAAAAAAAAAAAAATCTATTCACATCATAATCACAGCCCTTGAAATAAACTACAATCAATCTACACTTAGAGTCAGAGTCACCTTGCGAAGGAGGCATCGGACAATATCCCAGTCTGGCAAATCCATACATAGAAGCCACCAATTGGGATCACGTACAGCTTTCGATACTATAGCGCAGCATTTTACAGCAGAAAACAACGGCCCATAAAACAATGATCTTCCAGACTGATAATGAAACAGGACAGTCTTCATAAACTAAGGAGCTTGCTTACTTGATTGACAATCAATAAATCCATGACCTGGAGCTGGTAGTTACTGTGCATTTTTCTGACCCAGAGCAGCAACACAAAGTAATCATCACTGTAAAAGATAATACGTGCAAGTCGTCTGGAGAAATAGAAATTTGAGAAGTCCGCAGGCCCACATCCCAGAATAATTGCACATGTGGAGAACAAACCTGGTGGAATACACAAACTCGAGTATTTACATTTCAAGCTTCTACTTACAATTGATGCTAAAGGGAAAACTATCTCGGAACCTTTGGACAGAAAGCAGTGTGCACATATTGTCAGAGCTTACACTGGATGAACCATCAGAACACCTGCTGGAGAACGCAATTATTGAAAAGGCCATCAAATGACCATCCATTGGTTTGTGAATATGCAGTGACTACAGTCAAGAAAATTAAATAGCAGGAAGACCTACTGGAATCCAAAGCAACAGAGACGTCTGAAAGAGCTACAACAAACTCCCAATTATATGGTCAAGCTATACTCCAATATTCCAGACACGGATGATTCAGCAAGATATATATACAGTACAAGCATCTATTTGGAAATCTTGCATTTATGCTGGTCCAGATTTTAACAGCCAGCTATACCAATAGGTTGGCATCATCAGTAATGCAAATCGCAAGACACCTGATTTGAAATGAAAATCCCCCCAACTCGTTATTTAACTCACAAAACTAGAGTTCCAAACCAGAATATCTGTACAGAAAAAAAGCGAACTCTGTCTGCATGCCCTGCACGCCTCTAGTTTATTAATGTTCCAATTCCGAAAGGGGATGGGCTGCACACTGACTGATTGACTGCACACTGACTGATTGACACTGACCTGGACACAGGTAGGTTTTGATGGAATCTTCGCAAAGCATAAAGGAGGCCAGTAAGACACTGACTGATTGACCCTGCAAGATGATCCGGGGGGGAGGGGGCGGGGCTAACTGCTTGTCCACTGGTTGGGAGCTTTGATCATATGATAGCAAATTTTCAATGCCGGCCCCGGGGTGGTGTTGCTTCTTGCCAATGACCTCTGGTACGGGCAACCGGGCTGCTTCAGGCACCCGAGCTCATGGACCGGCTGGCCGGAGATTCAGCGACTTCTACAGCGTGTTCAGTGTCTGCAGCCCATCCTGGTGGAAGCGGGACAGGGAGCGCATCAATAATCTGCAATGATTATGAAATTTTAATCTTTCTTATACGATAGCAAATTTTCAATGCAGGTTAAGTATGTGGCATATAAGTTGGGTGTCAAAACAGTTCTTTATGGTTCAAAACTACAAGGTCTACAACAGAAGGCTCCCTTTAATCCAAGTGTGCAATCCAGAAACTAAGCTGTGAGGGGAGTTGTAGCAAAAAGGGGAAACAGTTTATGAAGGTAGGTGTAGGAAATATGAACACTAAATCCTGCACAAAGGCCACAGTATACAAGAAATACTGTATTGAAAAATTCTAATGTGGCATCTATCAGTTCAAAGGCATCAGAATTAATTTTCTTAAATTGCCGTCACGTTTTTTTGGGGTAAAATTGCACAGTGTACTGAGCTGGTTTTTCCAAGGTGGGGACAGAAGCAAGAGATGGAGGGGTTTAGAGGGAGTTCCAGAGAAAGAGACGAGGCAGCTAAAGATTCTGCCCCAATGGCGAGGCAAAGGGACCAGGAACATACAAAAGCCCAGAGTCAAAAGGTTGAAGGATGAAGGAGGGGGTATAAAACGGGAAATGGTTGCAGAAAGTTGGTGATGTCGTGAAGGGATTTGCAGATACAGACCAAGATTCTAATTTTTTATTAAGTGTTGGAGGACACGCAGCCAAAGTTAATTTGCGAAAATGGGGATAATGGGTGAGCAGGACTGAGTGCAGAGAGCACAAAAGTGGCTTAAGTTTTGGACAATTCAGAAATTATGCAGGTTGGAGAGTCAGAGCCAGAAAGAGGGCATTGCAGAAACATATTCTGTCTGACAAAAGCATGGATAAAGGGTTTCAGCAGTGCGGGAGTTGAGGTATGAGCAGAAACAGGCAGTGTTGCAGAGATGGAAACAAGAAGTTGTGGTGATGGGTAGGATGTGGTGTTTTGAGCTCGACTCTGGATCAAACGGAGGTCAGGGTCACGCACTGTCTGGTTCAGCCTGAATGAGTGGCTAGGGAGGAGGATGGAGTCATTGACAATGAGCAGAGTTTATGGTGGTGGCCAAAAACAACGATAAAACGTATTGTTACTTCTGGACTATCTCAGACACAGCATGTATAATAGTAGGTTTTGGTTCACAGGAGAGTTGAGGCTTGATTTTAACATCAGGCATAAAACAGGCGGGCAGTGAGCGGAATGCCCGCCGCTTCCTGCTGGCAGGTGACCCAAGCCATAAATATATATGCTGAATGGTATCACTAATTTATATTAGTCATCGTAACCATAAACTGAGATGCAGAGGTGTGTGGTGATAGCAGGTAGGATTTTTTTTAAAGTTTTTTGTAAAGCATTTTCAGATGCAGTAATATAGCTTTTGTAAAGAACTGTGACCTGTTAGAGATTAAATAAAGCCACTAATGAGGTTTATAAATAAACTGTCACTCTATATTGGTTTATGTTTTTTTTTAAAAGCAACTCATGGTTTCTTACCAAATCTCATGATTTGAGACAGTTAGGTTGGCATTCCTGTATTGTTCAAGACCTGAAAATAACAGTAAATTTATTGCAACAAAGGTTTGCCCCATAAATATTAACTGGCATTTAACAGTGAATTTAATAATTAATGTAAACAGATCAACATGATCTAGTGAAATCAGAGAAAACAAGTTTATTGTGCTATACAATGCAAGTCTGGAGAACACAACAGCACCAAATGGTCCTCACATACAGACAGGCTCTTCCTCTGATCCTCAACTGAGCATTCAGTTTTGTTTTTCCATGCTGTGTACAAAATTCATTTCCTCTTTCAGCATTTCAGGTGCTTTGCTACTGTTTACTCCCATTTTAAAATCATTGTAAATATTGAACTCCAACAGTGGTCCAGAGATATAAAACACTGTCAGAAATGTAAATATGAAAAGGTCACCGAACTTTGAATGTTAAATGTGAAAACCTGGTTTACACTCGGCGATACTCCATTGAATTGTGTTGAACATTCCCCAGCTGGTTATTTGTGGTGTTTATGCAAATATGTGGTCCTTTTCAGTGCCTTGAATACTAGTAACTCAGCAACACATCCTGCTTGATAAATGCCAGATTTGTTTCTATTGGCCAGCATGTCATTTTTGCACTGAATAAGCTATGCCACTGCTACCTTCTAACCCATCTTCATTTCATTTAAAAGACAGATTCAAACTTGTTGCAGCACTGGTTGGTTCTGTGCAAAGAGCAAACTTTGTTGACCTCAAAAATGGAAAAGCAATTATGAGCGTTACTAAAAAATCTGAACACACTAGAATACATAAGAGAAAGAGCAGCAACACATGGCCAAATATAGCCACAAAAGGAAAAGGAAGGCAGAAAGTTGGGAAGGAATAACAAACTTGTATTTATATAGCATCTTTCATATCCTCAGGAAGCTTCAAAGCACTTCACAGCCAATGGATTACTTTTGAAGTGTAGTCACCGCTGTTTTGTAGGCACACGCAACAGCCAATTTGCACAGAGTGACCCCATAAATAGTAAATAAGATTATTTTGCTCTGGTGAAGTTGGACGAGAAGAATAATTTAGCCTGGACATCAGGAGAACTACCTGCTCTTCAAATATTGTCAAAATCTTTTACACACAACTGACCAGGCAGTTTAACATTTCATGTACTGTACTGAAACGTCAGCCTATGATGTGCTGAACTCCTGGAGTGGGGCTAGAACCCAGGACTTTTCTAACTCAAAGGCAAGAGTGCTACCAAATGAGCCAAACATTCCAAAGAACTTACAAAGCAGAGGAGTATGGAAAAATTGTACTCAGAATACCTGACAAGACTGAGCCAGAGGCAAAAAAAATTCCAGCAAAGCAATAGATTAAAAGGTATTATTGGTGTGTATTGTAATTTTTTTTTAAAAAAGGAATTGTTTTTCTTTGTCAGAGTGTTGCTGTTCTATCTTGATCTAATTAAGAGCTTGGGTGGCCTAAAGCATGGAAATACCTTGCGTGCTCTTTCCACACCCGTTTTAAAAATCAGTGACCATCAACAGTCTCTCCCCCATTAAATATCAAGCTGATCCATAAGTTAACTTGTGCATCATTTTACTTTACAGTCTTTTTTCCCTGTTATTTATTCAACTTTTGTTCACAGTACTGAGAACCAGCTTCCAAGTGTTACTCAGCTGGACAATATAAAGACAAAAAAGTATTGAAGCTGAAGCAATCCTCATTAATGTCTGTATCTGCTGATGCTAATTCTGAGCTTCCTCACCGCGAGGTTCAGAAAAATATTTAAAGATTCTACTGAATAAACATTTCAGCTGACCATAATTCTTTGCAATGGATTTCAAGAGCTGCTGCCGACACCAAGAAAAGCATGAGGTTGGGGGAAAGAGAGAAGTACTTTCAATATAAAATACTTCCATTTATATAATATGGAAAAGTAGTTGAGTCGGATAACTGGCAGTAAATATCCACTTTTATTGTTGATAAGACACCTGCCAATTTGAGCTTTGTGAATAATGTGTGGCAATGTAGTTGTTCTGAACTTTTCCAAGAATTAGCTTGGGAATCGGAGATCGAACACAAGGCAGAGTCCAATGAAATTTTTTTTTAAAAATGCTGAAAGCACTTATCAAATCAGGCAGCATCTGTGCAGAAAGGAAGGTGGGGTTAACGTTTCGGGTTGAATATCTTTTGTTAGCACTGGAAGATACAAACAAATTGCTTACAAGGAGGAACAGCCAGGAAAATTGGGACGGCAAGAAATAAAAAAGGTTATTTGATTCAGTGGAGGACAGGAGATGGTTAAATAACAGAAGTGATAAAGGTGCAGGCAATAATGAGAGAAACTGGACAAACCAAAGGATGTATCTGGAGACCCAAAGGATGTATGAATGGCTACAGAGGAGGAGGGAAGCATGGAAAATCTGGCAAAACAGAAGGCTCCAATGGCCCAGGAGTGAGGTGGAAGAAATAGACAGGGAGATACCAGGGGGTGCTGAAAATATTTCCACAATAAGTATTTCCACTGTCAGCATAAGATCCGATCATTCCACAGAACCTCAGAGGAGCGCTGATGAAATAGGAGGAGCAACCTTCTCCCATAATCTCCAGGATCCTTAGCAATTCTTCCCCATTTAGGCACACAACACCTGCAAGTAGCCTACTACTCAGGAGGGAGTGGGATATCAGTCAAGTTCTGAATACAAAGCTCGAGATGGCCCGACGTGTGGAGCAACCACTGATGGGAGACTCCGATCATGGATATTATTTAAAAGCAAGAGATGCTTTGGGGATTGAAGGCCAGACGTTTATACAGTGCCACAAAAAGCCTGCCAAGCTTTGACGCAGGAGCACTGAAGGCTCTTAAAAGGGATCATGCATTTCATCGTAATTTCTATCATTATGTGCTACTGGGTTTGTTCCTTAAACATAATATTCCAGCAGAGTTTCTACCTTTCTCCCAAAAATACCCAAAGGGTAGTTTAGGTAACTGCTGCTGTAGCTCTCATGGAAGAGACATTAAGCATAGCTAGTCTGTGGTACAATACAATGAAAGCCATTTTATGCAACAATTATGTGCATTAGCAACTGTTAGTAGACTAGTGAAGTTTTCACTACTTAAAACTCGTCCAGTACTGGTGCACACCTGCTGACAAAACTATGGAGGCACTTAGTTTATTTTTGATGCAGATGTATCACCATAGGCCAGCTGGGGCACGCACTGTACTGTGTGCAAAGTTCTGATTTTTTCCTTTGGCTATTGTTCCTGAAGAGAACAATCCAGTATTAGATTTTCTGCAGGTTCATTATCTGGTGCTGATACCTCAGCCACCTGAAAAAGAGAAACACAAAAACCTAGACAGCTGATGAAATTAACTAAGTGAAATTAAATAATTGCCCTCCTGAAGCAGGGGAAGAATGCTTGTGAAACCTCCAGCTACCGCCCTATCTCCTTACTTTGCACTTGTTATAAAGTGCTGGAGAGACTACTACCCCACAGACTAGCCCCATCATCGAGTCAACCATCCCCAAGGAGCAAGCGGGCTTCCGGAGCGGCCGTAACTACTGGGACCAAGTGGTAGCTTTAACAACGCACATGGAAGCAGGCTTCCAGCGCCAGCTCAAGACCGCCGTAGCACTCGTGGACCTGTCAGAGGCATATGACAGTATGGAAGCATGAACTGCTTTTCAAGCTCTCCACCATTTTACCCTGCAGAACGACAATCCATCTTCTCAACTCCATGCTTAGCAACTGACGCTTCCGTGTATACACTGGCACCCTGAAGAGCACATATAGGACATTGAACAACGGACTCCCACAGGGTTCTGTCCTGGCACCCATGTTATTCAACATTTGCACCAGTGACATGCCCGAAACAGAGGCTCGCAAGTTTGTATATGCTGATGACATTGCCTTGGCCAGGCAAAACATGAATCTGTCCATCACCGAGGAGACCCAGACCAGTGATTTAAAAGATGGAGGCCTACTTCCGCCAAACCCACAAAAGTCAGTCACCTCAACATTCCAACACCCATCAAGCAAACCAAGCTTTGAAAGTCTCCTTTTGCAGCGCAGAGGTTAACCATGCTAAAAACCCTATTTAGGACTCACACTTGACCGCACCCTGTTGTATAAACAGCATCTCCAGAACCTTGGGAAGAAACAAGAGGATAGGATCAACTTGATCCAGAAACTCGCCAGATCCTCATGGGGAGCAGACGCTCAAACCCTCCGTACTCGCCCTGGTGTACACTACAGCGGAGTACTGCTCTCCGGCATGGCTATCGAGTCCGCATGTCAAATCCGTTGATGTCCAGCTGAATTCTACTATGAGGATTATCACCGGTACACTTTTATCGACACCAACACCATGGCTGCCCGTGCTTGCAAACATCGCACCACCACACCTACACCGCTAATATGCAGTCTCCAGAGAATACACCCGCTACACCAGCAAAGACATGCTGATCCAGGCCGACTTGAACAACCTACCGCCAACCCGTCTCATCTCTAGAAGGCCATTTTGGACTGTCGCCGAAGTTCTCCAGCAATCTCCCCTCAGCCTTGATGACCAATGGCGAAATGCTTGGAAGAACTGTGGCATGCAGAATGGATTCCTTATAGAGGACCCCACAGTACAACCTGAAGGATCAAACCTTCCTAGCAAACAGTGGACAACCATCAACCGCCTCAGAACAGGTCATGGTAGATGTTGCCACCTTCTCCATAGATGGAAGATTAAAGTATCCCCATCATGCGACTGTGGAGCTCCTAATCAGACCCTGGAGCACATCATTGAGCACTGCCCTCAGAGGAAATTCACAGGCAGCCTACAAGATATCCACGATGTTACACCGGAAGCTCTGGCCTGGATATCTGACTTAGATATTGACATTTTATTTGCTTTGCTACTACCATAAGAAAGTAGAAGAGACTAAGTGTTTGATTCTCCAGTGTCTGACGAACCTAGCCTCCTCCTATTGAGAGTCTAGAAACTTTATCCCAAACTTTGGTACTTGCAGCAAGCAGCAAAAGTAACCTTTAGCTGTGGAAAAACAATGGTTCAGGTCCTAGGGTTTTGAGAGGTGGGATTAGGAAGCCACATGCAGCGATGACATTGCAGTATACGTGTTAAGTACATTGATTCCTAGCACCCATCAAACTAAACTAAATCTCTACAGGAGTTAGAATATGTGGAAAGAATAATGGATAACGTCGAGCTTGGCAAAGCAACTTAAGCAAGTACCCAATAAGGTTGCTTAAAGCTTTATAGTGACAACAAAAGTCATGTTACATTTCACCTTTGTGAAAATATTTACCAGCAATCAAGTGAAATGTTCTCAGGTGTTCTAGTGTAAAAGCAGTATTAAACCAATACTCATCTTTCATGTACTGTTATCTGAACTTCAAAGAAGAATATTCAGAGACATGTCAGCAAAGGCTCTTGCATCTGCCATATCAATGTACTTGGGCCGCATGTTTAACCCCCCTCAGCAAAAAAGAACCACAGCATCTAATTACATTTCTCTTGATAGATCTCTTCACTACTACGGCGTTGTTCTCTTCTGCAATGCATTAACAGCATTCCTTCGGGGACGGTACCCAATCAAAATATCCATCACAACATGAATTAGAAGTTTGAAGAAAAAAATTCAGACACTGGTGCTGAAAAGGTCATAATTTAGTTACAGTATAACTTGAAAGTTTCAACCTTCATATATAACCTGGACAATTACAACATTGCATTAAATATTACTCTGTTGAATGTTACCTTATTCTTACAAGCTATCTCTAACCAATTTCCCCTCTAGAATTTCCCTGTGAGTGAAAAACCATGTGGGTAAAAGTATCAATGATAAGTAACTCTTTCTCTTCTTAGGCAGTCCCTCGGAACCGAAGATGACTTGCTTCCACACTAAAAATGAGTCCTCAGGTGACTGATGAGTCCAATGTGGGACCTACAGTCTCTGTCACAGGTGGGGTAGATGGTGGTTGAAGGGACGGGTGGGTGGGGTGCTTGGGTTGACGTGTGCTCCTTCCGCTGTTTGCGCTTGCTCCCGGCGAAGAGACTCGAGGTGTTCGGCACCTTCCCGGATGCTTCTCCTCCACTTTGTGCAGTCTTGGGCCAGGGATTCCCAGGTGTCGGTGGGGATGTTGCACTTTTTCAAGGAGGCTTTGAGGGTGTCCTTGAAGCGTTCTCTGCCCACCTGGGGCTCTCTTGTTGTGTCGGAGCTCCGAGTAGAGCGTTTGTTTTGGGAGTCTCGTATCGGGCATGCGGATGATGTGGCCCGTCCATCTGAGCGGATCGAGCGTGGTCAAAGCTTCGATGCTGGGGATGTTGGCCTGAACGAGAACACCGACGTTGGTGCGCCTATCTTGCGGAGGCAGCGTTGGTGGTACCTCTCCAGTGCTTTGAGGTGCCTGCTGTACATGGTCCATGTCTCTAAAGCATACAGGAGGGCGGGTATCACTACTGCTCTGTAGACCATGAGCTTGGTGCTGGGTTTGTGGTCCTGGTCTTCAAACACTCTCTTCCTCAGGTGACCGAAGGCTGCACTGGCACACTGAAGGCGGTGTTGGACTTCGTCATCGACGTCTGCCCTTGTTGACAGTAGGCTCCCGAGGTATGGAAAGTGGTCCACGTTGTCCAAGGCTTCGTCATGGATTTTGATAATCAGGGAGCAGTACTGTGTGGTGGGGGCAGGTTGGTACAGGACCTTTGTCTTACGGATGTTTAGTGTAAGGCCTATGCTCTCGTACACTTCGGTGAAGGTGTTGACGATGGTTTGGAGTTCAGCCTCAGAGTGTGCGCAGATGCAAGCGTCGTCTGCATACTGTAATTCAATGACAGACGATGGGATGACCTTGGATCTGGACTGGAGGCGACGGAGGTTGAACAGTTTCCTGTTTGTTCTGTAGATTAGCTCTACTCCAGCGGGGAGCTTACTGAGGGTGAGATGGAGCATTGCAGCCAGGAAGATCGAGAAGAGCGTTGGTGCGATGACACAGCCTTGCTTGAACCCGGTCCGTACGTGAATTGGGTCTGTGGTGGATCCGTTGGTACCTTATTCTTACAAGCTATCTCTAACCAATTTCCCCTCTAGAATTTCCGTGAGTGAAAAATCATGTGGTTAAAAGTGTCAATGATAAATATCTAAACCAAAAACAACAGTCAGTAATGCTCTTACAACATGTGACCTAAAATCAGACAGTAGAATTACCAAACCTTGTATTTACAAAGCAAGGTGGTTGAGAGTTTTTTTTGCATTTAGCTCCACATGACAGGGGAAACAGCAGCAAAACTAGCCAGCTGCTGTTTTGCTTTTCACGCAGGTTAAAGTGGTGGAATTCCAGAGTTATTTCCCTTCTCCCCGACAAAGAAAATTGATGCAAAATAAGTTACTTCTGAAGCATTGTATTTGTGAAGAATTGTAAAGGTCAGCACCAAATGTTACTAGATCTTATCTGTTGCATAAAAGTTGATAGATTAGATTTGATGCAAGCAATTTATGAGCTCTCTTGCGGCTCGGCAAGTTGAGCCATCTGAACCAGGATGGCCCTAACCTTGTGATGAATGTTAAGTGAGCAGCCAGCGAGAGGTAATTGACAAGTCACACACTTGTTTGTACATACACGGAAACACCCATTGTGAACAGTGAACTGAAGTGAAGTGACTGAATCTAACCTTCCTGAGCATCTGAAACATAGAAACATAGAAGATAGGAGCAGGAGTAGGCCATTCGGCTCCTCGAGCCTGCTCCGCCATTCAATGCGATCATGGCTGATCATCCAAATTCAGTACCCTGTCCCTGCTTTCTCCCCATATCCCTTGATCCCTTTAGCCTTAAGAAATATATCTATCTCCTTCTTGAATATATTTAATGAATTGGCCTCAACTGCCTTCTGTGGTAGAGAATTCCACAGGTTCACCACTCTCTGGGTGAAGAAATTCCTCCTCATCTCAGTCCTAAATGGCTTACCCCTTATCCTTAGACTGTGACCTCTGGTTCTGGACTCCCCCACCATCGGGAACATCCTTCCTGCCTCTAGTCTGTCTAGTCCTGTTAGAATTTTATAAGTTTCAATGAGATCCCCTCATTCTTCTAAACTCCAGCGAATACAAGCCCAATCGACCCAATCTCTCTTCATACGTCATTCCTGCCATCCCAGGTATCAGTCTGGTGAATCTTCGCTGCACTCCCTCCATGGCAAGAACATCCTTCCTCAGATAAGGCGACCAAAACTGCACACAATACTCAAGGTGTGGTCTCACCAAGGCCTTGTACAACTGCAGCAAGACATCCTTGCTCCTGTACTCGAATCCTCTCGCTATGAAGGCCAACATACCATTTGCCTTCTTAACCGCCTGCTGCACCTGCATGCTTACCTTCAGCGACTGGTGCACAAGGACTCCCAGATCTGAGTTTATAAGCACTTTTTAAAATATTAGTTTGATCTCCAGTCTGTGTTGCTAGCTCTCAGAAATTCAGATGGGATGCTCCTATCTACCTCAACATCCTGGAGGGATTCCCCCACCCCCTCCCCCAGTCAGAGTTCCTGCTCCCACCTGCAAATCAAGATTCCCAACTAAAATGTATGCACAATCATCAAGTGCAAACAGCAAGATACACACACAGTTGAATGGCATGCTGGTACTTTCATCACAAATAATGGCCACTTCAGCCAAGTAGGAGTGGGTCCAACAGCTATGGTATTGTACCCCAGCAAGGAGTCAGTACTTTCAGGAGTTGAAACTAATAAAATTGATGGGAGGAAGAAAAAAAAAAAAAAACTGGTCCTGGAGTTGTGGTAGATTGCGCTGGCTTTTACAGCGCAATTCGTCTGAAATCGGCCAAACCAGCGCAAATGATCAAGAAATTTCACGTGCTAATTATGCCCAGCACAAAGAGTTTCCGCAATATTTTGCACTCGTTTAAAAAACATTGCCCTGGAGGTCAGCCACGCCCCCAGATCGAATTAATCGCCATGACAAGTTTCTGCAAATTGCACCCTTTTGCGGGCCTTCGAGGTGGCTCTTAAAATTAAGCTGGGTTTTTTTGGCGCAAGGACACCAATAGGCACCTTTTAAAAACCATGGGCCGCAATTTGTGACCCTTATGGGCTCGTACGAGGTGGGCACGTGCCCGTTGGGGCCGTGCAAGTTCCGGGTTTGGGCATGTGAAGCGCATGCGCGAAAACCCGGAACTTGCAAGAATTCTCTTGACAGATGATCCGCATCCCCGGGAGAAGGGCATCCGTGGGCGGAGAGTTGCGCTATTTGCCCAACTTCTGCCCAGCAAATGCCCTTGAAATTCTTATGCCTGGTAAAAGCAAGCGTAAGGCCTGCTTTTACCAGCGTAAGAATTTTCAAAATAGAAAAATAAAATGTTATCACTCATTTATACTTTAAAAACCCTGTCCAATAAGATTATTTTTAGCCCCATAAAAAGAATTTTATTTTCAAAAAATTAAATGTTTAAAATATTTAATTAAATGGCATTTTAATTAATTTTAAATACGTAATTTAAAAAAATTATTTCATGTGTTCGTGTATTTTTTAAGTGATCCCCATTCATAATTATGGGAGTTCCGTACATATGGAATCCCCGTAAGTATGAATGGGGATTCCCCTTCTTTCATTGGTTGGGCTGGCCCACGTGATCCCAGGGGCACTTGTGAACCGTGCGCGCCCCGGGATACATGGGCCTCTGCCCGCGCGTACCCGGAGAGGCCCAGGAGCGCGAATCTACAAACCTCCCGGACCACCAGGTAAATGCGTAGATTTTTTGCAGGGCTGTTAAATATTTTTTAATTTACTAAGAAACTGACTCCTGTACACCAATGTAACTAGTAAATGGGTCTGTCTAGTTTTTTTAAAAGTCATTTTCAGTTATTTAAAATCAAGTTACTCACAGGTGTTGGACTAGACACCGATTAAAAATTCTTATTTTTTGAGATACAACTGAAAATGGGTTTATTAATCAAACTGCACCAGGTTATGCAAGATAAGGGCTCATGGGATGGGGATATTATACTAGCATAGGTAGCGGATTGGTTAATGGACAGAAAACAGTAGAGATAAACGGGTCTTTTTCAGGTTGGCAGGCTGCAACTAGTGGGGTGCCACAAGGATCAGTGCTTGGGCCTCAGCTATTTACAATCTATATTAATGACTTAGATGAAGGGACCGAGTGCAATGTGTCCAAGTTTGCTGATGATACAAAGCTAAGTGGGAAAGTAAGTTGTGAGGAGGACACAGTCTGCAAAGGGATAAAGACAGGTTAAGTGAGTGGGCAATAAGGCAGAATATAATGTGGGGAAATGTGAGGTTATTCACTTTGGTAGGAAGAATAGAAAAACAGACTATTTTTAAAAAATGGAGAGAAACTTTTAAATATTAGTGTTCAGAGAGATTTGGGTGCCCTTGTAAAAGAAACACAAATTTAGCATGCAGGTGCAGCAAGCAATTAGGAAGGCAAATGGCATGTTGGCCTTTATTGCAAGGGGGTTGGAGTAGAAGAGTAAGGAAGTCTTGCTACAATTGTACAGAGATTGATAGATTTTTGAATATCAAGGGACTCAAGGGATATGGGGATAGTGCAGGAAAGTGGAGATAAGAACATAAGAAATAGGAGCAGGAGTCGGCCATTCGGCCCTTCGAACCTGCTCCGCCATTCAATAAGATCATGGATGATCTTCTGCCTCAACTCCATTCACTGGCCCCATCGCCATATCCCTTGATGCCCTTGCTGGCCAGAAATCTATCGACTTCTGTTTTGAATATACCCAATGACTGAGCCTACACAGCCCTCTGGGGTAGAGAATTCCAAAGATTCACCACACTCAGTGAAGAAATTTCTCATCTCAGTCCTAAATGGCCGACCCCTTATTCTGAGACTGACCCCTGGTTCACCCGACGAAGGAGTTGCAACTCCGAAAGCTTGTGATTTAAAATAAAACTGTTGGACTATAACCTGGTGTTGTGCGACCTCTAGACTCCCCAGCCAGGGGAAATATCCTCTCTGTATCTACCCTGTCAAGCCCTGCAAGATTTTTGTATGTTTCAATGAGATCACATCTCATTCTCCTAAACTCTAGAGAATATAGGCCTAGTCTACTCAATCCCTCCATCCCAGGAACCAGTCTAGTGAACCTTTGTTGCATAATCACAAGACAATATAAAAGTAAATGCTTTTCATCAGGACTCTGCAACATAAACTTGAATGAAAATAACTTGTCGGCCTTACTGGTCCAGGGTTAGTACTGAAGCTGTAAACTAGCCCAAAGTCCTGAAACATCCAAAAAGGAATGTTGCAACACCACATCCTTCAGTTTCTTCAGGAGGAGACACTTTTATACACTCAGTTTTAAAATTGTACTTGCATAGATGACACAAAAATTGAATAGCACACATATCCCTTGTACTTCAAACAAGATACCATGTTAAAAACTTCAGTGCATTTAAAAATATTCCTGGACACGTCAGTTGCAAGAACCACCAATCTCAATGAAAACTATGGTCTCGTAGAAAATGGGAAAAATCTATTTACAGGAAACTCTTTATTAACCGGCACCGACGGGACCGGCGTGGTGCCGGTTAATCAAAAAGTCCGGATAACGGAGAGTTATATCTCCCAACGTACGAGAGCCCCGTACATACTGACATGCGCCTGCATTCGGAGCTCCGTCTCCCCGGGGACCGCCAGCTGACCATCTGTCGTGTCCGCTGCCTACCCGGGCTGCACATTCCCCTCCCAATCTACACGCTCCGATACAAGGCAAACGCCTCGGGGTTTTTTTTAAAGTTATTTTTAAAGGAGAGATGAAGGAAAACCCCGGTTACCTACTCAAGAATTTTGCCGGTTAAGAGAGATTTCTGGTTATTTGGGTGCCGGTTAAAAGAGAGTTTCCTGTAGAAGGTTCAACGTCCCGTGATCAGTGGCCTACTGCTGCTTCTCCACAGGAGGCTGCCAGGATTTGGTACAGCCTACATAAAAATGAATAGAATTTGCACATATCTAAAGAGAGCCATTAAAGCTCGCGGTTATGCATGGAGTGTAGAAATTCTAGTTATAGATTTCCTAAAGTCGGATCATCTCTTGAGGAATTCAGGGTTATGCCAAAGGACCACCCAACACACAGATATCTGATTAAACAGAAAGATCAGGAACCAAGTTGATCAGAAATCCAGAAGCAATGCTGCTTTCCAAAATAGAAAGTTAATATAACTTAAACTGTCAGAAACAGATACAACACATCTAGCTTGATGGCTAGGTTAACTGGCTGTATTAAAAAGATACCATTGTTCCATAAATATTTCAAATTGCAGAATAAAACAATTCTTTGGTGAAGCATCAAACGCGATCAACACCCGCAGGCACCAAGTTCTCAGAAGTGGAAAACCCAGAAGGCACAACAGGATGTTGAGGAAACAACTTATCAGGTCAACTGATACTAAATATTTTCCACTTAGTTTATAAAGAGCTTTAAAGGAAAGATGGTTCGACAGTTGTGATGATGGCAATGGCTAAAAAAATAAAAATTCATTAGCCATTGCTCGGCAATAACCAAGCAGAAGTCACACAAGTGAAGTCAGGATACAAGACTGAGATCAGTTTCTCAGAGAAAGCTTCCATAGATGGTTGGTCTCAGTAACCTAAACATCTAAAACAGTGGTTCTCAAACTTTTTGGTTGAAGGACCCCTTTTCAAATGGATTAGTAATCACGGACCCCTCCCGCCCCAATCTAAATTCTAATATACGATTAATGTTCCTTGCAAAAAAAAAATTCCAGGCCACACGGCCCCTTTAAGGGGCTGCGCAGCCCATTCAAAATACGCGCGTGCGCGGGTTTTTCTATTGAAAAGCCGGCTGTGTGGGACCTCTGGAGCGCTGCACGGCTTACAGGGAACAATGTATAAAATACTCATGAAAGTGCAGCTTGTAAAGAGTGCTTTAGTAATGCTGTCAAAGAAACAGGTATTTACACAGATATCAGTGAAATGCGTGTGCCTGCTTCTCGCACCAATTCTGGGCACTCCGCAGCAACAGATTAGCCACTTAGTGCTGGACAATTTTTTTTTATTTTTTTTTTTAAAGCCGTCACCATGCTGGCCAGGGTGAGTGAGGGCACGAGCACCCATCCACATGCTGGGATGTTGCTGGAAACACGACTCAATGTCCCACGGGCATGCTCTGTAACAGCTGCACCGTGGGATCGGACCTCAGCGCGTGAACACGTTCAGGCACGTGTTTGACGGGTGCCCGCAGGCGCTCTGATCACATCAGGAGGATGGCACAGGGTTGCGCCGCCAGGGAGAGGAATTGGCTTGACCGGCAGGGAACGCTCGTTGCAAAGTGAGAGAGAGAGAGATGTGGGCCTCTGTGAAGAGGCGGGCCCAGCCGTTGGGAATAATTCGCAAGAACTGAAGCAGTGCTGGTTTTATAAAGAGGGGCAGGCTTGAAATGACCTCCGGTCACAGATCCCTGGAAAGTCTCTACAGACCCCCCCCGCCCCCCCCAGTTTGAGAACCACTGATCTAAAAAATCGTCCATCCAAGCCAATAAGTATTAAGCTTGGACTGCCTACATGCCAATTGTCAGCATTTAATGGGTTGTATCTTCGTGTCAGCGTTGACTAACAAAAATAAGCTTGGGATTTAATCTTGCCACGCGGTCTCAAGATTGCCCCAGAATGCTCCATCAGAAATCTCTGCGTATATGTGGAACTTGTAAGCTTGAACAACCATAAAATCAGGTAGCTACCAAACTGACATGATGAAATAGCACACAGCAGTGGGTACTTCAAACTTTCGATGCTGCAGAGATTGATCATGTATATTGTACTGCAGAGACTAACCAATGTAAAATGTGTTGGTAGGAAGATATGGCAGAGACTGATGCAAAATATACTGGAGAGCGAGAGAAAGTGCACAATCAAGGAAGTGAATCAGATATGCCCAAGTACAAATGAGTACTTTGCTTCTGTCTTCAAGGAAGAGGATGCGGCCATAGACGTAGTGAAGGAGGAGGTAGTGGAGATACTTGATCGCATAAAAATTGATAAAGAAGAGATATTAGAAAGGCTGGCTGTACTTAAAGTAGATAAATCACCAGGAGCGGATGGGATGCATCCGAGGATGCTGAGGCAATTGAGGGCGGAAATCGCGGAGGTACTGGCCATAATATTCCAATCCTCCTTAGAAACGGGGGTGGTGCCCCAGAGGACTGGAGAATTGTAAATGTTACACCATTGTTCAAAAAAGGGTGTAAAGATAAACCCAGCACTACAGGCCAGTCAGTTTGACCTCAGTAGTGGGGAAGCTTTTAGCAACAGTAATCAGGGACAAAATTGTCACTTGGATAGGTGTAGATTAATTAAGGAAAGCCAGCATGGATTGGTTAAAGGCAAATCGTGTTTAACCAACTTGATCGAGTTTTTGATGAGGTCAGAGAGGGTTGATGAGGGTAATGCGGTAGATGTAGTGTACGTGGATTTCCAAAAGGTGTTCAACAAAGTGTCACATAATATGCTCGCCAGCAATGAAGCAGCCCATGGAATAAAAGGGACAATGGCAGCATGGATACGAAATTGGCTAAGTGATAGGAAACAAAGAGTAGTGGTGAATGGTTGTTTTTCGGACTGGAGGAAGGTATACAGTGTTGTTCCCCAGAGGTCGGTTCAGGACCACTGCTTTTCTTGATATATATTAATGACTTGGACGTGGGTGTACAGGGCACAATTTCAAAATTTGCAGATGACACAAAACTTGAAAGTATAGTGAACAGTGAAGAGGAGAGTGACAGACTTCAAGAGGACATAGACAGGCTGGTGGAATGGGCGGACACGTGGCAGATGAAATTTAATGCAGAAAAGTGGAGGTATAAAGTACAAAAGTGTGGAAATGATGATGAACCTGTATAAAACACTGGTTCAGCCCCAACTGGAGTACTGTGTCCAATTCTGGGCACCACACTTTAGGAAGGATGTGAAGGCCTTCGAGAGGGTGCAGAAAAGATTTACGAGAATTATTACAGGAATGAGGGACTTCAGTTACGTTGATAGACTGGAGAAGCTGGGATTGTTCTCCTTGGAGCAGAGAAGATTGAGAGGAGATTTGATAGAAGTGTTCAAAATCATGAGGGGTCTGGACAGAGTAGATAAAGAGAAACTGTTCCCATTGGCAGAAGGGTTGAGAACCAGAGGGGACTGATTTAAGGTGATTGGCAAAAGAACCAAAGGCGACATCAGAAAAAACTTTTACGCAGTGAGTGGTTAAGATCTGGAATGCACTGCCTGAAAGGGTGATGGAGGCAGACTCAATCTTATCTTTCAAAAGGGAGTATCTGAAGGAAATTTTTTTGCAGGGTTACAGGGAGTGGGACTAGCTGAGTCAGCATGGGCTCAACGGCCAAATGGCCTTCTTCCGTGCTGTAACCATTCTATGATCCTATGAACATTTCATTCTTATTCTGTGCCAGGGTGGGGTGAGGAAGGGGAAAAGAAATGGCAATGATTTTGGAAAAGTGTGCCAGAAATCACCAACTCGCCTTGGAGCCGCCACTTGAGGCTGGCGAGTATGTGAGTCTGTGAGCCAAGCACACCCTCAGTATCCCACAGCCCAGCTCTGGTTTCTATCCACAAGATACAGGAAACTTTCGTTTATCCGGCATCGACGGGACCGGCGTGGTGCCGGTTTATCGAAAGTACCGGATAACAGAGAGTTATATCTACCGAGGCTATTTTTAACAAAGAGACTCCAAGCAGCGCGGGAGAATCTACTCCTGCTACTGCAATGTTTCGGACTTGCGAAAGCGCCAGGAGGCCGAGTAGTGGCACTTTTGAAAAGTACCCCTACTGACTAAATCGGCGTTCACGGACTCGGACTCGGGATCGGCAACATTGCCGGTTATTTGAGAGGATTTTTCGGAGCACTCGGCGTTCGCGGGGACTCGACTGCAACTCGGCAACATTGCCGGTTATTTGAGAGGAGTTTTCGGAGGATGATTTTTGCCGGTTAAGCGAGAATTCCGGATATTTGGGTGCCGGATAAACGAAAGTTTCCTGTACCAGAAAATGTGCAGTGTTGAAAATGGATGATACTTTGAGAGCAGCATGTCCAAACCTAACATGAATATATTTTGCACCTTCAATGTTCACATCCCCCGACAGAAAATCTTAAATCCGCCACAGCAAGAAGCTCAGTTTTTTTTTTATAAACACTTTTGTTAACTGTTTCCCATCCTAGGACTGCTTACATCCACCTCGAAACCTTAACTGCCTCAATACTCTCTCTCGGCTTTTTTATAAACACTGGTCAGCTTTTGATAATTTTCTAGGTTGGCATTAACGTGACTGAGCCCTCATTTTAATCGAGTCACAACGGCACAGAAGGAGGCCTTTCGGCCCATCGAGTCCGTGCCGGCTCTCTGTAGAGCAATTCAGTCAGTCCCATTCCCCCGCAGCCCTGCAAGTTTATTTCCCTCAAGTGCCTATCCAGTCTCCCCTTGAAAACATTCAGTGTCTCCGCTTCCACCACATCTGTCGGCAGCGAGTTCCAGGTCCTCACCACTCACTGTGTAAAAAAGTTTTTCCTCACATCCCCCCCTCTTGCCCAAAACCTTTAATCTGTGTCCCCTAGTCCTTGTACCATCAACTAGTGGGAACAGCCTTTCCCCATCTAGCCTATCTAAACTCATCATCTTGTACACCTCTATCAAATCACCCCTCAACCTCCTTTGCTCTAATGAAAACAAATCCAGCTTCTCCAACCTGTCCTTGTAGCTAAGATCCCCCATCCCCGGAACCATCCTGGTAAATCTCCTCTGCACCCTCTCAAGGGCCTTCACATCCTTCCTAAAGTGTGGTGACCAGAACTGGACGCAATACTCCAGTTGTGGCCTAACCAGCGCTTTATAAAGGTTCAGCATAACTTCTCTACTTTTGTACTCAATACCACTATTTATGATGCCCAAGATCCCATATGCTTTGTTAACCACTCTCTCAATATGTCCTGCCACCTTCAGGGACCTATGCACATTAACTCCCAGGTCCCTCTGTCCCTGCACACTCTTTAAAACTGTGCCATTAAGTGTATATTGCCTCTCCCAGTTCCTTCTGCCAAAATGCATCACCTCACACTTTATTAAATTCCATCTGCCACTTGTCTGCCCATTCCGCTAGCCTTTCTATGTCCTGTTGCAGTCGATTGATATCACGGTTTACCACCCCCCCCCCCCCCCCAAAGTATGGTGTCATTGGCAAATTTAGAAATTCTACTGTATTCCAATATTCAGGTCATTTATATATATCAAAAAAAGCAGTGGCCCCAGCACTGACCCTTGGGGAACACCACTGTCGACCATCCTCCAGTCTGAAAAGCAGCCATTTACCACAACTTGCTGTTTTGTCCTTTAGCCAATTCCTTATCCAAGCTGCCACTGACCCACCTATTCCATGAGCCTCAATTTTATTAACCAGCCTTCTATGTGACACTTTGTTAAACACCTTCCGAAAATCCATGTAGACAACATCCATTGCATTCCCTTCATCAATCCTCTGATACTTCATCAAAAAATTCAATTAGTCAAACACAATCTTCCTTTTACAAACCAGTGTTGGCTCTCCATAATTAGCTTAAACCTCTCCCAAGTGCCCGTTAATTTTTTCCTTGATTATTGTTTCTAAAACTTTACCCACCACTGATGTTAAACTGACCGGCCTGTAGTTACTAGGATTGTCCATACACCCTTTCTTGACCAATGGTGTCACATTTGCCACTCTCCAATCCTCAGGCAGCCCCCCCCACCCATCTAGGGAAGATTGGAAAATTATGGCAAGCCCTTCCGCTATCTCCTCCCCCAATTCCCTTAGCAACCTGGGATGCAAGCCATCTGTACAAGACGACTTGTCCACTCTAAGCATACCCAGCCTTTCTAGTACATCCTGTATCAATTTTCACCCCTTCCATTGCATATATGGGTTATTTTCTCAGTACAATTTTCAATCAGAATCAACTCCACAAGCATGTCCAAAACTGGAGTATGGATGAGGTGCCATGAGGAAAGAATTAAACAGGGGAGGGGGTAAACAACTACCCTCCATATACGAAACATATTTAAAACTATGCATTTGAGAACACTGAAATATCACAAAACGTAGCACTGTAGTTGGAAGACTAGACAGCAAAACGCAACGGCATTGATAATACGGAAAAGTTAGGAGCATATAGGAAACAGAGGGGAGGGTTGGGAAGAGAAATATCAGTGTGTAATGGGAAAACACACCGACAACAGCTAGAACCCACTTACAAGACAAACCCCCGCCCCACCCCTCCAAATTGGGTTGACTAACCGAAACAAAACAAATATACAGTTTTATATCTTGATTATAATGAAATAGCACACTTTTTGGGAAATGGATGAAAAAGTCCACAGTTCAGGTACTAACCAAACAAGAGTACTGAGTAATCTTGAAACTCAGTTGATCAGCAACCAGAGCTTACCAAAAATATGCCTTGTGCAGCCAACCAATCCAGTTTAATAAAGACTAGAGCCGTCTCTACACTACACTTTCTATTAATCATGCAGTGAACTTGAATTGCACAAGTACTATTATCTTGCATGTGAAAAATTCATTCGTACAACTGCCCTTCCCCTTTTCTCCCCCACCCCAAGGTAACACAAACATGCAGATCACCATATATTACATCAAACAGGCTCCTCGTGTTTTTGTTCATACCAGTTACAGACCAAAACAAGACTCAACATTAAAAGAAAACAGATGGCAGACTTCCACGAAGACATGTGATGCAGTGCACAGCAACAAAACATTTGGTTTTAGTTTGAATGCAAAATGCTCTCATAAGGAACACATTTAGCACTATAATAATCATTCACGACAGTGTGTTTGGACACAGTCCTTTCACCTTGAGACCCATGTGGGCACAAACTTATGGGATGGAAAAAAACTCCTAACTGTAAGGAATGCATTTGAAATGCCCCAATAATTTCTCGTTCTCATGAATGCAGGCCCACATTACAGAATTCATCACAATTTGCCATCATCTCTTAAGTCATATGGTGGACCAATGTGCAAAATTAAAACAATACCCTGGTGTGGTGGAGCTAGCTGCTACTGTGAGGTTTGGGTTAAGGTACTGGCTTAGGACAGAGGAGAGCAAGTTGTGCATGGATAATGGGGAGAGAGAGAGAGAGAGAGAGAGAGAGCGCGAGCGAGAGAGAGACTGGAAAGAAGTATTCGTGGCACCCACTTCAACTAACAGACTCAAAATATTACTTCTAAAGGTGGTGTATGTGGAAAACAGAACAGAAGTCAACTTTGTAGGAACCAGAATATGCAGCCTTGTATTACTACAGTGCAGGAAAGCTTGAAAAATATCTGGTTAGCATGGAGAAAACATTTTGGCAAAGTACAATGTCCCTTCAGGCACTAGCCACTTCTCTATGTTCCTTATAGAATGCCCTTCCTGTACTATACACACATCATAATACATAGCATGCAGTACCCAATTCTTTCAAGACCCTAAAACTTCTTGATGAATCTAATACAGAATTTTGTAGATTCACAGACTTGTCCTTTAAAACCAATAAGACGACATAGATGACAGATTTGTGACCAGTGATAATCAGGGAGGCAATATTTAGCCACTGGTACATCAGCATGCCCAATGGCAGCATGGATACATGTAACTGAATGAAATATTTGGGGGGAAATTGAGTTGGCTCAGGTCAGAGTGCACAAGACTGGAATCAATGGAAGGGAGAGTTTAGGAATGAAGGTTAGATATAGGGAAGGGCAAGGCCATGCAGGGATTTAAACATTGAGAATTTAAATTTAGAATTTTTGGAATTTTATCAAAGTTTACATCGGAAGGAGCAGGAATAGGTGACCATCATAATGAGGGCCCATAGTGGAGGAATAATGATCAGGAAATAAATTAGCAGAACTGTAAAATGACAATGAATTTTAAAAAAAAGGAACTTTCAAAAATTAAAGTTGCAAGAACTAACATCCTTTTTATTCTTTATTCCAACAACTTTTGAATATTTTGTGTAAACAGCAAGCACAGATATTATAGCAGGGCAGTAATTTAAAGGGAATTACTGAGCTGGATTGTGATGAAAGAAAACCATTAGAGACAGTCATGAGCCCATGGACAATTCCATATCAGCACAATCAATTTCCACGTACAGTCTGGCTAACCTTTCAGAGCCAGGACCACACTGGCATCATCAACACTCGCTGCTTAAACAGATATGTCAAAATTAGACAGAACAAAACGTTTTCAATAACCTGGGGCCCTGATGGTGAGACTAATAGATGATGAATGTGAGAGACTCTTGGAGACTGCAGTTTGGTTAGATTTTTATAAAATGAATTATAATTTATACAACTGTAGTTTTTTTTTCCTTTTTGCGATCATATTCCATTGCAACATATAAAATGTCATCTCAACACAATACGCGTCCAGAACAAAGTTTTTATCTCAAGGTCACACAAGAAATATGACACACAGCAACAGTGCTACACTTACACCACCCCCTTACACTTAAAGCTTCCCCTTCCTAGTGCTTCAGCCAAATGGTGTTTTTTTTTTTCTCCTCGCTTAAACATTGATTCCTTGCAGGGAGAAAGCTCCACTAAGTTAGTTACCCTCTAATGTCTCATCAGGTGGTCATTGTTCATGTTTGATCTTGAACGATGAATGTCAACTGGCTATTCAATTGTAGGCATATCAGACAATCCTAATTCTCTCTTCACTCAATGTCCACACATTCAAATTTCTGGCAGGGGTCACTGTACGGTGACCTGGAACGGGAATCCTGATCGATTTTCCCCTTCCTGACCTCGGGGCTTTTAGGTTAACTACAGCACATCCAACGCCAGCGTGGCTCAGTTCCTGTGAGGCAGCACAGAAACGGTGACCTTTCCTGGTCTGTATGGTTCAATATCTTACAGGTTAAAAAGGTCTTCAAAATATGGGAAATTTTGGATTCACGATCTGGGCACAAGATTAGAGAATTCTGGGACACAGTTTAAAATTAAGAGTGTCAAAAGAAAATAAGAAATTTAGCATGTTTTAGTAAGAGGGTGATGGAATTGTGGAATACACTAACAGTGGGGGAGGTGGGACAAAAACCAAAGCAGTTTAACCAAAGCATGGATTAATTCCCATTAGAAAAGGGAATGCTGAGTTTTTAATTCCACAATCATGGAGAAAACTGATGGGAAGTTTGGAAGACGGACCAATGGTCTCCTGCCCAAAATATTACTTCTGCTATAAACTTCAGATTTCACAGAAAGTCTAGCAAACCACATTTTAAAAAATAACTTTTGAATCAAATTGGAATCCCAAGACTAACTTCAAATCTTTCTTGAAAGCAACCCCAAATATATAAGATTAGAAGAACAGGCTTAAAGGTTCCTTGCTATGGTTTAATGCACACAAAACAATAGTAAGCCAAAGAATACCCACTGCACATCCCTCAGAATTCATACTGCTCCATATAAATTCTTTTGAAGAAATGCACAGATGAAGTTTGGGTTACTAGATTTAGAACGTAATTTGGTCCAGAACACTCAAGTGTACAAAAGACAAGTGAAATAGAAAAATATACAATAAATGGGAGTGAAACACTTCCCTCCTGACTCCTCATTTTCCTTCCATTATTACAACCATTCTCTGTCTTGCTTTTTCAGCAACAGTAAACACTGCAAGGGGCAGGAACATCCCCACACCTTTTTACAAATGACAAAACAACCATTTATTGGCACTGTAGCAGGCACAGCTATACCAGCATCCCATCATTGCTCAATTTAGCAGCAGTAATGGAAAGAAAGGTAGCAAGGGGCAACAAGGTCAAAGTGATGATGCAAGTGGGATTTGAGAAGTGATTACCACAATTTACCTTTTATGTATTAGTGCGCTCTGGTCACCGCTAGCTATTTGTAACGTGCTTCTGGAACACCACTTTGGTACAACTCTTGCTTTTTGGAACATTAAAAACAAAAATACACCAAAGCACTGAAGATTTTATTCTGTTCGCTTCAAATTGAATTTAAATGACATTGTTTTTCTTTAATCAAAATCTATTGAGATGCAAGATCAACTAGAAAATTTATAACGAGGAAAACTGCTAGTGTCCTGAGAGGCACATGAGCTGCTTTAATTATACTGGAATACACTATATAGAATGTGAAAACCCCTTTATCCTCCAGAGCACTAGACTGTCATTTCTAGCATCTGATGTCATGATTTGGGGGGGGGGGGGGGGGGGGGGACACAAGGAAAGCACATCCATTCTCACTGTCACTGTGCAATCACTTCATCCTCATGCGTATAGTCGTCTTCTCCAAACAGAAACAAGGAAAGTATAATTAAGTTTAATGATCAGCTACAGGAGTTACATACATCCGATAATGTACAAGGACACATTTCATTATTTTTTAAAAAGTCAGATTTTGTACTAGTTTCAACACTGAAAAATTACCGCTAGTTCTCAGTACAACAACACTATCCTCCTCCAGCTGGTAGTGCAGGTTGGTCTAGCCTACTGCAATTTCTTCGCTCACCAACAGTGCTGTTTTCTATCAACTCTTTCTCCTATACTTCCAAAAAGTATATTTCATTCCCTGAAATTAGAGCACTGCATCAAAATAGTGAAATTTAAAAATGTAATGGACAGAACTATGGAGTACATATTTTTTCTTCCACAGAACTAATCTTTTCAGCATTACCATTTGTTCTGTTCTCTTTTACCACAAGTTTAGCCAAAGTCATTGGATGGAAGTCAATAGTAAAAAGTTTGCTTCACATTCAAAGAAGATTTTATATCAACTTACATTAATCTTGAAAGCTTGAACAGTGTTATCCAGGAGAAGTATGTTGCACACCACTTCTGTATGTTGTCTGTCTCTAGCCAGTTCTGATGCACGTACATTGTAAGTCCTGCCAGCTGGCAACCGGAAGCGCGATGTCATTACTGTCCACACGGGGTCTACAAAAAAAAAATTAGTACTTAATACAAGGAAATTCTTCAGATTCTTTCAAAAAATAAATTTCAGGATTAGCGATAGTTCTAAATGAATTCACCAAAAACAGTTCATTGTCTGAAATAAATTAAGGTACAAATGTCACTGCCAACCACAATACAACAATCAGCTATTGGAGCTATTAAATGACAACAAAGATGCGCGTGGGAAAACAAGATCACATTGCATTTAGGCAAAATGCCCCCTGCATCAATTCTTCGAATGGTTGCCAGTACTTTGAAGTTAAACCAACAGTGTGGTAATTTTAGAGTACTATTTCTGTCCCTCAATGCCTTTTTGTCGCTAGAAATATATACTTCGGTTCCCCTGATGGTTTAAGTAGGTAAATGCACTGACTTGTGTCACTAAGCCAAACAGATCCCAGGTTAGAATCATAGAAATTTACGGCACAAAAGGAGGCCATTCGGCCCATCGTGTCTGCGCCAGCCGAAAAAGAGCTATCCAGCCTAATCTCACTTTCCAGCTCTTGGTCCGTAGCCTTGTAGGTTACGGCACTTCAAGTGCATATCCAAGTACTTTTTAAATGCGATGAGGGTTTCTGTCTCTACCACCCTTTCAGGCAGCGAGTTCCAGATCCTCACCACCCTTTTCTCCTCGACTCCTCTCTAATCCTTCTACCAATTACTTTAAATCTATGTCCCCTGGTTATTGACCTCTCTGCTAAGGGAAATAGGTCCTTCCTATCCACTCTATCTAAGCCCCATATAATTTTATACACCTCAATTAAATCTCCCCTCAGCCTACTCTGTTCCAAAGCCTATCCAATCTTTCCTCATATTCTCCAGTCCTGGCAACATTCTCGTAAATCTCCTCTGTACCCTCTCTAGTGCAATCATATCTTTCCAGTAATGTGGTGACCAGAACTGTACGCAGTACTGTAGCCGTGGCCTAACTAGTGTTTTAGATTCTTGATTGGTGCCAAGTTAGATTATCTCAGTCAAAACTCATGAAAAATAGTAACAAAAAGCAACCATCAAGGAGCCAACTGAGAGGAGGGGGGGGAAAAAAAAGATATAGATCAATACACTGCACACAAAATGTCACCTGGAATATTTTGCATTTATATTTTCAGGTTACACTGATACATAAACAAAAAATGTTAATTAACTGGGAAAGAATTTTAAAAGGTTTTCCAGTTTAAAAATGCTGAAGAAATCAAATGCAAGAAATCCTCATGTTAACAAATGGTCACTTCAACTGTACAAAGTCTGTCAGACAACATAACAGAACAGAAATCCAGGTAGCCACCCAAACTTCATAGACAAGGAAACATTTTTTTTGTAGAAGTGGCAATAAAGGGAATAGCATAATTAGGAATAAAAGCAGATGCAAGAAAAACAATTTCATAAAATACTTTTAACATTAAGGTGTAAGGCAATTATTCCGCTATAATACATATACTATTCAAGATGTCAAAAAATGCACAGACCTCTCAACCAACCAGCATTGTTATGCGCAATATCCTATTTAGCCAAATGGCTGTAAATAATTTCAAGTGTTTGCTTATTAAATGTGAACCTGTTCCCTCGAGTTATATGTACTGCAGTGAGGACATGCATTAAAATTCAACTTCCAAACTATACCAACAGATAGTGGCCCAGCTGCTTTGGTCTTACTTTTTGGATCTCCCTGCCTCTGCAGCTTTCTCACAAACTTTAAAAACTTCCTCAAAACCTCTCTTCAACCTAGCCTCAGTCACTCCTCCTAATGTCTCCGTTCCCAGGGAGGCAGATAGTGTGGATAGAATAGATATTTGAAGGAATAGGTGGCTGAGCGCCATTAGTTTCTGGGATTGGCCAGATGGACTGCAGAATCTTCCAATTCTGTACGTTCCTACATCCATATCATATATCCCAATTTGAACCTTTATATTTGCATTTCTTTATACGGAGGGCGATAAACATCAATAAAAGTAGGCAATAAGTGAACTGACTTTAATTTTAATATTTCTAGACACAAAAAGGAGACTACGTTGGTGATTCCAAGGCAAAACCAAAATAATTCATCCTCCAAGGAAGGATAGAACTGGATGTTAGACAGACTGGATGCAGGGAGGATGTTTCCTCTGGCTGGCGGGGGGGGGGGGGGGGGGGTGTCTAGAACGAGGGGTCACAGTCTCAGGATAAGGGGTCAGCCATTTAGGGCTGAGATGAGAAATTTCTTCAGAGGGTGGTGAACCTGTGGAATTCTCTACCACAGAAGGCTGTGGAGGCCAAGTCACTGAATATATTTGAGGAGATATAGATTTCTAGACATAAGGGGTATGGGGAGAGAGCAGGAATATGGTATTGAGATAGAGGATCAGCCATGATCATATTGAATGGCGGAGCAGTTTCGAAGGGCCGAATGGCCTACTCCTATTTTTCTATGTTTCTATGTTGCAAGATTAGTTTTCTATGGTGGCGGTGTATTTAACTGCAGTTGGAATTCTTGCACAAGTTAATGAATTACAGGTATCAGCAAAAGCAGATCTGGGAATTAGTGGATGTGCTCAAATACACACTGCATACACTTGATTTAATGATTAGCAAACTCCTGTCCTAACAAACTCTAAACTTGAGATTTCTCCTACTTGAGCATCCAGTGCAGAGTCGAGGCTGCTCACTCAGAACGTTAGTAAGTCAATGCATATTTTTTTTTCCAAACAACAGCAAGAATGCCAAACACTGAGCACACAATTATCTCAAACCAATAAAAACGGTGTGAAGTACATGCCATAAGCAGGCCAAAAACAGACAAATGCTGAATGCTTATTGCTACCCGCTTTACTAAGTTACTAACGTTCCACAAAATAAAAACAAAAACAGATGCTGTGTTGCACATTTGTTGCCTGCCTAGGAACACCTTTAGTGAGAAACAGTGGAACAAGCTATTAAGACACCTGCCTAATTACAATAGTTCTCAACAGAACATCGAGCCAATTCCAAATATCCCCACAATTATTTTAAATGGCTCTTGGTATGACAAATGTGAACCTGAAATGGCCAACTAATGCTGTAATAACTTCACTGGAAGAGGAAGCATTTTTTTGAAAATTAAAGTTTACATTAAACAGTGACGGCTACTTTTGTATTGAGCAAACTAAGCAAATAGGCAAAG
Source organism: Squalus acanthias (assembly GCA_030390025.1). Classification (NCBI taxonomy): domain Eukaryota; kingdom Metazoa; phylum Chordata; class Chondrichthyes; order Squaliformes; family Squalidae; genus Squalus; species Squalus acanthias. The sequence continues at coordinate 68,009,901 of CM059427.1, forward strand.
TTAAATGTCCAAGACTGAAATGAGCAGAAAGAGACAAAATGGTCATGGTGGTTAGGGAATGCCAAATTCGAGTTTTAAAAACCTATACGATTGTAGAGGCGAACCACATAAAAAAGAGTTGGGGTGTGGAACTGGGAAATTTCTAGATTTGGAACAGGAGACATAACGGATACAAAACAAAATGGGGGGTGGGAGTGGAAAGAATTTCCCAATATTAGCTGCCCTCCAGTACCGAGTCCATTCTTTGGACGACAGAAGTCATCGCACTCATGGCAGATCACCTGGCATTTTTATAAAATTACACCTCAACTGCAAGTTCTTCGGCAGGGCCAACTTACAAATGGACAAATTCACCAGTTCTCTCGCACAATGTCAATGGGCTGCAATCAGGAGAGTACTCTGCCCGATTTCCCATCCATCAACCCCCACTGCTGGGTACTGAGGCCAATCATTACACTTCTGCTGCCACTCCAGCTAAGATCTGCTTTTACCAGGCGCAAGATTTTTAAGTGATTTCAGCGGGCGGAGGTTCTGCAGAAAGCGGAACTCTCCCCCTGCAGAGGCCCTTCTCCAGGGCAGGCGTCCGATCTGTCAAGAGGATTCTTCACAAATCGGAAATGCCGGTTTTCAGCACGTGCTTCGCATGTGGATAGCATAAGATCCAAGGAGAGGACATATAAATTGGCCAGAAAAAGCAGCAAACCTGAGGATTGGGAGCAGTTTAGGATTCAGCAAAGGAGGACAAAGGGATTAATTAAGAGGGGGAAAATAGAATATGAGTGTAAGCTTGCAGGGAACATAAAAACTGACTGTAAAAGCTTCCATAGATATGTGAAGAGAAAAAGATGGGTGAAGTCAAGCGTAGGTCCCTTGCAGTCAGAATCAGGGAAATTTATAATGGGGAACAAAGAAATGGCAGGCCAATTAAATACATACTTTGGTTCTGTCTTCACAAAGGAGGACACAAATAACCTCCCAGAGATGTCGGGGAACATAGGGTCTAATGAGAGGGAGGAATTTAATGAAATCAGTATTTGTAGGGAAATGGTGTTAGGGAAATTGACGGGATTGAAGGCCGATAAATCCCCAGGGCCTGATAATCTACATCCTAGGATACTTAAGGAAGTGGCCCTAGAAATAGTAGATGCATTGCTGGTCATCTTTCAAAATTCTATAGACTCTGGAACAGTTCCCATAGATTGGAGGGTAGCTAATGTAACCCCACTATTTAAAAAAGGTGGTAGAGAAAAAAACGGGGAATTATAGACCGGTAAGCCTGACATCGGTAGTGGGCAAAATGTTGAGTCCATTATAAAAGATGTAATAGCACAGCACTTGGAAAACAGTGACAGGATCGGACAAAGTCAACATGGATTTACAAAAGGTAAATCATGCCGGACTAATCTACTGGAATTTTTTGAGGATGTAACTGGTAGAATAGATAAGGGAGAAACAGTGGATGTGGTGTATTTGGACTTTCAGAAGGCTTTCGATAAGGTCCTGCATAAGAGATGAGCGTGCAAAGTTAAAGCACATGGGATTGGGGGTGAGGTACTGATTTGGATAGAGAACTGGTTGGCAGACAGGAAGCAAAGAGTTAGAATAAACCGGTCTTTTTCCGAGTGGCAGGCAGTGACTAGTGGGGTACCACAGGGATCGGTGCTAGGACCCCAGCTATTCACAATATATATTAACGATCTAGACGAGGGAACTAGATGTAATATCTCCAAGTTTGCAGACGACACAAAGCTGGGTGGGCGTGTGTGCTGTGAGGAGGATGCAGAGAAACTCCAGTATGATTTGGACAGTTTGGGTGATTATACTGCATCTGCCATGCATCTGCCCAATGTGGATAAATGCGAGGTTATCCACTTTGGTGGCAAAAACAGGAAGATAGATTATCTGAACGGCAATAGATTGGGAAAAGGGGAAGTGCAACGAGATCTGGGAGTCCTTGTGCACCAGTCGCTGAAGGTAAGCATGCAGGTGCAGCAGGCGCTTAAGAAGGCAAATGGTATGTTGGCCTTCATAGCGAGAGGATTCGCGTACAGGAGCAAGGATGTCTTGCTGCAGTTGTACAAGGCCTTGGTGAGACCACACCTTGAGTATTGTGTGCAGTTTTGGTCGCCTTATCTGAGGAAGGATGTTCTTGCCATGGAGGGAGTGCAGCGAAGATTTACCAGACTGATACCTGGGATGGCAGGAATGACTTATGAAGAGAGATTGGGTCGATTAGGCTTATATTCGCTGGAGTATCGAAGAATGAGAGGGGATCTCATTGAGACTTATAAAATTCTAACAGGATTAGACAGACTAGATGCAGGAAGGATGTTCCCGATGGCGGGGGAGTCCAGAACCAGAGGTCACAGTCTGAGGATAAGGGGTAAGCCATTTAGGACTGAGATGAGGAGGAATTTCTTCACCCAGAGAGTGGTGAACCTGTGGAATTCTCTACCACGGAAGGCAGTTGAGGCCAATTCATTAAATATATTCAAGAAGGAGATAGATATATTTCTTAAGGCTCAAGGGATCAAGGGATATGGGGAGAAAGCAGGGACAGGGTACTGAATTTGGATGATCAGCCATGATCGCATTGAATGGCAGAGCAGGCTCGAGGGGCCGAATGGCCTACTCCTGCTCCTATCTTCTATGCTTCTATGCATGCCTGAAACTGGCATTTCCAATGTCCCTACGGGTGTGTACACAGCCCGTACACACCCGTAGGCATCAGAAAATACAGGCCATTATTTGTATCGCTTTATCCTCTCAAACTATTCCATACAACACAAAAAAATCAAACTAGATGCATTTGGCTTTGCACACTGAAAGCCACAGAACTATATACATCAAATCCCTTTGTCGGAAAAGGTAGCAAGTGATCTCTTTTAAACTTCACCATCACTCCATTTTGCTTTGCTTTAGGCAACCACAAGACCTTAAGTATACAAAGATCTCTTCAGCTCATTTGGCACCAATTCCACCAAATTTTAGCATTGAACACTCCTACAGAAGACAAACACATTTGTGCCCAAGGCCAGATTTCGCGAAGTGAATAAGCGTGATCCAACATGCCTGCTTTATAGTTGTTGCTATACGGTCATAAAGTTTTGATATTATCTGGAATATAAATTCCTCGGCTAGATTGTTGTGGGAAAATTTACAGTTTTATTAAACAAAGGAACTGCTGGCTTCCTTAAAAGAAAACTATGTGGAAACATGGAAATACTGCCAAAGACATGGAATGCCTCTTAAAAAAAAAATGCACTCTGGCTTCAAAATGGCTTTCAAAGTTTCGGCCCTGACTTCTGACACACTGCTGAACTGAGTCCATTGTATAGCCTCAGTGTCCAAAGTACAATGTCCTGTTGTGTGCCTCAAAAGAAGCGTGTTTCAATGAGCTATTTAATTAGTATCCTGCAGAAGCTCCACAGCAGCTCCAAAATTACAAAGCCTCATGCTTGAGAGAAAAAAAAAATCAATTGGCGGGAGTTCCCAGTCACACTCAGTAACTGTATGTTAGCTTCCTACAGGATGGGTCAATGTGCTGAAACAAACCAACAGCCAGATGCCTGTTCATTAGTGCGTGAAAAGGAAACCTCGCAGCCAAGTGCACCATTACCCCAAACCACCTCCTGCTTTGGCTGTGACCACAGATTTGGAAGAGCAGTCACAAATGAAAAGCCCCCCTCAAAAAAAAAATTCAACTGCATTACTGTACATGTATTTTGGTAAACTTTCTATTTTTCAAAGCTGTAATGATGCTGGCATTGCTTCTCATTCTACAAACTGATTCAAAAACAGAATTACATTAGTGTTTGTCTGCAGCAACTTTAACATTAGTCATACTGGTAGAACAAATTCATCTCAGACTTGTAACAAAAGGTCAAGCATGCTTGATTGAACAGCATTAAGAAGCAGCCTCTGAATATTTATAAGCCATATTTCTTGTAAAATTTTGTACGAGAAAAGTGCTTAAAAATTGCATTTGCAGACAAGTACAAAAACAATTGTTCATCTCTCATGTCCACCCCTCACATCCCCCCTTCCCCCATGCCACTCATCATTGTAAAAGCACCCAGTCACCGACCAGTCTTTGACAATACCCCAGGAATACTTGAGTGAATTGTGTTGACTCAGCCTTACATATAACAAAATTCAACAAAAGCTAGTGTCAAACTCGATGTGGAGATTCAAAAACGATAACTAATTGCTGTCATCAACAAATTAATGTAAATGCGATGGTCATGAGGTCTTTGACCGGTTAATCTAGTATTTGCTTTTAATGCATCCATTTGCATTTTATTATTGCAAACATATGGCACACATATGGAAAAAATTGCGCCTCTCATTTCATCAAAATAAATGAGTCAAATAAACAAAACTTCCATTTTGTTTAAAAAATGTAACATTAAAAAATTTCCACTGAGGAAATGTAAGCGGCTTGTAATCCTTCACTGAAGTGTTTTCCAATGTTGTGTTCAAGCTACAGTGGCCTCTGGCTCATCTCTATTAAATCTGATTTGTTCAACAGCCATTACGTCAACCATTTTCCCAGATGGCCAAAACAAAGGTGAAGCTTGGACTGATCTACCATCAAGTCTGCCAACAGATCAGCAATATAAAGACGGAACCACATTAGCAACCAGCATCACGATTTATATATTCAAAATATTTATTGTACAAACAAATCTCTTAGAACTTGGTTCCTATTATTATAGATTACACAAACAAGAGCATTCTGGGTTCCATTCTTCCTCCCTTGCATTATGTTCCCCAAAACTGACAAGTTAGATCCCATGTTGATGCTCAGTAGGTAGGTTCATAACTCCCATCTTACTGACAATAAATGCTGTATAGCCTGTTTTGTTGCCTTTCTCTATCAAACAAATGTTGAATACAACGAGAAGGATAGTGAGAGATGTTTGGAAATACAACTCATTTTGAAGAAATGGTTTAAGGCTATTTTGCTGTATATTTAGACCTTTTACCAAAGGAGTTTCATTTTGGATCTTACAAATGAAATACATTTTGCTCTACCGAAGGCCTTTTCTGCTTACAATACTGTAGCAGCAAGTTTCGCTGCAATAACATGGCCACAACAGATTCAAATTGAAGACAATTTCTGGATATTGAAGAGGCATAATCTTTACAAATAAACACATGAAATGAAAATCCCACTATTTAAAAATCAAAAGAATACAACACATACAAATTGTAACAATGGCGGTCTTAATCTATTCATCTTTAGCATAGCTAAATATACTGATCTGATCAGTAGCTCTGTTGTATGTCAAAGTAAAGGCAGGCTGTTTCCAGAGCCTTTAATAAGCTGCAGTGCATTCAATGGAAAAGAATTATTGTTATTAACTTTGCTCTAGTTATTTAATTATTGTGCAAAATAATTTTCAAAGCATCAAAACCAAATGCACAAAAGGTAGAGCAAACATCAAGTAGCAGCTGTAGCAACCCACAGCTTTAATTGAACACTTCACTATATAATGCTAATCCACAGTGCTAATGATTTAACTGTTATTTTTAGCGAACAAAATTTTATGCTCATTGTGCAACGGCAAATATTTCACATAGGATGATAGTGGTTTATCTGCAAATAACTCCAACACTTAGCATTTCCCAACCAGGAGGCAGGCAGACAACCTGCACACAAATATCTGTAAAAGCTTTAACCACTAAAGGGCATGAGAATAGCAGAGACTTACTTTCACTGGAAAGGGGGTGGGGGGGAAACGAGTGCCAGACATAGCCTAGTGAATAGAAGTAGATCGATCATGAGAACAGAGGGCAAGAACCTGCTCCGCATCACTCCACAATGCATGTGCTGCTTTTCCAAATACATCCCCTTGCACCAAATATCCAATATTACATTTATTGTGGCGAAAGGAAATTTATATTCAGTCTGAAATTGAATCGGCACTTGACATTACAAATCTGAATTAATATTGGCATCAACCCGATTCATCGAATGGAGCCAGTCTCTCTCTGCTGCCTGTTCAGAGGCACACACATCACGGCTGCTACAAACTGATAGATGCACCATCCAATCCTCATCATTGTGTTCAATTTGTTTGTCTGCTACATATCCCATTCACATCGCTCCATCAATTGTGAAACGGGAGTATACACAAACTTGAAATCAAGTACAAGAGTACCCACCAGTATTAAAATAAAGAAACTCCACTGAGCCACCTCACATGCAAATACAAAGGATGGATAACAGCAAGTCTCAAATGTAAACTGAAGATCCTTAATAGATGAACATAAACAAAAAGAATTACTGTAACTACTGAAGGCGTGAATCCCCACGACTCATTTTGCAGACAGAAAAATCCATTTCCCATAATCTGATTCAAGGAAGCAGATGCACATGTTCCCAGTGCCTTTCTCAGAAGAGTTTAATCTTGTACTTCACGGTCACTTCCTTTATTGCTTTTATAAATGGCCTCTGCTTAAAGTAGAAATGGTCTCAACCAAGCGTCTTCTACTTAGTTGGGCTACAGCTCCACACTTCAAATATGGCTTTTAATCTCAATTTCAACTGATCAGCACTCGTGCAGGATACAAATGCATCTTGCAGAAAGGAACATGTGCATGCACGGAGGCTAAATTCTGGTCAATTTCATGCTACGTTTGGAAACTAAAAGAAGTGATACTATATATGACAATGACATAACAATGACTTCACTCATTGTACAGTCTCTGTTCAGACAAACGCACAAACAGTAGACAGGACTGATTGCGGTCATAGAACATATGGAAGAGTTTTTCTCCACAGCAGTACGTAATTCCAAGCGATTTAAAATTTCTGAATATAGATAATGAGCTACTATTACCATATTAGGAATCTTTTCTATAGCCTGCTCATTCCTCCATCCCAAATCACTAAAGCCCTCTGATTAGAAAGGTAAAAGGAGTAATGCACTTCGCTTTGTTAATTGTGGGCATAATGTATCTTGTCACATGATCATTATTTACAGCAGTGGGTTATAGGTCTCAAGTGCTGCGACACTCTAGCACATATCCCACCCCAGCCAACTGGCTAGTACCAACTTCATCTTCACCTGCATGCACCTAGCTCTGTTCCACTTTCCCAATCCTGTAAATTTCTAGATGCATTATCTGACGGGTGAAATTTTCATACAGAAAGTGTTCATCATAACTGCACCTGTACAAGTCAGTGCAGCAGACTGGAAACACAACTCAAAGTTGAAGAGTTTGAAAAGTGTTTGCAAGGTTTAAAATATGAAACGTTACTGTGTGATTTTGACATGTATCTAATCAAGAAATACTACAAAGCATTCTTACCGTAACAGGCACTGATCAACATAAAGCAGCAAGTTATAACAAGCAGTAACATTAGGAGCTAAAGAAAAAAATCTAATTTACAGTACGTTGACAATTCACAAACTTCATAATAAAATCAACTTAAAAAAATAAAGTGTGAATGCTTCTCAATTTAATTTTTCAAACTGCATCATAACGGCATCATTTTCTTACAATTTCCAAACTATAAGAATGACCACAAGAATACCACCAACAGATTTTCAAAAAGGAAAAGGGACTCTTACACATCATTACCTTAGTAACTAGGAATGGCTCATTACTTTGTAGGCTTATCAGCAGGTCTCTATATCCAGTGTGTCCAGACAAATTGTATCTGCTGCTGCACTGGATATTAACCACCTGGAAATTGTTCTGGGATCCACGGCATAACTGTCATTACATTAAATCAGCACAATCTCAATGCTGTGTGACGATAATCCAGAACAAAAATTTAAATTAGTATAAAAGTGTAATGAAGGCTCAAAGACTTCGGACACATCCTACACGGAACCTTTGAAGCACAGGATACGCCGAACCTTTGAAGCATTATATATTTCAAGTTAGAAACTACATTGCACGACAATTCGGCTAAGGAAGCAGGATCAAGGTCAGTCAGTAGGCTTCAAACCTGACAGAAGTATCAAAGGAAAGTCAAAAAGTGTGGGAGGAGAACTTAAAACTTCAGAAGCACTAAAACTCTTGCAGTCCTAACCTGAATGCAGCATTTGTATTATCGGTAGTCATATTCCCAAGTCTTGATCAAGGATATAATGGGACACTGCACCCTGTCTGCAAGCCACAGAAAGCCTTGGCAGTGAAGTTTGAGCAGCTAGCCCTTTTTTCCTCCGAGTGCCTTGCAATTTTTATGTACAGCTGCACAACTTCCCCTCATTTCCATCACAAATCAGCAGCTGTCTCAAAGACAAACTATAGTCACAGCTCACACATTATGCAGTTATTCGAAGTGAATAAAAGATATTTTACAACTCAAAGCAGTAGCTTAAAAAAAAAGTAAACAGGTTATTTGTCAGCATACCTTTTTTTGTTGACTAAACAATTATTTTGTTAGCCAGACGCCATTCAGTGCCTGCAAAAGGATATAATGGGACATATAGAAGGTTCCCAACAGCAGCTACATCATGTAACAATGTTATCGAGCGGACGGGAAAGCTAACTTAAAATCAGCACACCGCCTCTCCTTCGGAGAAGAATAATACGGGATTTAAAGACACCTTACATTACATTTGCGGTTGGCTCAAGATTCAACAGCGACACTAACAGGTTGGAAATAAGTCAACAACCTTTCTAGCTGTAGAATGGGTGGAAAAAGGTAAAAATAATTATCAATGTCACCGAAATCTAGCTGGAACACCACAAGTCACAACAATTGAACACCAGGGCACAGCACTAGAATGGCTCGTTTGCAACCTCCCCATCCACCCCCCAGGTGGAGACCTGCTGCTTTTTTTTATTATTTAGAGAAAGGTAAATTGCCCTTGGGTTGCCTTTGCACTTTGAGACTCTAATGGAGTCTGGGGAGACACCCACACATGTTTATCTGTAGAGCAAGGAAAGGTTAGCAAATGAAGAGGCAGTAGTACATCAAACGAATACACAATTAGCCGTTGATTTAATGGAACACCAACAGTACTGAAAAGGACAATATGCAAATCAATTAAAAAGTTCTCGGTTGTAGCATTTGATGATTTAAAGGTGGTAGAACACACGAGTGCCACAGTAGCAGGGGCTGGATTTGCATGCCAATCACAACCAGGGTGCTAGAACAAGGCACTGACAGGAGGCCACCACAATCCTCATGGCAGCTAGCGACACCAGGGAGCCCTTTCATCAGGTTGGCCTTTGGCCAATGTCTCTATCAAGTTTAAATGCCACATCAGCTTTGACTTCAACCTGACAGCACACTTGACATTTCAGTCACTGGGTGAATCAGCAGCCCCAGTCTACCCACTGCCAAAATGGCAGGATACAGTTGAGATAGGGAACTAGGAGAAAATACATTAACTTCCACAAAAAAATCTTGCACAGATTTAAAGACTTAGCATATCAAATTAAATGCTATTTAGTAGATTATGATAATGCTGTCTGAACTAGTCATTATCGGAAGTATTAGTTTTAGAACTAGTCCAATTCTTACTGCCCCATTTAAAATAAATCTACTAAACTGGGTGTAGTGGGACTGTCAATCTATCCAATGGTGCAAAATGTCAGAATTGCACTGCCATGTTAAAGGAGTCAAAGTTGATCGGCCAGTTGCACTGCCCATCCTGCATCAGAACAAGGATTGGTTTTTTTTTTTACTGACGGGTACAGAAAGCTATCACCATGCTTAAAAATCTTCAAACCAAAACAACAGAGAAATTTAAAGCGAGATCCATTTGCTGAGTGCACATCTCACTTTCCTCAGGGGGCGCCCAAGTGTACACAGAGGTACAAAGTGTCCTTAAGTCCTGCGAACCTGCCTGCCTAGTTTCAGATTTCACAGTGTGCCACAAAAGATCAGTCTCTTCCAAAGTCAAACTGCTAGCCATGCCAATTTGGAACCAACTTGACCCTAAAGAGACTGCTTCCCCTCACCACCACACCCACCCCGCCCCCCGCCCTCCCCAGGACAGTAATCATAAAACAGACAAACACAGTTTGAGCCCTCATTCGGTCAGCAAGAGGAACTCCAAGTGGCATGGCAAGCAGCAGAATTCACCATAAAATATAAGAGTGCATTGCCACCATCCTCCTGATCACAGCACAGACACACAATATATCCCAAACAGTGATTCAATCAGCTGGAGGTGCGGCACTGCTTGCCTGTCCAACCTGATCATGGTACAGACCAAACCCTGGATATACAGCAACGTGTGCTCAAAGCTGGCATCCAGGCAACACCTTGAAGCAACTGGTAACCCAAACCTCAGAGTTGCATCATTAGCTGTACGACAGACACCTTGCAAGTCCTTTGACAGCACCTCCCTAGAAGGACAAGGGCAGCAGGTGCATGGGAACACCATCACCTCCAAGTCACACACATCCTGACTTGGAAGTATAACGCCGTTCCTTCATCGTCGCTGGGTCAAAATCCTGAAACTCGCTCCCTAACAGCACTGTGGGAGCACCTTCACCACACTGACTGTAGTGGTTCAAGGCGACGGCTCACCACCACCTTCTCCTCAAGGACAATTAGGGATCGGCAATAAATGCTGGCCTTGCCAGTGATGCCCACATCCCATGAACAAAGAAAAAAAAGTAGTGGAAGGGCCTATAACAACAACTTGTTTTTATATAGTGCCTTTAACGTAGTAAAACGTCCCAAGGCGTCACAGGAGCGTTAAGACAAAATTTGACACCGAGCCACATGAGATATTAGGGTAGATGACCAAAAGCTTGGTCAAAGAGGTAGGTTTTAAGGAGTGTCTCAAAGGAGGAGAGAGAGGCAAAGAGGGTTAGGGAGGCAATTCCAGAGCTTAGGGCCTTGGTAGCTGAAGACACGGCCACCAATGGTGGAGCAATTAAAATCGAGGATGCTCAAGAGGCCAGAATTATGCAGGATAGAAGGCACATTGTCAGTCACCTTGCTGTTCAATGATCTGACTCTAGTGCTGTATTCCAGGTTTATTCAGCACCAACTACTTAATCCAGATCATCAACAGCAACATCTTGCATGGACCTGATGCAAGGTGCTTTGACAAAGATGCATCCATTGTGGAAGCCAATTCACTCTCCCTCTAGTTTTCTGATCAATAGTTAAAATTCCCCTACAACTATTCTCACTGTTTGTCACAAATGCACTTCGCACCTTGGTCCGAGAACTCACATGCAAGATGAAGCCTTGTACATTTTATGATACTACATCAAATACAGCTTAATCTACATTCCTGCTACTGAAAAAAAGGGAAGACAGTTTCAAAAATACTTCAGCTTGAACAGCAGCAATCAGCTCAAAAACAATTCCCGCCCCCCCCCCCCCGAACCACTTTTAAACAATGAAAGAAGTTTATTAGCTTCCAACATTCAATTTTTTTTAAACTAGCAGCTGGAGATTTTAGTCACTTGTCCGAACATCTTCATTTGCTGGGTGTCAATTTTAGTCTTCTTATGCTCCTGTGAAGCACTTTGAAGGCTCTGTCTGCTTGCACTGCTCTAAAATGATAGCCAAAACAGTATGTTGTGTATTACTGCAAAATTACTTAAAACTCAAAGTGGATTAGTATTTTACATCATATTTCTTGACCGCATAAATATAGAAACAGGACCAATTTCAATGAATGGAATGTTTATAGACTGGATGCCGTTTAGAAGGAAACAAATAAAAGAATTCATAAGAAAATGCAAAGGACCTACTATCTTCACTTTGAAAGCAAAATGTTTTGACAGTTTTTGAAGGGACTTTGTAGCTGATGTTTCATGCAAACGCGACTCACTCTGCTCGTCACCACCTCTCTCCCCCTCCCCCTCCATACCCTTTAAGAAATATTCTGAAAGTGACCATCTGCAGGAAGGAGACAGGGCTGATTCCATTCAATAGTAATGCTGCTTTACTGATCAAACATAGAAACATAGAAGATAGGAGCAGGAGTAGGCCATTCAGCCCCTCGAGCCTGCTCCGCCATTTAATGAGATCATGGCTGATCATCCAAATTCAGTACCCTGTCCCTGCCTTCTCTCCATATCCCTTGATCCCTTTAGTTTTAAGAAATAAGACTAGTATGAAGACTCCCTTCCACTAGACTTTAAAACAAAATGCAAAACTTTTATTACACAAAATGCTATTACACTATTAGAGAACATTGGGAGCTTTGCATGTGATCGATTTTCAACCCCATTTAGTAAAATCCAACATATGCACTGCAGAACTGGCTTTTTGTAGCTGAACAATCTTCAGTCAGAAACATTACACTGGAAAACTAAGGTTAGCAAAGATGTTAAAGCTGCAACAACTTCACTCACAGGAGGGTTTTATGGAACAGCTGATGACTGAACACAGTCATTTTTAATTAAAATCCAAAAAGTAGGTACAGAAATCTTAAAATACTTGTATGCAGTGCTGAAAAGCAGATTTATTGACTATTAGACTTAGCATCCTCAAAATCCTCAATTTTGCAAATAACTTGATTTTTTTTTATAAAAGTGATCTGGGATTCAAACCCGAGCTCACTAAATGATAACTACACCAGATGCATCAGTATAATAGTGCCATTGTGCCATATTTTCCGATCGGAGGCTCCCTGCATGCGGAGGCCTCCAATCTGGAAAAAATCTACAGACTTACTAGAGGGTTCGAGGTCTGGACACTTCCGCTCCTGGGCCTTTCCAACTCGAAATGCGCAGGGCCCATGTATCCCAGAGGCGCATGCGGTTCGCAAGCATCCTTGGGATCACGTGGGCCATGGGGAGCCAATAGGAGAAGGGAATCTCCCTTCATACACTTGACAGGAAGACCTGTCAAATATATGAATGGAAATCACCCCCAAAACACTAAAACATTAAATAATTTTTTTCAAAAACATTTTAAAATGAGTTGAAATTACAATAAATTAAATATTTTAAACAAAAATTGAAGTTTTTTACGGGGCTAAACTTACGTTTTTTTTTTAAAAGCATTTTTAAATGATGAGTGGATTTTTTTTACTTTTTTCAAATCTTATGCTGGTAAAAACAGGCCTTACGTCTGCTTTTACCAAGCGTAAGATTTTTAAGGGTTTTCAGCAGGCGGAGGTTCTGCAGAAAGCGGAACTCTCCGCCCGCAGAGGCCCTTCTCCAGGGCAGGCGTCCGATCTGTCAAGAGCATTCTTGACAGATCGGAAATACCGGTTTTCAGCGCATGCGCTTCGGATGCCTGAAACCGGCATTTCCGATGTCCCTACGGGTGTGTACACAGCACGTACACACCCGTAGGCTTCGGAAAATACGGGCCAATGTGTTTACACTGAAGTACCAGGTGAAATATTAGCGCAAGGGCCATTCATGCAGCTGCACTTGTGTTTGTCGCACTTACAATCTGAAATGCAATCCATACCAAGCAGTTAAAATGGGATTTAAAAGATGCTAAATGCCAACTTGCTCAAAAGTAAATTCCACTTACAGCCAGTGATCTGAAAAGAACTTGCTCCTAACGTGCCAAGTTCCCTGTTAAAACTAGCTAGATGAAACTTGCAAGCTTTGCAACCAAGATATGCAGCAACTGCAAGACATGGGAATCTTCGCTACCACATACAGTAAGCAGTAAACAAAGCCAAACTACATACTGGATGCACTGAAGTGAAGTCAGGTTTGTGACAGATGTTATTTCACGCACTATAGCATGAACTAACCTGAATTAACCTCAGACATACGTTCTTTATTTTTGGGTGGGAAAGGGTGTGCGCGCAAAACAAGTAACTGAATTTGGGCAGTTACACAATCACAATTCTAATTTTGATTTCCAACCGTTATCAAAGACAAAAAAAACTATTAGTGGTTTGAACTCATCCAACAGATCAGTACTTTGGTTCATACAAATACAAGTACAAAAAGTGGTCCCATGGATTTCATATTGACCGCGTCAATGCTAAGCAATGGTCACATCACCCTCTAACGCTTTTTATTAATGCCTGCATTTATAGAAAGAATGATGCTGCAACAGGTGGCACTGAACGTTTAAAATCTTTGAGGACGACGTGGGTGTGCAAAATTTACAACCAAGTTGTTCAATACATTTTTGAACAATAACAGAACTCAAAAATAAATCATTTCCACCTTCGATTGTTCAGGGAAAGTAAGTGGCCAATCTAGGTCGATTCAAGGAAATAGTTATCTGTATTGAAAATGAAGTACTTCCTCATTGCAAGTTTCTACACAAGCTCTTTTTCTTCTTTCAACCACAATTATGAAACTGCCTCCATGTGCTCATGATTTTATTTTTAGAAAAGTGCAAATACTTTCAAGTCAGTCCAATAATAAAAATCACATTGTAGCACGTACGAATGAATTAATGCCCTGGTTCAGCACCTACATTACTCCCAATTTTAAAACACTACCAGCTTTGTTAATATTTTATACAGCAACACACTGAACTTGGACTCAGAGCAGAAACCCCAGCTGGTGAAAGAATGCTTCCTCCACTTATTGTTCAAACACCATGTATACAAACACCACAGTCCATGAAGAGCTCTACAGAAACATGATATAATTTCCTTTACCAGGCACAACCTGAACATCGAATATGTTAAGTAGCAACCTTAGCAGAGAAAAATTAAATGGGGGGAAAAAAATTTAGTCTAGAAATAGGATGGAGCTCAACTGTTTTGCCAATAATTATTTTACTGAGGTAACTGAATAAGGAGCTCAAATACCAAAACAAGGTGTGAACACAGAGCACTTATGCCGCACTATGACCCCGTTATGCTGCACGCTAGAGGTAGAATTAAATCTGGACCCCATCATAGGATCCGAGCTTGGGTCTTGCTTCCATCAAACAAAACATGTATTTATATATGAAGTTTTAGATAGTCCAGTATATTGCGAATTTAAACTGGCCTTATGTTAACCAGATTATTCATTATTTAGGTTTTTTTTTTTAAAAAAGGGGGGAGGGGGAAGTTAATATACAAGTACATTCAGGAGATAGCTAGCTGTTAGTTTCAATGGGAGGCAGCTACTTTTGTTAACAGAATTGTATCAAAATTTAATCAAATAAGGTTGGGCTAGTACCTCGGTTTTTGAGAAGTTAAATTCATGCAAAATTCACATACCACTGTCAGAATTCTTTAAGGTTGTTCTGGGAACTTAAAGCTAAACAAATTGTTGATTCTTTCTTTATTTGTAGTTTCCCGGTTAGAGAATGGTTCTGAATGCTGACAAGTGTCAAATAATGAGGTTATAGATGGATGTTATTTCTAATCTGGCCATCTTGAAATGAAGACGGTCTTAAAATTAACACCGGTGCGCTTTAGTTTTCAGAGTTGTGTAAACTGGCAGCTGAACTTAGTGCGCTAGAATGGGAATATCACTTCACCCACATATAAACATATCAGGATGTCTGCAAGAGTCCTGCAGATTGTTGAACTATGAGAAATATAATCTTAAAATATTTAAAATCTGGGATTGATTTGTTCTATGTAGTTTTATAAATATTTGCACATATAAATTGCTAGACGAAAAAAGTCTAAAGTCCACCTAGTTCGCCTTCAACCATCCTGGTACAATGATACAATAATAATGGAATCGTGCCTAATCATGGCAATCAATTTGTACCGCTAATTACTTGTTGTATTCTTTTGCTTCTGTACAATTATACTTGTAAACAAATTTAATTAATAGTTTTAGCCTGAACGATACAAACTGACATGACGTTTCCTGCTTTCCAAAGGGGACAGAATGACGGTGGGCAGTCCGTGGTCTCTTCAGTGCAAAATACAAGGGTAATTGTTCGTTTTCTAGCACATTATTCCCATTAATAGCATGCTCGCATAGGGCCAATTCCCACTTCTAGAAGTTGAAGGGGATATTAACTTCCCGTGCTGTATTGAGATTGCCCTATAATGCACCTCCTCTCTGTCTATGCAAGGCTGCCGTTAATGAAAGACATTTCCGTGCCATGAAAGTCGAGCTCCTTAAAGCAGCTGGCTATTTGAGGCACACAATCTCTACATGACTGAAGGCAAGGTGAGCATTTTGAACTTCAAATTTCCCCCCCTCACCCCCCAAGTTTTTGAAACCAATAGGATTGAACGATGCAATCTTCTTGGGGTCTACCAAATATTGTTTCTCAGGGTGGAAAAAAAAGGGGTGGATGTGAATGGGGAATTAATCTCAGAAGGGGGCTCAGCTGCTGTAACAAACCTCACTACAAATAGACTACAATGCAAGAAAAAGGACTCATTCACACCAGATCAGAGTCCTCCTGGTAATTATACGAACATTTCCCCTGAGCCAAGATAGCATCAAATTACTGCCCAGCAGGTACACTGTGGTGCATGGTGGGGCTGGAGCCAGGAATCTGATCAGGCGGTATGTTTATGGAAAACTTTCAGCACTCTGATCAAAACAGCTGCTGATCGCAGGTTAAATTGAAGCCAGTCACTCAGTTTACACTGTGGTACAGAGCATGTCTACCAAACAATCATGCCAAACCTGGACGTTTATGCAAAACTAAAACCGCCATCTGAGTCACAACAGAAGAATGCACTGGCATGACAACTTGGAGTAACTATTTTTCACATATGGCACCTTTAAACCAGCACTAAGTAGAACCCCAGGTGGGAGATTTTTCTACTAATTTACACTGATACCTGAATCCAATCACTTTTCAAATCACTCCAGGTTAATGAGCAAAATTTAAGAAGTGCCACACTTACACTGCAACATCCAACAGGGTGGCTGGTGACAGCAAACTAAATCCCAATAGCATGCAAGCATTAGGAATATAGCAATTTGCAACTAGATGCAGTCAAAAAATGAACGGATGCAAGCGTGCACAGAGGTTACTTTAAAACTGGCATGCAGCTAGAAGTCAGATGAATTATTAATACTGATTTTACATTGGCATCGGGTAATTCTGAGGATTTACATTGTGTATTTAAGATGCTCCTTATACAATTTATATAGGTTAACAAATAAACGTCCTGTACCATTTAGTTCAAATACAAGTACCAGAGCTGCTTCTCAACCAGCTTCAAGTGCAATTTTTTTGCTGCAATCCAACAAAAAGCAGCCTCGTTAACAATGCAGGTTGATTCAAAGCATCTGTTAAGGCAGAAACCAGAAACAGGTTCTCAATGGTTATATACTGGATTTCTTAAGCCAGTTTCCATTCTTGCCCATAAATGCGGATTCATAGCTTTTATTTCTCCTCAGTTCAAGTCGTACTGTAAGCTCACAGTGTCGGCCGTGGCTCAATTGGGAGCACCCTTGCCTCTGACTCGGGAGGTTGTGGGTTCATAGTCCCACTCCAGAGACTTGAGCGCAAAAATCTAGGTGACACTCCAGTGCTGAGGGAGTGCTGCACTGTCGGAGGTGCCGTTAAACCGAGGCCCCGTCTGCTCTCTCAGGTGGATGTAAAAGATCCCATGGCACTATTTCGAAGAAGAGCAGGGGAGTTCTCCCTGGTGTCCTGGCCAACATGTATCCCTCAATCAACATCACAAACAGATTATCTGGTCATCATCACATTGCTGTTTGTGGGAGCGTGCTGCGCGCAAATTGGCTGCCGCATTCCCTACGTTACAGCAGTGACTACAGCCAAAGTATCAAAGTATTTTTTGAAGTGTAAAGCGCTTTGGGACGTCCGGTGGTCATGAAAGGAGCTATATAAATGCAAGCCTTTCTTTCACGGTTTAATTTACTTTGGAAATATGCTCCCTTTCTACAGAAGGTGAAAATAATCTTGTGCCCTGAATTGTAATCTGATCACAGTTTATTTCAGTTCTATAAATGTACTATAAAATGCACAATAAATATCCTTCACTTAAATTAACAAAACCCTTCCACTGGTGAAATTATGGAGCAAGTCCTTCAGTTTTCATCATCCAGAACTCCAACACTCTTGCACGTGTTGTTTGTCATAGTGCGCACAATCCAGAGAACACAAAAATCCTACTCCAGACAGCCAGCAACACAACAGCGAATCAGTAAACCTCTGATAAATTTCGAGGCAACTTACTGAGCAACTGATTAACATGTAAAAGTTGTGGGACTTTTACCAGAAGGGAACGTTTTAGAAGAAACAAGAAAAATGCAGCTACTGACAGAATAGGCACTCGCATTTAAAAAAATAACCACACAAATTACCCTGAAGGAGCATCTGTAGTAGTACATTACAGGCCTCCAGATCCTCCACACCCTGTCTAATAAGCATTTGTCCTGTGGAGTGCGTTTTTAAACACCAGCTGTCACGCAGGAGTGCAGGAGAATCCTGGTAAACACACTATTATTTGGCCAAGTTTTTTTTTTGCTCGGATCAGGAATTTCCCAACTATATTTAAATAAGTTAGCTATTCATCACATTTACATTTCATTCTATTTAACCTGCAGTCGATGAAAAAAACTAAATCTATTTCTTTTGGTAACCTCCCTTTACCCCCTACCCCACCCCCTCCCTTTCCATGGCATGTATGGAGAAAGCAAACTTGCCACCTGCTCCTAGGCCTCTGCAGCCCACCATTAGGAGGAATCCAAGAGCAATCCGCTGAAGTTTTTATTTTCTCTCTGTGCAGAAGCAATTTCTTTCTGGATCTGCCATGGAAAACAGATCCGACCAACAGTCATTTGACCAGAATTTCCATGGCACGCAGGCAAAAAATTAAAGCCGTAATGAGTCAAATCATTATTTTAAAAATGTAAACACGTCTCAAAAATGTAGAATGAAACGAATACAGATTTTGCATTCAAAGGAATGGCGTGTCCAGTTGAAAATGGGACAGCAGACGGACATGAAAAATAGGCACAGCACAAATGAACAAAATAAACTTAAATCAAGATTTCTGTATTTAATAGTTATGCATGGATTTGGTATAGAACATCTATTGTCTGACTTTTGCATTCAATGTACTTGATAGCAATGTTTTGAATAGAACATATTTTTGGATTGTGACCAGTGCACTGGAAATCCTGGATAACTAATTCCAAGAACTTGATCATCCGTTTTGTTATTAAAAAAAAGTGTGAACATGTCATCAACTGCAACAAGGTTAGACTGAAACTTGACTGTCTACAACATAGAGGATCAAAAAGGAAAATCTAGGAATCAGAGAATACATTAAGAACAATTCAACACAGACCAATGCCAGAAAATAGCTCACAAAATGCACTTTTTAAAAAAAAAATTAAGCAAGTGTCCCAAAGCACTTCACGATCATCTTCAGCTGCTTCATTAATGATCTTCCCTTCATCATAAGGTCAGAAGTGGTGCTATTTCATTGATTATTGCACAGTGTTCAGCTCCATTCATAATTCCTCAGATAATGAAGCAGTCCATGCCCGCATGCAGCAAGACCCGGACAACATCCAGGCTTGGGCTGATAAAGTGGCACGTAATATTCACACCACACAAGTGCCAGGCAATGACCATCTCCAACAAGAGAGTCTAACCACTGCACCTTGACATTCAACAGCATTACCATCACCAAGTTCCCCACCAACAACATCCTGGAAGTTATCTTTTACCAGAAACTTAACTAGACCAGCCACATTAATGTTATGGTTATTAGAACAGGTTAGTGGCCGAGTATTCTGCAGCACGTGATTCACTTCCTGACTCCCCAAAGCTTCTACACCACCTACAAGTCAGGAATGTGGTGAAATTTTCTCCACTGGGACAGGTTGGGTGAATGGGCAAATGTATGGCAGATGAAGTACAATGTGGATAAATGTGAGGTTATCCACTTTGGTGGTAAAAATAGAGAGGCGGACTATTACCTGAATGGTGGCAGATTAGGGAAAGGGGAGGTGCAACGAGACCTGGGCGTCATGGTACATCAGTCACTGAAGGTGGGAATGCAAGTGCAGCAGGCAGTCAAGAAAGCAAACGGAATGATGGCCTTCATAGCAAGGGGATTTGAGTACAGGAGTAGGGAGGTGATGCTGCAGTTGTACAGGGCCTTGGTGAGGCCACACCTGGAGTATTGTGCGCAGTTTTGGTCTCCTAACTTAAGGAAGGACATTCTTGCTATTGAGGGAGTGCAGCGAAGGTTCACTAGATTGATTCCTGGGATGGCCGGTCTGACATATCAAGAAAGATTGGGTCAACTGAACTTGTATCCTCTGGAGTTCAGAAGAATGAGGGGGGATCTTATAGAGACATTTAAAATCCTGACTGGTTTAGACAAATTAGATGCGGGCAGAATGTTCCCAATGTTAGGGAAAACTAGAACCAGGGGTCACAGTCTAAGGATTAAGGGGAAGCCATTTAAGACTGAGCTGAGGAGGAACTTCTTCACCCAGAGAGTGGTGAATCTATGGAATTCTCTTCCACAGAAGGTTGTTGAGGCCAGTTCGCTAAATATATTCAAAAGGGAGTTAGATATAACACTCACAACTACGGGGATCAAGGGGTATGGCGAGAAAGCAGGAATGGGGTACTGAGGTAGCATGTTCAGCCATGAACGCATTGAATGGCGGTGCAGGCTCGAAGGACCGAATGGTCTACTCCTGTACCTATTTTCTATGTTTCTATGGATGAGTGCCGCTGCAACACGCAAAGCACGATACCATCCAGGACAAACAATCCATTTGATCGGCACCTCATCCACTAGCCTAAAAATCCACACCCTCCACCGCTGGCATACCTTTGCTGCAGTGTGCTGTGTCTACAGAATACACAGCAGCAACTCGCCAAGCCTTCTTCGGCAGCGCCTCCCAATTCCGTGACCTCCACCACCCAGAAGGACGAGGGCAGCAGGTGGATGGGAACACCATCACCTCCAAGTCACACACCATTTCAACCTGGATATATCGCTGTTCCTTCATTGTCGCTGGGTCAAAATACTATCAACACTGTGGAAGCACCTTTATCACACAAACTACACCGGCTCAAGAAGGCGGCCCACTGCCACCTTCTCACTGCTGGTAGGGATATGCAATAAATATCTGCCTTGCCCTTGACACCCACATCCAAAGAATGATTTTTTTTTTAGAAAACAGGATACCAAGCAAGAGTTAGGAGAAATGACTTACGGTAAAAGAGGTAGATTTTGAAGAGGCTTTTGATAGTGGAGAGAGGTAGCAAGGATGTCGAGCATTAAGAAAAAAATCCACAATACTGGATCATGATGACTGAATGCAGTAACATTAGGCTTACACACACAGCCAAACCCTTAAAGTTTAGCGAAACATATTTTCTACAGTAGGATTTGAAGAAATTTAATCATACATTTTCTTCCTTGTCCTAAAACTTAAAGCCAACTTTACAAAATGACTGTCAGCATATCTGAATACTAGCTTTTAAAAAACGAGATCTTACAGTTTGTTCTACTCGTCAAAAACTGCACTGAGTTTTTTGATTTCCTGCCAAGAGAGAAAAAAAAATGTATGCAAGATGCTAAAGCACCATGGTATAAAATGCCAAACTTAGAAAAAGAATCTCAACATTAACTGTGATCTAACAGACGAACAATGTATTGAGCAGCCAACTTGAAGGCCAACTGGACAACAATCACACGGCAACACCGACTATATCTGCGTATGCAGGAACCTTCTTAAACTGACTTCTTACAAACAACCCGAGAACCATATGTTGGTTCCAATTGTAATGTTTACTTTTAGTAATGTTTACAGCCCACTCTTTCCATGTTGACCAGCAGCTGACCTACTGGTATTAAGATCATGCCTTTTAGGAGATAAAGTTTGTTGAAGGTACGAATTTTGTGATCATGTAGGTATGGGATGTTAGCACTGGAAAAGCCACTTTGAAAAGGTGTCAGTAATATCAGTAATAAACACTGGCCGTTGGGTAATGTGGAGGATAGATGTTGAATAACACTTCTCTCTACACTTCCCAACAATGCACCACTACCTCAAAAAAATCCATCACAGTACCAATAACCCTCGGCATTCTCTCGGCGAGACTGCTAATTAGTTTCATAGGAACAGGAGTAGCCCATTTGGGCCCTCCAGCCTCTTCCGCCAGTTAATAAGATCATGGCTGATCTGTACCTCAACTCCATTTACCTTTGATTCGTATCCCTTGATCTCATTACCCAACAGGAAGCTATTGAAAATGTCAACGGACCAAGCAGCCATAGCCGTTTGGGAAGAGTTCCAGATTTCCACTACCCTTTGTGTGAAAATGCACTTCCTAATTTCATTACTAAATGGTTGAGCTCTAATTCACATGTCTCCTAATTAAATTATTTCCTTCAGAGGACCTCAAAATTGGGAAACTATTTACCTTATTGGCTTCCCCTCCTCCTACTACAAAATTCATGCCTCTAAAACCCAACCTTGGCATCACCTAATCACTTCTTCCCAATTTACCTAGCATTCTCTTTTTACACGTTTCAACTTTGGTGGCACGATGGGGTCTGGTCTCTTTACTATGGTCCCTGAATTAGAAAGAAACATTTCCTCGTGAATGGAATTGGCCGTGCTCTTTGCACAGAACCCTTATGAGCCTGCAGAGGAAAAGACAGCTACATTTGAAGAGAGATCATAGAAGCAAAAGGACCAGATTCTATACAAGAACATTTTGAAAAGTAGCAATAAATTTACATACATTCCTGATTTGCAACAGAACGTGCAATTGTTGCTAAACTGGCACACGACTCGCAATTAATTTCAAGCCATTTAAGCACTCTCATGCACACCCATAAAACCTCAGGTTCAAACACTGCTCGAGTTGCATTCCTTCCCACCCTAAATAACAAGCTGAATACATTGTAATCTCAGATTCTCCACTGTACACACAGGAAATGTTAAGTCTCGTCATAGACAACATTAAAACAGATTTTGAATGTAGACATTTTAAAAACCTTGAACAGTCAACGGTTATAATCTTCCTCAATTTTGGGCTCTGCCCCGTAAATCAAATAGCAGCATAAACACCCATGCTAAAGTACTTGTGGAGAACACTGAAAATAAATGTGTAGGCATCTGATTAATGTTGAGTTATTTCACAGCAATTGTTCCTAAAGAACATCAAACACACTGCAAAATATCAGTTTACTAATAATATAGCTCCTGAATCAAGCCCAATGGAAAAGCTGAAAATGTTACATGTTAACTGTTCAAAATAAAACTTGCACACTTTTGAATGGCATCCCACCCTCATAAGACCCCTTTCTTATGCAAGCGGGCATCAAAAGGCACATACCTAGTGTAGGGGAGCACCTCTCATTTTTCTGTCCCATGGTTAAAGTACCGTACTGGAATGAGTGCAGAAACCTTTCGGGGTAGAACAAAATCATCATTGGAACAAACATGCCAGAGGTGTCAGCCCTAGCATTTTATAGATTATAGATATATATTACAGCTACTTCACTGTTCAAATCATATTAATTGACATTATTCGGAGCAGACATGTCATCTCATTTGCACCATTCAAGAGGCTGGTCTGTTCACAGAAGGAAGTTAAGAGATGCCATTTTAATGCTAAATATAAATGTAATGTAAACCAGAAATCTGAATGAAATTTTATTGGAAAATTAAGATACAGAAATTACTATTGGCCTTCTAACATTAGTGGGCAGAAGAGGTCACAAAATCAATAAGCTTCTCATTTTAAGAAAAATATTTATCCCATGGGTACAATAAAAAAAATTATAAACAGTATACAGGCTATAAAGTAGTCATGCACTTTCCTCAACACCCAGGTTATAGTACTAATATTGCCTGCAAATATTGACTGTAACCGAGGGCTAGAACAGTAAATTATTGTTCCTCTAGCAAGTTACCAAGAGGATCCAATATTCAGATCACGCAAGGCAACAGCTGTTATAGCGGTTATTCACGATCAAATAATGTTCTATTCGGTTGCGGTTGATGGGGAAGAGGAGGTGACAAATTCCAAGTGATGCAACGGCACACTTAGCCACTTTGGCACCCAGTGTCAGCAACAAGCACTCTTTCACAGAAGCACGTCTATAGGTTGATTCACCATAAAACTTCCTTTACATCTCCCGAACAATGTATCTCAATCCTACTGTAGAGCCCCAGCCAGGCATTGCATCGCAATGTGGCATTTTCACCAGCAGCCAGCTTTGCGTCACATCCAGCACAATTGACAATTCAGTTCCAATTTGTGTTGTGGTTGCACAGCCATAAGGAAATGGACTAAAGCTTCTAAAACTTATTTTACTTAGGATTCTTACAGATGGCAGACTTTCATCCCATTTATCTTGGCTGGATTCAAACCCACATTCCAAGAACGAAGAGCATTTTAACCCACAGATGGACATATTTATACTTTAAAAAAAAGATTATTGTAGTTTGTAGTTACAAAAAGCACCCATAAATCAAGTGCGAAAATATTTCAAAAGCAGCATGGAACACTGAGCAGGCAAGATCAAAGAAATCACAACCTTACAAGTTATATTTGTAGTTTTGCTCGAGTTGGATTTATCTTGACCCTGAAATATTGATCAAAATGGCTGCTTTACTAAACTTAAAACTTTGAAGAAGTTGGTCACTTTCAACATTAGTTAAGAAAAAGTTCACACAAAAGCACATTTTTCTCCTGAAAAATTACATGTATTTTAGCATCATAAATAGAAATATAAACAGTTTATTCGTCTCCATTTAGACATGGTTCTTACAGCAGTTTCTACTTTTTGTTTACGGTCACATTCTTACTGGTTTCCATTTCCTGCTGTTTCTTCCACAAAACTCACATCCCTCCAAATTAGTATACAGCAGTACAGATTCTCTGCTAAGACATGGAACTTTGTAAGCTAGATGTAATTTGCAGTTAGTTTAACACAACGTGGCTGCTTTGGGAAGCTATACTGAATTGAATTCTGGGAAGGAACCTCCAATAGGATTTTTATTCCTGTCAAGGGAGTGTAATTGTTTTCTTCACAAGTTTTAGGGCAGTTTCAGATACTGGCATAGCCTTTTCTGAAAAACTCAACTGTTGCAATGTTAGGCGCTGCAAGTTCACATTACACATGTAACAGCAGAAACCTTCAATGTTTAAAACTAAGTACAAGCGCATACAGTGGCATTAAATTTCTCCTTTCGATTGACAAGGTAAAATGTTTCATATCATATCATAATCCAACCAATTTTAAGGCCCAGAATTTGCAGTCAAAATAACAGTGAGGCTAACGGTGCTCACCATTATTTACGCGAAAAAAGCACAACAAACTTCAGACGAGGGCAGGTTCCAGTTAAACGTGGAAATCCAAAATTTGCTGCTTGAGATGCGCCTCTCCACCGTTAGCTTCACGAAAACGAGAGCTTACTGTCTGCCTCATCATTTAAATGCACTGAGCGGTGTGAAATTCCTGTATTTGCAAGGTACATAGGAATTAATCTCACCACAAAGTCTAGGTACCCGTTTAACGATGTGATGTGTTAATTACTGCCAGTCAACACCTCTGCACCGAAAATTAACTATTACAATTGTGGAGTCTCATTCCTTCCTGTTTTAAAAGTTGATTTAAAAAAACAAAATTAAAATATTTATTTTACTTTATCTCGGTTCTCATTCTCTTAATCCAATCTTTCCCTCTCTTTCTCTACCTTATTTGACATTTAATTCATTCACTTGCTTACAAATCCCCTCAGTCCTTGTGCTGTCCTTCAATCGGATTGGTTAACGAGATACAGTTACTTAGCCTTTTCACTCCGCCCCCAGATGCCCCATTTCCATCTCATACTTCCAGCAACTTGCAGTGCAAAATACCATGGAAATTAAATGGGCAAGGGCAAGTCTAACTAACAGCGGGCGCCATAGGTTGAAGGAAAATTTGTTTAATTTTCTCCAAATCCTCTGGTACATTTCAAAACAGTGATTTTCCCTTTAAGATCTATACTGTGCAAGTCTAATCTTGAGGCATTTTTATCTTGGTAGAGCAGACAGTAGTCTCCAGTACAAAGTTAGAAATCTCCTTTTTGTGGGTCTTACTACTTGCCATCAGCTCCATTTATCTGCAAGTCCACAGATCTTGATTTGACACAGCAGCAACAACAGAGGTAAATGGGGGCAGGGGGTGGTAGGCCGTAGAGGTGCTCCTGGGACCCTTATTTAAAAAAAATTACAGTCCACAATGAGCACACTCACAGAATCACAGAATCCCCACAATGCAGATAGAGGCCATTTCGGCCCATCGAGCCTGCACCGACACATATCCCACCCTATCCCCGTAACCCCGCATATTTAATCCCCCTAACACTAAGGGTCAATTTATCATAGCCAAATCAACCTAACCCGCACATCTTTGGACTGTGGGAGGAAACCGGAGCACCCGGAGGAAACCCACGCAGACACGGGGAGAATGTGCAAACTCCACACAGACAGTCACCCGAGGCCGGATTCGAACCCGGGTCCCTGGTGCTGTGAGGCAACAGTGCTAACCACTATGCCACCGTGTTGCCCCATGAAGCAATTTAATATTCTCAGTGGGTCAGAGAGCAAACTGCACCCGAAAAGGGAGTGCTGAAGGCATAAACAATACTGTAGTTTCAAGCAGAGTGTTTCTACTGTCAGAATTTCAAACTACTTACTCACATTCTGAGGTTCACCTTTGCCCTAGCAGAGGTGGCCACCCCACCCTCAGATACAATTCTAACACTAAACCACTGATGCCCTGGTCACCTGCCACTGTTCAGTCACACTTGCCCATGGCCACTGTGGTCCTGTAGGTGAAGTTAGATGCACACACTGTCCACCAATATAGGCTCTCATTCTCTATTCTCCCACAGCAGAACTGGCAAGTACAAAGTAGATCACTCATAGTACTAAACCACAACTTATTCTTGCTCAAAAAAAAAGCACCCTATTAAAAAAAAGAAAAATAACATGACGTAGTACATAATATCCCTTAAATTGTAAAAGATAGTTACTTTTGGTTCAGCCAACTTAGTCACACTGGTATAAAAACAGATGACATTTCAACAGAACCTGAAACGTTAACTCTTTCTCTCTCCACAGATGCTGCCTGACCTGCTGAGTATTTCCAGCATTTTCTGTTTTTATTTCAGATTTCCAGCATCCACAGTATCTTGCTTTTGTATAGAAACATAGAAACTAGGAGCAGGAGTAGGCCATTCGGCCCGTCGAGCCTGCTCCACCATTCAATACGATCATGGCTGATCATCCAAATCCAGTACCCTGTCCCTGCTTTCCCACACAGAATCCCCATCGAGCCTGCACCGACACATATCCCACCCTATCCCTGTAACCCCACGTATTTAATTTCCCCCTAACATAACCCATCCTATCCCCGTAACCCCACATATTTAATCCCCCCCTAACACTAAGGGTCAATTTATCATAGCCAAATCAACCTAACCCGCACATTTTTGGACTGTGGGAGGAAACCGGAGCACCCGGAGGAAACCCACGCAGACACGGGGAGAATGTGCAAACTCCACACAGACAGTCACCCGAGGCCGGATTCGAACCCGGGTCCCTGGCGCTGTGGGGCACCAGTGCTAACCACTATGCCACCGTGTTGCCCGTATTAGTCACACTGGTGATGATTGTGAATTGTTTGGCCCACTAAATTACTTTATTTCACAGTTTACAACTTCCTAACCTTCCTTCTTTGATGTAGCACAACTGGAGGGATGCAGATGGCATCATAAACTACAAGAATGAGAGCTAATGAATGCCATCTGAATTTTAGAAAATTAACCTATAGCCTTTAATTCATTCCTGCATAAAAAAATTAAATTCTGCAAAATGTTTATGATTGACGGGTAAGATAGGTCAATCCCAGATATTTTGATGTACAATAAAAATGATTAAGCTATTTTGAAAAAAATCAAATTAAGTGTCTTTAGCAAATATATAATAAAGCAGAGTGGAATGTCATGCATATAGGCATATAAACAGTAAATGGGTAGTAAGAGGGGTGGGGCCGATTAGGGACCAAAAAGGAGACCTACGCATGGAGGCAGAGGGCATGGCTGAGGTACTAAATGAGTACTTTGCATCTGTCTTTACCAAGGAAGAATATGCTGCCAAAGTCATAGTGAAAGAGAAGGTAGTTGAGATACTGGATGGGATAAAAATTGATAGAGGAAGTATTGGAAAGGCTGGCTGTACTTAAAGTAGGTAAGTCACCAGGACCAGATGGGATGCATCCTAGGATGCTGAGGGAAGTAAAGGTGGAAATTGCAGAGGTACTGGCCATAATCTTCCAACCCTCCTTGGATAGGGGGCTGGTGCCAGAGGACTGGAGAATTGCAAATGTTACACCCTTGTTCAAAAAAGGATAAACCCAGCAACTACAGGTCAGTCAGTTTTACCTCGGTAGCGAGGAAGCTTTTAGAAAGGATAATCCGGGACAAAATTAAGCCACTTGGACAAGTGTGGATTAATTAATTAAAGCCAGCACGGATTTATTAAAGGCAAATCATGTTTAACTAACTTGATTGAGTTCTTTGATGAGGTAACAGAGGGTTGATGAGGGCAATGCGGTTGATGTGGTGTACATGGACTTCCAAAAGGCGTTTGATAAAGTGCCACATAATGGGCTTGCCAGCAAAGTTGAAGCCCATGGAATAAAAGGGACAGTGGCAGCATGGATACGAAATTGGCTAAGTGATAAGAAACAGAGTAGCGGTGAACAGTTGTTTTTCAGACTGGAGGAAGGTATACAGTGGTGTGCTCCAGGGATCTATCTGTACTAGGACCACTGCTATTCTTGATATATATTAATGACTTAGACTTGGGTGTACAGGGCACAATTTCAAAATTTGCAGATGACACACAACTTGGAAGTATAGTGAACAGTGAGGAGGAGAGTGATAGACTTCAGGAAGACAGGCTGGTGGAATGGGCGGACACATAGCAGATGAAATTTAACGCAGAAAAGTGCGAAGTGATACATTTTGGTAGGAAGAATGAGGAGAGGCAATATAAACTCAAGGGTACAATTCTAAAGGGGGTGCATGAACAGAGACACTTCGGGGTATATATGCACAAATCATTGACGGTGGCAGGGCAGGTTGAGAAAGCGGTTTAAAAAGCATACAGGATCCTGGGCTTCAAAAATAGAGGTATAGAGGCATGGAGTATTGTGTCCAATTCTGGGCACTGCACTTTAGGAAGGATGTGAAGGCCTTAGAGAGGGTGCAGAAAAGATTTACAAGAATGGTTCCAGGGAGGAGGGACTTCAGTTACATGGATAGACTAGAGAAGTTGGGGTTGTTCTGCTTAGAGCAGAGAAGGTTGAGAAGAGATTTGATAGAGATGTTCAAAATCATGAGGGGTCTGGACAGAGTAGATAGAGAGAACCTGTTCCCATTGGCGGAAGGGTCGAGAACCAGAGCACACAGATTTAAGGTGACTGGCAAAAGAACCAAAGGCAACATGAGGAAAAACTTTTTTTTACGCAGCGAGTGGTTATGATCTGGAATTCACTGCCTGAAAGGGTGGTGGAGGCAGACTCAATCGTGGCTTTCAAAAGGGAATTGGATAAGTAACTGAAGGAAAAAAACTTGCAGGGCTACAGGGAAAGGGCAGGGGAGTGGGACTGCTCTTGTGCTGAAGTGCTCTTGCAGAGAGCCGGCACGGGCTCAACGGGCCGAATGGCCTCCTTCTGTACTGTAACCATTCTATGATTCTATGTCCTTGTTTCTCAGCTGCATGCTGCTTCTTGGCAAAATCATCCAAAATCACGTCAGGTTGCACATGTACACTGACAACACCTAGCCCTACCTCACCACCACTTCTCTTGATCCCACCTCATGGAGTTCTTTGACACGAAGATTGTCCATTCAGCTGCCTCTGCCGCATCCCCCCCACCCGCCGCTCCGCATCCCCTGTCCACCTAGACCAACTTCCCCAAAAGGTTCCTCCTGCCCTAGCCCTGAAACCATGTCTTTCTCTAGTTTCTCTCCCATGTTCCCTCATGCTCTCTCCAAGCCCATCTGGTCAATGGGAACCACTTCCTGCTTTCTCAACCCCATTCCCACTAAACTGCTGACCATCCAGCTTCCCTTCCTGGAGCTCATGCTAGCTGGCATTGTAAATGGTTACCTCTCATCACGTACTGTCTCCTTCCCTTTCAAAACCCCCTCCTCAAAAAACCCACCCTCGACTTTTCTGTCCTTGCAAACTGCTGCCACATCGCCAACCTCCCCTTCCTCTCCAAAGTCCTTCAATGGGTTGTCAGCTCCCAAATCCATGCCCATCTTTTCCGCAACTCCATGTGTGAATCTCACTAAACCGTTTTCCGCTCTTGCTACAGCTCTAAAATGCCAGACAACCAATCCCGAATGAGCTGCAATTTCCTCCAGTTAAACATTGGGAAGACCCAAGTCATTCTTGGGTCCCAGCCACAAACTTCGAGCTCTTGCCACCGTACCCATCCTACTCCCCGGCCAACGTCTTAGGTTAAAACCGACTGTTCACAACCTCGCCATCCTATTTGATCCCATACCCTCTCCATCATAAAGACTGCCTACTTCCACCTCCATAACATTGCCCATCTCACCCTGCCTCCGCCCGTCTGTTCCCTAAACCGCCATCCATATCTTTGTCACCTCAAGACTAGACTACTTCAATGCTCCTTGGTCAGCCTCCCAACCTTCATCTTCCATAAACTTTTGCACATCCACAACAATGCTCCTTATCCTAATACACATCAAGGCCCGCTGCTCACCGATCACCCCTGTGCTTACTGACCTACATTGGCTCCCGGTCCCCCATGCCTCCAATTTCCAACTCTTATCCTCGCGATCCCATCTCATGATCCCACCCATCCCTATCTCCAACATCCTCTAGCTCTACAACCCTCAGAACTCTGCATTCCTCTAATTCTAGCCTTTTAAAAAATTTGTTCAGGGGATGTGGGCGTCGCTGGCAAGGCCAGCATTTATTGCCCATCCCTAGTTGCCCTTGAGAAGGTGGTGGTGAGCCACCTTCTTGAACCGCTGCAGTCCATGTGGTGAAGGTACTCCCACAATGCTGTTAGGGAGTTCCAGGATTTTGACCCAACGACGATGAAGGAGGATGGAGACAGACTTGGAGGGGAACTTGGGAGGTAGCGGGGTTCCCATACGCCTGCTGCCCTTGTCCTTCTAGGTGGTAGAGGTCGCAGGTTTGGGAGGTGCTGCCGAAGAAGCCTTGGCGAGTTGCTGCAGTGCATCTTTTAGATGGTACACACTGCAGCCACGGTACGCTGGTGGTGGAGGGAACGAATGTTTATGGTGGTGGATGGGGTGCCAGTCAAGCGGGTTGCTTTGTCTTCGATGGTGTCGAGCTTCTTGAGTGTTGTTGGAGCTGCACTCATCCAGGCAAGTGGAGAGTATTCCATCACACTCGTGACTTGTGCCTTGTAGATGGTAGAAAGGCTTTGGGGAGTCAGGTGACTCACCACAGAATACCCAGCCTCTGACCTGCTCTTGTTGCCACAGTATTTGTGTGTCAATGGTGATCCCCCCCAGGATATTGATGGTGGGGGATTCGGCAATGGTAATGCCGTTGAATGTCATGGGGCGGTGGTTAGATGCTCGCTTGTTGGAGAGTCATTGCCTGGCACGAATGTTACCTGCCACTTATCAGCCCAAGCCTGAATGTCGTCCAAGTTCTGCTACATGCAGGCATGGACTGCTTCATTATCTGAGGAGTTGCGAATCGCACTGAACACTGTGCAGTCATCAGCGAACATCCCCACTTCTGACCTTATGATGGAGGGAAGGTCATTGATGAAGCAGCTCAAGATGGTTGGGCCAGGCACTGCCTTGAGGAACTCCTGCAGCGATGTCCTGGGGCTGTGATAATTTACCTCCAACCACCACAACCATCTTCCTTTGTGCTAGGTATTCCCCCGCCTCCCGATTCCCATTGACTTCAGTTTTACTAGGGCTCCTTGATGCCACACTCGGTCAAATGCTGCCTTGATGTCAAGGGCAGTCAGTCTCACCTCACCAATTCAGCTCTTTTATCCTCGTTTGGACCAAGGCTGTAATGAGGTCTGGAGCCAAGTGGTCCAGGTGGAACCCAAACTGGGCATCAGTGAGCAGGTTATTGGTGACTAAGTGCTGCTTGGTACCACTATCGACGACACCTTCCATCACTTTGCTGATGATTGAGAGTAGACTAATGGGATGGTAATTGGCCGGATTGGATTTGTCCTGTTTTTTGTAGACAGGACATACCTGGGCAGTTTTCCACATTGTCAGATAGATGCCAGTGTTATAGCTGTACTGGAACAGCTTGGCTACAGGCACGGCTAGTTCTGGAGCACAAGTCTTCAGCACGATAGCCAGGCTGTTGTCGGGGCCCACAGCCTTTGCTGTATCCAGTGCGCTCAGCCGTTTCTTGATATCACGAGTGAATCGAATTGGCTGAAGACTGGCTTCTGTGGTGGTAGGGACCTCAGGAGGAGGCAGATATGGATCATCCACTCGGCACTTCTGGCTGAAGATGGTTGCAAATGCTTCAGCTTTGTCTTTTGCACTCACGTGCTGGGCTCCACCATCATTGAGGATGGGGATATTCACGGAGCCTCCTCCTCCCATTAGTTGTTTAATGGTCCACCACCATTCGACTGGATGTGGCAGGACTGCAGAGCTTTGATCTGATCCGTTGATTGTGGGATTGCTTAGCTCTGCCTATAGCATGCTGCTTCCACTTTTTAGCATGCATGTAGTCCTGTGTTGCAGCTTCCCCAGGTTGGCACCACATTTTTAGGTACGCCTGGTGCTGCTCCTGGCATGCTCTTCTACACTCCTTATTGAACCAGGGTTAATCCCCTGGCTTGATGGTAATGGCAGAGTGAAGGATATGCCAGGCCATGAGCTAATAGATTGCGGTTGGATACAATTCTGCTGCTGCTGATGGCCCATAGTGCCTCATGGATGCCCAGTTTTGAGCTGCTAGATCTGTTCTGAATCTATCCCATTTAGCACGATGGTAGTGCCACACAACACGATGGAGGGTGTGCTCAGTGTGAAGACTTTGGCTCCACAATGACTGTGTGGTGGTCACTGCTACCAATGCGGTCATGGACAGATGCATCTGCAACAGGTAGATTGGTGAGGACGAGGTCAAGTAGGTTTTTCCCCTCGTGTTGGTTCTCACCACCAGTCGCAGGCCCAGACTGGCAGCTATGTCCTTCAGGACTCTGCCAGCTCGGTCAGTAGTGGTGCTACCGAGCCACTCTTGGTGATGGACATTGAAGTCCCCCACCCAGAGGTGCCCTTGCTACTCTCAGTGCTTCTTCCAAGTAGTGTTCAACATGGAGGAGTACTGATTCATCAGCTGAGGGAGGGCGGTAGGTGGTAATCAGCAGGAGGTTTCCTTGCCCATGCTTGACCTGAAGCCATGAGATTTCATGGGGTTCGGAGTTAATGTTGAGGACTCCCAGGGCCACTCCTTTCCGACTGTATACCACTGTACCGCCACCCCTGGTGGGTCTGTCCTGCCGGTGGGACAGGACATAGCCAGGGATGGTGATGGATGAGTTTGGGACATTGGCTGAAAGGTATGATTCTGTGAGTATGACTGTGTCAGGCTGTTGCTTGACTAGTCTGTGGGACAGCTCTCCCAATTTTGGCACAAGTCTCCAGAGGAGGACTTTGCAGGGTCTACTGGGCTGGGTGTGCCGTTGTCGTGTCTGTAGCCGGTGCAGAGGTCGATGCCGGGTGGTCCGTCCGGTTTTATTCTCATTATTGTTTTTCCTCATGGTTTGTTACAACTGAGTGACTTGCTAGGCCATTTCAGAGGGCAGTTAAGAGTCAACCACATTGCTGTGGGTCTGGAGTCACATATAGGCCAGACCGGGTAAGGACGGCAGATTTCCTTCCCTGAAGGACATTAGTGAAACTGATGGGTTTTTACGACAATCCGATAGTTTCATGGTCACCATTACTGATACTAGCTTTTTGTTCCAGATTATTTAATTAACTGAATTTAAATTCCTCAGCTGCCATGGTGGGATTTGAAATCACAGATCATTAGTCCAGGCCTCTGGATTACTAGTCCAGTAACATAACCACTACGCTACCGCATCCCCAATTCCCTTCACCCCACCATTGGCAGCTGTGCCTTCAGCCTTCTAGCTCTGGAATTCCTTTCTTAAACCTCTCTGCCTCCTGACTTCTCTTTCCTCCTTTAAGACCCTCCTTAAAATCTACCTCTGACTAAGCTTTTAGTCACCCCATCTGATATCGCATTCTTTGGCTTGTTGCCAATATTTGTTTGTTCACACTTTTGTGAGCGCCTTGGCACATTTTTCTATGTTAAAGGCAGTACATAAATGCAAGCTGCTGTTGTGTTGTTACATCATGGTATCAAAGGACCCCCTACAAGTTCAAATTAGGTTTTGGAGAACCAGTCACAGTTCTATCGATGATGAATGCACCCTTAGTCTCTGGCTGGCCTCATTGAGTTGAGAGTCCCAGGGACAGAGTCCCAGAGAGACAGAGTCCCAGAGAGAGTCTTTGCCAGCTGCCCTATTAAGCCACATGCAAACCTGATGAAATTTACCGAATTGAGAATTCGCCTTCC
Organism: Squalus acanthias; assembly: GCA_030390025.1. Lineage (NCBI taxonomy): Eukaryota > Metazoa > Chordata > Chondrichthyes > Squaliformes > Squalidae > Squalus > Squalus acanthias. The sequence goes on from CM059427.1 coordinate 68,044,348, forward strand.
AATGTGCATGGGGAGAACTGAGAAACTAAAATTAACAGGGAAAAACAAGGGGCGGGGCAAGAAATGGAAGTAGAGCCAGGACATAAAGCAAGATGAGGAGACAGGTAAAAACTGAAAAACAAAATAATGCATATTAAGTACAGTAAAATAAGACTGGAAATAGAGAAAGCCACCCAGCAAAACATAAACCAGGGCAAAGGCAAACTTCTTAAACATTTAGTCACTCTTAGTCTTCACTTCAACCCTGCAATCATGTGCAATTATGCTCAAAATAAATAACACAACCCTTCTAGTTTGCATTGGATGAATTTGAGTGAAAAGGAACATTCCGCGCATGCCGTCAGGACCACAACCCCCCTTAAAAAAAATCCACTATAGCAAGTTCAGATTTACAATCGTGCTGCCAAGGGAAGGACAGACATTTAGAATCACAGAACATCGCAGCAGAAACATTGGCAATTTGACTCATCTTTTCTGCATTGGTGTTTTCCTTCATGTCATCTAAACTCCTGTTCACTTCCATATCCTTTAATATTCCTCTTTTTTCAAGCAACTAGTTAATTCATTTTTGAAAGTACTTCAACAACAGTTTGTGGCACATTCTAACTACCTTCTGTGCAAGGATTTTTGCTAACCTCCCCTTTTATTCTTTTTGCGATGATGTTAAATTTGGGACCGGTCATTATCATCTCACCAACCAATGGAAGCAAACTACTATTTATCCCATCATAATCTTGAAGCCCTCTAGAGGTCCCACCTCAACCTTCTTGGTTCCAGGGCTTGCTCGGCCACATCAGATGACAGGCAGCAGGAGTCAATCATGTAGGCCAGACTGGATAAAAATGGCAAATTCCCTTCCTTAAAAAGATATCAGTGAAGCAGTTGGGTTCTTAAAATAATCCAGCAGTTTTTGTGGTCACCTTTTCTTCTGGGACACCAGCCCACAAATCGCCAGTTTTATTGAATTCAATTTCACAACTTGCCACGGATAGAATTGAACTCACAACTACGACACTACATAATTTTTTCCATCCTTCATAACATCCTAGTGAATCTATGCTTCACCTTTTCTATTGCTTGTATATCTTTCCTATAATGGCTGCCCAAAATTGTATACAACAGCAAGAAAATACTTGTGTTTAAATAGTGCCTTTCACACCCTCAGGAAATCTGAAAACTCTTCACAACCGCCAAATTACTTCTGAAGTGTAGTCACTTATGTAGGCAATATTCCAACTGCAACTTAAATAAGGTCTTGTGCAAGTTCAACATTAAAGAACTTGCATTTATATAGCACCTTTCACAACCTCAGGACATCCCAAAGCACTTTACAGCCAATTAACTACTTTTGAAGTTTAGTCACTGTTGTAATGTAGGAAAACAGGACAACTAATTTGCACATAGCAAGGCCCCACAACTTGCCATGGATGGAACTGAACTCACAACTACGACACTACATAATCTTTTTCCAGCCCTTGTAACTTTCTAGTGAATCAATGCTATACCTTTTTCATTGTTTGTAGATCTTTCCTAGAATGTTTTTCCAACAATGTGATAAATAACCAGATTATCTGCAGTAGTGATATTGGCCAGGGTACCAGGAAAGCTCCCCTGCTCTTCTTTGAATAGTGCCATGAGATCTTTTATGTTCATCTAAATTAGGGCAGACAGGCCTTAGTTTAACATCTCATCTGAAAAACAACACTTCCAACAACGCAGCACTCCTTCAGTACTACACTGGTATCAACCTAGATTATGTGCTCAAATCCAAAGACTTATACCTGGGGCTTGAACCCACAACCTTCTGACTGCGAGGCAAAAGTGCTGCCACTAAGCTAAGGCTGAAACCATTATCTCCTTACTTTTATATTCTATGCTTGTAGATACAAAGCCTTTTTTAAAAATGACCTTATCTACTTGAGCTGCCACATTTAATGATTCAATTTGCCTGTGTGCTTCCCATTTACAGGGCTGTTCAGTTTATAAGAGGCAATTATGTGGAACCTTGGGCTACTCTGGTGTTTTGAGCAGCTTTCAATCCAATCCCCGAACAGTAGACAAGAGCTGGAAACACCTTTAAAACTGCAGATAGTGTTGAAACCCAACAATTCAAACAACCTGTTAAAACTGTACCAATTATCAAATGACTGCCACTAAACAAAGATGCTCGGTGACGCTGTCAAGCAACCAATTAGTACCCAAAAATGTAGCTGATGTAAGCAAAACATTCCAATGAACTGTCAACTGCCTTTTTACCAATCATTGCATTCAACACTCAAGAAGCTCAACACCATCCAGGACAAAGCAGCCCACTTGATTGGCACTACATCCACCACCATAAACATTCACTTCCTCCACCACCGGTGCACCGTGGCTGCAGTGTGTACCATCTACAAGTTGCACTGCAGCAACTCGCCGAGGCTTCTTCGACAGCACCTCCCAAACCCACGGCCTCTTCCACCTAGAAGGACAAAGGCAGCAGGCGCATGGGAACACCACCACCTCCAAGCTCCCCTCCAAGTCGCACACCATCCTGCCTTGGAAATATATCGCCATTCCTTCATCGTCGCTGGGTCACTCCCTCCCTAACAGCACTGTGGGAGTACCTTCACCTCACGGACTGCAACGGTTCAAGAAAGCGGCTCACCATCACCACCTTCTCAAGGGCAATTAGGGATGGGCAATAAATGCTGGCCTTGCCAGCGACGCCCACATCCCACGAACAAATAAAAAAGAACCCAATTACCATATAGTGGTGCCAATTTAGGTAGTGCTAACCAATTTATTTCAGGTGCAGATCACTGAAGCTAGCGATGAAAAAGGTAGAATCATGATGTCTTCCCATCAACCTCTCACATTACATGACATGTAAAGCATTTCCTGCAAATACTTATCAAATTAAACATATGGCTGTAAAATTATGCAACAAGTAGTTTGCTTGTGTGGAAAGTGCAACTGTGTTTTATTCAGAAGCATTTTCATACCTCCTAAAGACAAAGCCAACTGTAAGTTTGGAATAATGCAGTTGCACAGTAAATCTCATCAGTTTCTGATCCAAATATACTGCTGGCAAAGTGTCAGAAATATCTGTATCCCAGGTCACTAGATTTACAAAAAGGACTTACTATTTATCACAATTACACAAGGTAGAGTGATCAGAATTTGCTCCAGATACTGCAAAGGAACTTTACTAAGTGCTCCATTATTCCGTAAGATCCATCATTCCTCACCAACTTCTCTGACCTGAAATGGAACTCCAACTTCTCGATTACCAAAGCTGCCTCCAAATAGTTTGGTTTCCTTTCATTCCTCCTCAATGCTCACCCAAGTCTCTACAATAACTGAATATTCTTTTCATAATTGAGGACATTGTTCTAGCACTGTCTCCTACTGCAACTCATTCTTTCCCTAGGCACCAACATATTTCAGGAGGAGGCAGTAAAAGGGTTTTACACTACTGACCAACACCCCTCCCTAGTTCTGTCATGCACTTTCCCCCAGAGGAGGTGGTTCTTGTCTACCTTGACTGGATCAGCAGGGAAGAGAAGGTCCTTTACTTCACCAACTAACTGCAACTCCTGCAAATTTGTCAGGAGTATCAGAGTCTGCATCATCCTTTCCTCCCAACAAAAGACAGCGCAGTCAGCTCATGTCAGTTCAATTTAATAAAATGCATCAAAATATTCTTTAAAAAAATTAAATTACATTTCCCCCAGGGTGTAAAGCACTTGTGGTTTATGTTTACATATCAGAGGTGTGGCCAATGGACCTTATGTACCAAATCTGGATAGCCCCATACCCTGGGCTCAGCAGTGAGTAGAGAGCAATGTGTGCTAACCCACTGTGTCACTCAAACTTCAAAGTACATTTTTTTTTTGAAGTAAACACATTGAAACAAACTTCTGGTTTTCCAAATCACCTGCAACTTCCAACTACTTTGATCCCAGATAAACTCACATCATTGTGCAATAGATTCCCCACCTTAAGGAAAAATGATAGTTGCAATGTGTTACGTTTTATGCATTACATACCATTTCACCTCTTCATTTGTGGTTTTGATTGTCTGAGGCTATGGTTACTACTGCAAAGGGTATGAAACAGTCTAAACAACAGCTTCTAAAAATACTAACTGACATTTACTGTGTTACCCCTCCCCTATGCAACACCACACTGCACATCCAGGTTCATTTTGGAATGTATACATGCCCTAATATAATTTACATCAAATTAAATACAGATTATTGTGGCTTGATCTGAATGTAATCTGTGGTGTGAAAGTAGTGCAGAACCAATATATTTTTCCTGTTAGAAAGGAAGCAACTCTCAGAGAAGGCCATCTTTGCCACTTGTGAATACTTAATTTGATTACCATTTTTAACACTAAAATTTTTGCTGGTCTGAGGTCAGGGACTTTTCTTTTGAAGATCCAGACCAGTAAGAGGTATTCCTTGGACGTCCAACATACTAGTGATTCACAGCAAGATTCAGACTCTTCCACCCATTGGTAACAGGAAGGACAAAAGAAAAACACTAATTTGCGCAAGATTTTTTTTTTTGAAAAAGTCGCAGCATCTGATAGCTTTCAAATCAGAAGCTTTCATTTTCTATACACAATGGCGAGTAACTAAGAGGGAAAAAACCATGTTGTTACTGCAAAGCACAGGTTTTAGGAGCGGAATAAGAGCCAATTGGGATTTGAAGGGGGGAAAAAAAAAACACAAGTTAAATTCTTCATCCCACCTCTCTAGAAATCTTCCATACGCCCTGTCCCTTTATGCAATCCATTCCATTACTATCTAAAGCTCTCATGTTCAAAACACAAGACTCCACAACTTACTAACCCGTGTGATGTGTTGAAGTCCAGCATGTTTTTCATGTCTGTAGCAGGCAATAAATGGCATGTCTGATTCAGCCATTATAAGATTGGCTGCTGTGTTCTCCCACCCTGGTACATCACACTCCTTTAGATTCATCATTGGATGCCAGTCACCATAGCTGGGCTCCATTACGTAAACAAAGACCAGATTACAAGGTAGTGTGCGACTACCATTATTTATCTTGCACAATCAATGGCACTTGATCCAATGGCAGATTTGTAGACCCAAAGCTGCCACTTTTCTGCAGGTCAGGTCGATTATATTTAGGACTGCTGCCAACAGAGGTAGAAGTGCATCTGGCATCGGCTGTACATGCCTAATGCAAGACCACCCTGAGGCATATTGTCAGGACTGAATAGAGTGCTTGTAACAATCTGGCTTTCCTACACTCTGTCCCCTTGCAGTGCTCAATGTTAACAATCGGTTGGAAAGGTGAAACACGTTCATTTCAGCAATGACCTCACTCAACTTTATGACCAAAAAGAAACCCGAAAATAAAGAGGCGTCAAATTTGAACATTTTGATTTGACCAAAAAAAACCCCAAGGGCTTTGACATGTGTAAACGGTTCAGAACATAGCACCCGAATATGTACAAGCAATGCCTACAACATTACTGATTGAAGTGCCCTAGGTATTAACGGGTTAGAATTTTTTTTTTAAATCAGCTTTGCAGATTAAAAATACCTGCAAAAATATACAGTACCACTACATCTTACAGAACTAGTTTGCAAGGATCATTAATATTAGTCTCACATCAGCTGCATTAAAAAGTCATGATCGTCTTTCGTTTGGAGAAGCTGCTGATGCTTATCTCACTTCACTCAGCAAATAAAACCAGGCAGTCACCCACAAGAATGTCCACACCCAAAACACCAAGTATGCTAATCGTCTTAAATTAGATTTGCAGTAGCACTTTTTCCAACATGCATCATAAAACCTAGTATATAAAGTATAACTTACAGTAGGTTTATGACCAATGAACATGGGGTCCCATTTATACACCAATGGCATATAAATAGCACAAAGTATAGCACTTATAGTTGACAACTGTATGATGCAGCTATGCTGTGCAGGTCCAACCAGCTCAGATGTTCTTCCCATTTCACAGAAATAGACATGTCGTGACCAGCCATGTGATTATGATACATCCCTCAGCAGCAAGTGTGGCTGGCCAAGGTAAGTCACGAGTGGCTGACAGTCAACCTCACGACTGGAGATATTTATTCTAATCTTGTGGTCGGCCACGAGATTTCACTTAAGACTGCTTTCAAGAAAAAGGTGCATTTTAATGAGTATTAAAAGGGCTGCCTGTGGGAGAAACTCCTTCTATAATTTACAGTATCTCCTTGCTGTATCATTCATTACAGAGCAGACTAATAAGGATGCAGCGGTAGTTTTTTTCTTAAATGCAGATATTTATTTTCTAAGCAGCAGTCATTTCTAATAAGACCTTTATTCGATATGTTTATCTTTATTTCATAATTTCTCTGGTCACCAACAGATGAGCCTCTGGACATCCAAGGAATTATAATGAGATTATTCCTTTATCCCAGTTTTATTTGTCCTCACACCTGAATCTCTATCACCTAAACTAAGTTGCTCAAGATGTTCAAGGAAAAGGAGAGAGTACAAAGATCCTTTTATGTGCAGATGTCGTCTTATAATACAGTATCTCTTGGGCCCCTCACCCGATTCCCTCCCTGTGATCATGGACAATATTGAGCATTATAATTCTCGAAGGGCTCCAAGTCAACTACTTCAAGTTGGAGGCCATGACTTGGGGCCCTGACTCATTCTTGCCATCCAGAATCGTCATTCCAAGTCTGCCTTTAAATATTTAGGTATACAAATTGCACTCAGCCTGCAGAACCTCTGGAAGGCCATTTTTCTTCCAGCATTGAGGATTAGTTGCAACAATTTGAATTGTTGACACACTACTCATCTTGGTTGAACAGAATCCACGTTCTCAAGATGAACATACACCCCCAAATCATCGATATACTGCATTTCAAAAGCTCTTAGTATATATTTCCAGATTCTTCTTCAGGGCCTTCCACTAGCAGATCACTGGAAATGCAAACAGGCATTCTATTCAACTAGTGTGCCTCCAGCTGCATTACAAGATGAAGGGAGAGAAAAACAGATAGCACTGTTCAACTACATGTATTATTAAATGGTCAGTCCAGCTACAGGCCATTCAGCGTTACATTTGGAAATCTAACCCTGGGTATTTATGGAGCAGATGCTCTCGGCCTAACTCCACAATCTAAAGATTGTCACAGATCATGGCAACTCCCTACAATCCACTGTACATTTCACTCAGGTTAGAGTGCAGCTGAAGAGCAGATATAGAAGATCAGAGTGAAAGATGGCCAATTTTTTCAATGAAAAGCACTGCTGGAACTGACTCAGATTTCGTTTAGCCTTTCACCCATCACGGCATCTCTGACATTGTTAACCTGCTAACAACCCCCTCTGCTTGACACCCTTGTTCCCAGCCAATTAAATCAGTCTCACCACTGTTACTCCCTTGTCTCTCTTCCTCAAGTCAGAAGGATGCAAACTCAAGTGTACCTGGCACACAGCTGGCCTAGTCAACAATCGCCATATCACACTTTACTGTGCTTCACCAAGTTAGGAGACACAGTAGGTTGTGTGGGTGGGAGCCGGATGCTACAATGGGGTATAGATAGATTAAATGAGTGGGAAAAACTATGGCACATGAAGTTCAATGTATTGAAATGCGAGGTCATCCACTATGGATCTGTGAAAGACAAATCGGAATATTTCTGAATGGTGAGATACTAAGCGCTGTGGACGAGTAAAGGGATTTAGGTGTCCATAAAAGCTGGTGCACAGGCACAAAAAGTAATTAAAAAGGCTAACTGAATGCCTGCCTTTATCTCAAGGGGATTAGAATGCAAAAGTGAGGAAGTGATATTTTGAAATTCTCTACCCCAAGGGCTGTGCTGAGTCGTTGAGTATATCCAAGGCTGAGAGAAGATAGATTTTTGGACTCTAGGGGAATCAAAGGATGAGAGGATCGGGCGGGAAAAGTGGAGTTGAGGTCAAAGATCAGCCATGATCTTAGTGAATGGAGCCATATGGCCTACTCCTGTTCCTATTTCTTATGTTCTTATGCTTCAGTTTACAGAGCCTTGGTCAGGCCCCATCTGGAATACTGCGCTCAGTTTTGGGCAATGCACTTCAGGAAAGATACAAGAACATAAGAGCATAAGAAATAGGAGCAGGAGTAGTCCATTTGGCCCTTCGAGCCTGCTCCGGCATTCAATAAGATCATTGCTGATCTTCTACTTCATCTTCACTGAGGAAGACACAAAAAACCTCCCAGAAATACGAGAAAACCAAGGGTGTGGCGAGAATGAGGAACTTAAAGATTAGTAAAAAAACAGTACTAGCAAAATTAATGGGACTAAAAGTCGATAAATCCCAGGGACCGGATGACCGACATCCTAGGGTTTTGAAAGAGATGGCCATTGAGATAGTGGACGCATTGGTTGTCATCTTCCAAAATTCTATAGATTCTGGAACGGTTCCTGCAGATTGGAGGATAGCAAATGTAACCCCGCTATTTAAGAAAGGAGAGAAAGAAAATGGGGAACTACAGACCTGTTAGCCTCACATCAGTAGTTGGGAAAATGCTGGAATCTATTATAAAGGATGCAATAACTGGGCACTTAGAAACTAATAGTAAGATTGGGTAGAGTCAACATGGATTTATGAAACGGAAATCCTGTTTGACAAACCTATTGGAGTTCTTTGAGGATGTAACTAGTGGAGTAGACAAAGGGGAAACGGTAGATGTGGTGTATTTGGATTTTCAGATGGCTTTCGATAAAGTCCCACACAAGAGGTTGGTGAACAAAATTAAGGCACATGGAATTGGGGGTAATATACTAGCATGGATTGAGAATTGGTTAACAGACAGAAAACAAAGAGTAGGGATAAACGGGTCTTTTTCAGGATGGCAGGCTGTGACTAGTGGGGTACCGCAAGGATCTGTGTTTGGACCCCAGCTATTCACAATCTATATCAATGATTTGGATGAGGGGACTAAATGTAACATTTCCAAATTTGCTGATGATACAAAGCTAGGTGGCAGTGTCAGTTGTGAAGAGGATGTGAAGAGGCTTCAATGGGATCTCGACAGCTCAGTGAGTGGGCGAGAACATGGCAGATGGAATATAATGTGGATTAATGTGAAGTTATCCACTTTGGTAGAAAAAACAGAAAGGCAGAGTATTTCCTAAATGGTGAAAGATTGGGGAATGCAGATGCTCAAAGGGACCTGGGTGTCCTTGTACATGAGTCACTGAAAGTGAATGTGCAGGTGCAGCAAGCCATTAGGAAGGCAAATGGTATGCTGGCCTTCATTACAAGAGGATGAGTACATTGGTAAAGAAGTCTTACTCCAATTATATAGGGTCTTGGCGAGACCACACCTGGAGTACTGTATACAATTTTGGTCTCCTTACCCAAGGAAGGATATACTTGCCTTAGAGGGAGTGCAACGAAGGTTCACGAGATTGAATCCTGGGATGGCGGGACTGTCGTATGAGAAGAGATGGAGTAAACTAGGCCTGTATTCTCTTGAACTCATTAGAATGAGGGGGGATCTCATTGAAGCATACAAAACTTTTACAGGGCTTGATAGGGTGGATGCTGGGAGAATGTTTCCCTTGATTGGGGAGTCTAGAACCAGGGGCCACAGCCTCAGGATAAAGGGTAGGCCATTCAGGACTGAGATGAGAAGAAATTTCTTCACACAGAGGGTGGTGAATCTTTGGAATTCTCTACCCCAGAGGGCTGTGGAGGCTCAGTCATTGGGTATATTCAAAACAAAAGTCGATAGATTTGTGACTAGCAAGGGCATCAAGGGATATGGCGATAGGGCCGGTGAATGGAGTTGAGGCAGAAGATCAGCCATGATCTCATTGAATGGCGGAGCAGGCTCGAAGGGCCGAATGGCCGACTCCTGCTCCTATTTCATATGTTCTTATCGCTACTTTCCTGCACTATCCCCATATCCCTTGATTCCCTTAATATTTGAAAATCTATCAATCTCTGTCTTGAATATACTCAACGACTGAGCCTCCACAGCCCTCTGGGGCAGAGAATTCCAAAGATTCACCACCCTCTGTGTGAAGAAATTGCTCATCTCAGTCCTAAATGGCCTAACCCTTAGTCTGAGACTGTGACCCCTGGCTCTAGACTCCCCAGCCAGGGGAAACATCCTCCCCTGCATCTACCCTGTCAAGTCCTGTAAGAATGTTGCATGTTTCAAGGAGATCACCTCTCATTCTTCTAAACTCCAGAGAATATAGGCCTACTCTACTCAATCTCTCCTCCTAGGACAATCCCCCCATCCCAGGAGTCAGTCCAGTGAACCTTAGTTGCACTCCCTCTATGGCAAATATATCCTTCCTTAGGTAAGGAGACCAAAACTGTACGCAATACTCCAGGTGTGGTCTCACCAGGGCCTTATATAATTGCAGTAAGACGTCTTTACTCTTATACTCCAATCCTCTTGTAATAAAGGCCAACATACCATTTGCTTTCCTAATTGCTTGCTGTACCTGCATGTTAACTTTCAGTGATTCGTGTACGAGGACACCCAGGTCCCTCTGAACACCAACATTGGAGTCCATACTTAAAAGACATACTTGCTCTCGAGTCAGTACAGAGAAGGTTCACTCGGTTAATCCCGGGGATGAGGGGATGGACATATGAGGAGAGGTTGGGTAGATTGGGACTCTACTCATTGGAGTTCAGAAGAATGAGAGGCGATCTTATTGAAACATATAAGATTGTGAAGGGGTTGGATCGGGTGGGATGTTCCCGATGATGGGTGAAACTAGAACTAGGGGGCATAGTCTTAGAATAAGGGGCTGCTCTTTCAAAACTGAGATGAGAAGGAACTACTTCACTCAGAGGGTGGTAGGTCCATGGAATATGCTGCCCCAAAAAGCTGTAGAAGCTACATTATTACATAAATTTAAAACAGAAATAGAGTGTTTCCTAGAAGTAAAGGGAATTAAGGGTTACGGGGAGCGGGCAGGAATTTGGACGAGTCTAGGTTCGGATCGGTCATGGCCCTGTGGGTAGCGTAGCGGGCCCAGGGGCCGTGAAGCCTGATCCTGCTCCTATTTCGTGTGTCCAATTCTGTTAGGTTCAGGAGATGGTTCTGTGATAGTGGATTGGCGGTTAGGATCAGATCAGCCATGATCTTATTGAATGACGGAGCAGGCTCGAGGGGCCAATTGGCCTACTCCTGTTCCTATTTCTTCTGTTCTTATGTAACATTTCCCAATCTCTCACCATTTAAAAAATACTCTGCTTTTCTATTTTTCCTACCAAAGTGGATTAACTTCACATTTCTCCACATTATATTCCATTTGCCATGTTCATGCCCACTCACTTAGCCTGTCTATATCCCCTTGATGCCTCCTTGCAACCTCCTCACAGCTTACATTCCCACCCAGCATTCTATCATCAGCAAACTTGGATATATTACATTTGGTCCCCTCATCCAAATCATTGATGTAGATTGTGAATAGCTGAGGCCCAAGCACTGATCCTTGTGGTACCCCACTAGTTACAGCCTGCCAACCCGAAAATGACCCGTTTATTCCTATTCTGTTTTCTGTCCGTTAACCAATCCTCAATCCATGCTAGTTTATTACCCCAATCCCATGAGCCCTAATTTTGTCTAATAACCTCTTGTGTGGCACCTTATCGAATGCCTTCTGAAAATCCAAATACACCACATCCACTGGTTCCCCCTTATCTATTCTGCTAGTTACAAAAAAATAAGATTTGTCAAACATGATTTCCCTTTCATAAATCCCTGTTGACTCTGCCCAATCCTATTATTATTTTATAAGTGCCCTGTTACCACGCCCTTAATAAGTTCTAGCATTTTCCCTGCTACTGATGTCAGGCTAACTGCTCTATAGTTCCCAGTTTTCTCTCTCCCTCCTTTCTTAAATAGTGTGGTTACATTTGCTACCTTCCAATCTGCAGAAACCGTTCTAGAATCTATGGAATTTTGGAAAATGACAACCAATGCATCCACTATCTCTATAGCCAACTCTTTCAAACCCCTAGGATGTAGGCCATCAGGTCCAGAGGATTTATCGGCTTTTAGCCTGTTAATTTTTCCAGTACTATTTTTTTTACTAATACTAATTTCTTTCAGTTCCTCATTCTCGCTAGACCCTTGGTTCTCCACTATTTCTGGGAAGTTTTTTGCATCTTCTTCCGTGAAGACAAAGTCTTTGTTTAATTTCTCTGCCATTTCCTTATTCCCCATTATAATTTCTCCTGTCTCAGCCTGTAAGGGACCCACATTTACTTTTGCTAATCTTTTCCCTTTTACATACCTATAGAAGCTTTTAGTCTGTTTTTATGTCTCTCGCTAGTTTACTCTCATTCTATTTTCCCTTTCTTTATCAATTTCATGGTCCTCCTTTGCTGAATTCTGAAATCCTCCAGCTTACTACTTTTTGGCACCATGAAAAGCCTTTTCCTTTGATCTAATACTATCTTCAACATCTCGTTAGCCACGGTTGGACCACTTTTCCTGTGGGGTTTTTGTGCCTTAAAAGGAATGTATATTTGCTGCAAATTATGTATTAATTCTTTAAATGCTAGCCAATGCTCGTCCACCTTTCATCATACCTTTCAATGTAGTTTCCCAATCTACCTTAGCCAACTCGCCACGCATACCTACATAGTCTGCTTTGTTTAGATTTAAGACCCTAGTTTTAGATTTAACCAAGTCACTTTCAAACTCAATCTAAAATTCTATCATATTATGGTCACTCTTCTCTAAAGGCCCCTTTACTACAAGGTTATTAATTAACCCTTTCTCGTTGCACAATACTAGATCTAAAATAGCCTCTTCCCTAGTTGGTTCCTCAACATACTGATCTAGAAAACTATCTTGTATACATTCCATGAATTCGTCCTCCACCCTATTACTGCAAATTTGGTTTGCCCAGTCTATATGTAGATTAAAGTCCCCCATGATTACTGTATTATCCATGTTACATGCGCCTCTAATTTCCTGATTTATACTCTGCCCTACATTACAACTACTGTTTGGGGGCCTATAAACAACTCCCACCAATGTTTTCTGCCCTTTGCTGTTTCTTAGCTCCACCCAAACTGATTCTACTTCTTGATTTTCAGAGTTAAGATCCTTTCTCTCTACTGTCTTTATCCCATCCTTTATCAGGGCTACCCCGCCTCCTTTTCCACTTTGCCTATCCCTTCTAAAAGTTATGTATCCTGGAATATTTAGTTCCCAACCTTGGCCACTTTGCAACCACGTCTTCGTTACGGCTATTAGATCAAACCTGTTCATTTCTATCTGCGCTATTAATTCATCTATTTTGTTGCGAATGCTTCGCACAGATATAGTGCCTTTAGCTTTAACTTATTTCTATGTTTCCCTGATGTCACCTTAGTCACTAATGCCTTATTACCTTTGTTACTCTTTGTCCCTTCCTGACCCACTCTGCTCTGCTCTAGAGCCTTGACATTTCTCTTGCTGCTTTTAAATTTACTCTTTCCTGAATCCTCCCACCCCCCCCCCCCCCCCTTCATTAGTTTAAAGCCCTGTCTACTGCCCTAGTTATTCGGTTCACCAGGACACTGGTCCCAGCCCAGTTTAAGTGGAGCCTGTCCCAACGGAACATCTCCCTCTTTCCCCAGTACTGGTGCCAGTGTCCCATGAACCGAAACCCCTTCCTCCCACACCACTCTTTGAGCCACGCATTTAAACCTCTAATCCGTTTGTCCCTATGCCAATTTGCGCGTGGCTCAGTTAACAATCCAGAGATTATTACCTTTGAGGTTCTGCTTTTTAATTTGGATCCTAGCTCCTCAAACTCCCTCAGCAGAACTGCATTCCTAGTTCTACCTGTCATTGGTTCCTACGTGGACCACAACAACTGGATCCTCCCCCTCCCAGTTCTTCTCCAGCCACGAGGAGGCAACACAACCTTAGGAACTCTCGGTCGCAGCTGCAGAGAACAGTATCTATCCCCCTGACTATACTGTCCCCTACCACAACTACATCCCCTTTCACTCTCCCCACATGAATGGCCTCCTGCACCATGGTCAGCCTACTCATCCATCCTGCAGGCTTTTCCCTCATCCACACAGGCAGCAAGAACCTCGTACCTGTTGGACAAGGGCAAAGGCTGAAGCTCCTCCAGCACTGCACCTGGGGTCCCCTTATCTACCCGAGTTGCAATCACACCCTCCTGTCCCTGACCACTAGCCAGACCTGTACCACTACCTAACCTAAGGGGTGTGACTGCCTCCTGGATCAAAGTGTCCAGGTAACGCTCCCCATCCCTGATGTCCCGCAATGTCTGCACCTCAGACTCCAGCTCAAAAACTCTGAGCTGAAGTTCCTCAAGATGCAGGCACTTACTGCAAACACGGTTGCCCGGGATCACAATGCTCTCAAACTCCCACCTGCTGCAGTTGAGGCACACCACCTGCACTGCCATCCCTATATGACCTTGTTTTATTTAATTACATTTCTAATTTGGTAACTTAGTTTACAGTGTAGTTTCCTGACTTACTTGATCTAGATTAAGTTAAGGGAACTGAAATTACTATCTACCTAGAACACAAAGCACTACAAGCAGTGTAGGCAAAAAGCAACTCCTTCCCTTTCTTCTCTGAATTCCCACTCTTTTCCAAATTCCCAAACAAAGCACTCTGTTCAAGTCCACTCTGTGCTCTGCAGAAATGTTTACTTTTATACACTTGGAGCCTCACCCAATTTACAAGTGATGATAATCTCCCCTGCTCCTGGTGATTAGCGCCTATTCAAGACAAGCACTTACACCTGACTTGGCAGTTAACTGCCACTGGCAGTCAGCTTCTGTTAACTACAGTTTTTAAAGTTTTATCGGCCTTAGAAGGCATACAGCACAGATTCACCAAAATGATACCAGGGCTTAAACGGTTAATTTAGGAGGACAGGTTGCACAAACTTGGTTTGCATTCCTTTGAGTTTAGACGGTTGAAGGGTGATCTAAATTGAGGCATTCAGAATGGCCTACTCCTGTTGCTATGTTTATTCTCCACAGCCAAAACCAATTTTTACTCCAGGACCCTGGAGGACAAGGACAGCCCCAGACTCTCTATCCACAATCAACCACCTCCTTGAACCCCTCTTTTCTGCCTTCTATAACCTCACCTCAAGCACAAACTGTCAGGAGCTCATGGATTTCTGTCTCCAAAATAGAGGCCATAACTGCAGCTGCCTCTGCCACATTGTCCACTTGCCTCCCATCACCCACCCCCCACACCCAGCCCCCTCCTCATTCTAGTCCAGAATCCATCTTTTTGCAGCTTCTCAGCCATCTCCCACCCTCTCCAAGCTAATAGTCAATGAAACCCATCTCCGCTCCACTCAGCTTATTAGCGGATTTCAATGGTTCCTTTTCCTCAGGCACTGCACCTCAACCCTTCAAATGTCATCACCCTCAAAGCTTGGTTCCTCTAACTGTGTACCGCACCTCTCCTTTTGCCCAACCACTGGTGGTATAGTCTTCAGTTGCTCCTACTCTCTAGAAGGTGCTTCCTAAGCCCCTCTACATCTCTCTGCTCCCTTAAAAACATCTAGACCTATTGGTTCAACCGTGTTCGCTTAGTTTTCTTCAAGCATAGTTGAAGTGCCTTGGTTGGGATGTTGCTTTACTTTAAAAAGGGACAATGAAAACGAAAACTATAGCTGTTGATCGACCCAGCTTCTCCAAGTTTTGAGTCATATTTTACGCAAAAGATAAAATTAAGAGATTGAAAGGTGTGTGAAGATAGGAGTATTTATTCAGAGCCAAGAAAAGAATTATTTTTGAAGTTACAGACTATTTAATGCACTGATTATGGTAAGCAGAAAGCAAATATTAAAACTACACTTGTCAAAATGATAGTCAGTGGTCACTTGGAGGATAATGGACGCATGGGAGTGATTACAAGTCTAGCAGTATTATAAAATGAGTTTGAAGCTTGGGAAGTTCCGAGCAGTCACATAAACCCAGATTTACTTTAATATATTCACTGTTGCCAGTAATCAACCATAAATCACTCAAACTTAGTGACTAAATCACATCAATCCATCAGCGTGGATGTGATCACACAATTGACATGAAACACACAGGTCGCTGGCATATATTTGCCAGGACACCAACACTTTAGTTATTCTTGTCCTCAAGTCAACAGTTGTGGAAGGAAAGTCCAATGGGTTCTCAGATTATCCTAGTTAGAACGCTGGAGTGGAATCTTACAGAAGCCAACTTCTCCCCGATACAAACTGAATTAGCATTGATTCAAGGAGCTAGAGAGAATTTTTAGCTTCGGTGACAAGATTTTATTTTAAAATGGTTAAGTATATTAAAATGTTCTGGCTACTGTGCAGAAACAAAATCCATACTTCAGCTCCATTGCAGGCTCCAGATATGGCAATAGTGCCACAACTGGCAGTTTGAAAGTCAACCTTTCTAGCTACTGTTCTATTTGTAACGTTACAGATTAATCCATTTTCCTTTAGAAATTAAGCACTCTTTATAGCATACAATACATTCCATCAATATCAGGCCATAACACAATCTTACTTCAACATTGAGCGTTTACAGAGCCTGCAGAAGTGATAAACAGCTGGTGGTTACACAGCCACATTAAGTGGCATATTCTATCTTTGGAATGCTTCTATCGTGATTAATAATCCCAAAATAAGATTTATTAATTTAATAATGAAACATTGTTATATCTGAAATATTTCACACAGTTTGAAGCACTCTGATCAGATAATCCTTTGAGAAGTTACAATTCTTTAGAACTTACAATGCATTAGGCAGAATGGCATCATTGTTTCCAAAGGGAAAGGTTTTGATCATGGCAAAGACCCAAAACATTTAATCTAACCCCTCAAAAATGAAAAGGTTCACGCTCTGAACTATACAGCGTGTAATCCAACATCTTTTGCTTAAAAGCAGTGAATCTAACTGTATACAGACCAAATGCAGGAAGTCATCTGTGCTATGCCGACCTTTCCCATCTCTATATTCTGACTTCATGCTTGAAAGCCATCTAAAAGCACAATGTGGAAATGGTCATTACAACCAGTGCACACTTTACATTTGGGTATCCAAACCAAATATATTTTCGTAAATGGTTTATCAATTGATACAAGATGTTCTCTCTTTTTGATAGAACTCTGGATCTCTTAGTGGTTGGTTGAAGACATACATTGGCAATGGCACTAGAAAAGGCCTGCCCACACTCTGGATTGGTTTCTTATCAGTACACTGCTTTGATGCATTAACTGCACCGAGCGCCAGCTCAATATCACTGGGAGTAGACAGCCCACCAGTCCAGTTAGCTGGGGATGTTTTTTGTGCGAGAGAAGGGGAAGGCGTTGGGGAGGGGGGGGGGGGGGGAAGAGCACAGCTGGAAGTACCTCTGACATTTTAAGTTTTAAAAAAAGATCTGAAATAGCCAAATAAATGCTAGTGAACTTTAATTTATTACGGGGGTGGGGTGAAATAACCAATAGGCTATTCTGTAATTAAAAAGGTACAGAGACCATGAGGTGGAAGGCTCCTTTAAGTCATGTATCCCCCCCGCCCCCATTCTTCCCATTGCATTTGATATTACCAGCATGCACAAAAGGATTGTGTTCCACTTTGTGACACCATCACAATCCCACTAATGAAAATGCAATAAACTAATATCTTATCTTAAGCCACTGTCACTTTCAGATCCTGTTATGTCACTCTGCTTTATACTGACAAAACTGATGTGGTTTGTAGTGGCAAAACTCCCACTGAATTCCATGTAATTATGCAAAATAAACTTGTATAACTCTGAATTCGGGTCCTGGTCTCCAGCATCCATGCAGTGTTAAATTCCTTGCACTCCCCATACACACAATTCTAATAAGCTTCAGAAAGAATTCAACCTTACCAATACACTGCATACAAAAGCTTGAGTAATACATTGCTAAAATATAAAGGGTTATATCCTATAAGCCAAGGTCCTTTGGGAAGTACAGTGAAACTATTCTTAAAGGCCAGTTGCATGCTCCATAAATTTCAGCACTTTCAACATTCTGCTGCCTGTACCCTATCCTACGCCAAGTCCCCTTCACCCATCACTCCTGTCCTTGCTGAACTGCACTATCCCTTAATGCTTCAAAATTAAAATTCTCATCCCCTGTTGATTAAACCCCCTCATGGCTTTGCCCCCCTCTCTCTAATCTCCTCCAGCCCTACAGTACCCCAGAACACTGCTCCTCTGACTGACCTCCACTCCTTTGCCTCACCATTGGCAGCTGTGCCTTCAGCTGTCTCGGCTCCATGTTCTGGAATTCCCTCTTCCTCACTGCCACCCCTCCTCCTCACCGCCATCCTTTCCTCCTTTAAGACCTCCCTAAAACCACCTCTGATCAAGCTCTTGGTCACCCCATCTAATACCTCTTTCATTGCCCGGAATCCATTTTTATCTGATTACACATCATGAATTTGCTTGGCAATTTTTTCTATATTAAAAGGCAGTATATAAATGCAAATTGCTGTTGTTCTTTGACATTGCATGGTATTATTTTAAGAGTGGGAACTTCTTCCAGTATGTTGGCCAATATTTCTACAACAAATAATACCACAGAATAAACACTGGTCATTCATTTCACTGCTTTGCCAGGGAAACTGCTAGCTCAGAATGGCTACTGCTTTTGCTCACCTAACAGTCACTCTATAAATTGCTTTGAGACACTGATGCCCAATTTGGGAAATAGTACATTGCAGAAGTAAACTCCAAAACATGGGTACCAACTGCTTCAGTTAAGTGAGCTCGTGGCTTTTTTAACCTTATAAATTGTAACTTCAGATCTAACTTGGTTCTACAAAAGCAAAAGACTACCCACCTGATCAATCCCATTCATCATTTTAAAAATCCAAATCACGCCATCTCCCTTGCAAAAAACGACCTCCCCCAATGCAACCAGGTTTACCTTCTTCAGTCTCCTCAATGCTTCAGGATTTTAGGTCATTCTTGCTACCTTTCTCTTTTCTGAAGCATATACAGTGTCAGCAACGCTCCAAGTGCAGTCCAACACTTACAGCGTCAGTATCTCTTTAAACTTGAGATAACTGTTTTAGCACAAATTATGCTTTCAATGTCTGATCTACCACAACAGTGCACTTATGAACTCATTTGACACTTTTATTTTTTAAATTGCAATATTTATTCAGCCAGCTAAGTTTACAGATCCTTGAATTTTATCACACTCCTCAGAACATCCTGGTTTCCCATACAAATATGACATCCACAAATTAACATTTTCTTACAGTACTCTTGTTAAACTATAAATATTGCAAGCAGCAGAGGTCCCAGAACTGATCCCGGTGGTTGACCAGTCACAGCTACCCAATTAGAACTGTCATTGATAACTATACTCCATTTCTCATCCAGACATTTCACTATCTAAACTACAACTTCATTTATTCCCAGGAGCTGTCAATTAAGTCCTTTGTGAAGGAACCTTATTACACAGCTCCTGGTTCCGAAAACATTTGTTATCAACCAAAGTATTCCAATCCAGATTTTGGTAGCTGGCACAATCCAGCCCTCACCAACATAACATTATGGCTGTTTCTCTTTGCCAAATAATTTCCTCCTCTCTCCAATTGTAGAAAGACTGACTTTATTTTTAAACTAACAACCCGCCCTAGCTCTGCCCACAAGGACAAATGAATGTTCTACTATATCCATTTTCTGCCCTTTTTCAGTATACAACACAGTTCTCAGAGTCTCACTGTTCAACAGCAAATTGCCAACTTAGTTCCTCACTTTCTCAATGGGACAGAAGCTGAACGAACAATCATGGTTTCAACTTCCTGTTTATATTTGCCTTCAACCTGAAAAATTACTGAAATCATGCTAGTGTTATTATATGGTGTCAAGCTCAATTTCCATTCTTACTACCCAAAATGACATGAATTGTCGACAAAGTTTGTCAATGGAGGCCGATCTTGACCTTCAAGGAAGACCAGCATGAGATACTTCTAAAATCTGACCACGCTACTGCAATTGCAGCATTTCTTACACAATACCATTTTAATACCTTTTATTGTATGCATGTACATGAAGTGATTTCTGAAGTGTGTGTGTTCATTACTCTCACTCTCACCTGCACTCTTCCCAAACCAAGACAACAGGTATGTAGCCTGTTTGCAAACATCTGCAAATGTTGCTCTATAGCTGCCAGGGAGGTACAAAGGCCAGTGTATCAAATTCCCTTTGCCTTTTTTTGTCTCTTTTGGGAAAGTGGCAATTTATTAGTTGAGAAAGTCACGGCAGTGGCTCACGCGAGTACGCTCTCGTTCCACTGGCACTGTTCTTGCCCTTTTACATTTCCATGACATGTCAGTTGAGGTGAACTATTAAATCCTTTTGAACAATGTTAGGATTATCTGCTTTCATAAAAATTCAGAATTAAAAGGGTTCAGTATTAAGTTCTCCTTTAAATAGAGCATGAAAGCTCAACACATCTCTAACCCAGCAGTTCTTCTACCCCTTGCAAAGCTTCGGAATTGCTTTCTAATATCATTTTTGCCAAGTTTTTTTTTAAACTCATCAAGGTGAAGGATCAGTGCTGGGGAATAAGCACTCCCAGGAGAATGACAGCGCAACCAGATGCAAAGTTCACTCAATTTTGCTCCAACGGTGTGCTTTAATCTCCGTCTTAGTAAAGTGCCTGTTCCTGCACCAATCTTAATTTTCTGAGTTCCAACATCTGTAAATCCCCAGAGGGAGAACGACAATTTATACAGTTGTGGGCAGTTCCGTGCTATTATCCCATACCAACTAGGAACTGGATTGAGGCTCGTTGCCACAAAGGGCTCTTGCAGCTAGAGAAGATACTTTCATCCCATTGGTTCAGACTGGATTGAACCCAGCTAAAATTTAGGAGGTGAAACTGCCATCCAATCTTCTAGAAATTTGTTTGTATATTCAGAAGTATCTATTTTCCCTCTGCTTTAATCTCCCCCATTGCCAACATCTATTTTCTCACTTCCATTCTCTGCTTCTATTCTAACAGTCCCTCACAAAAAGTCTTTGCACTGTCAATGGGGTGGTGGGGGGGGGGGTCAGATTTTCCTCAGATTTAAACACAATAAACCAGGAGCTACAAATCTACATACTGCACCTTATATTGGAAGCCTGCAAAGTATGAAGCGGAGACGAGTTAAAGTCACGCTAACTGTACTAGTCTCGGGCAAGCACCACAATCACATTTACTTGTACTTCCTGCAATTTAGTATACTGTATTCGCTGCTCACGATGTGGTCTCCTCTACATTGGGGAGACCAAACGCAGATTGGGTGACCGCTTTGCGGAACACCTCCGTTCAGTCCGTAAGGGGGACCCCGAGCTCCCGGTGGCCTGTCACTTTAATTCACCGCTTCACTCCCACTCTGACCTCACCATCCTCGGCCTATTACACTGTTCCACGGAAGCGCAGCGTAAGCTCGAGGAACAGCACCTCATCTTTCGTTTAGGCACGCTACAGCCCTCTGGACTCAATATCAAGTTCAACAATTTTAGATCATAACCTCAGCTCCAATCACATTTATATTTTATTTTTTCCATCCTTTTATTTGCCCCCCCCACCTTTTTTTTCCTCCTAGAAGCTGGCAGCTGTCCTTCATTCTGCCAGTGGATTTCACACTTCTTTCAGCCTTAATCTGTCACATTAACACCACCTCTAGCCTTGCATATCTCTTAATGTCTCTTCATCTCCCCCTTTGTTCTTTTATCCCCTCCCCCTTTTCCCAGCTTTACTCTGGCCTTAAATCTATTTGATTTCCGGCTCTTCACAGTTCTGACGAAAGGTCATCGACCTGAAACGTTAACTCTCTTTCTCTCTCCACAGATGCTGCCTGGCCTGCTGAGTTTTTCCAGCGTTTTCTGTTGTTATACCACAATTTTAATTATCAGCGCTGTGCTTTCCCCAACTCCCTTTTAGTTTCCAATGATTTGGGAGGGAAGAGAAGAAGATCAGTAAAGAAACCCATTAGTCTGGAATTTGTACAATGTTTTGAGGAAGTCACATTATATACTCGTACAAAAATATAAGTTCAAGACTGAAATTTGTGCCCCTATTCAAAATACATGACAAGACATTTTTTAAACACAGGAAACAAAAAGGTCAGATATTTTTCATGGTCTAATCAGAGGCCTCAAGGTCATCAGCAAATAAATCAATTTGCACTTAAAAAGGAACATATAGAAACTAAACAAGAAAAATTAGGACAACTACCCTCTCTAGTCTTCCTCGCCATCTACTCTCTGACCTGGCTCAATTATAAGCTCATTCTTGTCCCTAAAAGCTTTAACTTGCCCCTTTTCCACTGCTAGCAAAGTTCTGCTCATCTCCATTTCCTCTAAATATGTCAGGCAGCAATACTGCTTGCTTGCATTTCTCCTCCTCTGGTCCTTTACCAGTGTTCAAAAACAAAATAATTTTAAAATCCACAGCCCTACTGCCTGTAGGTTACCTCTGCCCTTCATTTGCAAAATGCACATCAATATTTTGTTCTTCCTCATTCTTTAACCTTACTTTCTCCCTTTTCATTAATATCCACTGTCATCTCACTGTTCCATTCAGGAACACCGTCCGTTTCATTCATACAATTTCAACTGCCCATGTCCCCTCCCAGCGTCAGTCCTTCCAAGGCTGCAGTTCCGATGGTATCCTTCTTGCACGTTTAATCATACACCATTTTTGCTTTGCCCCTCTCTCTCCCTCCCCTCTGCAGGCTCTTACTGCAGCAACAATCCTGGATTCTATTGCAAGTACACTTCAGTTCGCATACTTCCAGTTTCCTTCCTTAGTATTTCTCCATCGCAGTATTCCTGCTTGTACTACACACAAGCTGGCTCCCGCTCTGAATCCCACGCAGCAACATCCCTCCCGTTGCATCTCCCTTCCCCCATGGCTCGGGTGTAGCTTTTTCCTCTCTGTACTAGCAATTTCTGCCAGTACCTCCCACTCTCATTCATACATTTCCAATCGCTTCCTCCCTATTAATCCCACTGCTGCCATCAGAATCGTCGCAGCCACACAGCCTCTCCATTTTCCTTTACATCACTGCCCTTATTGCTGTTTTGTTTTAAAATCCAGAAATTTGCTCACTGCTTGCTCCATACTCTGCATCGACTTTACTGCACCAGTGTTGGTACAGCCACTACATCACCTAATCTTTCATTCATCCATTCCAGAATTGTCGCTGCACGTTTTCTACTTCAGTGAGGTCACTAATATGTTCAATTCTCTCATGTACACTTATTTCCAGCTTTATTCAATTACCCACCTCACTAATTATTTTAATAAACCATCGATTTCCCAGTCTTTTCTTCTCCTACTGCCAATGTCATTCTACATCACCACTCATTCATACCTATACAGTTGTTATCCAGTACATATTACAGCTTCTGTAGCACATTGCAGGTCTTTTCCGACTGCACCACCCGCTCTCTCCTGTTGGTAGCAAAGTGTCACTCAGATGCATCATTTTACATTTTCCTCCTCACCATTTCTATATCACCCATTGGAAAAATTACATTTTAACACTGCATTCCTCCCACCCCCCCAAAAAAAATCATAACCTGTGCTCTCCTCCACTGCACCATTATCCCTGCTGTGAACAGCATCAACATGATCTCATTCACTTATTTTGTATTCAAGTCTGCAATTCTCTCGCTGGACTCTCAATACTGCAACATATTCAACACTACACACATTCTGAACATGTGCAATAATAATAATATGCACTTTAAAAAAATAATTAACCAGTTCTGACCTATTCTCTCCACACTGCACCATTAACCCTTACCGGTTGCAATGCAAACCAATGTTCTCACTTTAAATACATGCCATTGCACAAGCGCTAGCTTTGTTGCAAAGTATCACATATATAAATAAAACGCACACCAACATTTTGTGTCTCTCAGCTTGGTGTCAGTAACTCACTTGCGCTCTCTGTCTCTCCTCTTCCCCCTACACCCACCCACCCATACTTCCAAGCAGTGCGAATAATGTTGCACTCTGCTAACTTGCACTCCTCCAACAGGCTGCGAGCCATTTCCCCACAACGTGCAAAGCGCGCTCGCGCTCACCCTCTGGGCTGCCTGGAACCCCGCGGATCCGCTGGGCTGAGTCGCGCTCGCGCTCCCCCTCTGCTGCCTGGAACCCCGCGGATCCAATGGGCTGAGCCACTCGCTCGCTCGCGCTCCCCCCTCTGTGCTGCCTCGAGCCCCGCGGAATCGTTGGGCTGAGCTCGCTCGTTCGCTCGCTCTCGCTCCCACCCTTCAGATACCTGGTTGATTTCTCTCCCACTCTCCGTCCGTCCGGTCTTCCTCCTCCTCCTGACTGCTTTCACTTTTACATCATGGCTCCCGCTCTGCCGGTTAGTTGGGAGGAGGAGGAGGTGGTGGGGCGGCCGGGGTAAAGGGTGGTGGTGGTGGGGGGAGGGGAAGGGGACTCAGTAGCAGCAGCACGGTGTGTTAATCGGGAGGGTCGTCGCTCCGGGTTGAACTCGGCCTAAACGATCCCCAACGCCACTCTCGCTGCCAGGCTCCAGCCCGAGTTGCTCCAGCCGCGCGGGCGCATGCGCGCAGCTCTCCAATCAGCGGCGTCCGTCCTCGGTGCGATGAAAGCGAGGCTGGGGGCGGGTGGGTGCGCCGAACCCCCCCCCCCCAGCGCACGTGATCTGCATTTGAAGCCACGTGGCGGCCATCTTTGTAAAGCTGGATCTTCCCAAATACAAGCCAATCCTTGGGCCTGGTGCCCAAGGTGGCAATCTGCAGCTCCCAGGTTGGACGCGGCCCCGTGGGGAAAGGTAGGTCGCTCAGGCTGCCTACCTCTCTTCTGCGGTCTGGCCCCGAAAGTAAAAAAGGAAAGAATTGCATTTATACAGCGACTTTCACAGCCACCGGACGTCCCCAAAGCGCTTTACAGCCAATGAAGTACTTTTTGAAGTGCAGTCACTGTTGTAATGTAGGAAATGCGGCAGGCAATTTGCGCACAGCAAGGTCCCACAAACAGCAATGTGATAATTACCAGATAATCTGTTTTTAGTGATGTTGATTGAGGGATAAATATTGGCCAAGACCGGGGATAACTCCGTCGCATCTGTTCTGACGATGCCACCTTCCATACTAGCGCTTCCGATATGTCTTCCTTTTTTCTCAACCGAGGATTCCCCTCTACCATGGTTGACATGGCCCTCGACCGTGTCCGTTCTATTTCTCGCAATTCTGCTCTCACTCCTTCCCCTCCCTCCCAGAACCACGATAGGGTTCCCCTTGTCCTCACTGTTCACCCCACCAGCCTCCATATTCAACGGATCATTCTCCGCCATTTCCGCCACCTCCAGCGTGATCCCACCACCAAACACATCTCCCCCTCCCCTCCCCTCCCCTCCCCTTTCAGCATTCCGAAGGGACCACTCCCTCCACGACATCCTGCTCCACTCCTCAATCACCCCCAACATCCCTTCCCCTTCCCACGGCACCTTCCCGTGCAAGCGCAGGAGATGCAACACCTGCCCTTTTACCTCCTCCCTTCCCACTGTCCAGGGCCCCAAATACTCCTTCCAGGTGAAACAGCGATTTACTTGTACTTCTTGCAATTTAGTATACTGCATTCGCTGCCCACGATGCGGTCTCCTCTGCATTGGGGAGACCAAACGTAGATTGGGTGACCGCTTTGCGGAACACCTCCATTCAGTCCGTAAACGTGACCCCGAGCTTCCGGTCGCCTGTCACTTTAATTCTCCGCTCCACTTCCACTCTGACCTCTCCGTCCTCGGCCTCTTCCACTGTTCCAACGAAGCTCAACATGAGCTCGAGGAACAGCACTTCATCTTTTAATTAGGAACTTTACAGCCTTCTGGACTCAACATTGAGTTCAACAATTTCAGACCATAACCTCTGCCCCAATTTTTTTCTCACATGGCAGCTGTTGATGATTCTGCCATTCCCATTTACACCTCATCTAGACTCATCTTTTGTTTCTTAACTTGTCCCATTACCATCTCCTTTTGCGTTGCACCATCTTTTGTCTTTTAATCTCTCCTGCCTTCCATCCTATCACAGACCTTCCCTTTTGTTCTTTCCTCCCCTCCCCCCTTTCCCTGCCCCTACACTTGCTTAAAAATCTGTTACATCTCTAACTTTTTCCAGTTCTGACAAAGGGTCATCAACCTGAAACGTTAACTCTGTTTTTCTCTCCACAGATGCTGCCTGACCTGCTGAGTATTTCCAGCATTTTCTGTTTTTATTTCAAATTTCCAGCATCCGCAGTATTTTGCTTTTGTACCAGGATAACTCCCCTGCTCTTCTTCTCCCCTGGAGAAGTAGCACGTACTGTCCCCCGGTACTCTTGAGGCCTTCCAGTGGGCACTGTAGGGACTGGAGTGCACAGTGGATACTTGTCCCATTCCCATCTCCTTTTGCCTTGCACCATTCACAGGGCAGCAGGATGAGTTGTTGGAACAGTGGAAGAGGCCGAAGACGAGAGGTCAGAGTAGGAGCGGAGCGGAGAATTAAACTGACAGGCAACCGGAAGCTCGGGGTCACGTTTACGGACTGAATGGAGGTGTTCCGCAAAGCAGTCACTCAATCTGCGTTTGGTCTCCCTAATGTAGAGGAGACTGCATTGTGAGCAGCGAATACAGTATATTAAATTGTCATTTAATTACTCCTGCCTTCCATCCTCATCGACTCTGTTTCTCTCTCCACAGATGCTGCCTGACCTGTTGAGTGTTTCCAGCATTTTCTGTTTTTATTTCAGATTTTCAGCATCCACAGTATTTTGCTTTTGTAATAGTAATAACATTATTGTTTCCTTTGGTTTTGTTGTTAAGTTCTTTATTAGTTGTGCCCTTTAAAAGGGCGACACATTGAGTGTACATTACAGAAACAGGCCATATGGCCCAAATGGACTATGCCGGAGTTTACGCTCCACACGAGCCTCCTCCCACCCTACTTCATCTAACCCTATCAGCATATCCTTCTATTCCTTTCTCCCCTAGTGTTTTCGGTTGGTGACACTGGGGCAACCCAGTGTCAATTTAGAAAAGAATGCAAGTCAATCAAAGGATTCCTGACCTGCTAAGTGGCACCATTTGGGTGTATAACTCCCAGTGCTCAGTCTTTGATGTATTTCATTCTTAAAAATAAACATAAGAACATAAGAAATAGGAGCAGGAGTAGGCCATTCGGCCCTTCGAGCCTGCTCCGCCATTCAATGAGATCATGGCTGATCTTCTGCCTCAATTCCATTCACCGGCCCTATCGTTATATCCCTTGATGCCTTTACTAGTCAGAAATCTATCGACTTCTGTTTTGAATATACCCAATGACTGAGCATCCACAGCCCTCTGGGGTTGAGAATTCCAAAGATTCACCACCCTTTGTGTGAAGAAATTTCTTCTCATCTCAGTCCTGAATGGCCTACCCTTCATCATGGGGCTGTGGCCCCTGGTTCTAGACTCCCCAGCCAAGGGAAACATTCTCCCAGCATCCACCCTATCAAGCCCTGTAATAATTTTGTATGCTTCAATGAGATCCTCTCTCATTCTTCTGAATTCAAGAGAATACAGGCCTAGTTTACTCAATCTCTTCTCATACTACAGTCCCGCCATCCAGGATTCAATCTCGTGAACCTTCGTTGCATTCCCTCTATGGCAAGTATATCCTTCCTTAGGTAAGGAGACCAAAATTGTACACAGTACTCCAGGTGTGGTCTCACCAAGGCCCTATATAATTGGAGTAAGACTTCTTTACTCAAATCCTCTTGTAATGAAGACCAGCATACCATTTGCCTTCCTAATGGCTTGTTGCACCTGCACATTCACTTTCAGTGACTCATGTACAAGGACACCCAGGTCCCCTTGAGCATCTGCATTCCCCAATCTTTCACCATTTAGGAAATACTCTGCCTTTCTGTTTTTTCTACCAAAGTGGATAACTTCACATTAATCCACATTATATTCCATCTGCCATGTTCTCACCCACTCACTGAGCCTGTCGAGATCCCATTGAAGCCTCTTCACATCCTCTTCACAACTGACACTGCCACCTTGCTTTGTATCATCAGCAAATTTGGAAATGTTACATTTAGTCCCCTCATCCAAATCATTGATATAGATTGTGAATAGCTGGGGCCCAAACACAGATCCTTGCGGTACCCCACTAGTCACAGCCTGCCATCCTGAAAAAGACCCGTTTATCCCTACTCTTTGTTTTCTGTCTGTTAACCAATTCTCAATCCATGCTAGTATATTACCCCCAATTCCATGTGCCTAAATTTTGTTCACCAACCTCTTGTGTGGGACTTTATCGAAGGCCTTCTGAAAATCCAGATACACCACATCTACCGGTTCCCCTTTGTCTACTCCACTAGTTACATCCTCAAAGAACTCCAATAGGTTTGTCAAACAGGATTTCCCTTTCATAAATCCATGTTGACTCTGCCCAATCTTACTATTAGTTTCTAAGTGCCCAGTTATTGCATCCTTTATAATAGATTCCAGCATTTTCCCAACTACTGATGTGAGGCTGACAGGTCTGTAGTTCCCCGTTTTCTCTCTCCCTCCTTTCTTAAATAGCGGCGTTACATTTGCTATTCTCCAATCTGCAGGAACCGTTCCAGAATCTATAGAATTTTGGAAGATGACAACCAATGCGTCCACTATCCCAATGGCCACCTCTTTCAAAACCCTAGGATGTAGGTCATCCGGTTCTTGGGATTTATCGACTTTTAGTCCCATTAATTTTGCTAGTACTGTTTTTTTACTAATAATAATTTCTTTAAGTTCCTCATTCTCGCCACACCCTTGGTTTTCTCGTACTTCTGGGAGGTTTTTTGTGTCTCCCTCCGTGAAGACAGAAATAAAGTATTTATTTAATTTCTCAGCCATTTCCTCATTCCCCATTATAAATTCTCCCGTCTCTGACTGTAAAGGACCTACATTTACCTTCGCCAGTCTTTTCCTTTTCACATACCTATAGAAACTTTTACAATCCGTTTGTATATTTTTCGCTAGTTTGTGCTCATATTCCATTTTCCCTTTATCAATTTCTTGGTCCCCCTTTGCTGATTTCTAAAAAGATCCCAATCCTCAAGCTGATCGCTTTTTCTGGCAACTTTATAAGCTTTATAAACTTTATAAACAGAGGCTCATTTAAACGGATATGTGGTCACTCTTTTTGATCAAGAATCTTAACAGATCTGTAGACATAACATTCGCTCATTTGGATGACTCATCCTGCTGCCCTGCTGCCAGTGATGGAGCAATGAAAATCGAAGATGCACAGTGATCTTGTAGGGTTGGAGGAGGTTACAGAGATAGGGAGGGGCGAGGCCATGGAGGGATTTGAAAACAAGGATGAGAATTTTAAAATTGAGGCGTTGCTGGACTGGAAGTCAATGTAGGTCAGCGAGCACAGCTGTTATGGGTGAACGGGACTTGATGCGAGTTAGGATACGGGCAGCAGAGTTTTGGATGAGCTCAGGTGCAAGGTGGGATGCCGGTCAGGAAAGCGTTGGAATGTATACAGTGTATCATAAGTGAAACTTCCATAATAGGCTTTATTCTCCAGTATTCATTCAAAATATATATTTATTTAAAAAAACCAGATATAATGTTTGAGAAAAGCAGAAGCATATAATGATTGCGAGTTAAAGTTTTTATTATTTTGTGCCCCCCCAAAAAAACAAGACTAGCTTTGTCCAAAAAGAAATGTTTGCAGCAGTAATTTCAGGTCATATGTCGACTGCTGATTAATGCAGAGCATCAGGACTCAGTACTAATCTTCTTGCATTCATGCCCTTTGGACCAACAATTGGCATGGTATCCAAACTCAAGTGCCTGCATCATGTGCTCTGATTTATGAGCTTGCACTATTGTCTATTATTTTACATTAGCCCAGTGAAGTAAATCCTAAATGCAGCCGCTTGTAACAGCACCACCCAGTGGTACAAATAGCACATCTCTACAAAAAAATGCCCTGAGTTTCAATCCAGCGTCTGCAAGGATCAAGAAAAAATATGGAAAATAACCCCATTTACCAGTAAATCTAGAAAATTACAGCTTGTAAATCTGCAACGTATTATCTCGTTCTCTGGTTGAATTTTATTTTGTTGCTTTACTTCCTTTTTCACTGTCTTATTACAGCATTATTTTATTTTCCTATTTTCTATACTACCAGCCCCAGATGTGATGATTGCCTGACTGCGTATGATTCCATGGGCAGTGGTCATGTAAATAGCCATTGTTCATGTGTGAGGCATGATAGTGAGTTTCGAAAACCTATCTAACCATGAAAGGCATCATAGCCAAGGCCAGTTCTGTCCTCACTCAACGCTTACACACACTTCTAACAGGCGTCACTGAAAATCAACCAGTCCCGGTCAATTTTACCCTCTCTGATCAAAAGAGCATCTCCAACAATGGCTTCTCTTCCCAGCCGTGCACTATTACCCTGCAGAGTCTCCCAAGGATCTATCCTTGGCCCCCTCCTCTTCTTTAACTGCATGCTGCCTTTTGGTGATGTCATGGGGTCAGCTTCCACATGTATGCTAATGACACCCAGCTGTACCTCTCCACTCCTTTCTCAAGCCCTTCAATGCCTCTGTTTTGTCAGAATGCTTGTCTAATATCCAGTCATGGATGAGCTGCACTTTCCTCCAGTTAAACATTGTGACAACTGAAGCCATCGTCTTTAGCCCCAAACACAACCTTTACCACAAATTCCTTCCCCTTCCCTAGCCATTGTCTCAGGCTGAACCTGACTGTTTACAATCTTGATGTTCTTTTTCTCCCTGAACTGAGCTCCTGACCCCATATACTCTCCACCACAAAGAATACCTACTTCCACCGGCCTACCATCCTCCACTGTCTGTAAAATTATACTCATCAAAAACTCTACTGCCTATATTGTATCTCATACTAGGCACCCGCTCACTTATCACCCACGTCCTTGCTGGCCTACATTGACTCCTGGTCCTCCAACAACTCCAATTTAAAATTATCATCACATGTCTAAATCCCTTCATGGGCTTCCCCTCCCTAGCTCTGTAACCTCCTCCAGCCCTACAACCCTCCCAGAACTCTCCATTCTTCTGACTCTGGCCTTTTGTACATCCCTCCCTTCCTTTGCCCCAACATTAACAACCGTGCATTCAACTGTGTGGGCTTCAAATTCTGTAAATCCCACCACTTCCTACTCTTTTAAGACCCTCCTTAAAAGCCACCTCTCACCCCTCCTAATATTTCCTTCTTTGACTCGCTGTCCATTTTTGTTTGGTAGCTCCTCTGTGAAGTGAATCAGGATGTTTGTCTTTGTTAAGAAACATAGGAAGATAGGAACAGGAGTAGTTCATTCAGCCCTCGAAGCCCAAGGCTCTCTCATTCTGACTGTTTACATCTGTCCCGAAGGAGATGTACCCACAATGGAAATGAAAATCATGAGAGATGTCTATCACCCATAATCCACTATTGCCCAAAGTTAAAATTATCCCCATTGTTTCAGAAAACTGTCCCCAATACATTCTAGAAATTCATTGCCTTTATTGCTTGAACTGTTCTGCTTCTCCCAGTCTATGTGAAAATTAAAATCTCCCATTGTAACCACATTGTTTTTGCTACATGTTCCCTGATTTCCATATTTATACATCCCACCACATCACTACTGTCAGGAGGTCTATAGACAACTCCTACCAGAGACTTGCATTCTTTGTTGTTCCTTAACTCTACCCATAGTGTTTCCACACCCTTACAGAAATCCCTTCTTTCTACTGCTGTAATTATGTCTTTAATCAACTTTGCTACTCCCACTCTTTTCCCAATTTTCCTGCCCTTTCTAAAGATCCCATAGTCTGAAATATTTAGCACCCAATCATACCCAGCTTGTAGCCAGGTCTCTGTAATGGCTATTACATCATATCCTTTAAGCTGAATTTGTGCTTCGAACTCACTTGTTTTATTTCTTCTGTTATGTGCATTTGTGTACAGAACTCTTATTTGGGTAAATGTCCCACCGTGCCCATAGGCCCTCATATTTTTTGACCGAGTATATGGACTTTAACCTCCCACACCCCGTAACTAGTTTAGCTCTTTCCCTACTGACGTAATTACTCTCTTCAAGGACAGGGGTGCCTCTCCAGTTTAGGTGAAGGCCATCCCAACTGTTCAGCCTTCCCTGGCACCAGAAGTGGTCCCAGTGTGCCAGGAATCTGAAACCCTCCCTTTTACATTATCCTTCCAGCCCTGCATTGACAATTCTAATCTTTCTCTCCCTGACTGGTCCAGCGCACAGCAGCGGGAGTAATCCAGAGATTAATACCCTGGTGGTTCTGCTCCTTAATCTAAAATTTAACTTCTTGAAATCTCTTTGCAGAGCCTCAAACCTACTCCAATCTATGTCATTGGTTGCCATAATAACGACAACCTCTGGTTGCTCACCCTCCCATTCCAGAACCATCATTGCAATTCAAAAATAATGTACTGTATGCAAAATATTTCTGAGATGTGATGAGATGTTATATAAATGTATTTTTTTCTAAGAGAGAGAGAATTGTGTAAATAATATTACAGAAAAAAAAACGAAAGCTTTAAGGAACTCAATATAAACAATCCATTTTAGCGGATGAGACCTTTAATTCTTTTAAGAAAGAAAGGACTTGCATTTATACATCAGGATGTCTCAATATGTTTCACAGTCAAGTATAGTTGCAGTTGTTTCGTAGGCAACTGCGAGATCCCACAAACAACAATTTAAGATAAATGAAAAGCTATCTGATTTGGTGGTGTTAGTTGAGAGATAAAAATTGGCCAGGACACCAGGAGAATCTCCTACTCTTCTTTGAAATAGTGCCATGGGATCTTTTACGTCCACCTGGGCAGTCAGATCGGGTCTTAGTATAACGCTTCATCCGAAAGACAGATTTTAATGCTTCTATTCTTTCTGTCCTTTTCAAGGTGAAGGGTGCCACCTAGGGTAGGGATTGAATGCGATGACTGTCCTCTTAGCTGCCATCCAATCACAGCACTAACACTACTTGGCACTATGGACATTTTGCTGGCATGAGCACGTCACAGAATTTTCACAGTCAGCAAGCTGTGGATCTCTTGGAGAACAACCGGTGGCCATTTAAAAGACCATATGGCATTGCAATTGTACTGCAGGGCGCTCTGCAGTGATTCAAGATTCCTGGTGACTTTTCAATTTTAGGCAGGAAGGCCTGTTAGGTCACCAGTCAGACTTGCTTGAAAGAATTATGTAAATGAATCTGTTGGCTGTAACTGTGCAACCACAGTTACAGAAGGATGATCAGCAGCATTTCCATTAATAGCAGAAGGATGCTTCAGGCCTCTTCCTGCTGTTGTTGCAGTTGTATTAAAGCTGAGACCAGGTTAGCGTGCAGAGTATGGGCCGTCAGCAACGGCGCCTTTAATATTATGTGGGCTGCCAACAAATGGCAGAAGTTTTCTCTGGGTAAATGCACAAACTTAATTTGAAAGATATCTATGAAGTACCAAAAACCAGTAAACAACTTGTATCGACTAAGAATGACTTACAATTCCAGGCGCAGAGAATGAACAACTATTGAGGCTATAAAGCTCGGTTTTGGAATAACCTTCAATGGAAAGGTGTATAACTGGCGGACGATCCACTGCCAAAAGTGAAAATCTACCCCAATGTTTTGTGAAGTTAGCAATTGTATTATTTGATTTATGATGGAAAATCTATTTTCTAATGAACCGACATGTCTAATTTACATGATGTTTTAAATAAGAGAAATCCAAAGTACTTTAATGAGAATTGTGTTGGTGTCCGTGTTTCACAGCCATACATGAAGGCTAAGCAAAAGGTAGTGATCTTCTTGTGATAATTCATCTCTTGACCTGAGATAGTTTGCTATGCATTCTCTCAATCCTCTCAGTATTAAGGGTTAAAAATGAATCAGCCCTTGGGATCTCTCTGTGTTGCTCTCAAATTAAGTTATGTCATTAGCAAAGGTTAGGCGGCGTTGAGATTTTGGCAGCATTATTGCCATCTGAATCTACATATGTCGGATAGCGATCCAAATTTGTACAAGAGGTAGTCAATCACAGTAATAAACGTGAATGGGGCCAATATGTTTCCCTGAAATACAGCATTTATGACCTGGAATTAATTGGTTAGCTGCCATCTGCAAAGACTGAGCCCTTTGAGTCGTCATGTAGGACTCTGTTGAATTTAAGTGTGCTAAGTTGGATGCAATAGTGTTTCACAGTTGTAAAATCCTTCTCTAATTTATTCAATGGTCTCCTTGAAGTTGATGAAGGACATTAACAGTGGATGTACAATATTTGGTTAATTATTTCAGAGGAAACACAGCTTGTAAATTTGCTCAGAACAT
Source organism: Squalus acanthias (assembly GCA_030390025.1). Lineage (NCBI taxonomy): Eukaryota > Metazoa > Chordata > Chondrichthyes > Squaliformes > Squalidae > Squalus > Squalus acanthias. Next base: position 68,078,747 of record CM059427.1, read on the forward strand.
CGTGGTTGTTTCTTATGCCTATCTAAATTTGGCATAATTCTATTCAGTAGAACAAGTTTATACACATTGGTCACTATTGGCAAGAGGCTAATTATTCTACACATGGATACATAAGTTCTCTGTCTTTGGCCATGATACTGTGCTGATGAGCTCAGTTTTCTCTTGTTGTTTTATTGTCATTGATTACATACATTTGTCTTGTAAAGTGTTTTATACAAAATATCCTCTGTGCAGCATTTCAAGAGTTTGGAGGTTTAAAATAAACTTGCAGCACTTTCATTTTCAGCGGTTTGAATTGTTTCATGCATGGATACTGGATCTGTACCAATGGAAGCCTTCTATTAACCTAGCAGGGGAAAATGGCAGGGAAGTTGTTGATTCTGGATTCAGCTGATCCCATAAATACTTGAGGCATTTGTCGATTAGTTCTAAGCTCTTCTTGATTTCACTCAAAGTTTCTTTTTTTTAATCGTTCCTGGGTTGTGGGCGACGCTGGCAAAGCTAGCATTTATTGCCCATTCCTAATTGCCCTTGAGAAGGTGGTGGTGAGCCGCCTTCTTGAACCGCTGCAGTCTGTGTGGTGAAGGTGCTCCCTCAGTGCTGTTAGGGAGGGAGTTCCAGGATTTTGACCCAGCGACGATGAAGGAACGGCAATATATTTCCAAGTCAGGATGGTGTGTGACTTGGAGGGGAACTTAGAGGTGGTGGTGCACCTACTGCCCTTGTCCTTCTAGGTGGTGGAGGTCGTGGGTTTGGGAGGTGCTGTCGAAGAAGCCTTGGCGAGTTGGTGAAGTGCATCAAGCAGGCTGCTTTGTCCTGAATGGTGTCGAGCTTCTTAAGTGTTGTTGAAGCTGCACTCATCCAGGCAAGGAGAGTATTCCATCACACTCCTGACTTGTTCGTTCCTTTTCATTGGATTGTCCTACATCTTCATTGACTATATGCCAGATCCTCTTACTTTGATTCTTGGAATTCTCACCCAGTTAACTCTATCATGTCTCCTTGGCTCATTTGCTCAGCTAGTTCATAGCATCGTTTCTTGGAGCTGGTGTCCATATTTTACTTGGTCACATGTGCTTTGTAAAGCATTCCTCACATACTCAGTTCCAGAAGATCTTTTCTGTTCTTTCATTGAGTGTCATTTCTTTTCCAAGTTAAAAAAATTAAAGCCTCCTTTAAAAAAAATAGTTTTTTTAATTATTTGTGTGCAGTGCTCATTTAGTTATAGAAAATAAGGATGATTTTGCAATCTTGGGGAAAAATGGACCCAAGATGGCTACATGAGTGCAATGTCTCACACTTTGTGGGGAGTGGGGAGCTGACCTTAGAAATGTAATGTGGTCCATAGCAGAACTACCCCCTCCCCCCTTCAATAACAAGACATTAGATGCTCTTCTGGAAGAGATGTGACTGAAAAGGGTTGCTATAATTGGGACAAATCAGAACTCTCCACCCCTAACGAGGCCCATGGAAACTGCGAGGGAAAACTGGGACCTGTGTGTCCAGGTCCTAGCCTGATATGCGGCCCTTCTGCCAGACTCCTGTCAGAGTTAAGGCAGGTGTGCACCTGAAGGCCTTTGGCTCTGTTAAATCAAGTCCCTATCTGCCTGTAGACATAAAAGATATGTCACTCCTTGGATCCTGACCAACATTACCCTTAACTGACACCAGCAAAAACAGACTATCTGGTCATGCATCCATATGCTGTTTGTGGGATCTTGCTGCATGCAATTTGGCTGCTACGTTTGCCTACATAACAGTGAAGGCATTTTTACAGTACTCCATTAGTTATAAACTTTGGGACATCCTGAGAACATGGTAAGGATCTATATAAATCATATTTCTTTCTTTATTTCATTCCCTTTTGCATTTCTTCTCTGTCTCTCTCAATTCCTCTTTCCAATTTCCATTCTTTCTTTCCCTCACTCCATTTCCCATTCATTCTGCTTATCTGACCTCTTTCTCTAATTCCATTTCTCCCCTATCTATTTTAGTCCTTTTTAGCTTTAATATTCTTTGATTAAGATTAATATACCAGAATTTTTACTTTATTTGATCTGTTTCCTCCCCTCTTTTAGTATAATTTTTAGGTATCCTACAGGTGAGAGAAAATAGAAAGATTTGCATTTATATAGCGCCTTTCACGACCACCGGACGTTGCAAAGCGCTTTGCAGCCAAGGAAGTACTTTTTGAAGTGTAGTCACTGTTGTAATGTCGGAATAGGCAGGCATGCGCTTCCCGAGCTTATGCTAATTTTTTTCCTGTAAATGGTTTCTAGATGCACACAAATACTCAGTGGCAGCTCAACTGTGAATTTTCCTCACTTCCTGTGAGGAAGCATGAAGCCTTTTTTGGGTACCTTACTGTAATGGTCTGGCTGAGATTAGGAACGAGCTCCTCGATGAATCTCAAAAGAGGTCCTACATCATACTCAAAGGCATCCTCAAGCAACAAACTTTGACAAATGAAAAGTTAAAAATGTTGGGTATTATTAGTTGTCATTAACATGAAGGATTGTTATTATTTTTTGTAAAATAACTTGCAACAGTCATACAGCATATACTGGTCTATGCAAACTGCAAAAAGCTTTCAGTTAACAAACTGCTCTCCTTGATGGTGTTAAATAAAGTCCCTATCAGTGCGAACTCCCACTCTCTTTCAATATCATTGGCAAACAACATGACTCACACTAATATATTCTATGCTGTGAGTTTGCTGTCCATGTCATCCATTAGCAAGTTAGATTGCTTCTACAGATAATTCTCTCTCCCATTCCATAGTGAAAGCATACAGTCTAGGTAAAATTTATGAACTTCATTAAATTGTTTCAAAGTAAGACAATTCACTTGGAAACTTCGTTCTTCTTTTTGAGGTGAATCATGGAATGATACAGCACAGTAGGAGGGCATTCGGTCCATCGTGCCTGTGCCAGCTTCTGTGCTTCTGAAGCTGAGGGTTATCAATAACCAGTGGATGAAACAATTTTCCACTTTTATCACCCAGCGCTGGCACCAAGCATCACTCGGTTATATTTACTGCGGCAGGTCCTCAGCAGAGGCGATTTTAACCCCACCCACGGAAACAGTGTGCGCAAGGGTTAACGTCTTGTCTGTGGCCGCTCCGCATCCTTCCCACACCATTCCCGCCCATCGTCATTTTAACTGACCTGTTTGTGGCTGCATGTCAGGCACCCATACCATGAAAGCGGGGTCCTAATTTAAAGGTCAAAGTCGCCACTGCATTTTAACTCCTAATGTTGGATGTTCCGCCCACTCTCAGTCCTGCCAGCAAGATCTAGCAGGATTCATGTTTGAGAGCCCCGGAAGCACTATAAAATGGGGCTCTCAGCTGCAGCTCATTAGATCATAAGATCTTTTGCTGTCTGGATTGCCAGGGGTGTTTCGAGCTTCCAGATCACCGCCTCTACACTGTAGTTGCCTTACAACCCTTTGGATAGGTGTCTCTTATTATAGGAGTCTTTCTTGCTTCTTTCTACTGGATGGAGGACTTGTAGAAGCAGCAGCAGCCTCAGCCAGCACCACTGCAGGCAGACAGCTTGTGTTGGTAGCGTGCTTGGCCTTTGCATTGACCCTTTTTGCCGTTTCTATCTATGCCACTTCCATGCTGATCTTCACAGCCAGATGCCTCTCACCAAAAGGGACTACCTTTCTGGCCAATAGCTCCTGCAGCAAGATCTTTTCAGATGCATCTAGAAATGCCATCATCGTACTAATCCTTGCTGCTGCCATTTCTTCCCCTCAGTAGCAGTCCAGTTTTAAGGCAGCCTTTAGGCTAGATATCCCACCCCTTGACCGCAACCCCCGTACTTGCCACACCTCTTTTGCTGTGCTCCGAGAGCACTGTAATAATATGTGAATGAGCTGATCTTGCATTACAGCAAGAGGTCAACTCAGTGCACTGCAGACACATTGGGCCAGAAATTCGTCTCCCTGGCTTCCCGCGGGTGCAAGGATCGCGCACGCACCTACCTACCGTGCCTGCCGTTGACCTCTGGGCCCACGGGGACTTCAGCTCCTGGGCCTCCTGCAGCTGCCGGTGCGCAGTGCTTGTATATCCCAGGGGCGTAGTTAGTGCGATGCATCCCCTGGGATCACGTGGGCCATGGAGAGCCAATGGCAGCAGACCATCTTTCATTCATAGATTTGACAGGAAGACCCCCAAAACATCCCTAAAACTACAAATAAATTAAAAAAACATCACATTTTAAAAATAACTATAAATTACATTAATTAACTATTTTAAACAAAAATTTAAATTTTTGAAAAAATTAATTACATTTTTTAACGGGGCTAAAACTAAACTTACCTTTCTTTAAGTAATTAAAAAAGATAAATCTGTGAAAAAAATGTTTAAATTTTAATAAAATCAACACTTACCTTGTTAAAAGAAGGCCTTGCGCATCCTTTTTAAAAGTGTATCTTCTCCGTGCTTACCTTCACGGAGGAACCTGTAAAAAATCCCGAAGTGCGAGGTGATCGCGCTGGCCCTCCGGCGTGCGCGTTCGACCTCTGAACCCGTTTCCTCAGGGGAACGGAAGTGCCGGTTTCCCGCGCATGCGCAGTGCATGCAAGAAACCGGCACTTTTGTTCCGTCCACGGGTGAGTACACAGTGCGTACTCACCCGACAACAGACGAATTTCTGCCCCATTGTGTGCCTGAAGAGCAGTGGTCACTCTGCTATTGCAGCTGGACTTTATTATCAGCACCCAGATCTTTACTAATTGATTCCCAATGGCTTTGTTGCTACTTTTAAATGTTGTTTGGTACGGGGCGGAAGGGGGGGGGGGGCGCGGGTTGGGGAGGCGGGCGGGCGTTAAGTTGTACCTTTATCGACAAAATAACATAATCAATGATGGGTTAAAGATGTCTATGGGGAGGGGCCTCTCAGAGTAGTCTGCATTTAACATACAGTATTGTGCAGTATTTAATGAGCATAAGAAAAAATGATAAGGTGACAAGGTGCTAAGATACATGCTCCACCAGGTGGCACCATTCACCTGAACTATTTCACTAAAAGCCAACATTAATATACTGTAATCAGACCTATTCATTAAACCACAGCAAGCCAATGTGAACAGTGCTTCAAATATGCTGTAATTCAAGGTTGCTACTTTCATCAAGTCTGACTGAATTAAAGCCATGACAATGATGAGAAGATATAATAGACCCGAGGACAAAACTACAGCAACATCTCAGTACACATTTTTCCAGCCATATAGAACATGTCTTATTAATAAAAATGTAGAAATACTCTAGCGCCAATTGGACTAAAATATGTTGGAAAGGTTTTGTGTTTTTTTTAAATTACATCAACAACAATGTTATTAGGTGGTTTTAAAGAGGATCTTAAAGGAGTAGACGGAGAGGTGGACGGTTTAAGGAGGGAATTCCAGAGTGTGGGATCTAGGCGGCTGAAGGCATGGCAGCCAATAGTGGGATGGAGAGAGGGGGGTGCACAAGAGGACAGAGTCAGAGGAACAGAGAGTTCCGGGTGGGGGGGGGGGGGGGTGGGGGTGGCTGCTGGGGGGGTTACAGAGATAGGGAGGGATGAGGACATGGAGGAATTTTAAACACAAAGATGTGAATCTTAAATTTGAGACATTGAGGGACCAGGGGCCACTAGATCAGTGAGGACAAGGATGATGAGTGAGCAGGATTTGGTGTGCCATAAGATACGGCAGCAGATTTTTAGATAAGGTGAAGTTTACGGAGGGCGGAGGATGGAGGATGGGAAGATGGCTGGGGAGCAGTAGAATAGTCATTAGAATAGTTTAATCTGGAGGTGACGTAGGCATGGATGAAAGTTTCACCAGCTGATGGGCTTAATTATGGGCGGAAGCAGTTGATTTATGGAGGCGGAAGTAGGCAGCCTTTGTGATGAATAAGATATGAGGACAGAAGCTGAGCTTGGGGTTGAATAGGATGTTGACATTATGAACATCCTGGTTCAGGCTGAGATGGTGGCTATGGAGGGAGATTGAGTTGGTAGGGAGGTTACAAAGTTTGTAGCGGGGGCTGAAGATGATGGCTTCAGTTTTTCCAATATTAAGCTGGAGTAAACTGAGCCTCATTCAAGACTGGATGTCAGACAAGCATTCAAAAAGGTGGTGGAGATGTAGAGCTGGGTGTCATCAGCATATATGTGGAAGCTGACCCCATGTCAGTGGAAGATGTCACCAAGGAGAAGCATGTAGATGAGGAAGCCAAGGATGGCACCTTGGGAGACTCCCAAGGTGAGGGGGGTGGGTAGAAATGTTCCATGATAGAAATTGCATCTAAACATACCAATTTAGGGAAGAGTCCATTGCAATACAAACTTCAATTTATATAGTGCCTTTAATTTAGATTATACCAATATATTGTGGTTCAGAGTGGTAGATCATGGACCTGGAATTTCCTCGAATGGCACGATATATGACGCTTGCAGTAAATCAGTTATGTTCTGCGATCTTCTTGCAATATACTTACAACAACAACAACTTGTATTTATACAGCGCCTTTAACGTAGTAAAACGTCTCAAGGTGCTTCACAGGAGTATTATAAAACATAAATTTGACACCGAGCCACATACAGGGGAAATTAGGGCAGATGACCAAAAGTTTGGTCAAAGAGGTAGGTTTTAAGGCGCGTCTTAAAGGAGGAAAGAGAGGCGGAGAGGTTTAGGCAGGGAATTCCAGAGCTTAGGGCCTAGGCAGTTGAAGGCACGGCCACCAATAGTTGAGCGATTATTATCAGGGATGTTCAAGGGGGCAGAATTAGAGGAGCGCAGGTATCTCGGGGGGGGTTGTGGGGTTGAAGGAGATTACAGAGACAGGGAGGGGCGAGGCCATGGAGGGATTTGAAAACAAGGATGAGAATTTTGAAATTGAGGCGTTGCTTAATCGGGAGCCAGTGTAGGTCAGCGAGCACAGGGATGATGGGTGAACGGGTCTTGGTGCAAGTTAGGACAAGAGCAGCCCAGTTTTGGATGACCTTTAGTTTACGTAGGGTGGAATGTGGGAGGCCAGCCAGTGTGTTGGAATAGTCAAGTCTAGAGGTAACAAAGGCAGGGATGAGGGTTTCAGCAGCGGATGAGCTGAGGCAAGGGCGGAAACGGGCAATGTTACGCCAGAATTTCCTGGAGTATCGATCAGACTATGACGCAGCGAGCTCAATGAAGATTCAGGTACCTTGTTTGCACCGCATCCAATGGTTTACCGCACTAACAACCACGCGGCACCATAACAAGCTGAGAACAGATGCCATAACTCTGTCATAAGTGAGGTTTGGCATTGGAATGTAACTGAGCTATCTGTTCTGAAATCACCTTGAATTAATTTTAAAAAGTTAATTTTAATTGAAAATGGTTGCAAAATACTCTATAAAAATAATTTCAAGGGCTGGATTTTGCCAGCGGAGGCGGGTTCGCGTCGGGTTGGCTGTTCAGCGGGTTCCGGTCCTGCTGCCGGTTTCAGACTGTATCCCAGACTGTTAAGAGAAGTAAGAGAGGAAATAGCAGAGGCTCTGACCATCATTTTCCAATCCTCTCTGGCTACAGGTGTGGTGCCTGAGGGCTGGAGGACTGCTAACGTGGTACCTTTGTTTAAAAAGGGAGAAAGGGATAGACCAAGTCAGCCTAACCTCGGTGGTGGGAAAATTATTGGAAAAAATTCTGAGGGACAGGATAAATCTTCATTTAGAAAGACGTGGATTAATCAGGGACAGTCAGAATGGATTTGTTAAGGGAAGGTTGTATCTGACTAACTTGATTGAATTTTTTGAGGAGGTAACAAGGAGGGTCGATGAGGGTAGTGCATTTGATGTAGTCTATATGGATTTTAGCAAGGCTTTTGAAAAGGTCCCACATGGCAGACTGGTCACAAAAGTAAAAGCCCATGGGATCCAAGGCAAAGTGGCAAGTTGGATCCAAAATTGGCTCAGAGACAAGAAACAAAGGGTAATGGTCGAAGGGTGTTTTTGTGACTGGAAGACTGTTTCCAGTGGGGTTCTGCAGGGCTCAGTACTGAGTCCTTTGCTTTTTGTGGTATATATCAATGATTTGGACTTGAATGTAGGAAGTATAATTAAGAAGTTTGCAGATGATACAAAAATTGGCCGTGTGGTTGATAATGAAGAAGAAAGCTGCAGACGGCAGGAAGATATCAATGGACTGGTCAAGTGGGCAGAACAGTGGCAAATGGAATTCAATCTGGAGAAGTGTGAGGTAATGCATTTGGGGAGAGCTAACAAGGCAAGGGAATACACTATAAATGGTAGGACACTGAAAAGTGCAGAAGATCAGAGGGACCTTGGAGTGCATGTTCACAGATCCCTGAAGGTAGCAGGACAGGTAGATAAGGTGGTTAAGAAGGTATACGGGATACTTGCCTTTATTAGCCGAGGCATAGAATATAAGAGCAGGGAGGTTATGCTTGAACTGTATAGAACACTAATTAGGCCGCAGCTAGAATACTGTGTGCAGTTCTGGTCACCACATTACAGGAAGGATGTGATTGCACTAGAGAGGGTACAGAGGAGATTCACGAGGATGTTGCCTGGGCTGTGGAATTTTAGCTATGAGGAAAGATTGGATAGGCTGGGGTTGTTTTCCTTGGAACAGAGGAGGCTGAGGGTGGACCTAATTGAGGTGTATAAAGTTATGAGGGGCCTAGATAGAGTGGATAGGAAGGATCTATTTCCCTTTGCAGAAGGGTCAATAACCAGGGGGCATAGATTTAAAGTAATTGGTTGGAGGTTTAGAGGGGATTTGAGGAGAAATATTTTCACCCAGAGAGTGGTGGGGGTCTGGAACTCACTGCCTGAAAGGGTGGTAGAGGCAGAGACCCTCATCACATTTAAAAAGTACTTGGATATGCACTTGAAGTGCCATAACCTACAAGGCTACGGACCAAGTGCTGGAAAGTGGGATTAGGGTGGATAGCTCCTTATCGGCCGGCACGGACAAGATGGGCCGAATGGCCTCCTTCTGGGCTGTAAATATCTATGATTCAATGATTTAGCCATACTGAAATAACGATTTTGAGTTAACTGGGCTTATTAAGCCTGCCGTGCACGTTACCCGGCCCAATCAATGGGTTTGGGTTGCTGCTCGCCTCTGCTGACGTCTTCGATTCAGCAGCATTTAAGGGGCCCGTGCAGCCTTTGGGTTTTATTCACTTTCTGATGCTCCTCAGTGGTATTGTTTGCGAGATGACTGCTGCAAGAACCAAGGCTTCTCCCCAATTTGATGACTCCTCCCTCCATGCTCTTGTGGAGGGAGTAAGAGGGCGCAAGGAGGTTCTGTTCCCCTCCAATAGACGGAGGAAGCCTCCTCAGCAAACTAAGGCAGCCTGGCTGCAAATTGCTGAGGAGGTTAGCGCCAGGTCTTTGTGCTCATGCACCTGGGTTCAGTGCAAGAAAAGGTTCAATGATCTGCAACGCTCAGAAAAAGTGAGTATAATATCACACTTACCTTCAATCTGCTCCCCATCTCTTCTCATCACCAGCACTCTGCACTGTCAACCTACTCCTTCACATCCCAACTTACCCTTACATCCCTTGCACCCTTAACCATCCCTCTCTCTCTATGTAGAGAATCACTTCACCATTCTACTATGCACCCCTCACACTCGCTATTACTGTTATGCAATGGCAACAACTAACAATGCACAGGGAGGGCCCTTGGTATTGGCACCTCACTCCATCTTTGTCTCCCTCTAAGCATCTATGCTATGGATTCTCTACACTCACTCCAATATTCTCGCTCAAACTCCACTTGTGTCCCTCATTGCAGGAAGAGAGCCCACAATAAGAGGGAGAGGGGGAGAACAGGAGGAGGGCCACCTTCCTTGGCACATTTAACCAACGCTGAGGAGGCTGCTATCGAGATCGTCGGATGTGCTGAGGAGCTGGAAGTGGGGGGCGGTGAGACGGGCGCAGTAGAGCAAGCTGGTGACAGAATAGAGTTGCAACCCTCTCATTTAGATTTCATGAGTGACTGATATGGCATCTGATGTTCACACAGATAGAGTTCTGATCATCTGCACAAAGGGATGTGTCTGCTACATTAATCTCACATGTCTAACTCATGCCTTTACTCCCCCACAGGACCATCGAGAGCCCCCCTCCCCACTGTCCAGGAGGAAGAGCCGGAAGACTTCTCAGAGGAAGCTGCAGCCTCTGAGGGAGCAGCGTCAGCAGAAATGAGCGCACCCAGCACCAGCGCAGAGACGCACACCTCGGTGGGTCATTCGCGAGATAGATTAGTGTTGTCACCTGGTGTATCACAGCTCACAAGTGAGCATCAGCAGATGGTGGAGACAGGAACAGCAGAGGATGCTCCTAGCTCTGCTCAGCTGCATGTGGACGCTGTGCCTCTGGGGCCATCCAGAAAGAGAGCGGTGCTGGAGCTTCAGGAACAAGTGCAGGAGTCTCTGACAGGTTTTGCCTCCAGGGTAACTGTGAGTGTGGAGAGAATGGAGGCGTCCATCTCAAACATGAGCAATGCTGTGGTGCACGCTATGGCGAATGTAGGTGCCGCCATGGAAAGGATGGCAACCTCCATGGAGGACATAAATCGCCAGACTCAAATAAACATGGTGACTCTTCTAAATAGATGCTCAGCTATGGAGGATAGATGGGCATCTATCGTGGAGAGAAACCAGAGGTACATCAACGTCTCCGTTATGAGGACTCTCAGTACAGAGACGGGTCCTCATGGCCCCACTGATGTGCAGCAAGGTGCTCTCCAGCTACTTGCTAGCAGTGAAGTGCGGGCGACCCAGGAGAGGGATGTTGGTGGTCAACAACAAGGAAGTGTGGGCTCCTCTCCAAGCGCTCACACTTTCATGCCACTGCGGAGCCCTCGGTCAGAGCCCCAAATTCCTCACCCAACTGAGATGGCCGTCTCAGCCCCTGCACAGCCGCAGGAGGAGCAGACTGTTGCGGAGCCCTCCCAGGCTCCCAAACCCAGAGAACGCCCGCCAAAGGGCGCCTTTCATCTGTAGTGATGGTGGGGAGAGTGATAGGAATGCACCGTTTATTGTACAGATGCTGTATGGTGTGTAATGAAGGTTGTGCAAACACTCATTTCCATGTGCCAGCCATATGTGTTTACTGCGTAAAGTTACGCGAATCTGGCATGGATTAGTGTATCTCTTGCCTCACGGCCAGCAATGTGCTTGCGTGCTGGTGGCACTGGCACAGCCGCCTCCACAAGTTCTTCCTCATCTGCCTCCTCCTTCGGCTCCTCCTCCTCCTCTGAGGAGGAGGAGATTGTGCGCTGTGCCACTTGTTCCTCAGGCAGCGGTAAGCCACGGCGCAGTGCGATGTTGTGCAGGCCACAGCAGACCACGATGATTCTGGACACCCTGGCTGGTGCGTACAGGGCTCCACCAGATCTGTCGAGGCATCTGAATCGCATTTTGAGCAAGCCGATGGTTTGCTCTATGATGCTTCTGGTGGAAATGTGGCTCTCATTATAGCCAAGTCTTCAGGGGATAGCCCTAGTCTCCAAGGAGCCATCCGCAAAGTTGGATTGGCGGATTGAACAGCTGAGGCACAGTGGACTGCTGCAGGATGAATGAGTCATGGCAACTGCCAGGGAACTTGGCGCAAACATGCATAATGTCCTTCCTGTGGTTACACACCAGCTGGACGTTAAGGGAGTGGAAGCCCTTGCGGTTCACAAATACAGCTGGGTTGTGATGGGGTGCCCTAATGGCCACATGTGTGCAGTCTACGATGCCCTGCACCCTTGGGAAGCCTGCCATATTTGCAAAGCCAACCGCACGCGCGGTTACACTTGCTTCATCCGTGGAGAAGTGGATGTAATTGTGCGACTTGGCAAAGAGGGCATTGGTAACCTGCGTGATGCAGGTGTGTGCGGCCAACTGGGAGATGCCGCTGATGTCTGCTGCTGATCCCTGGAAGGACCCTGAAGCAAAGAAGTTGAGGGCAGTGGTGACTTTGACAGCCACTGATAAAGAGTGTCCACCCGCTCCTCTGGGCTCCAGGTGTTGGTGCAGCATTGTGCAGATGTCAGCGACTATCTCTCGCAAAAGTCTCCGCCTCCTTTGGCACTGCTGCTCACTCATGTTGAGGAAACTCATCCTTGGCCTGTAAACCCTGTGTTGGGGGTATCTCCTGCGGCGCGGTGCAGCCCTGTGCTGATGCCCTCTGCCCTGTGCAGCATCAGGTGGCTGAGGAGGAGGTTGGCGCTCCTGCTGTTGCTGCTGCTGTTGTGCCTGGTTCTGCTGCTGCTGCGACTGCTCTTCCTCCAAATCTGGGACCAGGATGAGAGGGTATAAATGGTTCCCATTCTGCTGGTAGATATCTCAGTTGAGGAAGAGATGTTATAAGTGCTCAGTCAATGTGGGGAGAGGGTATTCCAAGGAGGTCACAGTGCATATGGATCTCAGATTAAACACTTACAATCTCAATAGACCTGCAAAATGTGTTCCAAGACCACAAAACAGAAAGTTCTGGCATCTGAAAGTCAGCCATGTTACAGGTCCGCTTTTATGCTGCAGGAACAGCTGTCAAGTATTCAGCGAGTTGCTGAACCTGGCACAATCAGCTGGCGTGTTTGTCGCACAACGTGCAACACACTGAAAATGTTGTAAAATGGGAAGAGCCTGTTAAAATAGGATTATCCAGGCAGTTAACAAGCTGTTAACTGCCTTAAGTGGCTCTCCCGCCGCTTGGTGTCGGGTCTGATCGGAACTCGCAGACCCGACACTCTGTAAAGTCGCGTGGAGGTGGAATGGTGGCGGGTTCGCAACCCGCCGTCAATCATTTTGATTTTAACTCCGGACCCGCCTCCAAACCCGCCCTCTGAGCGCCGGCAAAATCGCGGCCCAAGTGTCTGTACATCCCCATTTCCACAGATAAGTCACAGAGTGAGGAAGAGGCGAAGAAAAGGGCCACAAACTTCGGGGATGGAGTCATGTGGGCCCTCCTTGATGAGGTGGAGTAGAGATGAGACAGACTACTCGGGTGGAGGGCACCCCTCAAGGTGAGCTAGGTGGCATGGAGGGAGGTATCCAAGGCCCTGAGTTATTCCATGTTTGGGGGAACCAGTGCCAGAAAAGCTACAATGACCTGACCAGAGCAGGCAAGGTAAGCCTTTGGGGTTTCCAAGTTTTCAGACCTCAGCGTTTTCTTCCAATAAAATAGAGTCCGGTGCCATGGTGACTCATGTGCCAATGCTCCTCCCCCCCGCTCATCCTCCAGGTCACCCATGGTAATCATGGGAATGCCCAATGGATAGTCCATTGCCATCCTTTAACCTTCTTAACATGTAGAGAGTGGTCAGGGTCCTGGAGGTATTGCCTTCAGACACTCACAGGACTTTGGATGGCAAAACTGACAAGACTGCCAAAACTGAGAGAATCAGGAAAGAGAATCTGAGAGCAATTTCCAGCCTCCAGGGATGAGGCTCCACAGCTTTAATATTCCATTTGTTGACCTCCCCAGGGGGAGAGCCATGTGAGGGCCCTAGATCGTAGATACTAACTTGGTGGCACAGGGGGCTGGTATCTGCAGCAGCCAATAAAAAGTCAATAAAAAAAATCCAGGAATTAAAAAACATTGAGACAGCTTTGCTTAAAATGGCTCTGTGATAAAATTCTTGTGTGTAGTCTTTGAATAAAGAAATGATTGTGGTGTGATGACGTGTGGCTCATAAAATAAAATTGATGTTTTTACAAGAAACATCAACTCTAGCAAAATTGCAGAACACAGGGTTATGATTTTCTACAAATAGCAGAGAAAATCTTCACATTTCAACGACTTAATAGATGATGATAGCATTTGCAGTTTATCAGTCAAAATCCTCCATGCTGCTAAATGGTTACCATATCGATGTCATATTTGCCATTAGATTCCAGTCAAACAGAAAGATAATACTTTCAAGGAATAATCAAAGCCTGCAAAGCTATACCTCACAGGTCAACACCTTGATGAGGAATATCACAGAGAAATTTCCAACCAATAATGTTTAAAAAGTTTCCAGATATTCCCTGAACAATGAAAGGACAGGAAAGAGCTTTGTCACCATTAAAATAGGTGATGTATGGGCCATCATAACATAACCTAGATGCCATTGAGTTCATCCAAAATTCTGCTGCCCCTGTCCTAACTTGCACCAAGTCCCGCTGTGCTCGCTGACCTACATTGGCTCCCGGTTAAGTAACGCGTCAAATAAAAAATTCTCATCTTTGTTTTCAAATCCCTCCATGGCCTTGCTCCTCCCTATCTCTGTAATGCCCTCCAGCCCTCCAACACCACACCCCTCCCTCCCCAAGAGATCTCAACGCTCCTCCAATTCTGGCCTCTTGTGCATCCCCGATTTTAATCGCTCCACCATTGGTGCCCGTGCGTTCAGCTGCTTGGGTCCTAAGCTCTGGAATTCCCTCCCTAAACCACTCTGCCTCTCTAGCTCTCTCTCCTCCTTTAAGATGCACCGTGAAACCTACCTCTTTGACCAAGCTGTCCTAATATCTCCTTATGTGGCTCGGAGTCAATTTTTATTTGCTAACGCTCCTGTGAAGCGCCTTGGGACATTTTGCTACGTTAAGGCACTTACATAAGTGCAAGCTTTTGTTGTCATTATTTGATCAGACAAAAGTCACATATGCTGCAATCTTGAAGACAAGAGGAAAGGGCTCCTGAGGAATTGGTTACCTGGTAAGAGATGCCAAGGGCCTTCGATCAAAGTTAAAAGTGGGTTTACAGTTTTGCTACAAACAGAAAAATGATTAACTGTTCTCTACTCGGTGACTCAACAGATGATCATAACATTTGCAGTTTACAGAACAAAACCTTCCGCATTAATCAATCATTGCCATATAGATCATTCGTGCTAGATGGCCACTAGATGCCAATTTTCCAAAAACAGTCAAAGCCTGCGAAGCCTCATAAGTCAATACCTTTATCACCAGGATGAAGCTGAATCACTTTTTATGGGACTGACAATGTTTTGTGCCAAAGAATGTTAAAGGGCGTAATTATAAAGTGAAACAAAGTTGACACCATGCTAAAATGTTTCATTTTACTAAGCAAAAACTAGCATTTCTGCTTATTTTGCCTTTTTAAAGTCCTGTTGAGCTTTTGGTTTACACTGTTTAGTAATTTACAAAATGTGGTAACTTTCATTCATAAATTTTTAATTGGTGGTAAATCTTGGACCATCACTATTTCTGCTAAGACTAGAAAATGCTACAAGAATATTGCAATGTCCTGAGGTATGTACCAGATCCCTTGCTACTCTGCCCATCTCCCCCATATTTTTCCCCACTGTCTCATTCTTACATCCACTGAACTAACACCCCTAGTTTTGCCTTGCCTTCTGTTCTACTCTTGGTGCCCACTCTATTGCCTTACGCACTCATCTAGGTTTCTCGATAGTAAGTGTTTTTTGTCATTTATCTCACCACAGTTTATGATGAGAAAGCATTCTATGAGTGATTCTTAACTTGGAGTGCAATTGTATCCCTGGGCAGTATAGCTCATCCTTTCCTACTTTCCCCTTTTTATCCTGTTATTGTTTTGGAGTCGTGTCCCACAGTCTATTTTCAAAGCTTAGGCTGTGAATTTAATTTACATTATTCAGCCACTCTCAATTTCCACAGATAATGCCCCAGAATTCACTGGAGCGGGGCATCCCACAGCATGCCCCTCACACTTCTCGAATATTTTTTTTGCCCTGCAAGTTCCTGGAAGTGTGAGGGCAACGGGGCATCTGGGACATTGGTGAACAACGGACCAACAGTCTATCTTCTTAACCAATGAGATTTAAGGATTGAGAAAGAAACAGAGGAATGACGGAGAAGGAAAAAGGGTGAATGAGACTCAAATAAGATACAGAAATAGAAATAAAGAGAGGGAAAGTAAGATTGGATTAAGAGAGGGAGAAAACAGAAACAGATAAGAAAAGCAAGAAAAAAATGTAAAAATGTAAAATTTAAAATGTAAAAAAATCTCCAGGAACAATTTACTACCTGCAGGAACGAGACGCCACAGTTTCACTGTTCCCTTTCTGGGACGGAGAGGTTAAGTGGCATTGCAGGAACATAAATCTCGTCATTAAAAAGTCACTTATGCTGTTAAGTACCCCAGCTCTAACTTTTTGTGACAAACTTAATTGCCAACACAGCAATTTCTTGAAACTTATGGGGAGGTTGAGGGTGAGCTGCCATTTTTGCGAGGCAATTTGTGCCGATTCACAACTCACGGGGTAGCTCTTCCTTGCCAAAAATTGCTGGACGATTTACACACTAATAACGGTGTGTGCATTAAACTCGCCATTATTTTGCCAGCAAATTCTGGCCCATTATCACCATAACCCCAAATAGGACTACGACTATAATCTGCCATAAAATATTTGATCATTGTTATCTATACACATTCCTACATCATTCAATCTATTATTGAGAAGATGTCCGGTCAGTTCCTTTTTAAATAAATTAGTTGATGCATTAATTATCTTTGACGGGAGTTTATTTCACATACCTTCTTCTACTCCCTAGTCTACCTTGAGTTTTACAAATTTTGTACTTGTGTTCTCTAGTTCTGCAATCCAGCTAAAAATTTCATCCTTACTTATGTTCCTTTTTCCCTGCCTTTTAACACTTTAAAGACATGAAAGTCAAAGTCTGTCTAATCCTCTGGGACAAATTCGCTCACATTTAAAACTATACAATAATATGTAAAGGCCGTAAAGTTAAAATAATGCTATTAAAAAGTGCGTGCATTTCTCAGTAGGATCCAAGCATTGAACTCCAGCTACATGCACACCATGTGTGCTGGGAATTTCTAAAAACTAATAGTGGAGAAAAAACAAGGGAAACAGTGGAACAAAGAGGCAAGGAAAACAAACAGAAAAAGACATATATAAGGGAAAGAAAAAGTGTTGGGTAAAAGAGAGACTGAAAGTGAGTGAGCGACAGACATGCCAAGAGAAGGTTTGGTGCACGAAAGCAGGACCAAACATTTGACACTAATAAAGTATCAATAGTTACATTGAGTCAACCATTGCTAAATTCTACAGACTGCTTATTGTTCACTTATATGTTCACTTCTAAAGAAAAATGAAGAAGATTGTATACTGTTGACAATTATCTTTCTTTCTGTTCTGAGACAAGTAGAGGTGATATCTTCTCCCATTGCCATAATCAGAGTAGTTAAATATGCACCTCTGTGGCAACCCAACTGGTTCACTAATGTCCAGCAGGGAAGGAAGGTAACCTGGTCTGGGTTACACGTGATTCCAATCCCACATGACTTTTAATGCCCTCAGGACAGCTCTGGATAAGCAATAAATGCTGCCTTGCCTGTGTCATCCACATCCCACGAACAAATACATAAAAAACAAACTCATTACGAAACCATTACAATCGCACTGATACCAGTAACAGCATGCTGATGCTGTTTGCAGCAATGTCAATGTCCATGTTTATCTTCCAAGCAGCAGGTTTGCATCAGGTGGTGAATAAAAGCATAAAACTGCATTGACACTTTCTTGGACTAATCTATTCAAACAAACATAGCAACTACATATTTTATATGTTGACAAAACCCTGATTAGCAGTTACAACAGGGGCATTGTATTTGGTTAACTATACACATGTTGAACTGCTCTTGTTGAACTTTGAATACCAAATCTTCCTGGCAATTTCTCAAGATATGTTTTAGTTTCTATCAACAACAACAACAACAACTTGTATTTATATAGCGCCTTTAACATAGTAAAACGTCCCAAGGCGCTTCACAGGAGTGTTATAAGACAAAAATTTGACACCGAGCCACATAAGAAATTAGGGCAGATGACCAAAAGCTTGGTCAAACAGGTAGATTTTGAGGAGCGTCTTAAAGGAGGAAAGAGAGGTAGAGTGGCGGCGAGGTTTAGGGAGGGAGCTCCAGAGCTTAGGGCCTAGGCAGCTGAAGGCACGGCCACCAATGGTTGAGCGATTATAATCAGGGATGCTTAAGAGGACAGCATTTGAGGAGTGCAGATATCATGGTAGGGGGTTGTGGGGCTGAAGGAGATTACAGAGATAGGGAGGGGGGCGAGGCCATGGAGGGATTTGAAAACAAGGATGAGAATTTTGAAATCGAGGCGTTGATTAACCAGGAGCCAATGTAGGTCAGCGAGCACAGGGGTGATGGGTGAACGGGACTGGGTGCGAGTTAGGACACGGGCAGCCGAGTTTTGGATGACCTCAAGTTTACGTAGGGTAGAATGTGGGAGACCAGCCAGGAGTGCGTTGGAATTGTCAAGTCTAGAGATGACAAAGGCATGGATGAAGGTTTCAGCAGCAGATGAGTTGAGGCAGGGGTGGAGACGGCCAATGTTACGGAGGTGGAAATAGACAGTCTTAGTTATGCTGCGAATATATGGTCGGAAGCTCATTTCAAGGTCAAATATGACACCAAGGTTGCGAACAATGTGGTTCAGCCTCAGACAGATGCTAGGGAGAGGGATGGAATCGATGGCTAGGAAACGGAGTTTGTGGCGGGGCCCAAAGACAATGGCTTCGGTCTTCCCAATATTTAATTGGAGAAAATTTCTGCTCATCCAGTACGAGATGTCGGACAAGCAGTCTGACAATTTAGAGACTGTGGAGGAGTCGAGAGAAGTGGTGGTGAGGTAGAGCTGGGTGTCGTAAGCGTACATGTGGAAACTGATGCTGTGTTTTTGAATGATGTCGCCAAGGGGCAGCATATAGATCAGAAATAGGAGGGGGCCAAGAAGTGGGATTTCAAAATTCTCAACCTTGTTTTCAAATCCCTCCATGGCCTCACCCCCTCCCTATCTCTGTAATCTCCTTCAGCCCCACAACCCCCTACCATGATATCTGCGCTCCTCAAATGCTGTCCTCTTAAGCATCCCTGATTATAATCGCTCAACCATCGGTGGCCATGCCTTCAGCTGCCTAGGCCCTAAGTGGAGTGGGAAGAGAAGCCATTGCAGGTGCTTTTCTGGCTACAATTAGATAGATAAGAATGGAACCAGGCGAGTGCAGTTCCACCCAGCTGGACGATAGTGGAGAGGCGTTGGAGGATGATGGAGTGGTCAACCGTGCCAAATGTTGTAGACAGGTTGAGAAGGACGAGCAGGGATAGCTTACCTTTGTCACAGTCACAAAGGATGTCATTTATGACTTTGATGAGAGCCGTTTCGGTACTGTGGCAGGGGGGAAACCGGATTGGAGTGATTCAAACATGTAGTTCCGGGAAAGATGGGCACAGATTTGGGAGGCGACAACATGTTCAAAGACTTTGGAGAGGAAAGGGAGGTTGGAGATGGGGCAGTAGTTTGAAAGGACGGAGGGGTCAAGGGTTGGTTTTTTGACGTGAGGGGTGATGACGGCAGATTTGAAGGAGAGGGGGACAGTACCTGAGGAGAGCGAACCGTTAACAATGTCAGCTAACATGAGAGCCAGAAAAGGAAGTTGGGTGGTCAGCAGTTTAGTGGGAATAGGTTAGAGGGAGCAGGAAGTGGGTTTCATGGACAAGATGAGCGTGGAGAGGTCAAGAGGGGATATCGGAGAGAAACTGGAGAAAGATGCGAGTTCAGGGCTAGGGCAGGGGTGAACCTTAGAGGAAGTTTGGCCCAGTGGGCTAGGGGAAGGAAGGGAAGTGGCAGAGGCAGCTGATCGGATGATCCCAATCTTAGAAACAAAGAAGTCCATGAGCTCCTCGCATGTTGTTGGAGGTGAGTGTGGAGGAGACAGGGGAGAGGGGTTTAAGAAGACAGTTAGCAGTAGAGAATAGTAGCCAGAGGTTATCTTTGCATTCCAGAATGATCCTGGATTAGTGAGCAGTTTTGGCAGACAAGAGTAGGACCCAATAATGCTTTATGCGGCCCTGCCTGATCTGGTGGTGAATGGCTAAACCAGTTGTCCGTCACATCCGTTCAAGTCTGCTTCCTTTGGACTTGAGGGAGCGAAGATGAGGGCCGTACCAGGGGGAACGGCCAGGGTGAGAGAGAGTAATAGTTTTAATAGGGACTAGGGCATCAAAGGTGGTGGTGAGGGTGTGGTTGAGCAGATCGGTAGCTGCAGAAATGTCATGGTGAATGGAGGGCCAAAGGCTGGACAGTTGGGATTTTGCAAGTGCAATTTTAAGAGAGTTGGAAGAGAGTTTTTTTCAGGGGCGGACACAGGAGGAAGTAGGGTTAGATGGGGGAAGGGAGATGTGGGTGAAGAGCGATACAAGGAAGTGGTCAGAGATGGCCTTATCTTCGATTGACACGGTGGGAGTAGCGAGGCCACAAGAGATGGCAAGGTCAAGGGGGTGGCCATGAATATGGGTTGGGGAGTTCACATGGAGGGAGAGATTAAGGGAGGATAGGAGGCTAGTGAACTCAGAGGAGAGAGAGCATGATGAATTGAGATGGAGGTTGAAATCACCGAGGATGAGAAGTCGCTCGGTGCAGAGGCTGAGGGAGGAAAGCAGTGAAGATATCTCGGTGATAAAATTTTTATCATACTTGGGTGGGCGGTAGAGAACGAGAATTTTAAATGAGAGGTGAGAGGGGTGGAATAAGGTGAGATGCTCAAAGGAGGAGGAAGTGTCAGAGGAGTAGGAGGACAGACCAAGGTGATGAGAGCCACACCGCTACCACGGTGGTCTGGGCAGGGTAAGTGGTGGAAGGTATAGCCAGACGGGGAGGCTTCATTTAAGGGTAAGGTGTCATCACCCCCTCAGCCAAGTTTCCATCAGGGCCATGATGTCGATATGCTCATGGATAGCAAGGGCCTTGTTCGCAAGTGAACGGACATTCTGCAGGGAGATGTGGAGAGGTCGGTGATGGCTGATCCACTGCCAGCGTCCACAGGGTCAGTGCTTGGA
This sequence comes from Squalus acanthias, assembly GCA_030390025.1. NCBI lineage: Eukaryota > Metazoa > Chordata > Chondrichthyes > Squaliformes > Squalidae > Squalus > Squalus acanthias. The sequence goes on from CM059427.1 coordinate 68,099,605, forward strand.
GGGGTGAGTTGGACGGGGAGGAGATTGGCAAGATTAGCCCCCCCGCGGGCGTGTTGGATGGGAAGGTCGGTGAGAGAGTAGGATGGGACAGTTGGGGTTGTTACTCTTGAGGAGACAGCGACGAATGCCACTGTGGGCCCTTCGTAGGATGCCAAGAGAGGCACAGAGGGAAGCTGTAGGCTTATCCCGGAGGGAGTCAAGCCTAGGACGGCGGCAGGAGAGTGGGAAGGTCGAAGAGTAATGAAGGATTGGGGTAGGGATTTGGGAAGGCAGAGTATCCGAGAGAGGAGAGATGAAGGGGGAAAAATTGAGTCACGCCCCCTTTGGGGCGCTAACCTCGCCGGGGCGCTACATTTAGCGCCCCGAAAAAATTAGCGTCCCCGCGCCGGAAATTGAGTGGTTGCGCCCCAAGAGGGAAGCGGGGCGCTACGGGAAGCACCCCGCATCCCTCTTGGGGCGCTGCGAGGGAATATCCTGGCGCTACGTGCCGCAGCTTAAAGGGGAGGGGCCCTGCGCAGCGCGAACCGGGGCCCAGCTGGGCCCCCAGGGATCGGGAGTGCCGGCAAAAAAGCCCGGCACTCAAGAGAAGTGCCGGGCTCTTGGAGCGCAGCCGGCACTTCACGGTGGGGGAGCTTCACGGGGGCCGGGGACAGCAACGGGGGCAGGTGCTGGCAGGCGGCCAGCAACAAAAATGGCCGCCTGCCACCTCCCCTTTAAATATCGCCGCCCCGGCCGCACGTACGCCCCCCTGAACCCGTCGGACATAGCGTCTGGCGGTAAGTCAGGGGGCGCTACCGAAGATCGCGGCTGGAGCGCGAGCGGGGTGCTGCGCACGGTGCTGACGTCATCGCTGGCGGTGCAGCGCCACAGGGCGCTACCGGCTGGCACCGCCGCTAACCTCCCGCTGAATTTTGCGGGAGGCGTGGGCGGCGCTGCGCCCGGGCGTTAGCTGCTTTGCGCCCCATTAGCGCCCTCTTAAGGCGCTAACGGGAGGCGCAAGCAGCTGAATTTTTAGCCCGAAAGGAGGCATGATGACAGTAGAGAGCTGTCAGGGAGGGATAGAGAGAAAAGAAAAAGGTGGGGGGGTAAAAGGTGGAAATAGAATTGAACGGTTCGGGTCAGGAGCGGCAGCCAAAATGTGTATGCGAATGGACACGGGGAAAAACTCAAGTTACGTAGGCTGAAATGCCGCACTTAACACCAAGACCCCATTGTTCCTGCTAATAAAAACTGCAAATACTGGAAACATGCTGGGAGAGAGGAGATCATGTAGGCTGATGTAGCGAATGGTAATAATTTTGCAGGAATCCTAAAGATGTTGCATATTGGAAACCATATGAAAATCCATACCCAAGGACACTTTTTTTTTACAGTGATTAGCCTTAAATTCTGTTTGCCTTCTATGGTTCTGCTCATTTATAGTTAAGCCCACTGATTTATATTACATGAATGTGACATGTTGGTCAGCAGGTTCCTTTCACTGATAGACATAAGTTGAGTTGCGCTAGCATGTAAGTGACCAGGTTTATTAAATTCAGTTTTATATTCAGTGGGATTTAAACAGGAGACTATTAGGTTACTAGTCCAGTACCATAACCACTACACCATCATATCACACCCACCCTCTCTGCCACTAAGCTTGGGTTTTAGAAACCTGTAGCTTGCAGAAGGAAGAGGAACTTGCAGAAAATACGGGGGCGAAATTCATTATCGCCCAGGAATGGGCGCTAACTTCTGAAAAGTTTGAGATTTAGCGCCGGGCGCTAATGAATCTCGCCGCACGCAAAATTCAGTGTCATCGCTCAAAGAAAGGACTGGGGTGCTAAATCAAGCGCAAATGACCCAGCTCAGTGGCGTTAGACTCAAAGCGCTAAGCAATTTCAGGTGCAGTCTAATCGCTAGGCATCATTGCCACAGGCTCGTTCCAGTTCTTAAAGGGGAGGTTCAATGATGCTGCAGAACCTCATTCTCAGCATTGCTGGTTCTGCAGCTGTCTCAGCAAGCAGCAGAAGGCCAAGGAGAAGGAACCGGACCGCTGAAGGAGGTGTCATCATGGCAGATCAACGGCCCAGGGAGAGAGCTCGCAGATTCTGCCACCAAGCATTGGAGGCGCTGGTGCTCGCTGTGGAGAGACGGAGGACGGTGCTGTACCCAGCAAGTGGCAGGAGGCCCTCGCCGCAAGTCTTCCATGCCATGTGGAGGGAGGTTGCCCAGCATGTCTCTGGCAGCACTGTGGTCCCCACGACCCACACACAGTGCAGGAAGAAATTTAACAACCTCACTTGGGTGGTCAGGATGGGTCAATGCTTCAACAAATGTTACATACCACCATCTGAACCTCCGTCTGCACACACTGCCCAAACATAGAAACATAGAAGATAGGAGCAGGAGTAGACCATTCGGCCCCTCGAGCCTGCTCCGCCATTCGATGAGATCATGGCTGATCATCTAAACTCAGTACCCTGTACCTGCCTTCTCCCCATATCCCTTGATACCTTTAGCTTTAAGAAATATATCTAACTCATCCTTGAATATATTTAATGACTTCGCCTCAACTACCTTCTGTGGTAGAGAATTCCACAGGTTCACCACTCTCTGGGTGAAGAAATTCTTCCTCATTTCTGTCCTAAATGGTTTACCCGTTATCCGTAGATTATGACCCCTGGTTCTGGACTCTCCGACCATCGGGAACATTCTTCCTGCATCTAGTTTGTCCAGACCTGTCAGAATTTTATATGTTTCGATGAGATCCCCTCTCAATCTTCTATACTCCAGTGAGTATAAGCCCAATCGACCCAATCTCTCCTCATATGTCATTCCTGCCATCCCAGGTATCAGCCTTGTGAATCTTCGCTGAACTCCTTCCATGGCAAGAACATCCTTCCTCAGATAAGGCGACCAAAACTGCACACTGTACTCAAGGTGTGGTCTCACCAAGGCCCTGTACAACTGCAGCAGGACATCCCTGTTCCTATACTCAAACCCTTTCGCTATGAAGGCCAACATACCATTTACCTTCTTCACCGCCTGCTGCACCTGCATGCTTACTTTCAGCGACTGGTGCACAAGGACACCCAGGTCTCGTTGCACTTCCCCTTCTCCCAATCTATTGCCATTCAGATAATAGTCTGCCTTTCTGTTTTTGACACCAAAGTGGATAACCTCGCACTTATCCACGTTATATTGCATCTGCCACACTTCTGCCCACTCACCCAACCTGTCCAGATCATCCTGGAGTTTCTCGCTATCCTCCTCGTTGCACACACTCCCACCCAGCTTTGTGTCATCTGCAAACTTGGAGATATTACATTTAATTCCCTTATCTAGATCATTAATGTATATTGTGAATAGCTGGGGTCCAAGGACCGATCCCTGCGGTACCCCACTAGTCACTGCTTGCCACTCTGAAAAAGACCCATTAATTCCTACTCTCTGCTTTCTGTCCGCCAACCAGTTCTCTATCCAAGTCAATACCTTGCCCCCAATCCCATGTGCCTCAACTTTACCCGCTAATCTCTTATGCGGGACCTTATCGAAAGCCTTTTGAAAGTCCAAATACAGCACATCTACTGGTTCTCCCTTATCTATTTTCCCAGTTACATCCTCAAAAAATTCCAGTAGATTAGTCAAGCACGATTTACCTTTTGTAAATCCATGTTGACTTTGTCCGATCCTGTCACTGTTTTTCAAATGCTCAGCTATTACATCCTTTATAATGGACTCTAGCATTTTCCCCACTACCGATGTCAGGCTTACCGGTCTGTAATTCCCCGCTTTCTCTCTACCACCCTTTTTGAATAGTGGGGTAACATTAGCTACCCTCCAATCCATGGGTACAGTTCCAGATTCCATCGAATGTTGGAAGATGATCAGCAATGCATCTACTATTTCTAGGGCCACTTCCTTAAGTACCCTAGGATGTAGATTATCAGGCCCTGGGGATTTATCGGCCTTCAATACCGTCAATTTCCCCAACACCATTTCCCTGCAAATACTGATTTCTTTCAGTTCCTCCCTTTCATCAGACCGTATGTTCTCCAACATCTCTGGGAGGTTATTTGTGTCCTCCTTTGTGAAGACAGAACCAAAATATGCATTTAATTGGGCTGCCATTTCTTTGTTCCCCATTATAACTTCCCCCGCTTCTGACTGCAAGGGACCTACACTTGATTTCACTAATCTTTTTCTCTTCACATATCTATAAAAGCTCTTACAGTCAGTTTTTATGTTCCCAGCAAGCTTACTTTCATATTCTATTTTCCCCTTCTTAATTAATCCCTTTGTCCTCCTTTGTTGAATCCTAAACTGCTCCCAATCCTCAGGGCTACCGCTTTTTCTGGCCAATTTATATGCCCTCTCCTTGGATCTTATGCTATCCCTAATTTCCCTTGTTAGCCACGGTTGAGTCACCCTTTTTGTTTTATTCTTATGCCACACTGGGATGTACAAATTCTGTAGTTCATCCATGCAGTCTTTGAATGTTTGCCATTGCCTATCCACCGTCAACCCCTTGAGTGACATTCCCCAATCAATCCTACCCAATTCGCGCCTCATACCATCGTAGTTTCCTTTATTTAAATTCAGGACCCTAGTCTCTGATTCAACTACTTCACTCTCCATCCTAATGAAGAATTCTATCATATTATGATCACTCTGACCCAAGGGACCTCGTACAACAAGATTGCTAATTAATCCTTTCTCGTTGCATAATACCCAGTCTAAGATGGCCTGATCTCTGGTTGGTTCCTCGACATATTGTTCCAGAAAACCATCTCGTAAACATTCTAGGAATTCCTCCTCCACAGTATTTTTACTAATTTGGTTAGCCCAATCTATATGTAAATTAAAGTCACCCATGATGACTGCTGTGCCCTTACTGCATGCTTCTCTAATTTCCCTTTTAATGCCGTCCCCAACCTCCGTATTACTGTTTGGAGGTCTATATACCACTCCCACTAACGTTTTCTGCCCCTTGTTATTTCTCAGTTCTACCCATACAGATTCCGCATCATCAGAGCTAATATCCTTCCTTTCAATTGTGTTAATCCCCTCTTTAACCAGCAATGCTACCCCACCTCCCTTTCTTTTTTGCCTATCTTTCCTAAATATTGAATACCCTGGATGTTGAGTTCCCAGCCTTGGCCACCCTGGAGCCATGTTTCTGTAATCCCAATCAAATCGTATTCATTTACCTCTATTTGCGCAGCTAATTCATCTACCTTGTTCCGAATGCTCCTTGCATTAAGACACAAAGCCTTCAGGCTTGTTTTTTTAACGCTCTCAGACCTATATGAATTATTATTTACTGTGGCCATGTTTGATTTAAACCATTGAGTTCTTTGCCTTCTACTTTTGTTTTTCTCCTTCCTGTCTTTAGCTTTTATCCTTATTTCCCTTTCCTCTGTCTCCCTGCTCAGGTTCCCAACCCCCTGCCACTTTAGTTTAAACCCTCCCCAACAGCACTAGCAAACACTCCCCCTAGGACATCGGTCCCGGCCCTGCCCAGGTGCAGACCATCCCGTTTGTACTGGTCCCACCTCCCCCAGAACCGGTTCCAATGTCCAAGGAATTTGAATCCCTCCCCCTTGCACCATTCTTCTAGCCACGTATTCATTTGAAATATCCGTCTATTTCTACTCTGACTAGCACGTGGCACTGGTAGCAATCCTGAGATTACTACCTTTGAGGTCCTCTTTTTTAATTTACCTCCTAACTCCCTATATTCTGCTTTTAGGACCTCATCCCATTTTTTACCTATATCGTTGATGCCTATGTGCACCACGACAACTGGCTGTTCGCCCTCCCCCTCCAAAGTGTTCTGTAGCCGCTCCGAGACGTCCTTGACCCTTGCACCAGGGAGGCAACACACCATCCTGGAGTCTCGATTGCAGCCGCAGAAACGCCTATCTATTCCCCTTACAATTGAATCCCCTATCACTATAGCTCTTCCACACTTTTTCCTCCCAGCCTGTGCAGCAGAGCCACCCATGGTGCCAGGAAGTTGGCTGCTGCCACCTTCCCCTGATAAGTCATCCCCCCCAACAGCATCCAAAGTGGTATATCTGTTTGAGAGGGGGATGGCCACAGGGGACCCCTGCACTACCTGCCTGCACCTCTTACTCTGCCTGGTGGTCACCCATTCACTTCCTGCCTGTACACCCTTTACCTGCGGTGTGACCAACTCGCTAAACGTGTTATTCACGACGTTCTCAGCGTCGCGAATGCTCCAATATGCATCCATCCGCAGCTCCAGCGCCGCAATGCGGTCCGTCAGTAGCTGCAGCTGGATACATTTCCCACACACATGGTCGTCAGGGACACAGGAAGTGTCCCTGATTTCCCACATATTGCAGGAGGAGCATATCACGGCGCCGAGCTCTGCTGCCATGACTTACCCTTCAATTAATTAATTAAAATTAAACTAATTCAATCCAACCAATTTCACTTCAATTAAATGATATATTTAAGGGCCCTTGCTTAACAGGAGTCCCCGCTACACAAAGAGAACGTAGAAGCCACAAAATTTAAGTTTAGAAAAATTGAGAAAGAAAACACTCACCAACCAATCACTTACCTGATTTTTGGTGACGTCACACTACGAATATTTTTTCCTTCCCTCTCCCGGAACCTGGATTTGTAAGCCGCCTCGGGGCTCACCTTAAGTACCGCCGCTCGCCGCCTCTGTTCCCTCGCAGGTCCGCCGCTCGCCGCCTCGCCGCTCTAGGCCTCGCTGCCGCCTCGGGGCTCACCTTAAGTACCACCGCTCGCCGCCTCTGTTCCCTCGCAGGTCCGCCGCCTCTGCCGCCTCGCCGCTCTAGGCCTCGCTGCCGCCTCGGGGCTCACCTTAAGTACCGCCACTCGCACCTTAAGCACCACATCCCCAGCACTCACCCACTAACAATCTCCACCTACCAACACTCACACCCACATCTCACACCTTGCAAACAATGACAGCTATTCAACTATGGCAGGCACATCTCCCAAACACATTGCTCCACACTCACTCACACATTTACCTCTCTCTTACAGGCCAACGTCGCCACCGCCACCAACAACAACAACTTGTATTTATATAGCGCCTTTAACATAGTAAAAACAACCCAAGGCACTTCACAGGAGTGTAATACAACAAAAAATTGACACTGAGCCACATAATAAATTAGGGCAGATGACCAAAAGCTTGGTCAAAGAGGTAGGTTTTAAGGAATGTCTTAAAGGAGGAAAGCGAGGTAGAGAGGTGGAGAGGTTTAGGCAGGGAATTCCAGAGCTTAGGACCTAGGCAGCTGAAGGCACGGCCACCAATGGTTGAGCGATTATAATCAGGGATGCTCAAGAGGACAGAATTAGAGGAGCGCAGATATCTTGGGGGGTTGTGGGGCTGAAGGAGATTACAGAGATAGGAAGGGGCGAGGCCATGGAGGGATTTGAAAACAAGGATGAGAATTTTGAAATCGAGGCACTGCTTAACTGGGAGCCAATGTAGGTCAGCAAGCACAGGGGTGATGGGTGAACAGGACTTGGTGCGAGTTAGGACATGGGCAGCCTAGTTTTGGATGACCTCAAGTTTACGTAGGGTAGAATGTGGGAGGCCAGCCAGGAGTGAGTTGGAATTGTCAAGTCTAGAGGTAACAAAGGCATGGATGAGGGTTTCAGCAGCAGATGAGTAGAGGCAGGGGCGGAGATGGGCAATGTTACGGAGGTGGAAATAGGCGTTCTTAGTTATGCTGTGGATATGTGGTCGGAAGCTCATTTCAGGGTCAAATATGACACCAAAGTTGCGAACAGTTTGGTTCAGCCTCAGACAGATGCTAGGGAGAGGGATGGAGTCGGTGGCTAGGGATCGGAGTTTGTGGCGGGGTCCAAAGATAATGGCTTCGGTCTTCCCAATATTTAATTGGAGAAAATTTCTGCTCATCCAGTACTGGAGGTTGGACAAGCAGTGTGTCAATTTAGAGACCATGGAGGAGTCGAGAGAAGTGCTGAGGTAGAGCTGGGTGTCGTCAGCGTACATGTGGAAACTGACGCCGTGACAACAGGAGGGAGCAGGAGCGCACAGGCGGGGGATAACCTGACACCCAACCACTGTCTGAGCTGGAGGAAAGGGTGCTGCAAATCATTGGGCGCCAGGTGGTGGGCGCCATGGCCACCGGCGACATTGACCCCCTTGGGGACAACAACAGTATGTTATCGCTATTCCTTCTTCTCACATCCCACTTCCCCCTCACCCCACAAGCCTTTCCCACTTGCCATTCTCCCTTCCTGCCCCCCTCCCCTCACCTTAACCCGACTCTTGTGCCTTTATGCTTTCAGATAATGAGCAAGCAGCTGAGCAACCTGCCCCTGTGGGTACCATAGAGAGCAAGGCGGAAAAAGAGGAGGATGAAGAACACACCGCATCACTGCATGTCTCACCCGCAGGCACCAGCTCAGATACTGACACTACATACTCTTTAGAGGCTAGTATAGTAACGGGATCTGCACAGGGTGATGCACCGGGGACGAGCGGGCTGTGGAAAGGCCAGGGGGAAAGGGTAGCTTGGGAGCCAGCTCCCTGGAGGACGAGTTCGCACGTGAGTTCTGCTGCACAGGACTCAGATGAGAACCTCGATGGGGAGACCTTTAGAAGAAGGGTGATGGGCATGCACATGGAGATGATAGGTGCAATGGCAAGGGTGCCTGAGAGCCTCTCGGCAATGATAAGGAGTGTGGAGGAGTCTGCCTCTAACATTGCACAGAGCTCTGCTCATCATTTGCAGTCTGCAAAGGATGGTGAACACCCAGAGAGACTATGGCAACCCAGACCTGATGCCACGTGTGACGTCGCAGCTTCCATTGCAGCATAGGTGGAAGCCATGCAACGTCTTAGTGCTGTAATGCAGTCTATGCTTGGTGCCATCGATTTTCAGACTGCTCTCATGCAGTCTCAGCTTGATGCCACGCAAGCTCTGACTGCTGCCATCGTGGCTGGGTTGACCACCGTCCACCGGGGCTTTCACAATGTCGCAGCAGGCCAGCAATCTGTGCTCCAGCAGATTGGTAATGATGCTGAGGTGCTGCCCCGGGGGAGTGCCGGTGGGTCAGTGGACCAGGAAGCTGCTGTCCTCTCTCAAGATGACAGCATTCCTGCTCCCACCATTGCCTTTGTCACTGCCTGTCATCCAGCCAGCTCAGACTGCTGCTGCCCATGCTGAGGTGGTGCAGTCTACAGCCGGGCCTTCCAGGTCCAGAGCTGGTCAAGGGCATCCTGCAAGGCCATCTGAAGTCTCCCGCACGGACACTCAGCAGCCTTCCACCAGCTGTGCTGCAGCCACTGGGCCAACACTTTGTAGGAGCACTAGAGTAGGTAAAGGCGCAGTAACGAGAGGGACTAAGGGTGAATCGGTAATATTGTTGTAAATATGTGTTCACTGATTATTAATAAATGTATTAATTGGCTTTGGATTCTTTTGTGGTGTCTCTTATTTCAGCTTTGCGCTGTGATATGGCCTGCGACAGAGATGGAATGATAGGGATGTGGTGAGCAACGGGGATCTCGGATTTAATTTATTGGAACCGCAATCTGATGAGGAGGTCACGGACTGCCCTTCCAGAAGGCCAATTGTGTGGCTGCCTCCTCCCTTGCTCCTGTTCCTCCTCCTCCTCCTCCTCTTCATCTTCCTCTTCCTCTTCCTCCTCGTCCTCATCCTCCTCCTCTTTCTCTCCCTCTTCCTCCTCCTGAGCTGGTCCCGCAATCCCTGGTGGCAAGGGCTGGGCCTTCATGATGGCCAAGTTGTGGAGCGTGCAGCAGACCACGACGAAATGGGACACCCGCTCAGCCGAGTACTGGAGGGCTCCTCCTGAGCGGGTCAAAGCAGCGGACCCATTGCTTGAGCACCCCGATGGTCTGCTCAATGATGTTCCTGGTGGCAGCATGGCTCTCATTATATGAGTGCTGAGCAGGAGTGCTGGGGTTGCTGAGGGGAGTCATGTGCCAGGTGGAGAGCGGATAGCCCTTGTCTCCGACCAGCCAGCCACGAGCTTGATGTGGCAGCTGGAAGAGTGTTGGCACATCAGTCTGGCACAGGATGAAGGCATCATGGCTGCTGCCAGGATAGCGGGCATTCACATTGAAGATTCGCTGTCTGTGGTCACACACCAACTGCACATTAAGTGAATGGTAGCCTTTGCGGTTATGGAAGATCTCAGGATTGTTATGCGGTGCCTGCAAAGCCACGTGTCGTGCAGTCAATGGCGCCCTGCACCATGGGGAAGCCCGTTATCCTGGCAAAGCCACATGCACATTCATCCTGCTTCTCTCTGGTGATGGGAAAGGAAATGTAGTCCCTTCTCTTACTGTAGAGAGCCTCTGTGACCTTCTGGATGCAGCGATGGATGGTGAACTTCAAGATGTTCGCTATATCTCCTGTTGCAGACTGAAAGGAACCGCTGGCGAAGAAATTGAGGGCGACGGTGACCTTGACTGCCACTGAGAGAGTCGTGGTCTGAGACTCGAGGTCTGGTTGCAGGATATGGCAGAGTTCGGTGATCACATCCTTGCTGAAGTGGAGCCTTCTAATATACTGCTCCTCACTTAATTGGAGGTAGTAGAAGTGCTCTCGGAAAACCCTCAGAGGGTAAGGCCTCCTGTTGAGAGCCCTGATGGCCCTCCTCCTCCCTCTGGCCACATCTTGCAATCTTTCTTGCTGCCTCCGCTCCCTCCACAGTAGATCCTGGAGGGTGAGGTTGACTGCCAGTACAGCCCCCATTAATGTAATGATGCGTAGTACTTTGAAATTTTGTCTGAATAAATGTAACAAATTTTTAGTAGCCACAGCACTCCTGATACTAAAAAACCTTTAAATGACTGAATTAAACTCTTGCACAATCGCAAACTGACAAGGAAGCAGTGAAACAGCACTAACCTGACAGCTGCGACTCATTACTTTAAATGGAGCCCCTGAAGCCACCATCCGCCTGCTTCACGCCTCCTCTTCCTGTCGTTGTCGGGGCGAGGCGCTAAGGCAGGGGGTGATAATCAATTTGGCAGATCGGGCGCTGAGTGAGCATTGCACGTTCAGACGTCACGATCTGCCTGGCGCCAAAGCCCTAGGCGCTAACTGTTAGCGGCAGTGCTAAGGGGTGACTGGATTTGGCATGGGGCGCTGGATTCGCCTCACCCCAGCGCTACTTCATTAGCGCTCCATTAGCACCCCCGCCAGGCACTAACGGGAGGCGCGAACCAACCAAATTTCCCCCCCCTATGCATTTCTGCAGTTTCGAGATCCTAGAAAACAATGATGCTGAGAATGAGGGAACACATGTGCTGGCCACCATGTGCTGGCTGCATCAGCATGGCAAAGAAGTGAGTTCACGGGATAAGAGATCATCTGATTTAAATTAATTTGGTGGGTTCCCTGGTGCCTTGTGCATGCTGCGCTGGGACGGAGAGGTTCGCATTATGAGGTGCCATACAACTGCCCTTAAGGGCAACTGAAAAAAATTAAGGGGATCTGATCATTTAATAATGGTGGGGTGGCAGGAATCTTTAAATTTAAAAAAATATTTTTCAACATTTTCTGAGGTTGCAGAGGGGAGGCCAAAAGCAACCCAATGTCGATGCTAGAAGTGGAGCCTCTGGACAAGTGATGGAGCAGCACAGACACTGACCCCATTGTTTGATTGCTGGAGAAATGGGCAGGCTGTTACAGGAGGTGAGTGTGAGGGCACCACACCCATCCGGCAGATGGTGGTGGACAGGCCAAATGCGGTGTACAGTAACTGTAGAACCTGGGAACAGATGTGGGAGAAGGTGACTTATTATAAGGAACACATGGCTGCCCAAAATACTGCCTTTCAACCTGTACTGCGTGTACAGCTCACCCATGCTGGGAGTCTAGAACCAGGGGTCACAGTCTCAGAATAAGGGCTCGGCCATTTAGGACTGAGATGAGGAGAAATTTCTTCACTCAGAGGGCGGTGAACCTTTGGAATTCTCTACCCCAGAGGGCTGTGGAGGCTCAGTCGTTGAGTATATTCAATACAGAGATCAATAGATTTTTGAATATTAAGGGAATCAAGGGATATGGGGATAGTGCAGGAAAGTGGAGTTGAGCTAGAAGATCAGCCATGATCTTATTGAATGGCGAAGCAGGCTCGAGGGGACGAATGGCCTACTCCTGCTCCTATTTCTTATGTTCTCATGTTCTTATGCCAAGCCCCCGCACAACCATACAGCTATTTAATTGCATCACATGGCATGCCGCAGAGGCACATGTCCAAGCCATACCTTAAAATGGAAAACCTTGCCAACTCCACATCTTCTAAGTACTTCATACATCAAACCAGTGTAACACAAATACAGTCACTTACTGACACCCAGGATGGGCTCCAGCTTGAGCCTTTGACAGCCATCATTTCCAAAGACCTCTTGGACTTTGCAAAATGCAGCAATGTGGTAACATTGGGAAGCTGTGTCATGCTATTCAGTGGCCATAGAGGTGAAAGTGCAAACCATGGTGACAGGCTGTACCAGGCACCTGTTTAAGCAGTGAGCAGCACATTCGCTGATACTGCACTGCCAATCAGCCAACAAGCCACAAGCATCACAGCCGAGGGCAGTTCCATTCCAATGTTGCTATTTGCCTGTAGGCATCAAATAGCAATAATTCGATGAGTCAGAATCCAAACTATGGCTCAGTGGGTAGCACTCTCGCCTTTGAGTCAGAAGGTTGTGGGTTTAAGTCCCACTCCAGGGACTTGAGCATAAAAATCTAGGCTGACACTCCAGTGCAGTACTGAGGGAGTGCTGTCTTTCAGATGAGATGTTAAACATCTGTTTGCTCTCTCAGGTGAACATAAAAAATCCCAGGACACTATTTCAAAGAAGAGCAGGGGAGTTTACCCAGTGTCCCAGCCAATATTTATCCCTCAATCAACATCACTAAAAACAGATTATCTGGTCATTATCACATTGCTGTCTGTGAGACCTTGCTGTGCGCAAACTGGCTGCCACATTACAACAGTGACTACACTTCAAATAGTACTTCATTGGCTGTAAAGCTCTTTGGGATGTTTGGTGTTTGTGAAAGGTGCTATATAAATGCAAGTCTTTCTTTCTTTCTCTCAAATGAAAACCATAGCTGGCCTAGACTTTGTCACAATCAGTACATTTGACAAACTCTGCTTTTGTACATTGTACAATTTTACACTGTGCTATTTTCCCTAAATAATTTGTTTTCCTTTTTTTCTGTAACCTCCTCATTAATCTTTCAAATATCATAAAATATCATTTGAACCCTTTCCAGTAGGTTTTGCATATTCTATTTTTGCTTAATATTGTTTCCTCTCGGAATTAACTTTCTAAATTATAGAATCATAGAATCACACAGCACAGAAGGAGGCCATTCAGCCCATCGTGCCTGTGCCGGCTCTTTGAAAGAGCAATCCAATTAGTCCCACTAACCTGCCTTTTCCCCATAGCCCTGCAAATATTTCCCCTTCAACGATGCTAACAAACGTTAATGAGGTCCTGCTGTTAAGTTCGGCAGGACCTCTGCGTCCCCGACCTTGCCGGGTTTCTTCAGCCATTTTTGGCCTCACCACATGCCGGCCCCTCCCCCAACCACCCCATAAGTATCAGGGCCATAGAATCATCGAGCAGAGAAGGAGGCCATTTGGCCCATCGTGTCTGTGCCAGCTCTGTGAAAGAGCTAGCCAATTAGTCCCACTCCCCAGTTCTTTCCCCATAGCAACGCAAAATTTTCCTTTTCTTTTGAAAGTTACTATTGAATCTGCTTCCACCTCCCTTTCCTGCAGTGCATTCCAGATCATAACAACTCGCTGCGTGAAAATTTTTTGCCATATCTTCCTTCTGGTTCTTTTGCAAATTATCTTAAATCTGTGGCCTCTAGTTACCAACACTCCTGCCAGTGGAAACAGTTTCTCCTTATTTACTCTATCAAAACCCCTCATAATTTTGAACATCTCTATTAAATCTCCCCTTAACTTTCTCTGCTCTAAGGAGAATAATCCTAGCTTCTCTAGTCTCTCTACGTAACTGAAATCAGTCATTCCTGCTACCATTCTGCTAAATCTCCTTTGCACCTTCTCCAAGGCCTTGACATCCTTCCTAAATTGTGGTGCTCAGAATTGGACACAATACTTCAGCTGAGGCCGAACCAGCGATTTATAAAGTTTAGCATAATTTCCTTGCTTTTGTGCTCTATGGACTGGATTTTGATACTGGGGCGGGTTGGGGTCGTGTCATCCGCATTTTGTGTTATCCACCCGACTGTAATTGGATGTGGGAGATTGATGCAATTTTCACCTAATTGGGCAATTGAGTTCCAGCATGTGGGAACCCATGAACCAATTAGTGGTTTCAGTCTGAAAGTCACCTCTGATGATGTCATCATTGCTGCTGCATTGAAGGTCTTCAGAGACTGCCTGGCCTTTGCTGTGAGTGGACCTGGATGCAAAATGAGCAGCAGCTCAGAGAGAGAGAGAGTTTTTCATCCAGGTCCTCTCACAGCAAAGGCCAGGCAGTCTCTGAAGACATTCAATGCAGCAGCATCAGAGGCGACTTTCAGACCTAATACTACTACTACCTTCATCACATCTCCGTTGTAATAGTGGACCTGCAGCTGATAGTCAGCTATCCACTTGTGCTCCTGCCAGGTTTCACTGGCGTGTTTCACATCAGGCGTGCTTCACATGGGAAAAGGGTTAAACTAGCTAAAACATTTCAAAATGGCATTACAGAGCCAATTTAGGGCTTGTTAAGGGCTTTAATGGCCTCTCCCGCCTCTTGGAGGCGGGACGGAGTCGGGAACACCGCACACGATTTTATCAAAATTGCGTGGAGGCGGAATGGAGGCGGGATCAGGTCCGCCCGCCACTTTTCGCAATTTTAACCCCCCACACGCCTCCAAACCCGCCTCCACGGCCCTATGAAAATCCAGCCCTATGTCTATATTAATAAAGCCAAGGATCTCATATGCTTTTTTAACAGCCTTCTCAACTTTCCTGCTACCTTCAAAGATTTGTGTACGTAAACCCACAAATCTCTCTGTTCCTGCACCCCCTTTAAAATTGTACCATTTAGTTTACATCACTTTACGCTTCTCTGCATTAAATTTCATCTGCCATGTGTCTGCCCATTTCACCAGTCTATGTCCTCCTGAAGTCTGTTACTATCCTCCTCACTGTTTACTACATTTCCAAATTTTGCGTCATCAGCAAACTTTGAAATTATGACCTGTATACCCAAATCCAGGTTATTAACATATATCAAAAAGAGCAGTGGTCCTAATACTGACCCCTGGGGGACACCACTGTATACTTCCCTCCAGTCTGAAAAACAACCATTCACCATTACTCTCTACTTTCTGTCACTCATCCAACTTCATATCCATGCTGCCACTGCCCCTTTAATCCCATGGGCTTCAATTTTGCTGACAAGTCTATTGTGTGGTACTTTATCAAGTGCCTTTTGAAAGTCCAGATACACCACATCAACCACACTACCCTCATCAACCCTCTCTGTTACTTCATCAAAGTACTCAATTAAGTTTGTTGGACATGATTTGCCTTTAATAAATTCATGCTGGCTGTCATTTATCAACCCATGTCTTTCCAAGTGACAATTAATTTTGTCCCGGACTACTGTCTCTGACGTTAGGCTGACTGGCCTGTAGTTGCCAGGTTTATCCCTCTCCCCTTTTTTGAACAGGGATTTGTTTAATTTTAATCTCCATATTTTTAGTCATCCAGGGAACTCTAGCTTTGGATGCCCTTCCTTTGCCCTTCATAGGAATGTGTCTAGTCTGTACCCGAACTATCTCCTCTATGAAGGCCTCCCATTGCTCATTTACTGCTTTACCTGCTAATTGCTGTTTCCACTGCACCTGGGCCAGATCCCTTTACAACTCACTAAAATTAGCCCTCTTCCAGTTGAGTATCTTCACCTTTGATTGTTCCTTGTCCCTTTCCATAACTACTCTAAACTTTATGATATTGTGTTTCCCAAATGCTCTCCTGCTGAAACATGCTCCACTTGCCCCACTTCATTCTCCAGAACTAGATCCAGCACCACTTCCCTGCTCGTTGGGCTGGAAACACACTGATCAAAAAAGTTCTCCTGTACACATTTCAGGAATTTCTCCCCCTCCTTGCCTTTTACACTGTTTTTATCCCAGTCTCTATTAGGATAATTGAAATCCTCCATTAACACAATTTTATTGTTTTTACATTTTTCTGAAATCTGCTTACAGATTTGCTCCTCCATCTCCTTCCCACTCTTTGGTTGTCATTCATATACACCCGGCAGCGTAACGACTCCTATTTTGAAATGGCTGTTGCTTTTGAGACCTCAGTTTTAAAGTTGCTTAATCTCTATAGCTTGGAATTTTTTGAACTCAAGGAACTCGTATTTTATATTACAGGAGATAAGCATAATTTATCAGTCACTATTCTCAAGCTGTTAAGGTGTGTACTTGATAATAAAATTTGTAGATGCTCAATATAACTTGTGTAAATATTCAATATGTTAATGATTTTACATCCAACGTGACCCAGGTATAAAATGTAGGAAGCATTGCACCCAGTGCTTCATATCTTTTCCATCAACTACTTCACAAAGGAATTGCCTTTAGTAAGTCTTGGCTTCTTTTAAGTTGGCATAAGAACGAAACATTGAATTGCTTAATCAAAAGTATTTTCATCTTTTTCAGAGTTTGAGGCATGTTTTCCCACAGAACATTGAGTTTTCTGGTCCTTGCAGTCTTTGTGGTTGAAAAGTGTTCTGTCTTGGCTGTCAGCGTTGAATTTTCTAACTTCCTCAAAACAATTGAGAACGTAGATAAATTGACCAAGGAGCAAACGCTGAGAATTTTGAATGCAAAACCAAACACAAATGGAGAAGGTAAATGATTACAAACGGCTTTGGTTATAATGCATGTGTTTTTACATCTTAACTCTTAACTTAACTAATCAATTGTCTTATCAGCAAGGCTGCAGTTGTACTGAAATTTCTGTGTCAATTCCAAGCATTTCTAGTTGCTCATTGAGACAAAAGTGGGTAATATAAAGTGCAAAGTCAGATCCCGATCTAAAGCCATGGAGTGTGAGATCCCTTCTAGGAGGGTGTCTCACAGAACCTGGACACCACATGGAGTGGAATCTAACTCCAGTTTAAAATGCAGATCGAACTATCATGGTTTATTTTATTAAAGAGCTGGATTAAACGAGATTTTTTGGTATTTTGCTTGTCTTGTCAACAATGCATGATGACCAAATTAGTAGGATAGTCTTGATACCAATAAGGAATCATGCAAGAGGCAGTGTACATGTCATGTTGACGTTTCAGGGATAGATTTGATTTTTCTCCCCGTGTTATGTTGGCCTAGAACAACAAACACAAACCATCACCCATTTGTCTGGGTTGAACCTGAACCAGCGTAGATGTGCGAGGATATTTCTTCAACACATTGACAATCACCTGCTCCTTTTTGAAAGTGGACATTTTTTTTCTAAACCGGTGTTATCTATGCAAGTATTATTTTGCACCTTTTTGTAACCAATTGGGTGGGGGGGGGGGAGAAATGATCTGAGAGTTTGAAAATATATTACCATTAATACCTTTTAGAAGTGTAAAATATAACCATTACCCACATTTGTCAATATCTTGCATTTTAATCTCAAACATTCAGTGACACAAAATTGATGTGCAAGAGCAACCATTGATGGTTTTTAATTGTGACAATCTGTAAATGGACATGACTCTCTATAACCATCATTGATTTTACAGTGCATCTTCACCGAGACTGCAAGGCACTGAACCGTTTTACAATTAAGCCCAGTGGTATCTACGTTATCCAACCCAAAAACAGTTCTACTTTAGCAGTCTACTGCGACATGGAAACTACAGACGGTGGCTGGGTGGTACTGCAAAAGGTCGTGAAGAGGGGTAACGTTAGCTTTGCAGAAACGTGGTCTACTTACGAGGGTACCTTTGGCGATATTGAAAACGAGCACTGGTTGGGAAATGAATACATTCATCGCATCACACAGCAGACCCATTATGAAGTGAGATTTGTCATTCAGAACGATCATAGGAAAGTAGATGTTAATTATGCTAGCTTTAACGTTGATGGTGCAAATGATAACTACAGACTGAGGCTGGGTGCTCCCATCGGTGATTCTATGTCTCATGATTATTTGACCCTAGTGGATAAAAATGGCAGTAATGATAACATGATGTTTTCAACCAAAGATCGGGATAATGATAGAAATGTCACAGGGAATTGTGCAGAGCAAGCTGGAGGGGGATGGTGGTTCGATCACTGCTCGTCTGTATCACTCAATGGCAATCGAATTAGCTGGCCAGGTATTTGCGACGACTGCCAATCTGCCACCATTTTAATCAAGCCGAGCTTTGAAAATTGCAAGTAATCTCACTATCAAACAGGTAACATGTTGCTGAATGGAAACGCACATGTTGAGCTCTTGATTTGCTGTCAACTGTAACAAACTATTGCTTGATGCAGTTCTGTAGTGTAGTAATAAACTTATCAAAGTGATAAACACACCTTGTTTCTTGTTTGAATGACTGAAATAATTAAAAGGAAAAATATTCTGGTTGCACATTGAAAACACAGTTTTATCATCACCGAGCTAGTGTGAACTACATGAATTTTTTCAGACTTTTTTAAAGAGACTTCTGCATGAATACCTGCACGGGTACCTTAGTCTCTTTAACATGTTTAAACTTAGGCCGGTAACATAAAACATACTTAAATATGAAGGAATGCATCACTGCAAACTTTACAGGTGCTACATATACCAAAACATTGCTGGTGTTATTCGATCTTGTTAATAATTGTATAGAATACAAGTTTATTGCTTTACTTTTGCTAATATTCGAAACCGTTTTGCTAAATAAACAAATAATAAATAGGATTTTACAATAAAAACCATGGGCCATAACTTGCTGTTGCAGGGCATCTAACGGCATCTTGCCTCTCACACGTATAGATTTTAAAAAAAAATTTGCGTGGCAAGTTGCTGAAAGTGGGAGCTGATAACGGCAAGGGAAACCGGGCATCTGGAATCTGAGCGAACAGGGCAACCAACAGGGTATCTCCTTAACCAATTAGAATAAAGGATTATGAAATTAACAGCGCAAGAAATATAGAAACATAGAAAAATAGGAGCAGGAGTAGGCCATTTGGCCCTTCGAGCCTGCTCCGCCATTCAATATGATCATGGCTGATCCTCTATCTCAATACCATATTCCCGCTCTCTCCCCATACCCCTTGATGCCTTTTGCGTCTAGAAATCTATCTATCTCCTTCTTAAATATATTCAGTGACTTGGCCTCCACAGCCTTCTGTGGTAGAGAATTCCACAGGTTCACCACCCTCTGAGTGAAGAAATTTCTCCTCATCTCAGTCCTAAATGTCCTACCCCGTAAGGAGGAAATGTAAACTAGAGTGGGTGAATTCAATGTCAAATCAGCTCCAGAAAGAGAAATAAAGAGAGGAAAAGAAAGATTGGATTAAGAGAGAGAGAAAAAAAGAGACAGAAAGGAAAAGTTAAAAAAAAAGTTTACATTTTAAATTTGACATTTTTGAAATCTCCAACATCAATTAATAGCTGAATGAATGAGACACCATACTTGTAATATTTAATTTTCAGTATCAGAGAGGTTGATTGGCAGTAATTAACACATATCACATCGTTAAAGGGGTACTTAAACTGGAATGACAAGACTTAACTTTCTGTGTCGAGTTCAGTTCATATCTACCGCGCAAATACAGCAACTTCACGACATTCGATACATTGCAATGGTGAGGCGGACAGCGAGGTGCCGTTTACACGAAGCAAACAGCAGAGCGGCACAACTCGGACAGCAACTTTTGGATATTCACATTTAACCGCGCAGCTGTCCCTTGCCTGAAGTTGCTGCACCATTTACCCATAAATAACGGCGAGCGCTATTAGCCTCACCATTATTTACACAGCAAATTCTGGCCCAATAAACTCACATACTCCGGGACATTGTTAATTTTGATTATTAAGTAACACTAGTGTACACCCATTTCATCCTGCACTTCATCAGTATTTCAATGGTTCCTAATACTATAATAAACTCGTACTGTAACAAACTTATATACATTCCATAAGCAACAACTTTCTCAGATAAGTGGGGAAGAAAGCTATAGTCATTTGAAAATTACAGGTTTACAAAACACTTTGGGGGGGAAATTGGGTTGGTTATCACCTCTGGGGGCGTTAACGGGGCGCTAACGACTTACCGCCCGAGCGCGGCGATTTTAGCGGCGCCCGTGAAGTTGGCCTGGCGCTTTGCGGTGGTGCTAAACACTACCGCCACGATCTCCTGCGCCTGGCGATCACAATGTCATCGAAGCGCGCAACGCCCCGGTAGTGCCCTGGACCGGAAATTGATTCTTGCCTCCTGCTTTAGTGCCTGCTGCTAGGAACGACAGGTAGAGGGGGACATTTTGCAGTCAGCAAGGAGCTGGGGAGCGCTATTTAAAGGCGTGCGCTTTCTGCTTTTTCCTGTCGGCAAAATATTCTGCATACGCAGGTTGAGAGAGGGAGAGAGGCGCCTGGAGACATTTAACGCTGTCCTACAAGGAGTTTTATTCCTGAGCAACACTTTTCAGGTTCCCATTTCTATTAGCTTTATTTATACCACATTTACAAGATTAAATGGGGGCTGTACTAACTCGGGGCGTCGTCCTCCAACTTCACCTTCGGAGGCAGCAGAGGCACAGAGAGAGAGTGGCAAACATGGCCAGAGGGAGGAGGGCCAACAGGCCTCTGCACAGGAGACCTTACCCTCCCAGGGTATTCCAGGAGCAATTCTCCAATATCCATTTGTCCGAGGAGCAGTGTTTCAGAAGGCTGCGCTTCAGCAAGGAGGTGGTCACTGAGCGCCGCCACCTTCTGCAACCAGCTCAGGACCAGGACGTGGTGTTGGTGGCAGTGAAGGTGACGGTAGCTCTGAATTTCTATGCTAGCGGCTCCTTCCAGGCTTCTACTGGGGATATAGTGAATATCTCCCAGTTCGCCGTCACAAATGCTCTCTACAAAAGGAGAAAGGAGTACATCTCATTCCCCATGACCCGAGACAAACAGCATGAACGCGCATGTGGCTTCGCTAGGATAGCGGGCTTCCCCATGGTTCAGGGCGCCATTGACTGCACGCACGTGGCATTGCGGGCACCTCATGAAAATGCAGAGGTTTTCCGCAACCGCAAAGGCTTCCATTCTCTGAACGTGCAGTTGGTTTGCGACCACAGACAGCACATCCTCGCCTTCAATGCCCGCTATCCTGGCAGCAGCCACGATGCTTTCATCCTGCGCCAGACTGGTGTCCAGTACACTTCCAACCACTGCATCAACCTCATGGCTGGCTCCTCAGGCCAAGGTTATCCATTCTGCACCTGGCTGATGACACCGCTCCGTAACCCCAACACTCCTGCTGAGCTCGCCTACAATGAGAGCCAAAGCGCCACTAGGAACCTCACTGAACAGACGATCGGCGTGCTGAAGCAACGGTTCCGGTGTCTTAACCACTCTGGAGGAGCCCTGCAGTACTCTCCCGAGCGAGTATCGCTTTTCATTGTTGTGTGCTGCATGCTTCACAAACTCGCAATTATGAGAACTCAGCCATTGCCACCAGGGGTTGGTGGACCACCTCAGGAGGAGGAAGAGGGAGCGGAGGAGGAGGAGGATGAAGAGGAGGATGAGCAGCAGCAACGTGGGAGGAAGGCGCTCAATGTTGCCTCTGCAAGGGTCGTCCATGAACGCCTGATAAGACACCACTTCTGATGAATGACAGAGAAGATGGCTTTTGGGATGAAGAAGCACATCATTACAGCCATCCCGCAGTCCCGATTGCCAGGCAAAGCTCCAATGAGTTAAATGAGCAAAGTTGTGAAGTTCCAATAAAAAAAATTATTTTTCTAATAAACTGTGTCTTATTCAGCGCAACCAATAAAAAACAAACACAACATTTCATTAACTAACAAAACTGGTTCTTACCACATCGAGATAAGCGTTAACAGAGTGAACAATATATTAACATAAACATCCAACTTTGGGACAAACATTCCTCCCATTTGTTGGAGAATTTTTAGTTATTCGCCCTTTGAGGATGATCTCCATCCCCTTCGCACTTCCCCCCTTTCAACCCCACTGCTCCTCCGTAATGTGGCCCCAGTGGCTGCAGCAAGGCTGGCGGAAGGCTGCTCAATGCTGGATCCAGAGACTGCAGATGGCCTTGAAGGATGCCCTCAACCAGCTCTGGGCCTGGAGGGCCCGGCTGCAGACTGCACCAACTCTGCATGGGTGGCAGCAGTCTGGGCTGGCTGGGTCGCAGGCTGTGGCAAGTGCAATGGCGGAGTGGCAGTGGTGGGAGCAGGAATGCTGTCATCCTGAGAGAGGACAGCATCTTCCTGCTCGACCAACACACTGCCACTCCCCCGGGGCAGAACCTCAGCATCCGGAGCAATCTGCTCGAGCACAGATTGCTGGCCTGCTGCAGCACCATCAGATCCCCGGTGGACAGTGGTCGACTCAGCTACGATGGCAGCAGTCAGCGCTTGCGTGACATCAATCTGAGACTGCATGAGAGCAGTCTGAGATTGAATGGCACCAACCAATGACTCGATTCCAGCACTAAGCCGTTGCATTGCCTCGGCCTGTGCTGGAATAGAACCTGCCACCTCACCCATTACACACGGCATGGGGTCTGGGTCCCCACGGTCTCCCTGCAATTCAACCATCCTCTGCAACGAGGCAAGGATGGGCTTGAGGGTTTGCGCACAGATGACAGCTATGCCGGCGGCGGACTCCTCCACGCTCCTAGCCAGTACATCCATGCTCTCGGGCACCCTTGCCATTGCACCCATGAGCTCAGTATGCATGCTCATCACCTGTGTGTTCATCACCGCTATACCGAGGTTCTCATCCGAGTCCTGTGCAGCAGAACTCGTGTGTGCACTCACCCTCCGGGGAGATGACCCCGAGCTTCCCTTCCCCCATGGTGTTTCTGCAACCCATTGGGTCCCGGAGCTTCACCCACATCAGAGCCATTTCCTCTGCTCCCCTCCAGTGACCACATGGCCCCAGTGTCGGATGTGTCGCCCTCGGGAGACGCAGGCAGTGAGCTGCGGGCTTCGTCTTCCTCCACCTCTCCCGCTTCGCTGCCACTGGCAGGCTGAGGGACAGGCTGGTCAGAAAGCAGGAAGGTACAAGAGTGGCTTTAACGTGAGGGCAGGGGGGCAGGAAGGGAGGAAGGACTGGAGACAGTATAGTTAGGTGGAAAGTGTAAAAGGCTGGTGTTATGAGGGGGAAGTGGTATGAGAGAGGAGATAAATCCGATGAACATACCGTTGCTGTCCCCAAGGGGGTTGACCTCTCCAATTGACACAGCGCCGACGACATGACTGGCAATGAGTCTGTGGACTCTCTCCTCCAATTGTGTGAGGGGGTGCAGCTCCACCTGTCCTCCTCCTGTGCGTTGTTGCTCCCTCCGGTTATGAGCAAGCTTGGCCTGCAAGAAAAAGGACAACGTGTGAGTGAGTGTGCAGCCATGTGTTTGGCACATGTGCCTACCATAGTTGAATAGCCATTAATGTGTGCAAGGTGTGGGATGTGCATGTGACTTTTATGTGATGGGCATAGTTGTTGGGTGAGTGTTGGGGATTTGGGAATTTACACCATCTGTGCACAGAGTGAGGTTGAGATGGTGGGATGTAGAGGTTTTTCAAGCATGTACTCACCCTGACCACCTGAGTGAGGTCGCTGAACTTCTTACGGCATTGCGTGTGAGTCCTTTGGACCAGGCTCCTCAATGAAACGTGCTGGGCAACCTCCCTCCACACCCTTGTAAACTCCTGGGGCAATGGCCTCCTGCCAGTCTCTGGAAACAGCACTGCCCGTTGGCGTTCCACAGCGCCAACCAGAGCCACCAATGCCTGGTCGCTAAACCGGTGAGCTCTCTCCCTGGGCCTCTGAGTAGCCATCATGAATCTTTGATGAAGATTTTTAACTGCTTGCAGGCCGAGGTCAAACGTTGCAATAAGCAGGGTGTGGCTGTGCAGTAAGATGGACCCTCCCCTTTAAGAACTGGACCGCGCCAGTCTGCCTGAGTACAAGGTAATTGACATCGCCTGAGCTTGAGTAGTGCTCTGAGGTAGCGCCTCGTTCCCTGACGTTAGCGCCCTAAGAGAAGTGTGTAGCGCTTGATTTAGCGCTCCAATCACCTCCAGGGGTGCTGGAGATGAATTTCGCGGTTGGCGGTGATAATTTGCGTTGGGCGCTAAAATTTGTGCCCGGCCGATATTAGCGCCTCAAAATGGGCGATACCAAATTTTTCCCCCTTTGTGGCATGTTCATACAATTGTGCGCTTTGGTTCTGTAACATTAACCATTTTTTTCAAAAGTTGACTGACTGCAGTGCATTGCAGCATTTTCTGTTGTTATAATAAGTGGAATATACTAGTTATGTTATGACAGTGCTGTGAAATATTAGCGCTTTCATTGCATAAATGCTGATTTCCATATTTTTTTACGAAGTTTTCAGTGTCACCGTATACTTTTGTTGAGACATGGCTGACAAATGGAGCTAAACTTGATTGAAGGGAGACTTTTTTTAATTCGTTCATGGGATGTGGGCGTCGCTGGCAAGGCCAGCATTTAATGCCCATCCCTAATTACCCTTGAGAAGGTGGTGGTGAGCTGCCTTCTTGAGCCACTGCAGTCCGTGTGGTGAAGGTACTCCCACAGTGCTGTTAGGGAGGGAGTTCCAGGATTTTGACCCAGCGACGATGAAGGAACGATATTTCCAAGTGAGGACAGTGTGTGACTTGGAGGGGAACTTGGAGGTGGTGGTGTTCCCAAACACCTGCTGCCTTTGTCCTTCTAGGTGGTAGAGGTTGGGGATTTGGGAGATGCTGCCGAAGAAGCCTTGGCGAGTTGCTACAGTTCATCTTGTAGATGGTACACACTGTAGCCACAGTGCGCCGGTGGTGGAGGGAGTGAATGTTTAAGGTGGTGGATGGGGTGCCAATCAAGCGGGCTGCTTTGTCCTGGATGATGTCAAGCTTCTTGAGTGTTGTGATGTGGAGATACTGAGACAACGTATGAACGGACACCGCGCAACAATCGCCAGGCAGGAGGGTTGCCTCCCAGTCGGGGAACACTTCAGCAGCCAGGGGCATTCAGCCTCGGATCTGCGGGTAAGCGTTCTCCAAGGCGGCCTTCGAGATACACGACAGCGCAAAATCATAGAGCAGAAACTGATAGCCAAGTTCCGCACTCATGAGGATGGCCTCAATCGCGATATCAGGTTCATGTCACGATACAGAACGTGACTTGACATCATGGCCGGTCTTCCCAGGTGTTTTTTTTTAAAAAGACTAACACAAGAACACAAATTGACAGGATATGCAGCCAGCAGGTGGTTTGACACGTTGGACCCCCTGGGACACATCTCATTGTCTTGGCTGTGCTCTTTGTTGTAGGGAAAAATGTGAATAGATTTTGTCTGTGTTTAAATTGTGAATTCTGGGAGATTCTCTCACTGCTAACTCACCTGACGAAGGAGCGAACTGCTTCGAAAGCTTGTAAAATTAAATAAATCTGTTGGACTATAACCTGGTGTTGTGCGACTTCTCATTCTTGAGTGTTGTTAGAGCTGCACTCATCCAGGCAAGTGGAGAGTATTCCATCACACTCCTTACTTGTGCCTTGTAGATGGTGGAAAGGCTTTGGGGGGTCAGGAGGTGAGACATTCGCCGCAGAATACCCAGCCTCTGACCTGCTCTTGTTGCCACAGTATTTATGTGGCTGGTCCAGTTTAGTTTCTGGTCAATGGCAACCCTCAGGATGTTGATGGTGGGGGATTCAGTGATGGTAATGCCGTTGAATGTCAAGGGGAAGCGATTGGACTCTCTCTTGTTGGAGAAAGTCATTGCCTGGCACTTGTGTGGCACAACTTTTACTTGCCACTTATCAGCCCAAGCCTGAATGTCGTCCAGGTCTTGTTGCATGCGGGCATGGACTGCTTCATTATCTGAGGAGTTGCGAATGGCACTGAACACTGTGCAGTCATCAGCGAACATCCCCACTTCTGACCTTATAGAAACATAGAAAATAGGTACAGGAGTAGACCATTCGGTCCTTCGAGCCTGCACCGCCATTCAATGCGTTCATGGCTGAACATGCTACCTCAGTACCCCATTCCTGCTTTCTCGCCATACCCCTTGATCCCCATAGTTGTGAGTGTTATATCTAACTCCCTTTTGAATATATTTAGCGAACTGGCCTCAACAACCTTCTGTGGAAGAGAATTCCATAGATTCACCACTCTCTGGGTGAAGAAGTTCCTCCTCAGCTCAGTCTTAAATGGCTTCCCCTTAATCCTTAGACTGTGACCCCTGGTTCTAGTTTTCCCTAACATTGGGAACATTCTGCCCGCATCTAATTTGTCTAAACCAGTCAGGATTTTAAATGTCTCTATAAGATCCCCCCTCATTCTTCTGAACTCCAGAGGATACAAGTTATGATTGAGGGAAGGTCATTGATGAAGCAGCTGAAGATGGTTGGGTCTAGGACACTGCCCTGAGGAACTCCTGCAGCGATGTCCTGGGGCTATGATGATTGACCGCCAACAACCAGCTTCCTTTGTGCTAGGTATGACTCCAGCCAGTGTAGAGTTTCCCCCCCTCCCCCGATTCCCATTGACTTCAGTTTTACTAGGACTCCTTAGTCATAGAGTTATACAGCACAGAAAGAGGCCCTTCAGCCCATCGTGTCCGCGCCGTCCATCAAACCCTGTCTATTCTAATCCCATTTTCCAGCACTTGGTCCGCAGCCTTGTATGCTATGGCGTTTCAAGTGCTCATCTAAATGCTTCTTGAATGTTGTGAGGGTTCCTGCCTCTACCACCCTTTCAGGCAGTGAGGTCCAGATTCCAACCACCCTCTGGGTGAAAAAGTATTTCCTCAAATCCCCTCTAAACCTCCTGCCCCTTACCTTGAAACTATGCCCCCTGGTTATTGACCCCTCTACTAAGGGGAAAAGTTCCTTTCTATCTACCCTATCTATGCCCCTCATAATTTTGTACACCTCAATCAGGACCCCCCTCAGCCTTCTCTGCTCTAAGGAAAACAACCCCAGCCTGTCCAGTCTCTCTTCAGAGCTGAAGCGCTCGAGCCCAGGTAACATCCTGGTGAATCTCCTCTGCACCCTGTCCAATGCAATCACATCCCTCCTATAGAGTGGCAACCAGAACTGAACACAGTATTCCAGCTGTGGCCTAACTAGCATTTTGTACAGCTCCATCATAACCTCCCTGCTCTTATATTCTATGCCTCGGCTAATGAAGGCAAGTATCCCATATGCCTTTTTAACCACCTTATCTACCTGTCCTGCTGCCTTCAGGGATCTATGTAAATGCACACCAAGGTCCCTCTGATCCTCTGTCCTTCCTCGGGTTCTACCATTCATTGTGTATTCCCTTGCCTTGTTAGTCCTCCCAAAATGCATCACCTGACACTTTTCAGGGTTAAATTCCATTTGCCACTGTTCTGTCTATCTGACCAACCCGTCCATATCGTCCTGTAGCCTAAGGCTTCCCTCCTCGCTATTTACCACTCCACCAATTTTCATGTCATCTGCGAACTTACTGATCATACCTCCTACATTCATATCTAAATCATTAATGTACACTACAAACAGCAAAGGACCCAGCACCGACCCCTGCGGTACACCACTGGACACAGGCTTCCAGTCACAAAAACAACCTTCGACCATCACCCTCTGCCTCCTGCCACTAAGCCAATTTTGGATCCAATGTGCCAAATTGCCCTGGATCCCATGGGCTCTTACCTTCTTGACCAGTCTCCCATGCGGGACTTTGTCAAAAGCCTGACTGAAGTCCATGTAGACCACATCAACTGCACTACCCTCATCCACACACCTAGTCACCCCCTCAAAAAATTCAATCAAATTGGTCAGACATGATCTCCCCCTGACAAAGCTATGCTGACTATCCTTGATTAATCCTTGCCTCTCCAAGTGGAGACTAATTCTATCCCTCAGAAATTTTTCCAATAATTTCCCTACCACTGATGTTAGGCTCACTGGCCTGTAATTCCCTGGTTTATCCCTACTACCCTTCTTGAATAATGGTACTACGTTAGCTGTTCTCCAGTCCTCTGGCACCTCCCCTGTGGCCAGAGAGGTTCTGAAAATTTGTGTCAGAGCCCCTGCAATCTCCTCCCTTGCCTCACCTGAGGAGTATTAAATGGTCTAAGTGAGGATGCGGGACTGGGTGATTCACACACCATGATGAAGCTGGAAGAGTGGGTGAGAATGTGCGACCAACTCAGCTGAGGAGAAGGCTGCCCATGGCCTAGGAGTCAGTAGATCCAGGTCTTGTGGATACGCACCTGAAAAGGATGGTCGAGGAACATTCCACCTACGTGCAGGCTCTAAGGTCAGCCGATGAGGATATTTACCAAGTGACAGATGGGACTCTGCCAACATTTGTGCCAACATCAGGGAAGCTTTTGCTCTGTTGCAGGCATCAATGGAGCGTGTGTCAGCTTAATCTGCAGCAGACCCCTACCTCAGCAGTGGCCCAGGACCTGTAGGTGCCTCCTCCTTTACCAGAATAGCACAGATTGCAGCTCTGGTGGCACTAAGGACAGATTAGACATTACCCTGTGAACCAAAGCCCAGACCATGGCAGCTTGGATGCATGCTGCTTTCTCTCGGGGCTTTGAGGGTCTGATTAGACCATTCGAACAGTCATCCCGCTGATCAGTGGGGAGAAAGATCCCGGGCCCAATCGAATAGCGGCAATTGGAATACATAGAATTTACAGCACAGACCACATGCGGCCCAGCTTGTCTACGCTGTTGTTCATGCTCCACATGCGCCTCCTCCCAACGTACTCCATTTAACCCTATCAGCATAACCTTCTATTCCCTTCTCCCTCATATACTTGTCTAGCTTCCCCTTAAATGCATATAAGCTATTCGCCTCAACTACTCCATATGGTAGAGTTCCACATTCTTACCATTCTCTGTGTAAAGAAGTTTCTCTTGAATTCTTTATTGGAATTATTGGTGACTATCTTATATTTATGAACCCTAGTTTTGGACTTCCCCCAAGCGGAAACATCTTCTCTACGTCTACCCTATCAAACCCCTTCATAATTTTAAAGACCTCTATTAGGTCATTCCTTAGCCTTCTCTTGTCTAGAGAAAAGAGCCCCAGCCTGTTCAATCTTTCCTAATAGATAGAACCTCTCAGTTCTGGTATCATTCTGAGGCTGCATTTTCTCAGAACAGCAGCACACTCCAGGCATCTGGCCTTTTCAGGAAGTACGCCAACCAAATATTTACATATCACTGCACGCCATGTTTTTATTTACATAGTTGTGGATTAGTAAAACCAACAGGTGAATATAATAAATGCAATCAATTTGGTATAAAAGCTTTATGAAAATGTTGACTCTACTGAGATGCTTTTATGACAAACATTGAATTGCACATAAGGCAGATGAAGTGTCCAAATATTTGCAAGAAAATAATGATCACAATCAAAGACAATCATTGACAAATGACTTTTGAGGAGCAGCATTGACCAAATGCTTAATTATACTGTTAGTCAGGCTGTAAATGAGGATTGCATTGGTCATGTTAAAAATAAATGACTTGCATCAAATTTCAACACTCAACACATGTACAGCTGAACATTGCCATCGTTTATATAATTTAATCATTAAAATGGTTTATGATGCTATCACCTTGCCTTTAATTTCGGTTTTATTTTGCACTGCTTTACTATTTTAAGATATACAATTAAAATCTACAAGAGACACCCATCTGCTTGCAAATTAAGAGCTCAGCAGCAGAGCATGCGTTTGAACTATGTTTCAATGCAACGAAAACTGAAATAATAGGTACTACGTGAATTGGGTCTGTGGTGGAACCGTTGGTCAGGATCACTGCTTGCATGTCGTCGTGAAGCAGGCGGAGGCTGGTGACAAACGTTTGAGGGCAGCCAAATTTGCGGAGGATACTCCATAATCCCTCACGGTTGACAGTGTCGAAGGCCTTTGTGAGATCAAAGAAGGCCATGTACAGCGGTTGGTGCTGTTCCCTGCATTTCTCTTGTAATTGACGTGCGGTGAAAAACATGTCCATTGTGCCCCTTAGTGGGCGGAATCTGCATTGCGACTCTGGGAGGAGCTCTTTGGCCACTGGGAGAAGGCAATTGAGGACGATTCTTGCGATGACTTTCCCTGTGGCAGACAGCAGGGAAACTCCTCTGTAATTACCGCAATCGGACTCGTCACCTTTCTTGAAGATGGTCACAATTATGGCGTCTCTGAGATCCCCTGGCATGGTCTCCTCCTTCCATAGAAGAGAAATGAGTTCATGAATTCGTGCCAGTAGTGCTTCTCCGCCATGCTTTAGTGCCTCGGCGGGGATTCCATCTGCTCCTGAGGCCTTATTGTTCTTCAGTTGTCGGATGGCCTTTTCAACCTCATGCTGGGCTGGGGTTGTGCGGAGATGGTGGCGGGTAGCATGCTGCAGGATGGAGTTGAAGACACTCGCGTCGAAGGCAGAGTCGCGGTTAAGGAGATCTTTGAAGTGCTCCTTCCCGCGGGCACTGACTGCCTTTCTGTCCTTGATGAGTACCTCTCCGTTCTTGGCCCGCAGTGGGTAGGGCCTTGGGTGCTTGGACTGTAGATGGTCTTGACTGCGCTAAAGAATCCACGCACGTCGTGGTTGTCGGCTAGCTGCTGGATCTCCTGCGCTTTCTCCACCCACCATCTGTTCTTTAGGTCGCAAGTTTTTTGTTGGACCTCGGCCTTCAGGCGTCTGGAGAGCTGCTTTCTTGCTCTCGAGTTCTGTTGCTGTTTCCAGATCAGGAATGCCTTGCGCTTGCGGCTTATTAGCTCCTGGATCTCCTGGTCGTGCTCGTCGAACCAGTCTTGATGTTTCCTGGTCGAGTGACCGAGCGGCTCTTCACAGGTGCTGATTATGGAGGCCTTGAGTGCAGACCAGGCGCTGTGGACACTCTGTGCCTCTGCATCACTGGGAGTCGTCAGGTTGTTTGTGAGGCGCAGGGTGAATAGGGCTTTCGTAGCGGGGTCTTGAGTGCTCCAGCGTTAATTTTCCTGCGGCATTGTTTCTGTTGCCGCCGCTGTTTTGGGGCTACATTGATGGAGATGACAGAGCGGATTAGGCGGTGGTCTGTCCAGCAGTCGTCAGCTCCCGTCATGGCGCGGGTGATGCAGATGCCCTTGCTGTCCCTCGCTCGGACGATGACGTAGTCCAGTGCTTGGAGCGAGGATGCTGCCATGAAGCCTTGTACTTGTCTCTCTGGCGGAACAAGGTGTTGGTTATGACAAGGCCATGTTCTGAGCATTTCGACAGGAGCAGGGTACCGTTGGAGTTGGCTTTCCCTACCCCCTCTCTGCCGATCACACCTCCCCAGAGGTCAGTGTCGTTTCCAACTCCAGACCCAATTCACGTACGAACCGGGGTCAAGCAAGGCTGTGTCATCGCACCAACGCTCTTCTCGATCTTCCTTGCTGCAATGCTCCATCTCACCCTCACCAAGCTCCCCGCTGGAGTGGAGCTAATTTACAGAACAAACGGGAAACTGTTCAACCTCCGTCGCCTCCAGTCCAGATCCAAGGTCGTCCCATCCTCTGTCGTCGAATTACAGTATGCAGACGACACTTGCGTCTGTGCTCACTCGGAGGTCGAACTCCAAACCATCGTCAACACCTTCACCGAAGCGTACGAGAGCATGGGCCTTACACTAAACATCCTTAAGACAAAGGTCCTCTACCAACCTGCCCCCGCCACACAGTACTGCCTCCCGATTCTCAAAATCCATGACAAGGCTTTGGACAACGTGGACCACTTTCCATACCTCGGGAGCCTACTGTCAACAAGGGCAGATGTCGACGACGAAGTACAACACTGCCTTCAGTGTGCCAGTGCAGCCTTCGGTCGCCTGAGGAAGAGAGTGTTTGAAGACCAGGACCTCAAACCCGGCACTAAGCTCATGGTCTACAGAGCAGCAGTGATACCCGCCCTGCTGTATGCCTCAGAGACATGGACCATGTACAGCAGGCACCTCAAAGCACTGGAGAGGTACCACCAATGCTGCCTCCGCAAGATCCTGCAAATCCATTGGCAGGATAGGCGCACCAACGTCAGTGTTCTTGCTCAGGCCAACATCCCCAGCATCGAAGCTTTGACCATGCTCAATCAGCTCCGATGGATGGGTCACATTGTCCGCATGCCCAATACGAGACTCCCAAAGCGCTCTACTCGGGGCTCCGGCATGACAAGAGAGCCCCAGGTGGGCAGAGGAAACGCTTCAAGGACACCCTCAAAGCCTCTTTGAAAAAGTGTAACATCCCCACCGACACCTGGGAATCCCTGGCCCAAGACTGCACAAAGTGGAGGAGAAGCATAGAAACAAAGAAGATAGGAGCAGGAGTAGGCCATTCGGCCCCTCGAGTCTGCTCCGCCATTTAATGAGATCATGGCTGATCATCCAAATTCAGTACCCTGTCCCTGCTTTCTCCCCATATCCCTTGAGCCTTAAGAAATATATCTATCTCCTTCTTGGATATATTTAATGAATTGGCCTCAACTGCCTTCTGTGGTAGAGAATTCCACAGGTTCACCACTCTCTGGGTGAAGAAATTCCTCCTCATCTCAGTCCAAAATGGCTTACCCCTTATCCTTAGACTGTGACCCCTGGTTCTGGACTCCCCCGCCATCGGGAACATCCTTCCTGCATCTAGTCTGGCTAGTCCTGTTAGAATTTTATAAGTTCCAATGAGATCCCCTCTCATTCTTCTAAACTCTAGCGAATACAAGCCCAATTGTCCCAATCTCTCTTCATACGTAATTTTCGCCATCCCAGGTATCAGTCTGGTGAATCTTTGCTGCACTCCCTCCATGGCAAGAACATCCTTCCTCAGATAAGGCGACCAAAACTGCACACAATACTCAAGGTGTGGTCTCACCAAGGCCCTGTACAACTGCAGCAAGACATCCTTGCTTCTGTCCTCGAATCCTCTCGCTATGAAGGCCAACATACCATTTGCCTTCTTAACCTGCATGTTTACCTTCAACGACTGGTGCACAAGGATTCCCAGGTTGCGTTGCACTTCCCCTTTTCCCAATCGATTGCCGTTCAGATAATAATCTGCCTTCCTGTTTTTGCCACCAAAGTGGATAACCTCGCATTTATCCACATTATATTGCATCTGCCATGCATCTGCCCAATCACCCAACTTGTCCAAATCATACTGGAGCTTCTCTGCATCCTCCTCACAGCACACACACCCACCCAGCTTTATGTCGTCTGCAAACTTGGAGATATTACATCTAGTTCCCTCGTCTAGATCATTAATATATATTGTGAATAACTGGGGTCCTAGCACCGATGCCTGTGGTACCCCACTAGTCACTGCCTGCCACTTGGAAAAAGACCCGTTTATTCCAACTCTTTGCTTCCTGTCTGCCAACCAGTTCTCTATCCAAATCAGTACCTTACCCCCAATCCCATGTGCTTTAACTTTGCACGCCAATCTCTTATGCGGGACTTTATCGAAAGCCTTCTGAAAGTCCAAATACACCACATCCACTGGTTCTCCCTTATCTATTCTACCAGTTACATCCTCAAAAAATTCCAGTAGATTAGTCAGGCATGATTTACCTTTTGTAAATCCATGTTGACTTTGTCCGATCCTGTCAGTGTTTTCCAAGTGCTCTGCTATTACATCTTTTATAATGGACTCTAGCATTTTCCCCACTACCGATGTCAGGCTTACCGGTCCATAATTCCCCGTTTTCTCTCTACCACCTTTTTTTAAATAGTGGGGTTACATTAGCTACCCTCCAATCCATGGGAACTGTTCCAGAGTCTATAGAATTTTGGAAGATGACCAGCAATGCATCTACTATTTCTAGGGCCACTTCCTTAAGTATCCTAGGATGTAGATTATCAGGCCCTGGGGATTTATCGGCATTCAATCCCATCAATTTCCCCAACACCATTTCCCTACAAATACTGATTTCATTCAGTTCCTCCCTCTCATTAGACCCTATGTTCCCCGACATCTCTGGGAGGTTATTTGTGTCCTCCTTTGTGAAGACAGAACCAAAGTATGTATTTAATTGGTCTGCCATTTCTTTGTTCCCCATTATAAATTCCCCTGATTCTGACTGCAAGGGACCTACGCTTGACTTCACCAATCTTTTTCTCTTCACATATCTATAGAAGCTTTTACAGTCAGTTTTTATGTTCCCTGCAAGCTTACTCTCATACTCTATTTTCCCCCTCTTAATTAATCCCTTTGTCCTCCTTTGCTGAATCCTAAACTACTCCCAATCCTCAGGTTTGCTGCTTTTTCTGGCCAATTTATATGTCCTCTCCTTGGATCTTATGCTATACCTAATTTCCCTTGTTAGCCATGGTTGAGTCACCTTTTTTGTTTTATTTTTATGCCAAACAGGGATGAACAAATTCTGTAGTTCATCCATGCGATCTTTAAATGTTTGCCATTGCCTATCCACCGTCAACCCTTTAATTAACGTTCCCCAATCCATCCTAGCCAATTTGCATCTCATAACATCGTAGTTTCCTTTATTTAAATTCAGGACCCGAGTCTCTGAGTCAACTACTTCACTCTCCATCTTAATGAAGAATTCTATCATATTATGATCGCTCCTCCCCAAGGGGCCTCGCACAACAAGATTGCTAATTAATCCTTTCTCATTACATAATACCCAGTCTAAGATGGCCTGATCTCTAGTTGGTTCCTCGACATATTGGTCCAGGAAACCATCCCGTATACACTCTAGGAATTCCTCCTCCACAGTATTGTTACTAATTTGGTTAGCCCAATCTATATGTAGATTAAAGTCACCCATGATAACTGCTGTGCCCTTATTGCACGCGTCTCTAATTTCTCATTTAATGCCATCCCCAACCTCAGCATTACTGTTTGGGGGTCTGTATACAACTCCCACTAATGTTTTCTGCCCCTTGCTATTTCTCAGCTCTACCCATACAGATTCCACATCATCAGAGCTAATATCCTTCCTTACTATTGTGTTAATCTCCTCTTTAACCAGCAAGCTACCCCACCTCCTTTTCCTTTTTGCCTGTCCCTCCTGAATATTGAATACCCCTGGATGTTGAATTCCCAGCCTTGGTCACCTTGGAGCCACATCTCCGTAATCCCAATTATATCATATCCGTTTACATCTATTTGCGCAGCTAATTCATCCACCTTATTACGAATGCTCCTTGCATTAAGACACAAAGCCTTCAGGCTTGTTTTTTTAACACTCTTAGACCTTTTAGAATTATTATTTACTGTGGCCATGTTTGATTTACACCCTTGATTTCTCTGACTGCCACTTTTGCTTTTCTCCTTCCTGTCTTTTGCTTCTAACCTTGTTTCCCTTTCCTCTGTCTCCCTGCACAGGTTCCCAACCCCCTGCCATTTTAGTTTAAACACTCCCCAACAGCACTAGCAAACACACCCCTGAGGACATCAGTCCCGGTCCTGCCCAGGTACAAACCGTCCAGTTTGTACTGGTCCCACCTCCCCCTGAACCGGTTCCAATGTCCCAGGAATTTGAATCCCTCCCCCTTGCACCATTCCTCTAGCCACGTATTCATCTAAAATATCCTTCTATTTCTACTCTGACTAGCACATGGCACTGGTAGCAATCCTGAAATTACTACCTTTGAGGTCCTAATTTTTAATTTACCGCCCAACTCCCTATATTCTGCTTTTAGAACCTCATCCCGGTTTTTACCTATATCATTGGTACCTATATGCACCACGATAACTGGCTGTTCAGCCTCCCTCTCCAGAATGCCCTGCAGTCGCTCTGAGACATCCGTGACCCTTGCACCAAGGAGGCAACATACCATCCTGGCATCTCGTTTGCGGCTGCAGAAACGCCTATCTATTCCCCTTACAATAGAATCCCCTATCACTATAGCTCTCCTGCTCTTTTTCCTCCCGTCCTGTGCAGCAGAACCACTCATGGTGCCAAGAAGTTGGCTGCTGCTGCCTTCCCCCAATAAGCCATCTCCCTCAACAATATCTGTTTGAGAGGGGGATGGCCACAGGGGACCCCTGAACTACCTGCCTGCGCCTACTACTCTTCCTGGCAGTCACCCATTCCCTTCCTGCCTGTGCAGCCTTTACCTGTGGTGTGACCAACTGATTAAATGTGCTATCCACGACGTCCTCAGCATCGCGAATGCTCCAGTATGTATCCATTTGCAGCTCCAGCGGTCTGCCAGTAGCTGCAGCTGGATACACTTCCCGCACACATAGTCATCAGGGACACAGGAAGTGTCCCTGATTTCCCACATAGTGCAGGAGGAGCATACCACGGGGCCAAGCTGTGCTGCCATGACTTACCCTTTAATTAATTTAAATTAAATTAAATCAAATCAATGCCACTAATTGCACTACAATTAAATGATATACTCAAGGGCCCTTGTTTACTAGCACTCCCCGCTACACAACAGAGACCTTAGAAACTATAACCACAAAAATTAAGACCTTCTAAACTTTATAAACTATTAACCTTAACTGTCAAACTATATAGTATAAATACTCACCTGGCCGTACTCACCCAATCAGCTGCTTCCTCTTGCCCACGTCACTTTTTGAATTGTGGCGTGGCTCTGGAACGCCGTCACCGGTCTGCGAGATTGACCGGCCTCTGGGGGGAAAAAAAGCCCGCAAAAGTGAGTTTCAATACTCACTGTACTCTCTTGCTGCTCCTGACACTGGCCTCTTCCTACAGGGTGAAAAGTTAGGAAAAACAAAGGGGAAGCAAGGGAGCTCCTCCTTCCACTCCTCACATAACTCCGACTCACCCAACTCACAGTACTCTGTTGAAACCGCACTAAGTGCAAAATCGCACTTCAAAGGCTGTTTTTAGGCCCTGAACCAAAGGAGACTTGCTGAGCCCAGCTACAGGAGAACAAGCTTAATCTAGTTTCCCTAATTAACTGCCTTCAGCTGCTCTGAATTGTAGGCCTTGTATATCCCTTTATAACCCGGCTTAAAGCTGGGAAATTTAGATTTTAAACAGTAGACAGTAACAGTAAATGTGAAACAAACAAAAGTTTGATTTCAGCAACCAGTTAAGCCTCCCTGACTCACCCAACTCGCAGCACTCTGTTGAAACTGCACTCCGGGAAGGCGCCGAACACCGAGTCTCTTCGCCGGGAGCAAGCGGAAGCCAAGTGCAGGCAGCGCACGTCAACCCAAGCACCCCACCCACCTGCTCCTTCAACCACCGTCTGCCCCACCTGTGACAGAGACTGTAGGTCCCGCATTGGACTCATCAGTCACCTGAGAACTCATTTTTAATGTGGAAGCAAGTCATCCTTGGTTCCGAGGGACTGCCTAAGAAGAATAGGTACTAATAATTGTGAATGTATTTGTATATCTGTACTCCTTTTGCCTACAAGTGACTATATTTCAAAAGTAGTTCATTGGCTGTGAAGCACTTTGGGACATCCTGAGGTTGTGAAAGACACAATACAAGTGCAAGCCTTTTTTATTTATTTCCACTGTGTAAAATATTACAATATTGCAACAGTTGTTACAGTCCCAATATTAATCACGAAATTAAATCCCAATATAACTTTCTGGACAAATTACATTGCACACAAGTTGCAGCATGCTATTGGCTGTCTGCAATATTAGCATTAAGGACAGAAAAAGAAAATGGAAACAGTCATTAGAAGTTTAGAAGAAATCATTACATTTCTCCATATTATACAGGTTGCATGCAATGGAGTTTGTTTCCTGGCAGCAATACACCTCAGGATTGAGCCAACAATGTTTCACTCCCAGGGTTTATTGTGTCAGTTTGACCCAGTTGGTAGCACTCTTGCCTCTGAACCAGAAGGCTGTGGGTTTAAATAACATTACAGATTTAAGCACATAAACCAGGTTGATACTTCAGCATGCTACTTAGGCATTTCCCCATTGCTGGAGGAGTTGTTAAACTGAGGCACTAATATATCTTCTCATGTGGATATGAAAGATCCCATGGCATTACCGAGATACCAGAACTGAGGGGTTGTACCTAGCAGAAAAGATTGAACAGGCTGGGGCTCTTTTCTCCAGAAAAGGGAAGACTGAGGGGTGACCTGATAAAAGGTCTTTAAGATTACGAAAGGGTTTGATAGTGTAGATGTAGAGAAGACGTTTCCACTTGTGGGCGAGACCAGAACTATGGGGCCATAAATATAAGATAGTCACTAATAAATCCAATAGGGAATTCAAGAGAAACGTCTTTCCCCAGAGAGTGGTGAGAATGTGGAACTCGCGACCACATGGAGTAGTTGAGAAGAATAGCACATATACATAGATGTATTTAAGGGGAAGCTAGATAAACATGAGAGAAAAGAATAGAAGGATATGCTGATGGGATTAGATGAAGAAGGGTGGCAGGAGGTGACCATAAACACCGGCACGGATCTGTTAGGCCGAATGGCCTATTTCTGTGCTGTAAATACTTGCTGTTAATGCTATGTAATTGCTTGAAGAAGAGCATGAAGTTCTCCTGGTGTCTTGACCAACATTCCTCCCTCGACCAACACTATTAAAACAGATTATCTGGCCATTCAGTCAGTTGCTGCTTGTGGGACTTTGCTATGCACAGATTGGTTGCCACATTTACCTACATAACAGTGATTGTTCAATTGGTTGGGAAGTGCTTTGAGGATCATAGAATGGTTACAGCACGAAAAAAAAGGCCATTTGGCCCGTTTAGCCCATGCCGGCTCTCTGCAAGAGCACTTCAGCTCGTCCCACTTCCCCGCCCTTTCCCCGTAGCCCTGCAATTTTTTTTCCTTCAGGTACTTATCCAACTCCCTTTTGAAAGCCGTGATTGAGTCTGCCTCCACCACCCTTTCAGGCAGTGCATTCCAGATCCTAACCACTCGCTGAGTAAAAAAGTTTTTTCTTACGTCGCCTTTGATTCTTTTGCCGATCACCTTAAATCTGCATCCTCTGGTTCTCAACCCTTCTGCCAATGGGAACAGTTTCTCTCTCTCTACTCTGTCCAGACCCCTCATGATTTTGAACACCTCTATCAAATCTCCTCTCAATCTTCTCCAAGGAGAACAACCCCAGCTTCTCCAGTCTATCAACGTAACTGAAGTCCCTCATCCCTGGAATCATTCTCGTAAATCTTTTCTGCACCCTCTCTAAGGCCTTCACATCCTTCCTAAAGTGCCGTGACCAGATTTGGACACAATACTTCAGTTGAGGTCGAACCAGTGATTTATAAAGGTTCATCATAATTTCCACGCTTTTGTACTCTATGCCTCTATTTATGAAGCCCAGGATCCCGTAAGCTTTATTAACTGTTTCCTCAACCTGCCCTGCCACTTTCAATGATTTGTGCACATATACCCCCTTTAGGATTGTACCCTTTAGTTTATATTTCCTCTGCTCATTCTGTCTACCAAAATGTATCACTTTGCACTTTTCTGTTAAATTTCATCTGCCACGTGTTCGCCCATTCCACCAGCTTGTCTATGTCCTCTTGAAGTCTATCACTCTCCTCCTCACTGTTCACTATACTTCCAAGTTTTGTGTCATCTGCAAATTTTGAAATTGTGTCCAGTACACCCACATCCAAGTCATTAATATATATCAGGAGCAGCAGTGGTCCTCGAACCGACCCCTGGGGAACACCACTGTATACCTTCCTCCAGTCTGAAAAACAACCGTTCACCTCTACTCTCTGTTTCCCGTCACTTAGCCAATTTCGTATCCATGCTGCCACTGTTCCTTTTATTCCATGGGCTTCAACTTTGCTGGCAAGCCTATTATGTGGCACTTTGTCGAACACCTTTTGGAAATCCATGTACACTACGTCAACCGCATTGTCCTCATCAAAAAACTCGGTCAAGTTGGTTAAACACGATTTGGCTTTAACAAATCCTTACTGGCTTTCCTTAATTAATCCACACTTGTCCAAGTGACTGTTAATTTTGTCCCTGATTATTGTTTCTAAAAGTTTCCCCACTAGCAAGGTTAAACTGACTGCCCTGTAGTTGTTGGGTTTATCTTTACACCCTTTTTTGAACAAGGGTGTAATATTTGCAATTCTCCAGTCCTCTGGAGGATGTACGAGGTGCATATATAGATTCAAGTTCATTCTTTATTAAAAGAACTGGATGTTACAATGGAACTCTTAAGAAAGGGAGTATAATTGGGGGGAGGGGATGAACTTTGACCACAGGCCAGCCTTAGAGTTTCACCTGCTCAGACTTGGAGCCCACTAGATCATTGACACCATCAACCAGAATTTGGAGCCGATCAGCTAGCCATTCAGACTCTCAAATAGGATCCTGCCAGTCAAACCTCAGGCCCCAAACACAAGCTTACCAACTAAGCCCGAACCAACCAACAATTTCAACTGCCACCCATGACTGGACCCTGACCACCAACCAGGCTCCAATCGCACCTGTAAATCAGGTTCCAGATACTGACTGTCTGCCACCAAGCTCTAGAACTATACTATCAGCTGGGTTCTGGACCCCAACTTCCAGCCAGCAATCCAAAAGCCCACACCGCAATTGCCAGCCTGGCAGGACCTGCAGTCAAACTACAGGATCCAAATTCCCTTCAACCATCAACTACCTAAGCCTTTTTTAACCTATCAGGTTAGAATCATAGAATAGTACAGCACAGAAGGAGGCCATTTGGCCCACCGAGTCCATGCCGGCTCTCTGTAGAGCAATCCAGTCAGTCCCATTCCCCCGCTCTATCCCCGTAGCCCTGCAAGTTTATTTCCCTCAAGTGCCTATCCAGTCTCCCCTTGAAAACATTGAATGTCTCCACTTCCACCACTTCCGTCGGCAGCGAATTCCAGGTCATCACCGCTCACTGCGTAAAAAGTCTTTCCTCACATCCCCCTTGTATCTCTTGCCTAAAACCTTAAATTTGTGTCCCCTAGTCCTTGTACCATCAACTAGTGGGAACAGCCTTTCCCTGTCTAGCCTATCCAAACCCATCATAATATTGAACACCTCTATCAAGTCACCCCTCAACCTCCTTTGCTCTAATGAAAACAAATCCAGCTTCTCCAACCTGTCCTTGTACTAAGATCCCCCATCCCTGGAACCATTCTGGTAAATCTCCTCTGCACCCTCTCAAGTGTCTAACGGGAACGGTAGCGTAGTGGTAATGTCACTGGGCTAGTAATCCAGAGGCCTGGACTAATGATCCAGAGATGTGAGCTCAAATCCCACCATTCAGTTAATTAAATAAATCTGGAATTAAAAAGCTAGTATCAGTAATGGTAACCACAAAACTATTGGATTGTCGTAAAAACCCATCTGGTTCACTAATGTCCTTTAGGGAAGGAAATCTGCCATCCTTACCTGGTCTGGCCTATATGTGACTCCAGACCCACAGCAATGTGGTTGACTCTTAACTGCCCTTTGAAATGGCCTAGCAAGTCACTCTCAGTGTTTCTTCCAAGTAGTGTTCAACATGGAGGAGTACTGATTCATCAGCTGAGGGGAGGTCGGTAGTAATCAGCAGGAGGTTTCCTTGCCGCTATGAAACATAACAAGAATGAAATCGGACGGACCACCCGGCACCGACCTCGGAACCAGCTATGGACACGGCAAAGGCACACCCAGCCCAGTCAACCCTGCAAAGTCCTTCTCACCAACATCTGGGGACTTGTGCCAAAATTGGGAGAGCTGTCCCACAGACTAGTCAAGCAACAGCTTGACATAGTCATACTCACAGAATCATACCTTTCAGCCAATGTCCCAAACTCCTCCAGCACCATCCCTGGGTATGTCCTGTCCCACTCGCAGGACAGACCCACCAGGGGTGGCGACAGTACTATACAGTCGGGAAGGAGTGGCCCTGGGAGTCCTCAACATTGAGTCCAGACCCCATAAAGTCTCATGGCTTCAGGTCAAGCATGGCCAAGGAAACCTCCTGCTGATTACCACCTACCTCCCTCAGCTGATGGATCAGTACTCCTCCATGTTGAACACCACTTGGAAGAAGCACTGAGAGTAGCAAGGGCAGAGAATGTACTCTG
Source organism: Squalus acanthias (assembly GCA_030390025.1). Classification (NCBI taxonomy): domain Eukaryota; kingdom Metazoa; phylum Chordata; class Chondrichthyes; order Squaliformes; family Squalidae; genus Squalus; species Squalus acanthias. Next base: position 68,141,796 of record CM059427.1, read on the forward strand.
GGTGGGGGACTTCAATGTCCATCACCAAGAGTGGCTCGGTAGCACCACTACTGACCGAGCTGGCTGAGTCCTGAAGGACATAACTGCCAGTTTGGCCCTTTGACAGGTGGTGAGGATGGGAGCTTCATGGTCATTTGTTTCTGGTGCCAGACCATAAACTGTTAGATTTATTGAATTTAATTTCACAACATACCCTGGTGGGATCCCCTAGTACCATAGCCACGACACTACCGGACCAAACTTAAGTGAACATTCACAGACCAAAAAGGAAGTTCCTGATCTGGATGCGAGAATTACATTCAATATCTTAGTTGCATATTACATTCATATTGTTGTATGTAACAATAGCAATATGAATGCACTATGATCAGGAAACCATTTACGAGCTCTTTGGGAAGTTTGAACTATCCTTTGATTTGTTCTAGGAAAGGTATTGACGGGAGATTTCCCAAAATGATTGGCTTGGACACCCACTAAAACCGGGACACTGAGAAGTACTGGTAATACTTTCAACTTCTGGTGATAGATCAGAAGGTTCACTTTTAACTCCTTAACCACCACCTTCCTAGGGCTGGGGTGGACAATAAATGCTTGAAGAAGATGGTGCAGTTATCTTGAAAGTGAGAAAACCAAACCAAACCAATTGAACTGGTTATGTTTATATCTGAATACATTAACCCATTACAGACTTTTTCTCACTTTGTGTGCTTAGATTGTGCTATTAACAGTTTTGACATTTTTGAGCTTCCTATTTTTAATTGTAAATAATGACATTAGTTATTATAGTCTTAAGTTTATTATTAGTCATTCCAAAAAGTGAGTATGGCAGTGTAACATTAGACTACATATATTCCAATAAGCAGATTACTGCTGGTATGGGTAATTGTTAACCCTCAGGCTATGCAACTCTGTAAGGGCAGATTATATTGAAAGTAGCTTTCTGAATTATAGAGGACAAGGTGCACTAATGGGAACTGTTTAGACAAAATTATTCTATAAAAAAAAGCTAAAATAATAACACCGATGATGCATCTAATTTTGCTTCTGTAAACATCCGTGCTAATTTTTAGATAAGTGGTATACCTGAAATGTGCATTTACCTACAGATGAAAGATAAGAACGAATAATCCCTACAACATGTTCCAGCTGTTAAGGCGTTTACTACATATTCAGGACATGTTCAATATAAATTTAATTACCTATGAACTTAGTTAATTTTTAATGGTTTGTGACAACTCAAATCCAGATCTCCTGTATAAAAGCAAACAGTGAATGCTAGAATTTATTTGCTGATTAACCTTCTCCCAGCAAGACTCTCAGTAAGTTTGGAGAAATTTGCTGTAAATTTAAAACTTAATTTAAAAGATTAACTTATGTGCTTTATCCTCTTGCAGGTTTTCAATCATGAATTTCCACAAACAGTTATTGGCTTTCACAGTTATTCTGCTGTCTGCCCAAAGCTTTACTGTGGCAGGTAAAAGTACACTGAGCTTAAAAAGCTTGCACCGTAAAGTTGCTAATGCGCAGATGGTACCTGAAGACAAAATGGGCGACATCAAAAATCTGAACGATCTCCTTCTGAAAAAAGGTAAGCTATTTCAATAACATTTTCCTCAAAGCTTTGGTGTGAATATAATTGAGTTTTCCCTTCTAGCTTTATATACTTTGAGCACAATTTAAAAAAAAAAATCAATCAGGGGCAGCATTATACTTTCAGCACTCCGAGCTCAAGCATTCCTACGTCTGGCATGGTGCAGCTGGCTAGGGCGTAGAGCTTTCTATGTTCTGTCTTAATCAGATCAGAAGAGCACTCGCTACTGCAGAAGTATACAGTTTTCACTTTTAACACTCCTTATGGTCTTTAAAAAAAATTGCTAATTTAATGCTCTTTTGTTAACGGTCACAAATTATCTTTACAAATTACAAAGATAATTTGTGACAGTTAACAAAGCTAATGATATTTCGGTTGCATCATGAAAGGCATATGTAATGACACAGCTTCACTTTGTTTGGTTTTCAAGGAGATATCACAATTGAGAATAGTGGTTTTGTTTTAAAGTGTCATTATGTGATCTGAACATCAATGTGGTTCCAATTTAAAATGTAAATAAGACTAACTGTTTTTCATTTTAACTACTCACCTAATGTATGTTATGAACAGAATAGATGGATACAATCATAACCCACTGATGGCACTGACCAATAACTCAATTAGGATTTGGTCAGTAAGTTCATCAGCACTGGGACACAAATCACATCGCCAGGCATTATGCAAACTGTGTCATTTTAGTTTGTTCTGTCCCACAGCATCAGTTTTGAAATGACTTTTCCTTCGTTAAAAAATTTCCCAAATGGAAATATAAGAGTTCTGCAAATGGTCTCTGTAAACATATAGGTTGAGGTTATTAAATTTAGAATTTCATTCAGGATATCGTGAGAGATTGGATAGGTAGGCTAGAAGGCCCAATGGTCTACTCCTGCGTAAAGTTGTCACTCTTAACTAATACAGAACAAATGAACAAAACGTTGCTTTCCACTGCAACCCTGTTAGCACAGATATAAAATTACAACATACAAAACGGTAGACTTTTCCAGTCCTCGGCTGTTGCAAGTGCAAGAAAATTATGGGTGCGGTGCGTACAATTTTCTGATATTCACTCATGGTGGGCAAAGTACTGCGCCAAGGTTAGACGTGGAAAATCTTACCATACATGTAGTGACATTTTAGTTGTTACAAGTGTAAGTTTCTGTCTCACATCAAAATAAAAGCGTTAAAAAAGGAAGAAAGCCAGCCCCTTTGTGTCGAAGCTGAGGGATGACAAGCATCTGGCAACCTACAAAGAAACTTCCCCAGTAGTTAGCCACTAATTGAACGGAGACTGTAACGCTTTTCACGTCCTCAGGATGGCCCAAAGCGTCTCAGAGATAACGAGTTACAGTTGAAGGGTAGTCGCCAGGTTTTGTAGGAAAATGCAACAGCTGATTTGTGCACAGCAAGACCCCACAAACAGCGAATCAGATAAATGGCTAGTGCTGTTCGTTGGGCGATAACACCAAGTGATTTTCACATGGATTTTTAGCCATGGCCCGTCTTCCTGCTCAGGTTTCATCAAAAAGACAAACGCCTCTGACGTTGCAGCGCTCAAATCAGTATTAAACTGATCTATCAACCTAGCTTATGGATTGGAGCTTGGACCCACATCTAAGTCAGAGGGGAGTAATATCAACTGTGCCATACTGATCATGGGAACAACCTGAGGTCAGCTAGATATGGACAGCATTTGGACCCTGTGGCCTTAAAGAGACATGCCAGTTTACATAGAGTTCTACCCTGGGTAGCAGAAAAATCATTGTGTAGCAGCAATGGTATAATGCTCCTGTCCTTATGAAAATAATATATTCTCCAGTTTATCCTGAGCAACACCACAGGAGATCTTCTAGTAATTATTAAAATGAAAGGCAAACAATTCTTCCAAATTAAACTACAGTATAATGGAAAATTAAAGAGTTCTACAAATAGCATTAACTAAATAACATGCTAAGTAGAAATAGATTTTTTTAAACTACATTATTTTACCTTGGGTTTCATTGTTTATTAATAACTTGGTGCCAACTTCTTAAACTGTTATTGAATGTATTTAAGACACAAGGTAAATCATATATGGCTATTTGTGCAAAAATGTACATTAAATTATGCAGCAACAAGAAATTAAATGCTTGTTGTTACAGTGGCATACTCGAGAGATTGCACCGAACTCTTTGAACAAGGTTTCAACGAGAGTGGCCTTTTTGTGATCCAGCCAGAACCGTATCCAAAAGCACCCATAATTGTGGTCAACTGTAACATGAGCTACGACTGCAGTGGATGGACCGTACTGCATCGGAACACCAGACAGAGCGAAATGACATGGAACGAGACATGGACCTCATACAAGTATGGGTTTGGCAACATTCTGGGTGACCACTATATTGGCAATGAATACATGCATTTCATAACCAGCTATAAGTGGTATAAAGCAAGAATAGTTATAGATGATGGGATTAAACAGACTTATGCAGAGTATGACATCTTCCGGATAGCTGACAAGGACACACACTATAGGCTGCAGCTTGGTGCATACAAGGGTGATGCTGGCGATGCTTTGTCAATTAATGAAAACATGGTTGATAATTTGCCATTTAGTTCAAGAGATAATGACTTTGATAATGATGCAGCTAACTGCGCATCCAAGTATGGTGGTGGGTGGTGGTTTAATTCTTGCTCTGATCCAAATCCTTTTGCTATGTTGACCCAAAAAGAGAGCATTCACTGGGAACCATTTTGCAAGAACTGTAGACATGTCGTTCTCTTGGTCAAACCTGTCAATATGTATTGCCGCAGAGAAGCTGAGAGACCGCAGATGAAATACTAGTCTCACTTTAAAATGAAAATGCTGTTTTGTGAAGCCAGTTTCTGGTACAATACAGTCCAACTTCTCGATGTAGGGCTTTTTGGTGTAGTCTAGAAATAAAATTCATTAAAGCACACATGTATTGCTTGGTTACTAAAGCTAATTCTTGCATTGTTCGCTAACATGTGTCTGCAGCCTGCTCTATATAAACACAGCACAATGGGGCCAATTTAAATTTTCTGCATTGGTAGAAAACGGGCGGTAGCGGATTGGCCGCCTGACTTCGGTTCCACCGATGTCAATGGAAAGGAAAATCAGGAGTGGTATATAACGGACGATCGATCCGCTACCACCCGTCTTCTGCCCCCCGGTTAGAGTTCACATTACCCCCTTGATGCCTCTTAAAAAGTATCAGGCATTCCCGCATGGAACTGAAGTGATTCTTAGCAATGCCGTTATACTGCAGCTACTGTTCTCAGGCCAGTATCTGTATGTGGGGTAGGCAGACCTGAATTATACTGCTGACTGCACATCGCAACAGTCCACTACATGATAGTTCAAAAGGAACTGTGGGCACATCAACTTTGGATATGTATACAAACCTCTGCTACCCAGGTGGCTAAGCAGGAAATGGGTGGGAGCACCCACTTTGTCTTAACGTTAAGATAAGATCTGCATGGGAGCCAGCTGGAACTCACTGAATCGCCTACTAAACGATTTGCAATTATGGTTTGACAGTAAAAACTAATACTTACACACAGATTTAAAAACAAAGCATATTTAAAGGTTAAAGCAACACAGAACTCACCTATGTTTTTATATCAAATTTGTTTAGAATTGCCACAGAAAGTCCTAGCGCTTGAGTTACATTTTCACTGGGTACACCTTATCCTATTTTTCAGTTCCTTTCAGATCGCCACCTCTTTTCTCATTTGATGCCATTCTTCCCATTTCTTTCTCAGATTAAAATTCTTTGCTGAGCTTTCTCCTCTATAGACAACCATTGAACCCTGTGTGGAATAAATATTAGGCTAGTTCTATAGCAGGTGGGAGATCCACTCTGCCAGATTACCGCCCAGACAGTGAAGACGAAGATCTACCCATGGTCTCTTGCTTATGTCTCTGTAGTCTTTGTTTGTTTCTTTCTCTGTCCCTTTATGCGTCTTTCTCTCACCCCACCCTGCCCCCCCCTTTTTGTTTCTCTGCCCTCTTTGCTTCCCTCTCTATCCTTTTGGGTGGAAGTGGTGTGGCAGGGGAATGAACCACCAACTGCTGCAGGTTGCACTTTCCGGTGGAGGTTGTGGAGAAAAGGGGCCTATAGACATCAACTTTCCCCATCGCTCACTCCAAACACATCTCTTTTGCCGAGAGGCTTTCCGTTTGCTTCAAAGTTCATCTTATATTTTGAAAAATGAACTCAAATTAGGATAAGGAAGAACACCGTCACTTTCTCAACTTAGGTTTTCTGAAGTTCATAGAACACAAAAGCTACAACATGCATTGTACGACCCACATACAAATGTTAATTTGTGTTTGCCCTCCATGGCTCAGTGGTAGTACTCTTGCCTCCGAGTCAGAAAGTTGTGGGTTCAAGTCCCACTCCAGAGACTTAAGCACATAATCTAGTGCTGCACTGTTGGAGGCGCCGTCTTTCTGATGAGACTTTAACCCGAGGCTACATTTGCTCTCTTAGGTGGCCATAAAAGATCCTATGTCACCATTCGAAGAAGAGTAGGGGCGTTCTCCCCGGTGTCCTGGCCAATATTTATCCCTGAACCAACATCACACACAGATTATCTGGTCATGATCACATTGCTGTTTGTGGGACCTTGCTTTGCCCAAATTGGCTGTTGCTTTTCTTACAATAAAACAGTGACTACATTTCAAAAATACTTCATTGGCTGTAAAGCGCTTTGGGATGTCCCGAGGTGGTGAAAGGCGCTACACAAATTCAAGTTCTTTCTTTTACCTTTTGTGGAGTCAGGAGCAAGAGTGCTTCTTCTGGCTCCACAGCACAGCTGCGGGTGACTGCCAGCCCACACTCGTGCCCCTAGCGTTCGCCTCCCCTCCAGAACCTATATGATTGCCTCGATCGACGTTGGAGCTGGTCCAATTTGGTCCAGAGGAAACCGGAGAGTTGCTTCAGGAGGCCAAATAGGCCCATGGAGCTTGCCATAATTATTCGGATGAGGCCCAAGGCCCAATTTCAAACGATTCGTGGGCCTACGGAGTCTGGGATGTGCTGCGAGCCCGCCATCCATTTCAAGTCCCAAATTGAATTTCTCCTCATATCTCACTTTCATCAATGGCATTTGTAGGCACTTCAGTGTGTAAGAAAGGGGGAAATCTTAATTTCTGACTCTCCCCACTAACTAACCTGAACTAAATCAATTGATTCCATTATTAATTATACTTTAAAGATTTCATTATGTTATTGCTGCACTTATAATCTACTTGTAAACCCTGTTGTAATATGCCCTGGGTAGAAGCGGTTAGATTTTAAATGCAGGTGTTGGGCCTCTGTTGACGAAGGTTTTAAAAGTGAATAAACAGACAGCTTATCTGTGGGAACACAATTAGCAAGGTCATATGTGGTTGCCACTGTGTGGAATGTTATGATATCTGCAGGGAATTAAAAACATAGGCAAACAGCAAGGACACCATGGTCGCAGAATTCAGTATGTTAGCACCTCCCGTTAGCGCCTGGTGGGGGCGCTAAGGGGTTAGCGCCCAGGCACGGTGAATGCAGCGACGCCCGCAAACTTCAGTGCCGGTTTAGTGCTGGCGCTAACTCTCAGCACCTGGGCCTCCAGCACCTCGCAGATCGTGACGTCAAAGTGTGCAGCGCCCCGGATGGAAAATTGACTCTCACCCCCTGCTTTATCGTCTCGCGCCGACAACGCCAGCAAGAGGAGGCGTTGTGAACTCGGCTGGCTGTTTCGGGAGCAGAAATGAAAGGGAATGCTTCTCAGCCAGCGCAACCTTTATTATTTGCACAAGTCTGGTGCCTGCGCAAAGTTTTTAATGTTTCATTGGTGCAAGATGTCCAAGCGTGAGTGTGTTTGGGGCTGTCATGGCAGTCGCCCAGGACACCTTGCAAAACAGAACTGACGACGACTCACTCGTGCAGCATCATTGGCCCTTCCCTTTAAGCGAGAGAAGCGGCCTCTGATGAAAGAGTGCCGTTCACAATGCTCTCTAAATTGTTTAGCGCTCTGCCGCTACTGCCCCGCTCTCGGACTTTAGCGCCCTAAGAGAAATGGTTAGTGCTTGATTTAGCACTCCACTTCCCTCTTGGAGCACTAAAACAGAATTTTGCGGGAGGCGAGAATGATTAGTGCCCTGGCGCTAATTTTTCAACTTTTAAAGTTTTAGCACCCCAAACGGGGCTATACCGAATTTCTCCCCCCATATCTCTACACATGGAGACATGTTCCGTTTGTGTTGCCATAACGACCCCAGATATGAGTCGTGATGGTCAAAAACAGATGATGTCAGGGTGTCATGAGATGAAGACCCGACAGGGGCAGGCGGGATCATTAGGTACGTGGCATCCCTGTAATTAGACAGGTGTGAGTCAATGATTGGGTTAACAGGACCCCATAGGCTTTCCCGGGAAGAAGTATAAGAAGGGGTCTCTTAAACTTCGGCAAGAAGCTTGGGAACATCCACCAGACGAGCCGAGGAGGGTTTCGGGTTGGCGGAGGACCCACACGCGTCGCACCGAGCGGACGAGCAAGCCCCGAGGCCAGGTCCGACGGGGGTTGATCCGTGGAGATCGCATCTTCTACCCAGGGCCCAACGGGTAATATAAACCTGTATTGCGCCTCGTTTTAACTACTGCTCAGATGCTGTAATGTATCAAGTCTCGCTTTCACTGAATAAAATATAATTAGTCACCAATACGGGTCAAGTCGAATCTTTCGGAACTTAGTGAGTGAAAGGGTTAATTGGTACAGACAAAGAAACTCAACAAGTGCTCTATACTGTGCACACTAAACCTAGGACACAATGGCGAAATTTAATGGGTTTTAGTTAAGAATTTAAAATTCTGCTCTGATATTTTTATTTTACTTTAACCAATTATTTTGAACTCATGGGCTTAAACATTCACCGGCGTCATTATTTTTCAGCCGAAGAGGCTGTGGCAAAAAAAAAGTGGCGTAAATCCTGGAACTTCGCGATAGTCACTGACTTGAACAGGAGGCGGAACTACGGTAATCAATTTTGCACCATTTCGGTGAGGGCATTGGCCAAAGTCCCAGGAAATGATGGCGCAGCCTGAATAATGGCGTTAACAAACCAAACGCTGCAGCTGTGCCAATCCAATGGTGCAAGTCTCTGGGGAAATTAAGGGTCAAAAAGCACACCAGTGCCACTTGGCGGCAGAAAAAAAAATCATAATTGTTGCTGGAGCAAAAGGTCAGCTTATGTACACCAGCGATGAAAGATTACGGCCCCGAAATTGCCAGGGCAAGTACTTTTCTGGTAACAAAATGGGGCAATGCCATCACAGCCAGTTTTCTGCCCCAACGTCACCCCCCCCCCCCCCCAAATTTCTACAGGCTTTTTGGCGCTTTCTGTGATTCACCTGCCAGTTCCCACTCACGCAATTAACATACATTATAAGGCCAGTGGCACTGCAGCCATGAATTTGCAGGTTTTACACCTGCATCGCACTAGGGATATGTTATGAGAACTACAAGGTGCAGCTGTTGCCAGGATTCAGCTGAGATGGCCAGAAGTGAGGAGTCTTGGAGCTTGAAGATTGCTGAAAGTTTCAGTAGCGATTACTGCAGCTGGGAACAATTTTTTGGAGTGATAACTTTGGGCGCAGTCCTGGACTTGGTTCTGACTGCCTGCAGACATGCAAGACCACCAGAAATGTTGACCCCCCACCCCACCCACAGTTAGAGCATCTCAGGAGCAGGAATGGCGTACATTTGTCAGAGAAGTTTGGGGAGGGAATTCCACTGCATAGGGCCTAGGTGGCTGAAGGCACGGCATCAGAGCACAATGAATCACTGAAGTCTTCTACTTTTATCTAGCTTTGTCACCAGTGCCTTAACTCCAAGAGGCCTGGACTAATAACCCAGAGAACGAGTTTAAATCCCACCACAGCAGTCTGAAAATTTGAATGGTTACAAAAAATATCTGGAAATAAAAAGCCGGTATCAGTAAAAGTGTCCATGAAGCTACTGGATTGTCGTAAAAACTGTTTCACTAAAAAGACTTGCATTTATATAGCGCCTTTCACGACCACCGGACATCTAAGTGCTTTACAGCCAATAAAATACTTTTAAAGTTGAGTTACTGTTGTAATGTGGGAAATGCAGCAGCCAATCTATGCACAGCAAGCTCCCACAAACAGCAATGTGTTAATGACCAGATAATCTGTTTTTTTATGTTGGTTGAGGGATAACTATTAGCCAGGACACCGGGGATAACTCCCCTGGCTCTTCTTCGAAATAGTGCCACGGGATCATTTACATCCGCCTGAGAGCATGCAGGGTCTCGGTTTAACGTCTCATCCGAAAGACGGCACCTCTGACGGTGCAGCACTCCTTCAGTACTGCACTGAAGTGTCAACCTAGCTTTATGTGCTCAAGTCTCTGAAGTGGGACTTGAACCCACAACCTTCTGACTCAGAGGCGAGTGTGCTACCAACTGAGCCACAGCTGACACTAATGCACTTTAGGGAAGGAAACCTTCTGTCCTTACCCGATCTGGCCTACACTGGACTCCAGTTCCACACCAAGGTGGCTGACTCTTAACTTCCCTCTGAAATGGCCTAGCAAGCCACTCAGTTGTCAGGGCAACTAGGGATGGGCAATAAATGCCGGCCTTGCCAGTGACACCCACATCCCGAGACTGAATAAAAATTGAGAGCTCGTCTGTTCCTGCGTGCAGTGCCCTGGTCACTTCTTCGGCTATCTGTGCCAGATGCTCCAATGGAAGGCAGTCTTGAAAAGTGAGATAAAATGACACGAGCCATCCAGTACTGTGACCTGGCAGTGAACCATATACTTTCCCACTCACCTGCTGCTCCCTAGCAATCTTCAGACTTGAGACTTATTTAAGGCTAGACTCTAATTTCCGACAACCTTAGGCACAGTAGTTCAGTTTTACACAAGCTCTACACTCCCGCTACAATGGTTAAGCAAATGAGCTAACCCACAAAATTGTGGCGGTTTCAGCTCCATAGAGCATTAGAGGGCGCAAATCTGGCACAGCTCACCGTGTGGAATTTCAGGCAATACATTCTTGGCCAAGTGCACCATCTAAGAGATGGAACTATACACAAATATAGTTGGTCCATCTTCCAGTTTGTAGTACTTTAGATATTTGTTTCTAGATGAATGCTTAATGGCAGTGTCCCTTTTCAAAACAGTCTACGGGCATAACTTAAGCTCTACATCATGTTGCAATGCAACTAATTTTGGACCCATGATTTTCTACATAATGGCCCAGAATTTGCGGTCGGCAGCGAAGTGAAGGTGCTCGCTGCTGGCTCTGAAGTACGCTCCGCACAAGGATCTCGCAATCCCTGTGTCAGTAACTTCGAGTTTTCCGACCTTGAATTCAATTCAACGGAACTTAATAGGGATCCCCTGGTTCGAACTGCTGTGACGTCAACAGGCTGTCTAAGCAGTAAATCAAAAGGCAGAATTCTCACAGGCAGCGAACAAGGAAGTGAGTAAGCCCTTAAAATTCTAACTTTTTAAAACAGTTAGAGAAAGCAAAAGAAAGATTGGGGTTCTCACATGGGGAAAAGGCAATCCTGATGTAAAGATGGTCAAACTTAAAAATGAAAAACATTTTTTTTTTAGCTTTCTTAAAAATTTATTTTTATTGGCCCAGATATCCGATTGCAGGCCTCCCGCGGGCAGTGGGCTGCGATCTGGAAAAATCTGTGCCCTTACCTGAGGGCTCCCGGGAGGCGCACAATTCCACTGCTGGGCCTCTCCAAACTGCCGGTGCGCAGGGCCCACGTATCCCAGAGGCGCAGGTAGTTCGCAGTGTCCCTGGGATCAGGTGGGCCATGGGGAGCCAATCAAAGAAGGGAATCTCCCTTCATACATTTGACAGGAAGAGCTGTCAAATATATGAATAGAGATCACCCCCAAAACATAGTAAAACTTTAAATACATTTAAAAAAATCACATTTTTAAAATGACTTGAAAGTACAATAAATTAACTATTTTAAACAAAACTTTAAATTTTTGAAAAAAATAATTGAAGTATTTTACAGGGCTAAAAATAAACTTACCTTTTTTAAAGTATTTTTAAATGATAAATAAGTGGAATTTTTTTTTTTAAACTTTTTTCAACTCTTATCCCGGTAAAAGCAGGCCTTAAAATTCTTACGCCTGGTAAAAGCAGGTGTAAGGGTTTTCTGCGGGGGGGGGGGGGGGGGGGGGGGAGTCTCCAAAAAGCGGAACTATCCGCCCGCAGAGGCCCTTCTCCCAGGCAGCCGGAGGATCTGTCAAGAGCTTTCTTGACATATCGGAAATGCCAGTTTCCAGTGCATGCCTAAAACCGGCATTTCCGATGTCCCTACGGGTGAGTACACAGCACGTACCCACCCATAGGAATCGGAATATCCGGCCCGTTAAAATGGACAAATTATACACTGCGCAAAGTTTAAATTAGAGTTCCAGGCCCTTAATATTTGTTTAGCAGTCAATATGCTGTTAAAACCCCAGTTACACCTAATCTCTTTGGGGGGTGGGGGGGGTGGGGGGGGGGGGGGGGAGAAAGAGAGGGGGGCACAGCGCAAGTTCGGGATTTCCGCATGCGCCTGATCCTGAAGTTGCGGTCAGTTTCAAAGGCGGAATGACGGCGAACGTTGCCAGTTCACCGTCACCCCGACTGCAAATTCCAGGCCGCTGAGTTTTGGTGGTTGAATGCACTGGCCTTTCAACCGAAACATGGGATCAAATACAGCCCAGAGTGCTAGAAGCATTTCCTTATATGCTGACTGTAAGGGTTCGTATAAAATAAGTTACGGAAGTTAGTCAGTTTTAATTTAAGCAAATAATGAGCGCAACAAAAGTAAAAAAGCCAGCCCTGGGGAAGCATCACCAAACTCTAACATTCCTTTTTTAAACAGAGATTGTTCGGGCAGGATCCAACTATCGCATTACCAAGGTTTTAGTGATTTTAACTGTGATGTGTAGCACCTTTAATAAAGGAGGACATGTGCACATGCCTGCGAAGCCTGCACCAATTAGCACAATGAGAACTAGTTGTGGGAACAAGGAACACACCCTGCAGAACAATCAAGTTAGAGGCACTTTCTGCACATTATCAGACAGCAGAGGTTTTACAGAACATGTCCATTCAGCCTCCTAGCACATAGGTGGCACTTATGCACTGGACCTTTATTTAATGCGAGCACCTATTCTTTGCAACCAGTTACTTTTCTAAGGTCTCAAAATTTGGGGCAACCAACAATACAACCAATTTATTTTCCTGCATTTACATTCCTGATCCATGTGCACTGTTCGATTTCATAATCCTGTTAAATTTCAAATATCCTGGAAAACTGTGAAAGTTAATACTTTACAATGTTCCCATCCTCATTAATTTCCCATATCCAAGTTATCTATGCACCTTTGATAGTGACAATGGGGCAGTCCAGCCCACGGACATCATGCCTCTCTTCACTCTCGTTACTTCACCAACATGGGTAGAGAGATCCTCCTTGGCTAGCTTTGCCCACTGGCAACCAGAGACTGTGGAAATTCACCCTTCTGGGCAGGGTCAAGTGTGAATATCAATTAAAGCTAGCAATCAAATTCAGCTCTTCTAGTTATATTTGTTTTTAAACTCAGATTTAACCCAGCAATTTGCAATCTCCGCTGGATCTACTCCATTACCTCCAACAAAACCTTTTCCTCTTACTAGCCAACATAAGAAAACATGAAAAAAAAAACTGGACCGACTTATCAAGTTTACACCTTCCAACAGACCATGTAAAATCCTCATGCTCATGGACTTAGTTACTTGCGAATAATCAAAGATTAAAAAGAAACTCTGGAATTTATTCTGGATCACCGAAGGTAATCAAACAAAAAAAAACTTCAGGGTACCAGTCTTTCTTGCTTTCCGTATACTTTGTGTCTGAATTTCATGAAATCGAAGAGGTGATTATGCACTACTTTAATATTAATGTGAATTCAGCTCTCTAATAAGAGGCAGTGAGTCATCTCTCACTCAAGAAAAAGGGCAGATTTTAGAAACACAACTGGTTGAAAGGAGCAAGTTAAGAACACCACCGCGTTTGACATCACTATGAATTACTGTCCTGACGCACTTCGTTGTAAAGTGCTGGGACAGGGTTTTGTGAGATTGTTTTTTGTGATGCTGGGAGGTGGCACGGAGACGCTTTCCCCACAGGAAAGCCAGGAAAAGAGGAGAAAGTAAAACTGGTTCAGTGAAACACCGCAGATAGGGACAAGGGTAGAGTGAAATTGAAGAGAATTCACTGACACGCGGTACTGTGCAAATATATACCAGATCATTTTTACATCCAGCAGTCTTTTAGGGTGTTTTCGATCATCTCTTTTCTGGAGGTGTAGGGAGCATGTTTTAGTCTGAACCAGTGCTTTGGGAACAGGTTTCCATTCGTCGCATACATTTCCACTCCCTTTTTGCCCAGTAGGGAACGAAAAGTTCTATTCCGTGCAAGAACTTTATCATAAAACTCAATGCCTCCCTTGGCATAATTCTTTGACATTGTAGCTGTGCGATGGTCTGATCTGTAGTCAAGCCAGTGACTAACTGCATCAGAAGCAAGAAAGTAACCCACAAGTCCCATTGCTGCTACAGCCAGGTTGCAAAAGCCGCGCAGTAATAGAGGGCCGGAGTAAAGGCCAAGGACTTGTTTTGTTGCCAACCCAATCATGTATGTGCCCGCTAAACAGGCTGATCCTACCAGTGAATGAATGATGGGGCTATGACTCTGCAAATACATAACCTCTCTTGCAATGGCAAACTTCTGTGCATCAGATGAAAGGGTGAGGGATTCTTTTAGGGCTTTTCCCACATCGCTGTCCCACCTGACGTCTCTGCCATTGATCATGACAATTCGATTGGTTATCCCTTGCCCTTCGTCATCCGTGCTATTGAAATTGACGGGGATGCCAACGAGGGCACCGCTGGGTAACCAAGGAACACCCGCACTCACTGGCTGAAAGCTGAAGGCAGCAAACGCTGTATAATTATTCTGTGTTGAATCCACTCCGGCATCTTCAAGCACCTCTTGAAAAGTAGCCTGCAACTTGTCCGAAAGTTGAGCAGGGACTCCTCTCGACCAAGCTTGGTACAACTTTCCATACGTCCGCTGGGGGAAAACGTGACAGAAGGCATTGGCAACAAATAGCCCTCCGCAGGAAACAGCCAGCAACTTTATTCTATGTTTGCTGGCAAATACAGTAAGTTTCCTAACAAATCGACTTGCCATCACCAATCACTTGGTCTATCTGTAAAAGAAAACATAATATTCAGACAGGGGCTATTGTGCAAACCAAATGCTTTAAATAAAAAAGTTAAAACTCAAAACCAATACACTCAAGGGAAAAAAATGAAGCCATTCCAAATTAAATACTCGCCTGCTCTTTACAAACATGTCTTTCCTACCTGTATGGCTTTCAGTCATTTTTGAAAATATCTCACTTTGATGACACTTCTAACTCATAATTGACGTTAATTTGAGCTACAACATCAGTAAAACGCTAGGAGTGATCAGCTGAAGAGACACATATTTTGGAAGCTCTATCAATTGCATTTTCTTCTCTATATTATTTAAAACAAGATGATGCAATCATTGTACGTGTTAATCAATTCAAAGAAGGATGAGCAATACAACTGCAGTTTGACTTCCACAAACTGGCAACGATTTGTCATTTTCTAGTTGTGTGTGGATAAAGATCCTCACAAACTGTCTGGCTTTACATTTCTTGCAGTAACGGCATCCAGTTTGGTGGCGTTTTAAGAACATAAAAGTAGAAAAAAAAACAACTCAATGCTTTCAGAGGTATGTGGAGGCCATTGAATAGAATTCTGTGCACATATTCAAAGATACAAATATTCCCTGAGTAAAGCTTTGCAAGGGGTCGATATAACTTGGCACGGTCCACTTGCACTTCTGCACAAATGCTGCCAAACTAGTACCAACTGTATAATTGTACTATAATGGGGCAGTTATATTATCACGTTTGTATCAATTTGAAGTGACTTCTGATACTGTCAGTTCTTTGTCGAGTGTATTTGTTAAGGCAAGCTCACTATAGCCACGCTGTATGAAGCCATCTCAATGGATGGTCCTACACACTTGAATGAAATTATAGCCCAGTGAGAAGTCAAGATAAATAGTTGTCAGGATGGTTTCACAGCTCTATACCAACTTTAAAATGTAACTGAGGACTAGGGGAAGGGACCTGGGGTCTGCCAGCTCGACATCGCGTACACTGAATTGATTGGAAACTTATCTGTAGAATAACCAATCCTAGACATTGAACTGTGTAGACTGACCAGCCCGCAAGGGTGCAGCCAGGATGCATTTAAACTGTGCAGTGATCCAAGAATGTATTGCATTCAAGTCTGCGGTGCAGTTGGAGAGCCAACTTACACTGCGTCTTCTAAACTCATCCTCACTTTTCTAAAGATGGTTTTCATGCCCCATGATGTTACAAGACTGCCTTTTTAAAAATGTATTCATTCATGGGATGCGGGCGTCGCTGGCAAGGCCAGCATTTATTACCCATCCCTAATTGCCCAAGAAGGTGGTGGTGAGCCGCCTTCTTGAACCGCTGCAATCCGTGTGGTGAAGGTACTCCCACAGTGCTGTTCGGGAGGGAGTTCCAGGATTTTGACCCCGCGACGATGAAGGAACGGCGATATATTTCCAAGTCAGGATGGTGTGTGACTTGGAGGGGAACTTGCAGGTGGTGGCGTTCGCATGCCTACGATTGGAAAGAGGTTTTTGGAACCTGGAACATTGACAACCACGTTTACACTGTGGTTACAGATCTCTAGTCGGGTTTGAAACCACCCTTCCCACATTGCTGCTGTGGGTTTCACTTTCCAGATCCAAGTACAATTCTGAGTTAGATTGCTCACATATGTTTACACTTCCAAATTTGCAGCGATGCTAAAATTGCGGCGTAAATGCAACCTTAAACTGTCACTTTTTTGAGTGCAGAGCACTTTCGGATCTGCATCAACACAAAAAAACACACGTTTATAACTTGGGTCCTGATCTGACAGCTCAGCACAGTAACAGCAACAACTTGTATTTATAAAGCGCCTTTAATGTAGTAAAACACCCCCAAGGCACTGCACAGGAGTATTTCAAGACAAAAAATTTGACACCGATCCACATAAGGATAAATTAGGGCAGGTGGCTAATAGCTTGGTGAAAGAGGTAGGTTTTAAGGAGCATCTTAAAGGAGGAAAGAGAGGCAGACAGGTTTAGGCAGGGAATTCCAGAGCTTAGGCAACAGAAGGCACGGCCACCAATGGTTGAGCGATTATAATCAGGGATGCTCAAGAGGGCAGAATTAGAGGAGCACAAATATCTCGGGGGGGGGGGGGGGGGGGGGCTGAAGGAGATTAGAGAGATAGGGAGGGGCGAGGCCATGGAGGGATTTGAAATCAAGGATGAGAATTTTGAAATCAAGGCGCTGCTTAACTGGGAGCCAATGTAGGTCAGCGAGCACAGGGGTGATGGACGAACGAGACTTGGTGCGAGTTAGGACACGGGCAGCCGAGTTTTGGATGACCTAAAGTTTACGTAGGATGGAACGTGGGAGGCCAGCCAGGAGTGCGTTGGAATAGTCAAGTCTAGAGGTAACAAAGGCATGGATGAGGGTTTTAGCAGCGGATGAGCTGAGACAAGGGTGGAGACAGGCAATGTTATGGAGGTGGAAGTAGGCGGTCTTTGTTATGCTGCGGAAGTGTGGTTGAAAGCTCATTTCAGGGTCAAATATGGCACCAAGGTTGCGAACAGTGTGGTTCAGCCTCAGACAGAAGTTAGGGAGAGGGATGGAGTCAGTGGCTAGGGAACGGAGTTTGTGGCGGGGACCGAAAACAAAGGTTTTGGTTTTCCCAATATTTAATTGGAGAAAATAAGGCCAAGATATGCAAGAACCCTTCCAAGAGGTGGTCTCACACCACTTTGAGTTAGGAACATCAGGAACAGAGGAGTAAGCCATTCAGCCCCTCGAGCCTGTTCCACCATTCAATTAGATCATGGCTGATCTGCACCTCAACTCCATTTACCCACCTTTGCTCCTTATCCCTTGAAACCCTTACCTAACAAAAATCTATCAATCTCAGTCTTCGATTGTCCCAGCATCCACAACCATTTGGGAGAGGGAGTTCTAGATTTCTACTACCCCTTGTGTGTTGAAAAAAAAAATTCTTGATTTCACTCCTAAATTGCCTCACTCTAATTTTAAGATTATGTCCCTTGGTTCTTGATTCCTCCACCAGAAGAAATAGTTTAAAACCGAAAATGCTGGAAATACTCAGCAGGTCAGGCAGCATCCATTTCTGACAAAAGGTCATTGACCTGAAACGTTAACTCTTTCTCTCTCCACAGATGCTGCCTGACCTGCTGAGTATTCCCAGCATTTTCTGTTTTTATTTCAGATTTCCAGCTTCTGCAGTATTTTGCTTCTGTAGATAGCTTCTCCATTTCTACCCTATCAAATCCTTTTTACATCTGAAACACCTCGATCAGATCACCCCTCAAACTACTAACCTCAAGGGGATACAAATCTAGTCTCTGCAACCTGTCCTCATAAATTAACCCTCTAAGCCCCAGTGTCACTGTCAGCTGTGGCTCAGTGGGTAGCACCCTCACCTCTGAGTCAGAAGGTTGTGGGTTCAAGTCCCACTCTAGAGCCTTGAGCACAAAAATCTAGGCTGACACTCCAGTGCAGTACTGAGGGAGTGCTGCACTGTCGGAGGTACTGTCTTTCGGATGAGACATTAACCCGAAGCCCCATCTGCTCTCTTGGGTGGACGTAAAAGATCCCATGGCACTAGAAAGACTTGCATTTCTATAGCGCCTTTCACGACCATTGGACGCCCCACAGTGCTTTACAGCCAATGAAGTACTTTTGAAGTGTAGTCACACTATTTTGAAGAGGAGCAAGGGAGTTATCCCCGGTGTCCTGGCCAATATTTATCCCTCTTCAACATCACGAAAACATATTATCTGGTCATTGTCACATTGCTGTTTGTGGGAGATAGCTGTGTGCAAATTGGCTGCAGCGTTTCCTACATTACAACTTCAAAAAAAAAGGTACTTCATTGGCTGTAAGGCACTTTGGGACGTGAAAGGCGCTGTATAAATACAGGTCTTTCTTTTCCTCTGGTGAATCTGCAGCATGCACCAGCCCCAGTCCAAAGCCACATTGCAAAAGTGTGGGGGGAGCTTGTGGGGTTGAAATGACCTCCTGAGAAACATGCATAATTTTTGAATGGAGCAGCAGCACCGGGTGCAGCGGCCGGCGCTCCAGGGTCCCCGGGGCCAGGGCTCGTGCTCCAGGGTCCCCGGGGCTCGTGCTCCGGGGCTCGTGCTCGTGCAAGGGTAGCATAGTGGTTATGTTACTGGACTAATAATCTGGATGCCTGGACTAATAATCTGGAGATGAGAGTCAAAATCCCACCACAGCAGCTGGGGAATTGAAATTCAGTTAATTCATAAAATCATAGAATGGTTACAGCACGGAAGGAGGCCATTTGGCCCGTCGAGCCCGTGCCGGCTCCTTGCTCTGAAATAAAAAGCTAGTACCAGTAATGGTGACCATAAAACTACTGGATTGTCATTAAAAACCCATCTGGTTCACTAATGTCCTTTAGGGAAGGAAATCTGCCATCCTTACCCGGTCTGGCCTATATAGAAACATAGAAACATAGAATCTAGGAGCAGGAGTAGGCCATTCGGCCCGTCGAGCCTGCTCCACCATTCAATACGATCATGGCTGATCATCCAAATCCAGTACCCTGTCCCTACTTTAATCCCCACAGTACACATATCCCACCCTACCCCCGTAACCCCACGTATTTAATTCCCCCTAACATATCCCATCAACATATGTGACTCCAGACCCACAGTAATGTGGTTGACTTTTAACTGCCATCTGAACTGGCCCAGCAAGCCACTCAGTTGTAACAAACCGGTACTAAAAACATTAAGAATAAAACCGGACAGACCACCCGGCATCGACCTTGGCACCGGCTGCGGACATGGCATCCGAACAGCACTGTGGGAGTACCCTTGCTGCTCGGACTGCAGCTGTTCAAGAAGGCGCCTCATCGCCACCTTCTCAAGGGCAATTAGGGATGGGCAATAAATGCTGGCCTTGCCAGCGGCATCCACATCTCAGGGAAGGTGTAAATATGAAAGATCGGGGGGCCCAGTGAGCAGCTGCAGCCCTTCCAGCCGCCTCACTCTCTGCTCCCTCGGGGGTCCAGCTCCCCAGAGACTGAGGCTGGCCGAGCTCCCAGCCCAAAGCTGGGAGTTTTCATATTTGATACCGTTGCTGGGGACAAATACTTGTCGTCACCCCTTCCACCCAAGCGCCTTTTACCTGCACCTTCGTCTACACGAGAGACCGCCGCTTTCCGCCCTGTCCGCAGAAGCCGTGACGTGCTGCTAGAAAACGCCGCACGGCTGGATACCGATCACCTGATCTTCAGGCGGGCTGGAGCCGCAGGCGCCGCCATCTTTGTAAGGTAGAGTGCGAGGAGTTGGGGAGGGTGCGTCAATGAGCAGCCATCTTTGTAAGGTACAGTCAACAGACAGTCATCTTTGTACAGTAGAGTCAACGGGCAGCCATCTTTGTATGGTAGAGTGCATGGAGTGGGTGGCGGTCAATGAGCAGCCATCTTTGTAAGGTAGAGTCAATGAGCAGCCATCTTTGTAAGGTCGAGTGCAAGGTATCGGAGGAGTTAGTAAGTTAGCCATGGTAAAATGTATTTTAAGAATTCATTTTATTAATCCCCAACCACATTGCTATCGTCTGCTGACCTGGTGAATGTCAGGGTTGTAATGTATTGTCACATGGTTTAGTATGAACATGTTCAGTTTGCTCTGGCCTAGTGAACAAGCACCTTGACTAGCAGCTCATCATGGCTCTGTACTTCATTTGTTCTACCCACATATATTAAATTTTTGGCAACGAGAATGGGATCCCAAAGCCATTTTTAAGGATCATGGAAGGACACAGTGTTCAACCTTCACTTCAAAAAGTTCATTGGCTGTAAAGTGTTTTGAAACAAGAAAGACTTGCATTTACATCATCATAGAGTCATAACGGCACATAAGGAGGCCATTCGGCCCATCGAGTCAGTGCAGGCTCTCTGTAGAGCAATCCAATCAGTCCCATTCCCCCGCTCTATCCCTGTAGCCCTGCAAGTATATTTCCCTCAAGTGCCTATCCAGTCTCCCCTTGAAAACATTGAGTGTCTCTGCTTCCACCACTTCCGTCAGCAGTGAGTTCCAGGTCTTCACCACTCGCTGCATAAAAAAGTTTTCCCTCACATCCCCCCGTATCTCTTGCCCAAAACCTTAAATCTGTGTCCCCTAGTCCTTGTTCCATCAACTAGTGGGAACAGCCTTTCCCCGTCTAGCCTATCCAAACCCGTCATAATCTTGTACACCTCTATCAAATCACCCCTCAACCCCCTTTGCGCTAATGAAAACAAATCCAGCTTCTCCAACCTGTCCTTGTAGCTAAGATCCCCCATCCCCGGAACCATTCTGGTAAATCTCCTCTGCACCCTCTCAAGGGCCTTCACATCCTTCCTAAAGTGTGGTGACCAGAACTGGACGCAATTCTCCAGTTGTGGCCTAACCAGCGCTTCATAAAGGTTCAGCATAACTTCTCTACTTTTGTGCTCAATACCTCTATTTATGAAACCCAAGATCGCATATGCTTTGCTAACCACTCTCTCAATATGTCCTGCCACCTTCAGGGACCTATGCACATCAACTCCCAGGTCCCTCTGTCCCTGCACACTCTTTAAAACTGTGCCATTAAGTGTATATTGCCTCTCCCTGTTCCTTCTGCCAAAATGCATCACCTCACACTTCTCTGTATTAAATTCCATCTGCCACTTGTCTGCCCATTCTGCTAGCCTTTCTATGTCCTGTTGCAGTCGATTGGTATCATCCTCACTGTTTGCAACACCCCCGAGTTTGGTGTCATCGGCAAATTTAGAAATTCTACTTTTTATTCCAGGTCATTTATAAAAATCAAAAAAAGCAGTGGCCCTAGCATTGACCCTTGGGGAACACCACTGTCTACCATCCTCCAGTCTGAAAAGCAGCCATTTACCACAACTCGCTGTTTTCTGTCCTTAAGCCAATTCCTTATCCAAGCTGCCACTGAACCACCTATTCCATGAACCTCAATTTTGTTAACCAACCTTCTATGTGGTACTTTGTCAAACGCCTTCCGAAAATCCATGTAGACAACATCCATTGCATTCCCTTCATCGATCCTCCCTGTTACTTCATCAAAAAATTAAATTAGATTAGTCAATTATGATCTGCCTTTTACAAATCAGTGTTGGCTCTCCTTAATTAGCTTAAACCTCTCCAAGTGCCCGTTAATTTTTTCCTTGATTATTGTTTCTAAAACTTTACCCACCACTGATGTTAAACTGACCGGCCTGTAGTTACTAGGATTGTCAATACACCCTTTCTTGAACAACGGTGTCACATTTGCCACTTTCTAATCCTCAGGCACCTCCCCCGCATCTAGGGAAGATTGGAAAATTAATGCAAGCCCTTCCGCTATCTCCTCCCCCAATTCCCTTAGCAATCTGGGATGCAAGCCATCTGGACCAGGTGACTTATCCACTCTAAGCATACCCAGCCTTTCTAGTACATCCTGTCTATCAATTTTCACCCCTTCCATTGCTTCTACCTTTTCCACTGCTACCGATATTTTGTCAGCATCCACCTCCTTAGTAAACACCGATACAAAGTACTCATTGAGTATTCTAACCTTGCCCTGTGCCTCTAAGCATATAACACCTTCTTTGTCACTAATAGGTCACACCCGACTCTTACTACCCGCTTACTGTTTACATGCCGGTAGAAGATTTTTGGGTTCCCTTTTATGTTAACCGCCATTCTACTCTCATATTCTCTCTTTGCCAATCTTATTTTCATCTTCACTTCCTCTCTCAACTTAATGTATTTGGTCTGGTTCTCCCTTGAAGAATTCACTTGACATGTATCATACACCCTCTTTTTTTGTTTCATTATCTTCTCTATCTCCCTCGTCATCCAAGGAGCCCTTGCTTAGGTTCCCTTACCCTTCCCTCTTGTTGGATTGTACCTAGCCTGTACTTGGAACATCTCCTCCTTAAAGATCACCCATTGTTCTGTTACAGTTTTTCCTGTCTTTGGTTCCATTTTACCCTGGCTAGATCCTTTTGCATCCCATTGAAGTTAGGCCTATTCCAGTTTAGAAGTTCCACTCTAGATTGTTCCTTGCTCCTCTCCATTGCTAATCTAAATCTTATGATACGATGATCACTCATACCCAAGTGTTATCCCACAGACACTTGGTCGACCTGGCCCACCTCATTCCCCAGCACCAGATCCAGCAATGCTTCCTTCTGTATGAAAGGCTGATATTTAGTAGACGAGAATCATATATGCATAACTTCAAGTGTAGCCATTGACCAAATAATATTACCCATAATTACTCCTGGGCAACTAAAAAGCTAAAACTTGTTCAAAATGCAGCTGCAAAGACAGTCAAAAGCAGTTTTGACTAAGTTTTGATAACAAACAGCCACAGACTGCGAGTGAAGGTTAAATTGCTAAAAAAAAACATATTATGATGCTAAGTAGAAATTAGAATTCGCTTACCAAAACTAATTGCAACGATATTTAAAAAATAATTAGTATAAGGACATAAAATGAGAGAGATAATGGAGATAAGGTATTTATCTGGTAGATTAAAGTGAGATAGTCTGGATACCTCAAGACTAGTGAAACAGTGCTGATATGGGCCCTTGGTATAAAGGTCTTGTACCAGGGAAGCTAGAAATGAAAGAGATAAAGTCAATTCAAATGGGGTGAAAAACTATAAACAAGATAACACTGAACATGGCAAAGTTGGTGGAAAAATACTGAAAAGGCGGGATGCTACCTTAGTCTGAGTGACAATGGTATTTTGACCATTAGAACCAATTATAAAAGGTGATTTTGTTAAAGACCACATATGGACACTGGCCAAACGAACTGTTGATAAGAAAAGGGTTAAAACCTCGATACTCAAAGAACAACTTCACACAGACTTACTGCGAGAACAAAGGATCAGACTTAAGACGACGTCATCTGTGTCCGAGAGGTTCCAGAGACCAAGGGCTGCGAGCTACTCGTTAAAACTCTCGCCTAATGGTAAGTATATTACGCTGTACACTTAATAAATCTTAATCTATTGCTCAAACATACTGGCTGCTGCCTATTGGTGTCTTGTCCAAGAACTCAGAGATCATTAAGATCTTACACTTCCTAGTTGGGCCAAGAACATGCTGGTCAAGGAAATTCTCCTGAACACATTTCAGAATTTCCTCCCCCTCCTTTCCCTTTACCCTAGCATTATCCCAATCGATATTTGTGTAATTAAAGTCCCCCAATATCACCACTCTATAGCTCTTGCATATCTCTGCGATTTCCCTGCAGATTTGCTCCTCTACCTCCCTCTCACTATTTGGAGGCCTATAGAATACCCCCAATAGCGTGATCATACCCTTTTTGCTCCTCAACTCTAACCAAATGGATTCTGTCCTTGTTCCCTCAAGAACATCCTCCCTTTCCAACACTACAATGTCTTCCTTAGTCAGCACTGCCACACCACCTCCCTTTTTTCCTCCCCTATCTTTTCAACAAGGCCTCAGGAGCAGATAGAATCCCAGCCAAGGTAGAGAAGCACGACTGGCGCGAATTCATTAACTCATTTCTCTTATCTGGAAGGAGGAGAGCATGCCAGGGGATCTCAGAGATGCCGTAATTGTGACCATCTTCAAGAAAGGTGACAAGTCCGATTGCGGTAATTACAGAGGAGTTTCCCTGCTGTCTGCCACAGGGAAAGTCATCGCAAGAATCCTCCTCAATCGCCTTCTCCCAGTGGCTGAAGAGCTCCTCCCAGAGTCGCAATGCGGATTCCGCCCACTAAGGGGCACAATGGACATGATCTTCACCGCGCGTCAACTACAAGAGAAATGCAGGGAACAGCACCAACCGCTGTACATGGCCACCTTTGACTTCATAAAGGCCTTTGACACCATCAGCCATGAGGGATTATGGAGGTGTCCTCCTCAAATTCGGCTGCCCTCAAAAGTTTGTCACCATCCTCCGCCTGCTTCACG
Source organism: Squalus acanthias (assembly GCA_030390025.1). Lineage (NCBI taxonomy): Eukaryota > Metazoa > Chordata > Chondrichthyes > Squaliformes > Squalidae > Squalus > Squalus acanthias. Next base: position 68,166,599 of record CM059427.1, read on the forward strand.
ACAACATGCAAGTCATGATCCTGACCAACGGTTCCACCACAGACCCAATTCACGTACGTACCGGGGTCAAGCAAGGCTGTGTCATCGCACCAACGCTCTTCTTGATCTTCCTTGCTGCAATGCTCCATCTCACCCTCAGTAAGCTCCCCGCTGGAGTGGAGCTAACTTACAGAACAAACGGGAAACTGTTCAACCTCCGTTTCCTCCAGTCCAGATCCAAGGTTGTCCCATCCTCTGTCGTCGAATTACAGTATGCAGATGACGCTTGCGTCTGTGCACACTCGGAGGTCGAACTCCAAACCATCGTCAACACCTTCACCGAAGTGTACGAGAGCATGGGCCTTACACTAAACATCCTTAAGACAAAGATCCTCTACCAATCTGCCCCCGCCACACAGTACTGCCCCCTAATTATCAAAATCCACGACAAGGCCTTGGACAACGTGGACCACTTTCCATACCTCGGGAGCCTACTGTCAACAAGGGCAGACGTCGATGACGAAGTCCAACACCGCCTTCAGTGTGCCAGTGCAGCCTTCGGTCACCTGAGGAAGAGAGTGTTTGAAGACCAGGACCTCAAACCCGGCACCAAGCTCATGGTCTACAGAGCAGTGAAACCTGCCCTGCTGTATGCCTCAGAGACATGGACCATGTACAGCAGGCACCTCAAAGCACTGGAGAGGTACCACCAACGCTGCTTCCGCAAGATCCTGCAAATCCATTGGCAGGATAGGCGCACCAACGTCAGTGTTCTCACTCAGGCCAACATCCCCAGCATCGAAGCTTTGACCACGCTCGATCAGCTCCGATGGACGGGTCACATGCCTGATACGAGACTCCCAAAACAAGCGCTCTACTCGGAGCTCCGACACAGCAAGAGAGCCCCAGATGGGCAGAGGAAACGCTTCAAGGACACCCTCAAAGCCTCCTTGAAAAAGTGCAACATCCCCACTGACACCTGGGAATCCCTGGCTCAAGACTGCACAAAGTGGAGGAGAAGCATTCGGGAAGGCGCCGAACACCTCGAGTCTCTTCGCCAGGAGCAAGCGGAAACCAAGCGCAAGGAGCGCACGTCAACTCAAGCACCCCACCCACCCGCCCCTTCCACCACCGTCTGCCCCACCTGTGACAGAGACAGTAGATCCCGCATTGGACTCATCAGTCACCTGAGAACCCATTTTTAATGTGGAAGCAAGTCATCCTCGGTTCCGAGGGACTGCCTAAGAAGAAGAAAAATAATGTCTTCCTTAATCAGCACTGCCACCCCACCTCCATTTCTTTTCTGAACACCTTGTACCCTTGAGTATTAAGTGCCCAGTCCTCACCGTTTTTAAGCCACGTTTCCGTTATTGCCACAACATCATATTGCCACACGGCTAATTGTGATTGTAGCTCACCAACCTTATTCACCACACTTTGTGCGTTTACGTACATGCATTCTAAACCCATTTTTGAATTTTTCGTATTCTTTCTTAGTCTGCTCCTATCTAATATGGTACTACTTCCACCTCCAGTACTACTTTCTTCTCTAGTACTATGCAACACACTCACTCTTTCATGCACCTTATTCCTCTTTTCTACTCCTATATGCTGGTGCCCATCCCCCTGTCAAGCTAGTTTAAACCCTCCCCAATAGCACTAACAAACCTCCCCACGAGAATATTGGTCCCGGCTCTGTTGAGGTGTAACCCGTCCGGCTTGTACAGGTCCCACCTTCCCCAGAAACAGTTCCAGTGCCTCAGGAATCTAAAGACCTCCCTCCTGCACCATCTCTCCAACCACGCATTCATCTGTTCTATCCTCCTGTTCCTGTACTCACTAGTACATGGCACCGGGAGTAATCCGGAGATTATAACTTTGAGGTCCTGCTTTTTAATCTCTCTCCTAGCTCTCTAAACTCTGCCTGCAGGACCTTATCCCATGTCGTTGGTACCAATATGGACAATGACCTCTGGCTGTTCACCCTCCCCCCACAGAGTGTCCTGTAACCGCTCAGTGACATCCTTGACCCTGGCACCAGGAAGGCAACATACCATCCTGGAGTCACGTCTACGGCCGCAGAAACACCTGTCTGCTCCCCTAACTATCAATTCCCCTACCACTATTGCTCTTCCACTCTTTTTCCTCCCCCTCTGTGCAGCTGAGCCACCCGTGGGGCCGTGGACTTGACTCTGGCTGCACTCCTCAGAGGAACTATCGCCCTCACCAGTACTCAGAACAGAATACTGGTTGGAGAGGGCGATGTACTCCAGGGACTCCTGCATTACCTGCCTGGTCTTCCTCTTCTGTCTGGTGGTCACCCATTCCCTCTCAGCCTGCATACTCTGAAGCTGCGGGGTGACCTGCTCTAGAAATGTGCTATCCACGTAACTCTCAGCCTCACGGATGCACCGCAGTGACTCCAGCCGCCACTCAAGCTCCGAAACCCGGAGCTTGAGTTGCTGTAGCTGGCGACACTTCCTGCACATGTGGTCGTCCAGGCTACGCAAAGCGTCTAGGACTTCCCACATGGCACAGGATGTTCACTCCACGGGACTGAGCTGCCCTGCCATGTCTCTATTTAATAGACTAAGAACTAACTGAGCAGAAATAAACTTAAAACTTTAAAAAAAACACTCACCAGCTACTCACCAATCAGCTCCTTCCCTTGTGCCAACGTCACTTTTTCTACTCTGACATCAGTCTTTCGGATTCTGCCTCTGTTGAGCCGTTGCCTCTTTCGCTCTGCTCCTGCTATGGTCTCGCCCAGGTCCGCTGCTCCACTTCCTCTTGCGCTCTTTACAGCGCCGCTGTTCCCGCTCCTCTCACCGCTCCTCTCGCAGCTGTGTAAGGTTTCCAAATTTGGCAGATCCCCAAAACCTAAGGAAAAAGGACTTTGGAACTACCTCAGAGTGATAAAAATGCATTTGGGCCTAACCTAAGGAATTTAAGACCAAAAACCAAGTTTTGGCATTTTAAAACTATGTCTGGGCCTGTAAAGGGACAAGGAGGTGTGGTCGCCCTCTGTAAAAGCAGTTTGGGTATTGCAGTTAATTACACTGTCTGGGGAACCGGGATGACCCCACTCAAGCCCCAGCAGACATTAACATTTGAACAATAGACCCTGGGAGAAGACAGTCCCACCCAAAGACAGGCCCCATCAAACCGATTACAGGGCCCATCAGAAACATGCATAACAAAACCCACTCAGGACCATTTCTATAAAAAGACCGAGTCCAGCCTAGAAAACCAAACACAAAACCAATCAACTGTAATCAACCAAGGAGATCGACAGGACGCAAGCCATCCCAAAAACCAGTTAACACGCCAGTAAAGTCGTTACTGTTAACGAGGCCTCAAATCTTACAATGACTGGGATTTGATTTGGTTTTGATAAGGAAGCTTCAATTAGTATAATTGAAAGGCTGTTTTCTCAAGAAGTCAGTTCAGCAGGTACAACAGTTCAAGTTCAACAGAAGGCAATTCTGCAGTTTTGAGTTCAATTGAAAGCCTGTTTTCAGCAGAAGTCAGTGCTGGAGTTACAGAGTTCAGGAGAAGCAAGTTGGGCAGTTAAAGAAGACAGTTCAGTAAGAAGGGAGTTCTCCAGTTCTCCAGCACAACAGTTCAAGTTCGAGTTCTCCAGTAGAGTTACAAAGCAGCAGGGAGTTCAGCAAGCAGTTCTGCAGAAGGCAGTTCCACAGTTCTACAAGAAGGCAATTCCACAGCTCTGAAGAGGACAGTTCGACAAAGAAGGCCAACAGCTCCAGAAGCAGGCTGACACGTAAGAAGAAACCAGAGCAACAGTTCCAGTGACCATCAGACACCTCGTGGCAACAAGGGCCTTACGAATCCGTTTACTCAAAAGACTCTAAACCCTAACTCTCAACTGTCAAGGATTCGTTTGGTGAGCATTATCCCTGGTTCTCCAGAGTCCAACCTAGCTAGTGAAGTGGGATTGGGAGGGGTGAAGTATTCTTCTAATGTTATTTCCCTCGCTTGTACCGAAGTGTTCCCCACTTTTAGAGTGTTAAGAGTGTTTGTGTTGTGTTTTACTTTCTTGAATAAAGATCGAAGTTCTTTCATCAAACTCAGTTGTCTGCTGCACCTTTGTATCACAACCCCCAAATAAGTCCAAGGTCTAGAACCAAGGGAGTGGGAGCGATTCGAACCGCTCAGAAGTCAGAGGTGAAGCTGACACAAACCACCACCCCCTACAGCTCCTCTGGCCGCTCCTCTCGCCGCTCCTCTCGCCGCTGCTCTCGCGCTCTTTACAGCGCGGCTGCTCCCGCTCCTCTCACCGCTCCTCTCGCCGCTCCTCTCGCCGCTGCTCTCGCCGCTCCTCTCGCCGCTCCTCTCGCCGCTCCTCTCGCCGCTGCTCTCGCCGCTCCTCTCGCCGCTGCTCTCGCCGCTCCTCTCGCCGCTGCTCTCGCCGCTGCTCTCGCCGCTCCTCTCGCCGCTCCTCTCGCCGCTCCTCTCGCCGCTGCTCTCGCCGCTCCTCTCGCCGCTGCTCTCGCGCTCTTTACAGCGCGGCTGCTCCCGCTCCTCTCGCCGCTGCTCTCGCTGCTCCTCTCACCGCTCCTCTCGCCGCTGCTCTCGCTGCTCCTCTCACCGCTCCTCTCGCCGCTCCTCTCACCGCTCCTCTCACCGCTCCTCTCGCCGCTGCTCTCGCCGCTCCTCTCGCCGCTGCTCCCGCTCCTCTCGCCGCTCCTCTCGTCGCTGCTCCCGCTCCTCTCACCGCTCCTCTCACCGCTCCTCTCGCCGCTGCTCCCGCTCCTCTCGCCGCTCCTCTCACCGCTGCTCTCGCCGCTCCTCTCGCCGCTCCTCTCACCGCTGCTCTCGCCGCTCCTCTCGCCGCTCCTCTTGCCGCTGCTCCCGCTCCTCTCGCCGCTGCTCCCGCTCCTCTCGCCGCAGCTCTCGCCGCTCCTCTCGTCACTCCTCTCGTCGCTCCTCTCATCGCTGCTCTCGCCGCTCCTCTCGTCGCTCCTCTCACCGCTCCTCTCGCCGCTCCTCTCGCCGCTGCTCTCGCCGCTCCTCTCGTCGCTCCTCTCGCCGCTGCTCCCGCTCCTCTCACCGCTCCTCTCGCCGCTCCTCTCGCCGCTCCTCTCGCCGCTCCTCTCGCCGCTCCTCTCGCGCTCTTTACAGCGCGGCTGCTCCCGCTCCTCTCACCGCTCCTCTCACCGCTGCTCTCGCCGCTCCTCTCGCCGCTCCTCTCGCCGCTCCTCTCGCCGCTCCTCTCGCCGCTCCTCTCGCCGCTGCTCTCGCCGCTCCTCTCGCCGCTCCTCTCGCCGCTCCTCTCGCCGCTCCTCTCGCCGCTGCTCTCGCCGCTCCTCTCGCCGCGGCTCTCGCCGCTCCTCTCACCGCTCCTCTCGCCGCTGCTCCCGCTCCTCTCGCCGCTGCTCTCGCCGCTGCTCTCGCCGCTCCTCTCGCCGCTCCTCTCGCCGCTCCTCTCGCCGCTGCTCTCGCCGCTCCTCTCGCCGCTGCTCTCGCTGCTCCTCTCGCCGCTCCTCTCGCCGCTGGTCTCGCCGCTCCTCTCACCGCTGCTCTCGCCGCTCCTCTCGCCGCTCCTCTCACCGCTCCTCTCGCCGCTCCTCTCGGCGCTGCTCCCGCTCCTCTCGCCGCTGCTCTCGCCGCTGCTCTCGCCGCTCCTCTCGCCGCTCCTCTCGCCGCTGCTCTCGCCGCTCCTCTTGCCGCTCCTCTCACCGCTCCTCTCGCCGCTGCTCTCGCCACTCCTCTCACCGCTGCTCTCGCCGCTGCTACCGCTCCTCTCGCCGCTGCTCTCGCCGCTGCTCTCGCCGCTCCTCTCGCCGCTCCTCTCGCCGCTCCTCTCGCCGCTGCTCTCGCCGCTCCTCTCGCCGCTCCTCTCGCCGCTCCTCTCGCCGCTGCTCTCGCCGCTCCTCTCACCGCTGCTCCCGCTCCTCTCGCCGCTCCTCTCACCGCTGCTCTCGCCGCTCCTCTCGCCGCTCCTCTCGCCGCTGCTCTCGCCGCTCCTCTCGCCGCTGCTCTCGCCGCTGCTCTCGCCGCTCCTCTCGCCGCTCCTCTCGCCGCTGCTCTCGCCGCTCCTCTCGCCGCTGCTCTCGCCGCTCCTCTCGCCGCTGCTCTCGCCGCTCCTCTCGCCGCTCCTCTCGCCGCTCCTCTCGCCGCTCCTCTCGCCGCTGCTCTCGCCGCTCCTCTCGCCGCTGCTCTCGCCGCTCCTCTCGCCGCTGCTCTCGCCGCTCCTCTCGCCGCTCCTCTCGCCGCGGCTCTTGCCGCTCCTCTCACCGCTCCTCTCGCCGCTGCTCCCGCTCCTCTCGCCGCTCCTCTCGCCGCTGCTCTCGCCGCTGCTCTCGCCGCTC